>MCGO01000016.1:0-645309 GCA_002104985.1 Rhizoclosmatium globosum | reverse complement strand
TCGGGGAATACACTTAAAAGAGGTTGCAAGTTTGTCATGTGTTGTGGGATTTGAGAACAATGTGGGATTCAGGAGCCCATTCAGAGAGAAACTTGGAGGTATCGTTTCATGTAAATGTAGACTTGGAGCATGTATCTTTCACTGTTTCTCATTTCGCAACGGTCCCGTCTGTGGGAATATCGAGAGAAACGCTTGATGTGCACTGGAAGGGTATCAATTGTTAGTCTCTCACACCATTTGCAACACCTCAACTCACTTATCGAAAAGTCATCCTCAATCTCCTCTGCAGAATTACGATGAAACCTTCCCAACTTTCCATAAAACTCAGGAAACATCTGCTCGACCCAATTCAGGGCATCCTTTGTTGCAAGAATATTTGGATGCGATTTCATCATTTTCTCAGACGGAGGTGGAACCAACTTCGCCCCAAGTGCAGAGTAAAGCTCAAACAGCTTGAACGCTCTGGCTTTAGGATCCAAAGCAAGAGACGATGTAACAGAGTGGCACCGGCAGTAGGAAGACCAATAATAATAATTGGCTGTCTAATCTCACTTTCGAGAACGTGTGGATACGTAAGAACGTGATCGATCACAGCGTTTCTGTTGAATGTCGTGTGAATAAGGGCTGTGTAGACTCAAGAGTCAAGGCACGTGGGTCCAATTTACCTGGCAGCAGCAGCACCCTCCAACTCCTTCTCAACAAGGTACCGTCCAAGTGTGGTATACGGAGCCCTGTTGATTGCAAGCAGAATGTGCGACACCATCTGCTGCACCTGGTCCTGAGGTCCAAAGACAGAGACAATCTCCTCAACCTCCCACTTGCCTCCGTATCCTGTCAAGTACCACCTAGTTAGTCTACTAATAAGAGAAGTACCTAGGCTACGGCAGCCTACCAAACAGTCCCATCAACTTTGCTTGATCAACTTGGTAGATTGGCTTTCCGAGGATCCACGAGGCGAATGGACTCAGCGAGTTGGTCAACACATTCGCAATTGTTGAAAGAGTTGCGGGCTCAAGTGCTTCGTCGGTTGGAATGTGCTCGTGTTCTTCAACAGCCATTTCAGATCGTTTTCATTAAGAAATAAGATTATCATAATAACCCTTAAATAATGTTGCATTAAATGAACTAATAATCACCCAATTTCAATCCAGCCTCGGATTCTCCGTGTTTCCCTGAAACTCCACTTCACCCGCATCCCAATCCTCTCTCTCCGATCCCTCGCCAAATGCAACGCCGTAATCCCATAAAACAAGCACAAATAGAACAGAAACACCAAGATAATATGCCCACCACATATTCCTGCTCGTATCCAAAAACTCATAACTCCAAACCCCCGTCTGTGCATGAAACACAACCGCAATAGCAAGAAACAACAACGAAATAGTTAAAAAGAGTGGGAAATGACAATACGCCAAGGGAACTCGTCCGAAAACAAGTTCAAACAACATGATGACTGAATTGATAATGTGTTGACTGCAAGTAACCCTATTCCTGATTTTAGTTTCTATGTATTACTTTACAAGTCATACCAAAAGTCAAACGTGGTTGGGAACCGCCAAGTCGGATAAATCAAGCTCCAAAATACTATACTGACAATATACGCATGTTGCAGGAACAACGTATAAAGCCCAAGTCGTATACCGTACCCATCCGTTTCTCGCCTTTATTTTCTCAATGTTGTTGGCGTCGATAGTAACCAAAGCCGTGTTATACACGCAACCTGGTACAAGCTCATTAACTCAACCTGGTTAAACTGATACATACCCCAAGATACATGACGATGCCCAACAACGTCCAATCAGTAAAATATCCGTAAAATGGCGTTCCCGTTGAAATGGTCGCGATCAGAGTAATCAGAGCATAGAGTAACAACAATACACGACACGTTAGGAGATATGGCGGCGTCAAATATACTGACGTGACCAATGTTAGGTCATCAAATAAATCCATCCGTGGACTGAAAAGATCAAGTGTTCTGGACAGCATTGTTTTTGCGAAGGAAACAAAACGGTATACAATGGATTTGTTGAAAACAATGGAAACCATATACATTCTATTTCAATCAGAGAAGACTAAACGTTGCCAAGTAACTGACAACATGTTGGTGAGAATGTTCATCCGCAATGGCCATCAAATGCAATCTATCAATTGGCCCCAAATCCACACGCGAATCCGCGAGAAGAGCCTTTACTGCTCCCAAGTTTCCATTCGCACACGCTAATTGAAGCGGATATCCATCATGATAATTGGGATCAACACGTTTATCCCTCAACAACCACTTCACTTCTTGCGTGATTCCAAAGTTCGCCGCCAGGCACAACTTCAAATTGAGCCGCAAAACAGGATCCAACCGTTTATCCTGCAACAAAAGATGCACGGCACCAAAGTTATCTTTTACCAGAGCCGTATGAACAGCGTACTGATTATCCGCCTCTGGATCCACCCTCGGATCCTTCAACAACAGCTTGACAACCTGCGTATGCCCATTCGATGCAGCGATTCCAATAGGCGTGTTATCCTTCACAGCAGGATTCGCGCGTCCATCCTCCAACAAGCTTAACAATTGAAGAATACCCCAACGCCGACGCCCTCAAAATCAAGTCATTGTCCATAGCAGTAACATGACACGTGGATCCGCAATCAACAGCTTGACAACCTCCAAATGTCCTTCCCGAACAGCATCACGCACTGCCAAATCATTTCGCGCACTTGGATCCACTCTCGGTGTTTCAACAACGTCTCCACGACTTGAACCCATCCGTTTTTCGAGGCCCAGATAAGTAAGCGGTTGTCTTGACAGGAAGGATCAAAGTCCTCGACTTGAAGTAACAGATTGACAAGCTTTGCCGCGTGTTTTGGAGTAATTGTAGCGCGTACCCAGAATTGAATGTAAATATCCTTATTCATGTCCTTGACGTCCTCATCATCGTTGCTGCTATCCTCACTATTCCCATCCTCATCACCGTTTTCATCCTCGTCATCATCCTCGTCGTCCTCGTCGTCCTCATCATCACTTTCCTCCCACCCATCCTCTGAGTCTCCACTCTCATCACCACCACCCCCTTCAAACTCTCCTCCTGATCCTCCCCCAACTCCGCCCCCAAAATCTCACCGAGAATCGCCGCCTGATACACGACCGGCAGCCTCCGAAACCACCAGCCCTGCACATCCGCCCGCTCCCAAAACCGGTTCATCGACTTGACACCGAATATTCCAAAGTGATGTCTGAAGTGGCGCCGCGCGAATGTGTGGCTTCCAAACAGGATCGGGCAAATTGGTCTGGGGAGGCAAAGCCGACGTTGATCAGGCCTGTTGAGATTGGCACGTGGATGAGGAACTGTTCGATCAGTTCGGGTGGAATGGATGCGAGTGTGGGTGTGGGTGTGGGTGTGGTGGTTGGTGAAGGGGTGGATCGGACTTGGTGAGTGCGACAGAAGACTCAACAGGTGCATTCTGGATAGGTTGTGTAAGATTGCGATGGAGCAAGACCGATCAGCTTACAGTGTACGTGATTTTAGTTACTCTGCGGATTGTCGTTGTCTCCAAGGAACCCACAACGGACTTGGTCGTTGTGGTTGTGGTTGTCACTGTCCTGAACATTGCTGAACAATTTTACCTAACAATTTATTGGAAGGAAAGAGGAAAACAGCACGAGTTAATTATAAGTTGGAGGAGGAAGAGACAGCAACAACCCCAAATGATACGCTGCCCTCTCATTTCCGTTCTCCGCAGCTTTACGGAGCCATCTCTTCGCCTCCTCAATATCGCGTTTGACACCATCTGCATTAATGTACGCCAAACCCAAACTGTTTTGTGCTTCATGGTGACCCAACTCGGCAGCCCTTCGGTACCACTCTGTACCCTTCACCAGATCTTCCTTGACGCCACTAAGTGAATATTTAGCCCCAAGAACTAACTGAGCTTCCACGTAATTTTGTTCCGCAGCCAAATGGAACAACCGCATTGCTTCCTTTTCACTCTTTTCGACACCATTTCCATCCTCATAGAGCCATGCCAATCGAAACTGTGCGGCCGCTAACCCTTGATCCGCAGCTTTTTGAATCCATTTTACACCCTCCGATTTGTTCGCTTCCATTCCTTCACCTTTGAAATAACGCCACCCCAACTTGAACATTGCAGGAGAACATCCTTGCTCGGCTGACTTCTGCAACAGTTCCTTTGCTTTTTTTACGTCCTTTTCAACGCCGTTTCCTTCAAAATAGCAGATGGACAGATTGTGTTGTGCCATGGGATGCCCTTGAGCGGCAGATTTATGAAGCCACTTTACACCTTGAGACAAATCTTTTGCGGTGCCTTTTCCGTTTGAGTACATAAAACCAAGTTGATTCTGAGCATCTGCGTTGCCCTTTTCAGCTGATAAACTGAGATATTTGAGTGCTTCGGAAAGCTGGTTTTCTTCATAATCAACAAGGTATTTGAGAAAAGCATTTATAACTGACCTCCTCGCTGATCCGTGCATTGTCTGTCTGATTTTTCTTTGTAGGTCCATATATGTGTGTAGAAGACTGATTCGCCTCAGTTTTGGCAAGATTGGGCGTTTGAAATTGAGTTAAAGACGACGAGTTGGGAGAAGATACCAGTGGCTTGGCAACGTCAAAAACATCAACGATGGTTTTATCCAACTTGATGGTATCAGTGATATTTGGTTTCGAAATAGGCTTCGACAGAGCAGACGCAGAGTTCGCTAGACCAGAAGCCTCTTTGGTAATAGACAAGTTATCAGATTGAAGCTCCAAAAGTTAAATCGTAAATAAACCATTGAAATCACCTTGAATTGGCAAAAAAACGGTCGATCCTTTGAAAAAAAATTAAGCATGAAGACACTCTTGTTACACGTTACTTATTTACCTAAATCTTTGCTTAACTTTTTCAGGGTTGATGTAATTGAGGAGAAGTTGGGACGCAGGATAGGACTCTGTTCCCAGCATGCATTGATAAGCTGCCAAACTTCGTCTGAAATTGAGTCAGCTTGGGGTCTATAGCCCTTTGTTCCGCATCGAGGCGGTCGTTTGCCATCACAAATCCACGACATCACAATATACGGGTCCGATTCTTGAACTTGACCAAGAAAAGGACGATGCCGTGTCAACACTTCATACGCTGTCATTCCAAAGCTGTACACATCGTATGCTGATGTGACCACATAATCAAGAACGAGAGATTCAGGAGGGGCGTAGAGATAATGTCCTACTCTGGGTTTTCGTTGGCGACTAGACATGGATTGGACAGTACTCAGTCCGAAATCAGTGAGAACAGCTTTGCCGTGTTCATCTGCAAGAAATGTTTCAGTGGTTTGGGTCGAACCCTTACAAAAACGAAAACACACCAAGCAAAATGTTGTCTGGCTTCAGATCGCGATGGTACACAGGCGGGTTGCAGGAATGAAGATACTCGTAAGCACATGAAATGTCCAAAAGCCACTTGATTCGTTCTTGGAGGGTTGGCACATTTTTGGGGTCTGACATCAGACGATTGTGAAGGGTTCTCTGAAATCTCTCAATGACGAGACAAGGATATCCGTCATTTGACTTTGAGATACCATACAGTGAAGCGATATTTGGATGTCTCAGCTTGTACCAGATACGAGCCTCTTGGAATGCCTTGTTAAAATCAGTGCATTGCTCGCTACCGGCCGGAAAGACTTGATCGCAACTTGAGCACTACCATACTCGCCTGCAAAGACTGTTCCGAAGCTTCCACTTCCGAGGGAAACGTCAGACACAGTTATTTCGATGAAGGGAAGCGGATTCGGATCCATTTCAAAAGAGAAAATGTTGGGAGGCAAACCCAAGTTATTTATCGCGAAATTTCAACATGCGCTTTAAAAAATGATATGGAAGAGACAACGAAATTTCTATATAACTAAACTAACATCAGGGATATTGCTCAAAGGCGAGTTTGTTGGAAATATAGTCAATGAAGAACGAGGAGGAAGGGAAGGGTATTTAACCAGAGAGTCTTTATTTGTGTGCATCTATTCGAAATGCTTCTTAATAAAATCCAACATCGTACAGATAGCTTCGAAATCTGGCCTCTTGACTGCTTCTTGTGCCCAACACTTCTCAATCAGTGTCCAACAATCATCAGGTACGAAATCAACAGTATCCTCTCTCGTTGGTCGTTTGCCTTCCTTCACCAATTTTATAATCTCTTGTGGATTATGTGCCAAAGCGATGAATGGAGCTAAGCGACCCAAAACTTCATACATTGTCATACCAAAGCTGTAAACATCATAGCCTGATTCGATCGTGTACCCTAACATAAGCGATTCCGGTGGTGCGTATGCGTGATGCCCAATTTTGGGTTTCCTATGCTTGCTGTAGGCGTACATCGTGTGCACCTTACTTAATCCGAAATCAGTGAGTGCGGCCCTGCCATTTGAATCTAGATGGAGCCGTTAGGAATTAAGATTCAAAGACAATGGTAACCATACCAAGCAAAATATTGTTCGGTTTCAAGTCGCGGTGGAAGATAGGCGACGGAAGTCCGTGAAGATACTTATAAGCATAAGCAATATCCAGAAGCCAATTGAGACGCTCCTTCAGCGTCGGTGGAGAGCCAGTGTGCAAACGCTTCAGCAGATCCATCTCAAATCGCTCAATCACTAGCATCGGACAACCATTTTCATCGCGAAACAATTTCGTAGAGTACCGCTATATTCGGGTGCTTGAGCGACAGCCAATTTTTTGCCTCGTTCATAGGATCTTCAGTACCTCTACTTGAAGAAGCGGCGAGTGGTTTGTATGTTTTGATTGCGACTGGAGTGTTTCCGAGATAGCCACCGAAGACTGTTCCAAAACTTCCCTCCCCAACTTCTTCAGAGGAGATGAACACATCCGTTTTCAGAATTCGAACTAATTCGCGACCGGCCAGTTCTTTGTCAACTCGGTGCATTGGGATTTTCAAATTTTCTTGTGTCAGCATCACAGAATCACTGGCAACAGCCACATCCACTGTGTTATCCACTGGAGCTGGCTGATCAGAAATTACAGGTTTCTTCCCAAATACCCCAGATGTAGTGCTCGTCCTGTGAAATTAATTAGTTAGATTGAACAATTCCAGCAGAACTTACTGCGAAATAACTGGCGAAATAGTTGGTGTCGTTCTCAGAAGCGCAGATGACTGGATTGATAAAGAAGCCAAGTTGGACTCATCAGGTGTTTGCGGACCTTTCACTAAATCCACATCAAGAAGTATGGGATTATCGAGACCATGCTTTGTAGCAAATTCACATGCATCGCTGTAATCATCTTTACAGTTGGCAGGAAAAGATGGGGGACCTGACGGTTGAGGTTGTTTTCCAGCTGAACCATGGCATTCTTCATAATGGCTGCGAAGTTTGTTTTCCTGCATAAGACTATATTGCTTCTTTTCGGCACATAGAATGCATGCATATAGCCGTACTTTCGGAGGATGGATATCGGCTTCTGTCAAGTTTGTCTTCCTCTTACTTGACGTTTTAACCGTGTTTGTAAAAGGATGGAACTAAAGCACATAGTTTCAGACAAAATACTGACAAGCTCAAAGGAAATTCACCCACATATTCAGGAAGTTCCTCAGCGTAAAAATTTTGTGGACGACTACTTGGACTTGGATTCGGACGAGAGTACGGCAAGATCGAAGGTAATGGTGCAGTTTTTGACATTGTGGGCTGACTTTTATATGACGTATCAGGATTGTTGTAGGTAAAATCCTGGAAGGGACGGACGGCTTAATAAAAGAACAAGACAAACAAAGTAGCTTAAACTTGAAATATAAACTTACACTTTGCAAAACTCCACTTTGGTTGAGAACGGTTGAACCTGTGAGGTTTGGTGCAGCAAAAACATTCACAACTTCCCTTCCAGTCTGAATCAAATTGCGCTGCGCCTTCAAGTCAATTGAGTCCGATTCAAGTGAAGCAATCTCTTTTCCCACCGCATATGCGTCAAAATTCGATGGCAAACTTGTTCCGACGGAATGGAGCGCCTTATCCCTATCTTCCACAGTTTTAGGTACAACGTTGGGTTGAATTGTCAGATCAGCCATGTTGGATTCGAGAGCAACAAGAGTCTTGGCAGCATCAAAAACGTTCAAGACTTCAGGTTTCCTTGAAATCGCTGGAGTCGATTGGACCTTTGTATCAGACAAACTAGATTCAAGCGTAAAAAGTGTCTTGGCGGCATCAAAAACATTTACAGCCTTTGGATTCGTATCCTTGGTAGGTACAGAAGTTGATTTGGGTTGTATTGCCTCGAGTGCTTTGCCTTCTTTGATGACTTTGATCAGCTTTGCATCCAACGAAATTGCGGAAGCGGCAGACGTGTCGTCAAGTTGAAGTGACAACATCTGACTTGATGGAATCTGAGCAACGTCTCCCAAAAGTAACTTGTTCTTAGTTTGTCCAGTCGAAATCTGAATCGCATGTTTATCTAGTGCATCTTGAACTGGCTTGAATTTGACTCTATTATGGGTTGGAATTGAGTATAGCGGAGGAAGAATATCGTAACACTAACTGCAACGTTCTTGGATTCGAAATTGCTAGAGTAGATAAGTCCGGCAGCTCTCGTTCATAGGACTTAGCAGCCTCGTCCGTGTGGATCAATGGCCTTTGAATCGGTTTGAATTCACCACCATCAAGAATAGTCCGGACTGGAACTTCAGACACCGACGCCAACATTGAATCATTATCGCCATCAGTACTTCCTTCATAGTCTGATTCTTCCCGAGCACCACCTGCGCTAAAGTTAAATTCTACAGAAATTGTATCGCCAGTACGAATGTTAGCTTGATGCAAAGTAAAATCGTCGTATGTTTGCTCCAGATATCTTTCAGTACCATTCGTAGTTCGATGTATCAGCCACCAGTGGATTTTAATCTCTGGGCGCTGGCCATTTAAAAGCGAGTCTCTCAGGTGGCGAACTTTGCGCTGGGGACAAATCTCCATCACAGATTGTCTGTTATTCATCATGATATTCAGACGCAAAAAATGGTTCCCAGATAAGCGACATCTGCAAAACGAGCACGACGGGTAATCGACACAGTTCGTGTTTCCCCTAAACAATATTTAAAAAATAGTACATCGCCATATCAACTCACTGCATGTTGCTTTGAAACGAAGCAGATGAGGAAGAAGACGTAGCCATAACTGGGGTCGGTATGGATGTGGGTGGAGTAGGTGGCAAAATTGCCTGATTTGGAATGAGAACAGGAGGAGGGAGTCCACACCCCACCGAATATTCCCAGGTTTTTATATAATCATCCATGTGAATTCCATGAAATACGGGCGGATCTGTACCCGGCGCGTTTTTGCACGCATGGATGTTCTTATGATAAGTTCTGAAGTTGCGTTGGCCTGTACACCACTTTTTGAAGAGTTTTGCACAAACTTCGCAGGCGACAAGTGGGTTGTTCTCGGGGTAAGTTTCAGAACTGTTCTTCTTGATTGCATTCTTCATTTTGAAAAACTGGAGGGGAGAAGCATCACTCTGTATGTGAACGAAAAAGCGTAGTATATAATACGTACCTTAGGCTTGTCATTCATTGAAGTAGCTGATTCGGGGGAGGAACTCGCTGGGTTTGGTACAAATTGTTCTTGCTCAAATTGTTGCATTAAGTCTGGGCGCATACTTGGAGGTAGCATCCCATCGGATGCACCCACTGCTTCTGATTGATATTGCAGTGGATTAAGCAAAAGTTGAGGCGGAGTGGAAGGGACTGTTTGTGGTGGTCTTTGAAAAGAAAAAACGAAGTTGGCCAAGTTCAAGTTGGTCGGCTCAGACGGCCCGGAGTGGACTTGTTCCGAAGCAGTCTCTCCAACATGAGACTGATTAATCGATGTGAGACATTGAATGTGATATGCGATGCCGTCATAGACAGTCGCATCTTCACCCATGATATTGAGATTCAGCTGGCAGATTCCGCATTGTCCTAATCATAACAATCAGTCGTGAGAAGACAGCCCGAGTTAGCTTCTTGCTGAGAGACTGATCCGTCTTACCATTGCCTGCTTCAGCCATATTGATCCTGTTAAATTGAGGCTAAACTTTTCTCTCTTCACCAACAAACTCTTTGCTGAAAGCGTCAATTTCCCACTTACTGACAATAGAAACACATCAAAAGAAATGTTCGACCAAGTTTCTTAAGTACAGCCGACTCTCAAGATTACGCTGGAAGCGCTCTATGATAAGCTTTGGATATTCACCACACAGTTCCAAAGCACCTCTTCCTACTACAATGTTAGACACAGTTATCTCACTGTCGGGTATTTGATTCATGCTTTTAAGGCCTTTCTCAAAAAATCAGAACCTAAATCGAACATTTATTCACAAAAAATGCTTTTGACTTAATCTATTGCTTTGAAATAATTTGTGTGATAATCTCACAGATTGTCCCAAAATCTGGTCGAGCAGTTTCATCTTGAGCCCAACATTCATCAATCAGTGCCCAACACTCGTCCGAAATATGATCAACAGTCTCCTCCCTAGTAGGTCGTACCCCATTCTTAACTAACTGGATCACAGTTTGCGGATCCCTTGCCACATTGTTGAACGGAGCTAAGCGACCCAGAACCTCATACATCGTCATTCCAAAACTGTACACATCGTACCCAGATGCAACTTTGTATCCTCGAATAAACGATTCCGGTGGAGCGTACGCGTAATGCCCGATCTTCGGCTGCCTTTGCTTGCTGTACGCATACATTGAGTGTACTTTGCTCATTCCGAAATCAGCAATCGCGGCTCTTCCATTTGCATCTGGACGAGAAAAAAAAATTTTAGTGAAAATCCAATCCAAAAAACCTTACCAAGCAAGACATTGTTTGGTTTCAGGTCCCGATGATAGACTGGCGACTCCAGTGTGTGCAGGTATTTGTACGCATAAGCAATATCCAAAAGCCAATTCAAACGCTCTACAAGGGTCGGTGGGGTACCAGTATGCAACCGCTGCAAGAGATCCATCTGGAATCGCTCAATCACAAGGATTGGATATCCATTCTCTTCGTGAGCAAAAGTATAAAGAATAGCAATATTCGGGTGTCTGAGAGAGAGCCAAATCGAAGCCTCCTTCAACGCCTCTGCCACCCCAGTTTTGCTCACAGCACCAGCACCGGCAGGATGCGGCTTGAAGGTTTTGATAGCGACTGGAGTGTTTCCATAAAATCCAGCGTATATGGTTCCAAAGCTGCCGTCTCCCAATTTTTGGATGTGATATATATACACATCACTTCCAGGAACAGGCTCCGCTCTACTTTTGAAAGGCGTTTGTTCACCAATTGCAAGGGTACATTCAATACGTCATCTGTAATCGACGAATCATCAATGGTCATGGCTTTCCCCTCAGCCCGTGGCTCAAAATTAGCTGGTGCAGAAGCAACAAGAGTCTGGGAGGCATCAAGTACTTCGGTAGGTTTAGAGTCACTGGGTTAGGGTTTAGGGTTTAAGCAAGGTTGCGGAGACAGAGGAAATACTCACAGCTTGTGATAGGCCACTTTGACTTTGGTGCGGCAGTGGATGAGACGATGCAGGACCTGGTACCATCTTTTGCTGGCTCACTTGTTGCCTTTGCATCGACTGCAGTTGTTGGTTGGAAGCAAACGAGGCGTTGATCGCACCAGCCTGAGTGTCGAATAGCTGAGTTTGGATCAATGGCCCCGCTTGTCCTTGTTGTCCTTGTTGTCCTTGTTGTCCTTGAAATTGCTGAATGCCAGTCGATGCCTGAATTAAGACACTGTTTAGATCGTCGAACAAGTCCATGTTGTTGCTTGATTGGCTCTTGGGACACTTCAAGTGACATGAGACGCCCTGATGGAAGATACATTGATCGCCGTTGTTGATAATGCCATCACAGACGCCACAGACTCCAACACCTTATCGAATGTTAAGCGACAATTAGCTACGTGTTCAAAGACTGGGCGGCGTTCACAACGTACAAACTGTGTTCATCCTTTGCCAAAAGAGAGATTTGCTGGAAAGTTTGGCTCTATTACCATACCGGTCCGGGCCAACTTGAAAAAGGGAAAAGGAGAAAGGAAAAAGAAAAGAGGAAGAAAGGGAAAGAAAGGGAAGAAAAGAGAGGGAAGAGAAGAGAAGAGAGGAAAAGGAGGAAGCTGCATACCATCAGACAAGAGATTTTCAAATACTTTATTCTTCATTGTTACGCGCAGCCATAAATTTTTCAATCCAAAGCTGAATAATGATATTGTTTGAAGCAGAAAAAAGGGTTCGTGCATAATGCAAATCTTGTTCCGAACGTGCTGGATCCCAAACAATTCCATCACCATTTCCATATAGCCCGTGCATTGAATCGTTAAACAATTCAATTTTCGCATCGAGAGCAGCTGAATCTATTGACAACGCGGGAATTGATGTTCGCTGAGTTATACTCCGAATCGTTGGAGTTTTTGTGGAAATTGGTTTCACAAAATCGCATTTTGACTGTTTCCAAACTCCAGCGCATTTTTGCCGCTCGCATCGTTGACAAGTACGTGGTTTTCGAGGCTTTTTCGGAAGAATTGTGGCAGGTTGAGGAGTGGTAATGGGCAATGTTCCGAAAGGTACAGCCAAGGTACTATTTGAGGAAGGTAAAAACACTGTGGCAGCTGGTTGCGGCTGAAATGAAATATTGACTGCATTCTGGAGAACTTGCGGCAAAGTGTCAAATTCAAACTCGCCAACGGGCTCCTCCGCAGTAACATAACTCTCCGTGTCACTGTCTGAATCTACGAGATTCTCGTCGAATATAACTCGGAATGGACCAATCTCAGCTCCGTCAAATTCAGCTAGATACGGGAAGTCCAATTCCGAAAACCGTGCGAGTGAATCGTCAAGAGAACTCATTCCAGTTTTGTTCTTATTCATAAGGTCTTTACGTTGGAGCCGCTTGAGCAACACCTGTAAATGGAGTGTTGAGCAAGATTTAGAACCAAGAATCACCGACCTTATGAGCATCCTCCAAATGTGCTTCCAATTTCCTTGTAATGATAAATTCTTTAGAAATTGTGGGTGCTTTTGGACAAACAGGTAATTTGCCTGAATTCCAGTCCAGATATTCTCAAGTCCCGACTTTGAGCTTGAGCCTCCCGCAGTTTTTCCAACGTAGAAAGACAAATTTTGTGTAAACAACCGCCATTCTGCTGGCGTATGAACTGGAAGGTAGGGAATAAGACACTTCGTCCGAAGAGCAAGGAATCCCGAGGATAGCTTTCAACGTCCTTTTCTGTCACAGGCTCCCATTCTTCTTCAGGCAGATGCGGGATAATGCCAAAGGTTTCAGAAGTCGGGCGAAAGAGCGACGTAACTGTCCACCACTTGTGAATGGGTTTCCTGCATAAGAATTAATGATACATAACTTAAGCTGAAGGTCAAATACCGTATATTCGAAACGTTATCTCATTAATAGCATCAATCATATAATGCTCATAGTGTCCAATTTTTGGAAAACCTGGTCGATTCCGTTCACTGGCTCGAATATTGAAAACATGTCGTATCTGAGAAAGAACTGCATCCATAAACTCTGGACTGCAATTCATTGAAGAAAAGATTTGTTCCAGTAATTGATGGAAGGATTCAACATCACTAGTAAGTGTTAAGTCAACGCTGTTTCTACACAAACACATACCTAGTACCGCGAAATGTTGCATAAAGTGGGAGACCATCTTTATCATCTCCTATTTTTGTGTAGAGAGGAAAATCTGCTGGATCGCTCAAACATCCTTTCCTTATATGGTCGTTGAGCAACGTTTTCATATCCTTCTTTGCTTTTGCACTCAAAAGTGGAACTCCTTTTTCATCCTTGTAAGAATCCAGACTAAATTCTATAAGTAACTCGTTCACCCGGTCATACAAAATGTCTGACGAGGGAATACTTCGCCGAACTCGCTTAAGACACCAATCTGGATTTCTCAACAGCTCTTCTTCAAATGTTGTCCCCTTTGTTCTGAGATACTCGTCTACCCGTTTCACATCTTCTGGATTTAAGATGAATATTGCATCACGAAGTTTTTTTGCAAACACTCCAGCCATCGGATGCTTTTTGGGCAACTCAATTCGCATCATTCCATGAACAGAGTCCAATTTAACTGTCACACCATTTTCTACCTCCAGCAGTTGGCGAAAAAGACTATCCGCACTTGTCCCAGCTGAATCGTTTTCCAGAACTTGGGTTCGGGCACTGTTGTCGGCAGAACAAGGCGAGAAAATGAAGTGTCAACAGCGTTTTGCAACTGTAAATATATCAACAGTCCGGCCCAAGCATCCCTTGCTGCGTAGTCTTTTTGTTGCTGAGAATAACGTGGCTTTGACCAGTCTGAACAGCGAACTGAATCACTCTTATCCAAACAATATCCCAAAACAGCTGCACAACACTTTGACAGAGACGCATTTGCTTTTTCAACGAAACCCTTTCTCTTGCACAGATGGCCCGTATCGCAAATATCAGCAGAATCCAGAGAGCGCGGCTGAATACCCCAATCTTCATTCAAATACTTAAAGTCTGCAGCTACAATCCGACTTCCAATTTTTAAGGTTTTCGGCGATTCGACGACTTCTTTAAGGTATGGTGGCCAATCAAAGCGGTCTTTTAACACCACCAAAAGGATCAATTCTGTCTCTGATTCGTCATTCAACAGCTTTTCTTTTATAGCCAGCTGCAGAAGCTGGATTTTCCCTTCTTTTCCACGGGGACCAACCTTCCATTCAGTGTCCAATCCGAGAGGCATTCGAGAACTGTTTGGAAGACTTCGAATGTGCTGAATAATTCGGGCTAAAGCAGTTGTAATTTCCGTTGGACGTTCAGTGGAAAGAAGTCGCACACATAATGGATTATCAGGCAAGGGAAGCAGCGGTTTTGCCGCCGTTCCAACAGGAAGCGATTGTTCCAGAACTGACTGTAGAAATGAGCGATCAGAGCAGCATTTGTCAGTGTAGACTAGGGTAATAGGACTGTATCCAAAGTACTCTCGAGTTCTCTCATGGCTCCGAAACAATGGAATCAAATCAAGGTGCCCAGAAGACTGTGTTAGTGCTTGCAACCGAATCTCGCGATATTCATTCTTAGCTGTGAATAATGCTTTGAAGAGTCTGTGGCCGTTGATTGGAGCCAGATGTTTACAAATCTAACCAAATCAACAATCAGCCCCTATTTCCAAAAATTGAAGACACTACCTTGTAGTAATGATCAATACTAAGAACTGTCCCACTTCTACGTTGAACCTCAAAATCAAGCCAGTCTCGACGCTTTAAATTATCTTTGACGAGGATCTTCTTTAAATAGTTGATTGAGGGGTATCCGCCGTCATAATCCGGGCTTGTGAATGATGGAAACGGCGGAATATCATTTGGATCTATAACTTTTCTCATTGAAACAGACGGCTGAGTTCGTGACTGCACCATCAAGGATTCTACAACAGAGTAGTATTGCAGTTCAGAGAGCGAGTGGCGGTAAGTTGCTTTCTGTCGTTGAAGAGAGTGGACACCTGCCGGTCCCAGTCCTTGATAGAGCCCATTCCGTAACAGAAAAACCAGTTCATCGTCAACACCAGCGCGCTTGGTAAGAGTTTGATTGAACTTTGGCTGATAATGTAGAAGTAATTTCGAGATTGTGACTGCGTTGGTAGTTCTGAATTTATGTTTACAATCTTGACACGTTCCTCTGCAACAGGTTTAGATTAGTGTGTAAGAATTTAGGAAGGCTTACCGTGCAGCCAACAAATAGTAAATAAGTCCGTTGATTCCATAAATTCGGCGCGGCTCCTCAGAATATCCAGATTGTCGCGTATTATTGCTATTACAATTTGGGCATACAACATTGGATTCGTCACATGTCAAATATGGGTTGCAAACAACCAGATTTGAGTACAAGAAGAACTCTGGGCTATAGTCTCCTCCCCGAAGAACAGATTTTCGCAAGCTAGAAACTGGGTCTGGTGGAAGAATCAGGACGTTTCCAAGTTTCAGTTGTGCATCATGATCTCCTCTCCGAACAGCGGCGCAAACCTGAGTAAGATAGGCACCATTTGGATCAGTACGATGAATAAATCGTTTTCGAGTTGTTGAACTATTATTTGAAGCATGATCTTCATCGTCGTCGGAGTCACCATCGTCGTCATCTTCGCCATCTCCTTCATCGCTTGCTGGAACATAGCTCGAAACATTTGGACAGTCGGCGCTGTCTCAAACTCTTGCGTTGAGTCTAAAACAACCTCATAGTGGTCGCTCGACACACTTAGATGCAGTGAGATTTTCATGTAAGAAGCTGGTCGAGCTTGTGGCGTGAATACAGTCACATGATACTGAGTATTTATGTTCGAGAATACCGTCACTTCCATTTGATAAAGGTCACAGAAGGAGGCTAGGCAGTACTCGTCCCCAAACTCTCCATTAGTTTCATATTTCGCACATAGATCATCTAATGACATATTATCAATAGCAGCAAGTCTCTCAAAAACGTTTGAGCGCTTTCGAAAATGACCAACAATCTTGCGACGGATATCACGGTGGTGGGATTGATCTCCCTTGTGCACGAACCATGACAAGCAACGAAAGAGACAATTTCCATCGCCGTCAATGAACTGAGAGACTTTGCCAGTAAATGATTCGTTCTTAACGGTTCGAATAACAAGTGGCGAATAAGGCTGATTAAACTGTTGTTTGTTAGAGCTTTGATTGCAGTGGTAAAACGCAAAACACTAACCAGGACATTTGCATCCACATCCTTGTCTCCGACATCTGCATTCGTTTCATTGTGACTGTTTGTAGCATGTGACTCGGGCAAAGTGGGTGACTTCATTGGCTCTTTTCGTTTAATGCCGAATGTTACAAGATCCAATTTCAATTGACCTGCAGGCAGTGGAGCCTTCTTGCGACCAGCCCCTTCCCGAGCTCCGCCGTGTTTCGATTTGGTTGTCTTGGGAGTCTGTTGTTGTTTCATCTCAATTTTTAGCGGAGTGATGTCATTGGTGGACCTAAGAACGTAATTGTGGAACAATCTGATTGGTCGACCTATTTAGGTCCGGTATGGTGATTGAGCCGAAAGTTTTGAGTTTGTTTTGATAAATAATACGCATCGCGTTGTCGGTTGACTGTGTAAATAACCTGGTTTTAAAAGTGAATGCTCGTCCTTTATTGATGGTGCACCATGTTCACTCAAGGTGCTCTGCTTCTGAGAAGGTTCGTTTTCATATTTCTACAAAAGAAAACAGAAACGTAAACAAATCTGTGGAACATACTTAAAAAGAGGAATCCCAGTTCCGAATCAACTCATGCCAAAAGTTGATAGAATCCAAAAACCGCGACAAATACGCAAACTCGTCGACCGTATGAGCCCGGCCACCACCACCCGGCCCTATCCAAATAAAGATTCCATTAATCTTGGACCACTTCCACAAATAATACTCACCAAACCGATAAATATTCTTGACATTCTCCAATAATGTTTCGTATCCGTATTCCCCGTCGGAAGCGACGGCACGACCACAACACGACCCGTATCACTTAATCCATCAAAGATATGATGAATAGTCCCCTCCAAAACCCTCCACCCCCGATCACTCAAATCAAGATGTGGACTCACGGGGGCAGGCTCGATTCCAAAGGGACGGGGCTGCACAATCAGGTGTCCAACAGCGTCACTTGTTCCGACCTTAGCAATAACCTGCGTCCGATTCTTAAACCCATATAGCGTGAAATTCAGCTTCAATTCTGTTGCAACGCTCTCCAGAACTGAAAAGGTACCGCTCTTGAACCAACAACAGAGACGAGTCAACGGCGATACGATGATTCACAGTCGCTACCACACGTTCAGGGAGGGCATTCGCTTTCAATCCCCCTTGAATAATATCAACGGCTTGTGTAGTGGTTAATTGAGAGTATGTAGTTCCATCCTTCGCAGCCAACAGTTCTGCAAGGGATGAACGAGATTTAGGCCATGTTTGGATGGCGTCGACGATATCGGGGTTTGGATTCTCGGAATGCGCGGCATAGCATCTCATTTTTCCGAGGAGTGGGTTGTGGTCTGGGAGAGAAATGGGGAATGGGTTGTTTTTCGAGTTCTGCGATCACTAAAGCCATAAATCCAATCGCAGTGTGTTTTGGTGGGACTGAGGAATGACCTCCTTTAGTTTCGACAATTAGATCAACGTCGCAGTACCTAGTTGGATTGTTATACAACAGTCAGCACATGAATTTCAATGTAACTCAAACAAACTCACCCCTTCTCTCCAACACTCACAGACGCAGTCTTTACACCTTCAAACATACCAATTCCCGACCCTTCATCCACAATCAACCCTATTTACCCGCAAGTCCCAACTCTGCATCCATATATTCCACAATCTTGTTCGCCCCCTTGCCACCCCGAAATCTCTTCATCATGCCCATACGCCAAAAAGACAGTCGCTCTCGGTCGAAACCCCTCCCTTATCAACAACTCCACCGCCTCCATCTGCGCCACAAGAGTCTGCTTCACATCCGCCGTTCCCCCTCCCAAACACTTTATCCGCCTCCCAATCCACAACCCCTTCAAACGGCGGATGCGTCCACAAACTCAATCGTTTCCGGAAGCACGGAACCACATCCTGATGCGCCATCAACAGAATTGGGGTCCGCATCGACATCTGAACCCGTCCACTCAAACAACAGCGAATACCGATTCACAACCGTCTTCTTCAGCGTCTTATGCACCAAGGGGAACGCGTCCTCAGGAAAGCATGCAACGAGAGAAAAGGGTTCGTGGACTGGATCGGGTCCAGTTGGAGGCGGCGGGACAGCACGCCACGAATCAAACGAGACAGTTTTGAATGTGATTGCGTGTGAAAGATGGGCAACGGCGGTGCGAAAGAAGAGCCGAGTTTGGAAGCGGGAATTGGTAATCAGACTTGGAAGTGTTGGATATGGATTCAGAGTGAGAGGGAAAGGGCGGTGGAATCAGTGGCTCGGTTTGGGGGACAGAAAGACGAGATTGGCGGATTTGGTTTGTTGTTTAAAAGATCTGGTGTGAAGAGTGTCAGTTGAGAGTGGCTCACAAGACAAACATACCTTGCTTTACTGCCGTATTAGGGTTTTCAACACAGAGTATCCAGATAATAAATGCAATTGATGTGAATGCTGAAAGAATGTGCGTGAACTGAAGCGAGTGGGTCTTGGATGCTTTGGTGTGCATTGTTTGATTCTCAAACAAATAAATGATTGAAGAATAACGCTATTCCGGGGTTAGATTTTAGACTGGCTGTCATTGGAAGAACGGCATCTCAGAATAGCATCGAATTAAGTATTAAAGTTCTCAGCCTTCCGACGGCCCTTCCCTACTGCAACCCGAAAAGAATATCGGTCACTTTATCTTGTCAGTTACCAATTCTCCATAATTATTCAAATACATTTGAATAGATTTATTTCTTTGTTCAGGTTTCTCCTTCAACACAGGTCAAGTCCCAAAAATGGTATCGTTCCCCAGCACCAAAGAGCTTTCCAAGGGCCAAGTGCGTGACCTCCGCACGGGTCATCGATCCAAGATCCTCTCCGTTGCCTGGTCTGCCTCAGGAACAAAGCTCGCCTCGGGATCGTACGACCACACAGCCAAGGTTAGGGTTCCTACTTCCACCAAACCACCACCACCACCTACTTAGGGTTAGGGTTAATTCACGCAGGTGTTCTCACTCGGCGAATGCGCATTGGCAAACATCCGCGATGCAGTTGGTGTCGATTTGAAGGGCCATTCCGCCGATGTCGACCAGGTCAAGTGGCATCCAACAGACGACTTTGGCCTGGCTACAACTAGTGCTGATAAAACTGTGAAGGTGTGGGACGTCAGAGGTGCGTTCTTTTCTTTCTTTGGTTTACCTAGGGTTAGGGTTAATACCTGAAATCAGCACCCGCAAAACCAAGTGCTACAGTGCAAACAACGGGGCGAAAATATTAATATTGCTTGGTCACCTGATGGAAACACAATTGCTGTCGGGAACAAGGACGATATCATCACGTTCATTGATACTCGCACTTCCTCAATCATTCACACTCTACCGCCTTCTCCCTACGAAATCAATGAAATCAGATGGTCCCACTCCGGTTCCCTCTTTTTTATGACCCTCGGAAACGGAACCATCCAAGTCCTCAACCCGCTCTCTTCTTACACACCCCTCACTTCTCTCAATGCTCATACCTCAAAATTGCTATTGTATCGAATTTGATCCGTTGGGCCGGTATTTTGCTGTCGGGTCTTCGGATTCTCTTGTGACTCTCTGGGACTTGGATGAACTTATTTGTCTGCGTACAATTGGTACTGTCTCTTTTGTGTTTATGGAGCGAGTACAATCGAAGGGAGAGCATGAGCAGAGCTCGTTGCGTAGCTCCTTAGTGGTGTTCGTAGCTCCTTAGTGGTGAGCGTAGCGAACTTTCTTCCGCGAAGCGAATTGTAGCATGAAGGTTCTAAAGCGCAAGCGTAGCTCGTTATGTTAAGAAAAGTAAAAGAAGCGAAAGTGAGCATAGAAATCCACAACTAATCCACCGATCCACACAAAAGGTCACCTCGACATGCCCATTCGGTCCCTCTCCTTTTCATACTGTGGTGATTTGATTGCGTGCTCGACGATGGACGATAAAGTGATTGAAATCGCTGCAGTGGAGTCTGGCGAGAGTTTGTACAGTTTACAAGTGGGGAGTACCGTGGATCAGTTGGCTTGGCATCCTTCAAAGTATATTATGGCGTATGTTGGGGATGATGTGACTGGAAAAAGTAGTGGTAGTAATAGTCGGAGTGGATCTGCTGCTGCTGGAAACGGGAGTGTTATTGGTATTTATACTTTGCACTAAAAGTGTGCGAAAAATAAAAACGCGTGTATTTAAATTGTGTACAGACTTGTTGATCTGTCAAGGCAATGAGAGAGTATTCCTTGGATCTGTTAAGCATTTCTCATTATTGCACATTGACGGGAAATAGTTTCCCCTAACTCCAATTCAAAACGTTTGTGGCTGATAAGTTCGCAAATAAATAAGAATGACGGCACACAATTTATTCCTTTCGTTCAAACAATACTGGATTGGTACCTTCTTCCCAAACTACTGTGAACGAAAGCACACCCAGAGACGCTAAACTCGAATTCGAACAAAGGTAGCTCGTAGTCTTTGTATCGGTACCCATCTTGCAGCTCGAACACACCAAAAACATCCTTTTCCCAATGTCCAACAACCATATTCGTTGGCCTCTTGTCTCCAATAGACACATGGAAAAACTTGCTTTCCAATTCCAATTTGATAATGGCGTCTCCAAAACCAGGGTGATAATACGTTCCTTCATAGGCAGAGAGCGGAAACGAATGCTTTGTATCCTCCTTCCTCGCATCAACCCTTTTCTTCCGCTCGATACTTGCAATGTCACGCATCATCGCCTCCTTCTTCTTATACACCTTATTCCAATCGATTTTCATATCTGGAAATAGAACACGATCTACAACAGTTTGTGAAATCACTGGGCCGATATTGGTTCCATCCAAATTAGAAAACAATCACGGCGAGATCGAGTGCTGGATACGTTTCGAATTGTGTTCTGTAGCCGGTACTTCCACCGTTATGCCATATGCGAGATAACCCTCGGTATGAATCTATTGCCCAGCCCAATCCATCTGCAAAAGAGGGTTAAACAGCCAAGAATAAGAGGTTCGATAGACCTCACATGATGTTAGGTCTTTTATCCCTCCAGTAACAGGCGATCCGATTGGCATATGCGGAGTCGTGAGCATCGCAAATTGTGTTGCAGATATCAAGTCATTTCCATTTTCAAGCTTCCCCTTTCGATTGATCAATGCAGCCCATTTCGCAACTGTAAGACTTATAATCAAAAGCATATTTCCAAAGATGGACGAAACTCACAATCGCGAATATTGGACACATCGCCCCAGCCCCTTTAGATGCATTCATCCACTCTGATGTACTCCAGTCCAGCTGTTCAAGTATTCCACCAGTCAAACTAAAACCACGTGCATGATTCTTTGTATCTTTCATATTCTCTGGTTGCGTAATAGTGTCGTCCATCCCAAGCGGCTTCAAAATCTTTGTTTCGATCACAGAATTCCAAGTTCCCAGCCCCGAAACGTTTCCAGCAATCACACCAGCCAGCGCAAACATGTGATTATTATACTGATACCGTTCTCTAAATTCAGCAGACGGTTCCAAATGAGCCAGCTTCGACAGCAGCTCGTATTCGTCTGAATTTGAAAATAAAAGCATTTCGTAGCGTGGGAGACCCGTTCGATGAGATAAGATGTCAATGAAATTAGCTTGCTGGTTTGTAATAGGATCTTTGAAACAGGTGTCAGTGAGTGTAGTGACTTTTGTTTTCCAGTTTAGCTTTCCTTCATCAACTAACATTCCGATTGCGAACGAGGTGAATGCCTGATAAGAGTTAAAGAGCATGAGTTTCTATTCAACATGAAGCAAGCGGTACCTTTGTTGTGGATCCGATTTGAAAGAGTGTCTCAGGAGTAACTTCATCGCCCTTCTCATTCTTGACACCAAAGCCCTGCTCAAACACAAGTATTCCTTTGTGGACTACTCCAACAGCTAAACCAGGGACATTCCAGTCTACTCTGATGGCCTCAATGTCTACTGCCAATGCCTTCCAGTCAACGTCAAATGCCTTCGGCTTCTAACAATGCGTTGAAATGAGATTCTTGGGGCAGCAAGATACAGGGAAGTAGTCCTACACGAACAGGTCGAATGGGTTGTTGCTCAGGAGCTATCTCCGCACTCCATTAGCACTTAAAAATTGAATGTTGACTTTGAGAGTGTGGAGAAGCAATTTTTTAAGACTTTCCCCAAAAGATACAAAACGGAATTGAGTGGGCACAGTTTGATACAGCAACGTTTATTCCCTTGTTCCCATTCCACTAAAAAAGCATTGTCCTTCGGAAACGACAAAGTCGAAGTTGAACAGAAGTAGTGTCGTATAGTTATCTTTTTTATTTAATCAAAGCGCTGTCTTTGTTCCCACAATATTTCGACCAGTCATCTTTGAAAATCGCTCAGAAAACTCCTTTCCTTTCCCAACAACTGAAAAGTCAATCAGAACGCCTCGACCACCAACTCCCTTCCATACGAAACGCTCTTGCATTCCTTGACTTCCATCATCTATCAACATAAATTTCACTTTCTTTTCATTCCATACCAATGACGGTGCCGTGACTAGAAACGCAGCTGGATGCGACACTTGCTCCTCAGGTCCCGAAATAATATTCAAGAACGTTTTGTCATGTTGAGTTAGAATGAAAGCAATGCCCTTCCGCCAGCATTCCATCAATCCGAATCCAGTCTGCAAATAAAAAACAGGGTACATGTCTGAAGTCTGCATAACATTACGATTCTTGATGGAGCCCGTTTGTGAATGGGACTGTGCAAATGAGGTTGAATGGGTCAATTTACTTGTTTTTGTGTGAGGTTTTGCGTTTCCTTTCAAAGCCCAAGTATTTGCCATTGAGATTATTCTAGGGCTCATATCCATTAAAATAGGGCTTGTTGTGTTTAGATAGATCAGGACGGCTTCTATTAATTCTTCGTGCTGACTGTCATGGTCGGATGGACTCACTGTAAACCAAATTACCATTGAGAGAGTCAGCAACAAACCGGAAATCAGGAGCTTATTGCTGTCCGAATGTATAGGAGGAACCCGTCGTGTGTAATACGACATGAAGTAGAGACCAAGGATGATTACTCCATTATACGCCCACAATACCGCTTCAATCGGTATGATTTTCGATGACGCTGTATTGACGCATACTTGTTGTACCAGGTCCCTTGGTATCATAATATCAATCACAATCCAATTGGAATAGACAGTCCATGTAACCAATATCACAATTTCAACAACAATTAAACCGGCTGCAAGACAGATATATCTAAACTCTTTTGTAGCTGCCGTAGTTAGTTTATCTTTGGACGTGTAAACAACCAGTAGTCTTGTATTCTTGGCCAACAAAGTTCCATAGATCACAGCAAATGAGCAAGTTTGAAGCCACTGACGCATCAAACAGCCTAAAACAGTTACTTGATTTAAATAAAGCATGTTTGCGATATATGATGGAAGGGACCCAATGATAATGATAATGGTCAATATTTTCGATCCTAAATGAAATGACTTGATGTTCCAGAAGAACAACAGAAATCCAATAAAAACAAAGTTCAAAGCGATTCCACTTGCCGCAAAGAATATCAACGTTGTTCCTGTGGAACTTGAAGATGTTATTGTTGCATACGTGAACTGTGGGCTGTCAGGAGGAGGTGTTGAGCCGCCATCGTAAAATACTGGTTTTGAATTGTTCAAGTACGAGAATGTGGTAACATTGATATCAGTGGCTGCGAATGCTGGTGTGATGTTAGCGATAACTTTAGGTGCATTCAGTATACGTACGAACTAGATTGAATGTTGCGTCCAGACCATCAACATAGTATAGATAATATGATCTTTTAACTTTTAGCCCAAATCCAAACTAAAAAGCAGATTTACGTGGCTACATCTCCATTCTTCGTTAGCAACAAAGGGTCTCCATTCAATCCACGATATCCAGTATTCCTGAACAAAGACCAATCCATATATTGCTGTAATTTCCGTGAAGCCAACATTTGTGTGGTGAAAGACGAGTTAAATCGAAGAAGCTGAACGAGTTTCAACATCAAACATTTATCAAACAAAGTACAAACGTTATCAACCCCTTTCGCAAACAACTTGGGACAATCATACAAAAGCGTCATATCAAACCAGTAGTACATTGTAGACCAATCGAATGCGCTTGGTTGTCGTTGTTATTGAAGATTCCTCAAACCGGAGGGAAAACTCACATTCCCCAAGGAGCCTGAAACTCTTGAACTTCTTTCACATACTCGTTGGCAAGTTGATCCATGTACGAATTCATGGAATTGTATCCCATCGGAAACATCATTCCGTGCATACTTGAAATAGTCGGAACCCCATTGTGCAGTTGCGTTCTTCCCGAAGATGGGCTGATTTGCAGTGAACCAGACGTATTTTGATCCTACGAGATTATATTTTCTAGATTGTTCAGCATTAGTAAATGTAAGCCACGTATTTCCAAGAACACAAACGTGGCTAATCCAAAGTATATCTGCGCAGTGTCAGAAGGACTTGCGATAAGAATATATATCGAGCATCCGCTTGACCCAACTTTTGCGCAATGTATCCCAACGGCTTTGGGTCATCGACGCTCACCCACACGAGAAATTGGATGTCAAATTTAGTTGAGAGTACTTGAACTATTTGTTCGCATACTGGATTTTATGCGTAGTGAGACAACGGAAAATGAGGAACGTTGAAGTGATTACATTCATTAGCGACCCCGCCCGAACAAACCAAACCAGCTCTCGTAACACGCCACGTCTTTAATGTGATTCCAATCGATTCAACCCAACCAGTTGCAGGAAACAGTTGAAAGTAATACGGGTAATTCGTCCGACTTGAGAGTTTCGACAAAGTCGTGCTTCCAGTACTAAGAAATGTTTTAGAAGACAAAAATATGCTGTAGCACTAAGCACCATTGTGGAATTTTGTAGTAACTATACACTTCTCCATCTGATACCATGCTTTTACCATAAAAGTCTCCAAAGACAGCCACGACATCTTAATCCATTGAAATTGAAGTTTTAAGTACGGCAACATTATTTCAAAAACTACCTTGATGATTATTCGCAATATCATAAGCCAACACCATTGCACGACCCAAAGATCCGTCAGAGCCTTCGTACTTCCCATTCCCATTATCGAATCGCTTTATCCGTATAGTCGTATTTGGCAACACAGTAGGATCTCGGTTAACATCATTGATTGCAATCTCCAGTGCTATTTGATTCCAATAAAACCAAGACGGATCACCCCTATGCCAACTTCATCAGATTCTACTCAACGTGACTAGAATATACCATTGATTTAAGTCTCCCAACGCGGTATATTCAACTGATCCATTCCCCCACAACCTCAAAACCATCATATGTCAGTCCCGAAAATCTAAGCCATCAAGTCAGAACGCAGTCTAAACAAACACCTTACAAGCTATAAGGTCCTATCAGAGCAACTGTAATTGACGACTGGTTCTTGAACGGAAAGGGGTGGTGGTCCATCTTGGTTCAGTGTTGGATCGCACTTTGTAAATCTTAACAGATGTTCCCACAATAAAACAATGTGATTCTTCTAATCAAACTAGCAACATTATTCATGAAAAGAAGAGAGTAGAACGACGTCGGCTGTTTCCAGATTCCTCCCTCATGAACACTCTACCACAACCAACAAAGACAACAACTTCTGTCACCCACCTGCTGCCTAAAAACGACAACGGCAGGACTTGAACCTGCGCACTCAGAGAGTAACAGATTTCTAGTCTGTCGCCTTAACCGCTCGGCCACGTTGTCTTGTCTTACACCACAGAACAATCTGACTATCAACTTTCACAGCTTCTAGCATAAAACACTGAACATATTAAACTTAAACATAATGCGCCATTAATTGATAAGATATATGACTGCCTTTTATTTTCCACATTCCCAAACACAAAACACTATGATCCTTCAATTCCACGACAACACCACTTCACCCACTCCAATTACGAATCAACTCATGATAAAAACACAATCCCCTGAACATACTCTTCACCGTCAATGTGCTCATCAACGGTATGCACGTTAACCCATCCACAGGCCAAACCGATACACGCTCTTACTCAAAGCCCAGTAATGTCTCGTGTCGGTGTTTCCAGCATCATTCCACCACGACAATGACTTTTCCGAGACCCGGATTTAGCGGATTTATCAAAGACGTGGTGGATTGTTCCTTCAAGGACGTCCCATCCGAGGTCTCCTGCTCCGTTGGAAGGGCTAACAGGAGCGGGTTCGAGGCCCTTAGAGTTGAGTGACGGTAACGAGGCCCTTTGAATCAGTCGCCTTGAATTCATGTGCGATTTTAGAAACGTCGTTGAAGTCAGCGACTTTGAGTGTAAGCGAGAATTTCTTTGCGACAGGAGTGAACACGTCGTTGAAGTGGGTTTGGACGTGTTTGAGGGACGAGTCGACTGCGATTCTGTGGTTGATTGTGATTGAGACTTTTTCGGGGAGGGCGTTTACTTTGAGGCCGCCTTGGATGATGTCTACGGCTTGGGTTGTTGTGAGGAGGGATTCTTGGCCGAGGGAGGTGAGGTATTGGGTGATGAGGGCGCGGCCGCCTTTGTTTAGGTTGTTTACGGCCCATTTGAGTTCTGGGTTTGGGTTTGGGCGCGTTTTCGACGTAGCAGCGGGTTGTTGCGAGGAGAGGGTTCTTGTCTGGGAGGGTGACTGGGTACGACTCTTTTTCGAGTGCAGCGACTAGGAGGGATGCGTATCCAATGCCAGTGTGCTTTGGTGGAACTGACGAGTGGCCACCCTTTGTCTCGACAGTAACTAGAACATCAACGTATCCTTTTCGCCGGTTCCAACAGCAGCAACAGTCACTCCATCATAGGTTGAAAATGATGGTCCCTCATCGAGAATCAAGCCAACTTTTCCTGCAAGCTTCAAGTCATGTTCCAAATACTCGGCAAGCTTTCTAGCACCTATTTGTATTGTTAGGCACGAATTCTACTTGAGATAGACTTCCTCCGACTACTTCGGACTTCTCGATAAATAGTCCTTAACAATCTCCGACACAGACACCTTTCCTCTCCTCCCCGCTCGCATCTTTATATTCGCTCAACACAAATTAGTACACACCTTGATGTCCCGAAATCTCCTCATCATGACCATAAGCCAAGTAAACAGTACGCTTTGGAGTGAATCCAGCCTCCAAAAGCTTTTCGACAGGCTTCCAAGTGGACCCATAAACGTAGCTTTAGTGTCTCCAGACCTATTGTATGCCAAATCAGAAATCACTACAGTGTAAAGGAGACATTACCTCGTCCCCAAAGGAATCCATTCTTTTCGTCGATGTATCTATAATCATGGGTATAAAACTTTAGAATAAGGGTTGAATGTTGAGAGGGTGAAAACTCGTTCGCTTGTTTCCCAGAGCCAACATAGATGCAATCGAGTCAAGCCGCTTTTAAACATCACTTATCACTCCGACCTCCGCTCTCTCTGTCCACCTCTGAAGACTATGTCTACCTACAACCAACACCAACAACAACGACATCACACATACCCATCGAACGGCGGATACGACCACATTCCCCTTGTCTCAGGCAGCACAGGCACCACATCCAAGTGGGCCATCAGAACCAAGGGCGCTGCATCGACCTCTGAACCGGTCCACTCAAACAACAGCGAATACCGATTCACCACGGTCTTCTTCAAGTTCTTGTGGACAAGTGGAAACGCGTGTTCCAGGAACGAATGCAACTTAACAAAGGGATCGTGGACTGGATCGGGCCCAGTTGGAGGCGGTGCGACGTTGGTTGTGTTGTCAAAGGAAACAGTCGCAATTTGAACTGACGACGAAAGCCGAGAAAGCGATGCGGATTTGAACGAGGCGCTTTGGAGGCGCGACACACTCAACTTGGCGTCAAATTGCGGGGAAAGCGGTGGCAGTTGGTTGCACACTGGCTCCGGATCGGATCTAACATCAACTACCGCTTCCGGTC
Source organism: Rhizoclosmatium globosum (assembly GCA_002104985.1). Lineage (NCBI taxonomy): Eukaryota > Fungi > Chytridiomycota > Chytridiomycetes > Chytridiales > Chytriomycetaceae > Rhizoclosmatium > Rhizoclosmatium globosum. The sequence continues at coordinate 616,712 of MCGO01000016.1, read as the reverse complement.
CGGGTTCGTGTCCGTGAACACACTTTGTTGCTCCAAAGTGCAAGGCTGTAAATGCTAGGGCTACTACTACTAGCACTCCAATGCGCAGTGCACTGATCTGCTTGTCTTCGCAAGTGGCTGTGCTGCTGCTGCACCTTGGGCTTGGGTTGTTGGAAGAACATGTCTCCGAATTTCAAAGACATTTTGTGATTTGCTTTGACGCCACTTCAGATGATATCCATCATACAAGATGAGAAATACCACCTTTCTTCTTCACACAAACAAAGTAGAAACAATGCAAGAGGAATACATTTTATTCTGAAATTTTAACTTGTTCATTGGTTCACCTGTAATAACCTTCACTCCACCTTCACACGCTTCTCCTCAGCATCAGCATCAGAAACAACTCTCTTGTCTTCAACAACAACTTCACCCCTAGGCTTTCTCTTCTTGCCTCCACCCAACATACTCTGCAGCGAATCAAGCGCAAACAGTAACACAACCCCAACATGTACATAAAAGTACAACCGCCTCCACACAGTCAATCCAGCTCTAGAGTTCGTAACTGCATTCCAATAGTCGCATAATTGATAGAACAACTGTCGCAAACCATCCAACGACATGATACACAGGCAACAAAACATGCACTGCTGAATTCTGGTTATGGAAGTGTGGTCGGAACAGTTTCCTCGTAAGTCTGTTACTCGTGATCAAAAATGACAGAGTCAAAAAGAATGTGTAGTATCCTGGATAAAATCCATGCCAGAACGCAGACACAAGGAAAGTCACATGTGTCGCTAGACCCGCCATAGATTCGATTTCGTGATTTCAGCAGGCGTCTGATCCGGCAGTGGTTCCGGCGCAAGACGCAAGTAAATCGCCGAACGAAGCCAAAGCGCCGTTTGAACATTCCACGCACTGTTGCGTTTTTTCAAAAACATTCATCAGAACGACATATTCTCACAAAAATCTCCAAAAAAAAGGCACTCACCTCATAAACATGCGTGGGTTCTCTGGAAACTCAAGCTCCCAAATCCGGACATTCTCACACCGATTCCACTTGTACACCGACTTTCCCTTCTACCGGTCCAACGTATCCAAACCCGCAAAGCACGCAAGCACCCTCTGCAAGCTTCCATGCACCAAAGAACTGCATCTGTTGCACGAGTGCGGCAACAAAGAAATAGCTGGCACGTTGGAACCACGTGTATTCAGGAACGCGTCGGTGAGTCCGAATTCGTAGGGTACGCGTGGAGCGAATATGATGTTGAGGAGGGAACAGACTGCGCCGGTAATGATGGTCTCTGCGAGGTATTTCCATCTTCCTGGAAGTAGTTTCTGAGTTGGTTGGAGCGTGAATGCACCGGTTCCTGAAATGAAGTCGCTGTATGTTTTGTAGTGGAATGAAGGACCGAGGATGAAAGCGGGGTAGAAAAAGATGAAGCCGAGGTAATCGAGGAGACTTGGGATGTGTGAGTTTTAGGGATTGTTGGGTTTTTGAGAGTTCCTAACGAATTGCCAATTTAGCCTGAATTTTTTTCGGCGGTGAGGACTCATGGGCGACGATTACTTACTCTGTTCGGACGAGTGCCATCGTGCACACCATGCAAATGTAGCCATCTTTTGCACGGCAACCATCATTGGAATAGTTTGATCGAATCTTGGTGCATCGACATCTGAAAAGAACTGAGACTTGAGGTGGCTGTATTTGTCAGGGTATCGTTTAAGAAGCCTGTGCATGAACCAAAAGACAACAACTCACTTTGCAGCAAGAACACTGAGCGAGAGAACAATGACCACAACTGGAATATGCTTGGACGTTGGCCAAGCAAACGACAGGCCATAACACACACTCGAAAGCAGTGCAATCTGAACAAGACCCTGCACTGTACACCCCCCAATTCAGCATTCCTCTTTCAAACTCACTCACTCACAAAGTAACTCAAAGATACTTTACCATTAAACAGCGCCGTGAAAAAAGACCCGAAACAGCAATCGAAAAGAGTCCCCTTGAACTCGATGTTCCCAAAAGAGAGAATGGGAATGCGAGAATGTATGAGGAGAGAAGGACGATGGCGGGGCCAAGGACGTCGCGGGAAGTCCGTTGCTGTTGTCAGCGGTGTCAGGTCGAGGAAACCCATTTCGATTGGCTGGCGAAAAAAGAAAAGGTTTGGAATAATGATAACAGATGTATTATCTTGTATTATCGTGCCCTTATGATCTTGATTATATGTGATTTAATGTTTCTGTATTCGACATTTCGAGGTTTGTGTACAAAGGAAAGTAAACCCCCACATCATTATCTTTCTTTGCAGTCGCGGTCTTAATAATGGAATTATTTCTCATTTCTGAAATGCAGCTGAGCGATTTACCGTAAATCCTTGCACTTCTCAAATATCATCATCTGCTCGCTAAGATGGACAAGACTGACGTAGACCTCGTGTCCCTCCTCACAGAGTCCATAGAACTCCAACACACTTTCATGATCCTTCAGCGTCAAATAACGAGTGGTTTGTCGCGTGTGAACAAAGTTGTGGAAATGGTATCGAAGCTCCCCACAAATCCAACGAGTTTATATTCTGCGGGTGGATCGCGAAGCCGAAACCCATCTCAGCAAATAGTAAGCTCTAGAATAATGGAAGGAAGCGGTTTTGGCGTTGATTTTGATCGGTATATGACAACACAAAGCTCGATAAACTCACTGTCAAATCAAGCAAGTTCTATCCAACAGCGATCAAATCAAATCACTTCAGAACTGCTGCTCAGTTGTACACCGTCTTCTCAACGTAGCATCAACCATGTTTTATCGCCTGTCAATACATCCAATAACTCTCTTGTTGAAATACAACGTCTTAGTGAAGCGATACGCTGGGATGGTATGACTATGACAAGCAAAAGCAAGATGATGATCAAAAAACAACCGCGTTCTGATACAACGACAATTGAAGTTCCGTTCGGAGAAATGAAGCTAATACCCAAACCAATCGCGAGAACAAACTCGAAAAAGACGTCGCCGTTGGTTCGACAGACTGTTTTGAATTCTGTGGTTATGGGTGTTGATTCAGAACAATCCAGATCAAGCGTTATCTCGTTTAAGGAGCGTGTATCGCAAGTATTTCGAAGTGGTCCGCGCTCAACGTTAAGCAATTGCGGAATTCAGAAGTTGGTGGTTTCAGTGTTGGAGCAATACCATCTCAACAACCTATTGAATCCCACACACACCAAATCTTTCAGAGCCGCACATTACAACAAAACTAGAAGCCTTTATAAAAGACAAAGCTATCTTCGCCATTCCAGAATCCCCTCAACTCCCAACTCCAACATCAAACTTCCCCATGCAGCCAAAACACGAAGACCTAAAATCATCACACCAGAAAGTCATCGCATCAGATACAACTCCTCGCCGCCATTCAGACGACATGCTTCCAAACCCTCGCCTCACCTCCTCAAAATCATTCGCCTCTCCACGAATACCACACACAGACACATACCGCCGATCCAGCGACGACACCACTTCCCTATACCTCGCGACACAAAGTTACACAACGCAACATCAAAGCCTCACAACTCCAACCCAAAAACCCATCGCCCCGAAACCCCAGTTTTCAAGCCAATTCAGCGCGTCAGTGTATTCAATGCGTCCCTCGATTCTCGTCACATCCACGTCGTCGTTACGTGCATCACAGGGGCCGACGAGGGGCCGTGTTTTGTGGAATCAATTGCGGAAGGCGGTTTTTGAGTCGCGTGAGCTTGTACGTTGCTTGCGAGTGAAGAAAATGTGGTTAATTGGAGGGAATAATGGGGTGGTGAAACCAGGTGTGCAGTTTGCGGCGATAAGAAGGAGATTGTGGATCTGAAGCCGTTGTGCCTGTTGCCAGTTACTGTTGTCAAGGAAAGTCGAAGCCGTTTTGTTCATATTGTGCTGTATCGTGCGTTTGATGATAAAGGCATGTACATTTCATGGAAAATGCGACACAGACACTGGAGAGCCTACGAGTTTTGTATGGATGGGTTGCATCCACTTTCTATATGTGGCTTTCTTGTGATTCGTTAACGATTGGTTTGTCTTCCACTTTTTTTTTCTTGCTAATTAAAGCTGCACAGTTCTTTATGTGGCTGTTCTGTTTGTATCTCCTTACAAATCGACATTCAACAGCATATCTTACTTCAGTCATGAATCGCGCTGGTAATTCATTTTACGGATTGCCAATTTTTTAACGGTATTATATTAGGATTACAGCCCTGTTTGTCCTAGACACACTCTTCGATTTGATTACGCCATTGAAACCAAAAAAATCGGACGTCACATCCCTGGGGAAAAGACTTTCTCTGCAAGATTGGATGAAATGCTTCATTCGACGTTATTGGCTTTGAAGTGGTTTCAATTGTAACATCCTCGTTATGCGTAATTTTTCCTGACTGGGTATTTTATACAGATACCATGGATTCAATTTGTCCAACAGGATACTTTTGCAGCCTACCCCATTTCATACCTCCGCTTTCTTCGAATCACCCGCCTTGCCTCAAAGCTCTCAAATAATGCTTTATTCTTGCGAATCCATAATGCGATAGAAAGTGTATCCGGTATCGGATCTATACTGTCTAGAATACTTCCCCTCGTGGTTGTATTTGCCATCTTTATGCACCTTCAGGCGTGTACATTGTATTATATCGGGTTCACGCAGGGTTTTTCCAGTGGGAAACACAATTCGATCACTGGAAGTATTACACGGGCGGATTTGACGCCGCAGGACACACAGAGAGATATATTTGGATGCTTACACAGGTGATTTGTCACTTCGAGCTTTCGTGCGCATATAACAGCGATCTATTAAAGGCTGTGGGGAATACATTTTCAACAAATTTCAAACCTGAGACGAATCTGGAGCAAATCATTAACATCGTCTTCATTATCATTGGGGCAACTTTGGTAAACAGACTTCGTTGAACTCCGGAAAGATACTGATATACAATATAGTACGCTCTTCTCGTTGGATTGCTTTCGTCAGCAGCGATCGCATACGATTCTTCTGGACGAATGTACAGACAAAAAATCGACGAACTTACAGAATACTTGAATTGGAAGAGAATCGACGAAGCAACGAAAAAGAAGGTGTTGTCCTACTACGAATTCAAGTATCGCGGAAAGTACTTTGAGGAGGAAACCCTTTTGGCGGACATGAAAGCTCCCTGAGAATGGTGAATCAACTGCGTTATTGGTGACAGAAAACTTATGCATTAGACTCGGAATAGGAGCTCGCGTCGATCAACTGTCGACGTTTAATTGAGCAAGTACCATTCCTCAAACGTGACTTGAAAGATGGACGTGACATGATATATGTCGGAAAGATGGCAACAGCTTTACACGCAGTTTATTATGTACAAGGAGACTACGTTTTTCATCAAGGAGAGAACGCGACGGAAATGTTTTTCATTCAGGCCGGAACGTGAATATCATCGTGAATGGTAAAATTGTCGCATCTGCTACAGCTGGATCGTTTTTTGGAGGTTTGTTCGTGTTCTCCATGGCTGAAGTTAACCTTTTCAATTCAGAGGTTGCTTTGATTGCCAACATTCCTCGAACAGCTTCAATTCAAGCAGCTACATCATGCACATTATATCGATTGTCTTCAAAAGATTTCGCCTTGATTTTGAGTGAGTTTGAGGACATGAAAGAGCGAATTGACTTGATTTATTTTGAACGTATGGAAAAGGTCCGAAAAGAGAAAGAGGCTAAAAGTAGATCCGTGGGTGTAAATAACAAATAAATTTACTTAGATCACCATCGTTTAATTCAATCTTTCGTTTTTGCGGATTTACGCTTGATGTCGGAAAATCCCAACCCCAAATGAACGACTCGGACACCTCTGTTCTCCTCTCAGAATCATTAGAGATTCAGCACCTGTTGCTATTTCTTCAAAGGCAAATCACAGCAGGCCTGACACGGGTCAATAAGGTTGTCGATATCGCCTCCAAATTACCTTCATCAACCACCCCACATGATGGGGAAAGATTGCCGTCACATACGGCGTCTCTTAAAAGTCCTGAAATATCTCACAACTTCTTGCATAGACAATCAGTTGAAGAAACTTCTCCTGGTCCAATAGCCCGCCGACACCGATCGGAAGACCATGAACGATTGGCAAATATGACATCTTCGTTTCATTCTATCGGATATCCTAACGGAAATACTCTTCCTGTAACGGATACATTCAGTCCACTTGCGTTAGGGGCTCTTGCTTCTACGATCGCACTTCCTTTCAATTATCAAGCTTCTTCTCAACACAGTATGAATCTGCTCAAGAGTAAAATCAACAATGCCTCTAATGCATCACTGGACAATATCAAGCGATTCAGCACAGGAATACGATGGGACGAAAATGACTATGAACGAATCGAAGAAACTGGAGAGTCAAAGGTGCAGATGCCTCTAGTTGAAGATATAAATCCAACACATTCATCGCTTTCGCGTGGGAAAAAACTGGATTTTCTCCATTAGTCCGACGTCATTGGACTAATACTGTCGCTACTGGAAGTATTGATTCAGCAGATGGAACGCCAATTGCTCGACAAAGTAGTACCGATTTCGGAGCGGAAACTCAAGTGATGCGAATGTCTAGAGACTCGAATAGAAAAAGTATGGATGCGATGACTTCAATGTTCGAACGGTCCCCGCGAAAAATGACATCGGAGAGTAAGAAACAGGATACTTTCTCTGCTCCAGCTTTGGACGTTGAGCCAGAATACCCTCCCACTCTGCCAATGACGGCACTTAATTTCCAGAAACCGTCAAACGCGCAGCGAAAGCTAAATTTGACGTCCTCCTTGCAAAAAAGTGCCTTTATGCAGACGAACGACGAAGTTTCAAGGCGACACTCAAACGACTCTATGACAGCTCCTACCAACATCAACCCGCAACTTGCATTTTCGCCACAAATGCATCCTTCAAGTCGTCGGGCAAGCAATGTTTCACCAATTTCATCTTCGTCAATGGTTCGAGAAGTTGAGAAAAAGACGATAGGTCCAAGTCGAAAGAATTCAGTCACGTCAACCCACTCCAACTTTTCGTACCGAGTTCCAATCAAATCGTATTTACGTGGATTCAAAAAAGATGAAAGCGAATATAATCTTCATCATAAACAATTGCAGTCTGCAAGCCAGCTCGAATCTATGTTCTCAAATGTTTCAAAGCGACCCTCCATTCTCGTTACGACTGGTTCAGAAGAGTCAGATGAGCAATCGCGTGGTAAAACTCTATGGAAGATACTTCGCTTTGCTGTCCTTGATTCTCACGAGCTTGTGGATCAAATGAAAGAAGAGGCGGCAGTAGCCAGTTTGGCAAGGAAACGCAGGTTTACAATCAAGAAGCTATCCAATATGAGGGAGAAATTTGATACAAATGCCACCACATCAGTTAAATTGCCGCCCTTCCCAGAAAACCAACCAACTCCAGAAACGTTTCAGCATTCGTCTGCTTTGTTTCACAAGTACTTTCTCTATCGAGCCTTCGATGAAAAGGGTGAGTTTATTCCAGCTTATATGCGCCATACGGATACATTCACGTCTGTAACTTTCGAAAATGATGGATTGCATCCAATGTCTATATTTGGACTAGTGACAAACACTGTGATGATTGGTATTGTATCATTTAAGCACCAATCAAGAACGTTAAATAGTGAATTTTAGGTTTTATTTCTTCGTAATATTTCGAGAGCCTTACGCAGCAGCTTATTACACTGAGGGGAGCTTTACACTGGAGTCTGGGATGTAGGTACAACCGGTTTCCTGTTTATCCTAATGCCATTCTCAGTATCTCAATCCTTTTTATATTGGATACCATTCTGGACCTTGTAACGCCACTTCGCCCTTTAAAATCGGACATGACATCTCAAGGAAAGCGGCTTTATCTCAAACCTTGGATCACTCAGTTTGTAAAGCAGAATCTAGCTTTTGACATTATATCCATGGTAAGTACTACAAAAGATTACATTGTTGTAATTATTTGAATGATTAGATCCCATGGACTCAGATCATTAAATACCAATATGCCGCTTATCCATTGACATTCCTGAGATTTTTACGTGTCCATAGATTAAGGAGAAAAATCAAGCACAATGCGATATGCCTGAAAATTGGTTTTGCGATAGAAAATATTGGAGGAATTGGATCAATTTTGTCGCGAATTTTACCCATCGGTGCTTTGTTTGCAGTATTTATGCACATTCAAGCATGTACATTATACTATATGGCATCCATCGAAGAGTTTTTCAGCTGGAGTGTGCAGTTTGATCACTGGAAGTTTTTCCCTGGTGGATTCGATGCAGCAGGATATACGGACAGATATATTTGGATGTTGACACAGGTGAAATTTCCTCGAAGGTTTTTATTGATTTAGGCTTATTGTGAGTTAGGCGGTTGGAAACACGTTTTCAATGAATTTTAAGCCTGAGACAACGACAGAGCAAGTAACGAACATTATATTCATTGTGATAGGCGCCACGTTGGTATGTTCAACAATTATTTCTTATAATGAACACTAATACCGAGGCAGTACGCTCTTCTTGTTGGATTACTCTCTTCAGCAGCAATCGCGTACGACTCATCTGGGAGAATGTATCGCCAGAAAATCGATGAACTTAATGAATATCTTACATGGAAAAAGATTGATGAAGTCACGAAAAAGAAGGTGTTGTCATACTACGAATTCAAATATCGGGGAAAGTACTTTGAAGAACAAACTCTTTTGGCGGACATGAACAATTCACTGAGAATGGTATGAGGACAAGTTTATCTCTTAAATAATGCTTATTTATTTCAAGGAACTTGCGTCTATCAATGCTCGACGACTGATTGAGCAAGTCACTTTCCTCAAACGAGAAATGAAAGATGGACGCGACAGTATCTATATCGGAAAGATGGCCAACGCTTTAAACGTTGTATATTATGTACTGGAGACTTCGTGTTCCATCAAGGCGAGAATGCCACAGAAATGTTCTTTATTCAAACAGGGAAAGTGAATATCATTGTGAATGGTAAACTCGTCACAACGTCAAGTTCGGATCTTTCTTTGGAGGTCTGTGCAATTGATCATCTTTAAATTTGTAACTAAAGTTTGATTTCAGAGGTAGCGCTTATTGCGAATATCCCACGAACTGCGACAGTACAAGCTGCTCTCGCCTGCATCTTGTATTCATTATCCTCGAAAGACTTTGCCCTCATTTTAAATGAATTCGAGGACATGAAAGAGCGAATTGACTTGATTTATCAAGATCGAATGGAGAAGGTGCGGAAGGAAAAGGAAGGAAAGTAAAGGCTATGGCCATCGCGAAGCTGATGTGATTAAGAAAATAAATAATTGATTATTTTGGAGCGTTTTGAGTGTGAACTGAGAAATGTATAGAATTCTTTCTCTTTGTTTTGTTTTTGAAATGGAGGAGGTTCCAACGACCACAGCTTCTGCACCAGCCCTTCCACCTGGGATGTTCCCTTTAAAGGCCCTTGTCTCCGCCCTTGTTGGACAAACAAATGCAGAGCTTGCGAGTCTTGCAGACACGTAAGAACAGCTTTACTACCTTCTATGTGCATCTAACAGCTTCCAGTCTTCCCTCCAATTCAATGAAGGACAGAAAGGCGGCGCTGCTCAAGTTCTCCCTTCACTGGAGGCAGCAGTGGATCAAGCTGCTCGTCCTTGTTAAATGGGTCCGGAAAGTCGGCGATCTGAGCCAGTTGATGGTGAACTTTATAAGCTACTTCGAGCTATCTAATCGTGAATTCAGAATATAATTGCCTTTCTCGAGTCCAGGATTTGTGTTTTAGCGGTGCAGCTGATGCACTGTTCAAAATACACGGTGAAATGCTGATGGCCAGGTTGCTCTTCCTCCAATAAGTCTTCTCTGTTCTAATTATCAATACAAAGGGAGCCTAATTATGACGTTGTGACTGCTGTGGATATTCTGAGTGCTGGGAACTTTCAACGCCTGCCGACTATTATCAAGGTTGGACTCTTTGCTCACTCCCCACTCATCTCACCAACTATGACTAGAAATCAACTATACCCCCTGCACCACTCACAAAGGCTCAAATAGAAGAGGCTCTGGCGCGTTTAGAAGATACTATCAGAATGCGACTCCTTGCTGTTGATGTGATTCCGTCACCCTTTCGTCAGAATATGCTCATCGGTATGCACACAAGACTACGCGAATACATTTCTAATATCTTTGCCCTGGTAGATCGAGGTTGTGTCACATTCAGAGTCGAAAACAAGTTCCAAGTCACTTTGTCTCTGGATGCGAGTGTGCCTAATTTGCCGTGGAAAATAATTGACTTGAAGATGCTTGTCAATTTCGTCAAGGAAGACTATGAAGGTTCGGTTGCATTTCCGAAAATTACCAACTGAACCAACGCAGGTGTTATCGGGATCAATGACTATCAACTTCAAGGAATATTGAACTCTGCTGCGGAAAGTCTCTTGGCGCCAACAGCTTCAGTCCCAGCCACAGAAGCCGTTGCTACTGTAGCCTTCTCAACGCCGCCATCAGATCAACCTACCCAAGTCGCCTCTACAAATACCCCACACTATCCACTCGTTAGTTTATATAATCATGTCAATCACTTGGTTGCCCGGTTGCAACTTGAAATCTTGCACACCCAAGTTGTACATTTGGCTCGATCCCGTTGGAGTGGTCACATCAACTTTGAATCCCCCTCAAACGAATCTGGAACGATACTTAAAATCCGATACTGGATAGGAACTTCGACTGGCTCGAGTAAGTCATGTTCTAACAAGTAGCAATGTTCCTAACAACTCACAACAGCAACAGGCCTCCGAATGCACTTCCTCGAAATAAAACTCTCCACAGCTCCACAGCAGAACACCAAATCTCTCACTCTCATTCATCAAACACATTCTCCGGCTCTTCCTCAACGCACACAACCCGACCTCTCACAATTCGAACCTATAGTATCCTCCACACTCCCGACACACCCAATCCTGGCCCTGAAGAACCTCTCCTCAACCCAACAACAAACTCACCCTACGAATTTACTCTTGACACATCGAAACTGACGTTGAATCCCTTCTAGTTCAAGTAACGTACGCTCAAGCGCGTAACCTCATTCTCGACCTCAAAAAGTCCTGTCCTCTCAATTTGCACGAGTCGAAGTTGTTGAAGGGAACTTTGCTACCCGTGAAGATCCCAGCGTTACATGTTTTTACCGTGGCGAGCGTGAATTGACTGTCAGTGTCGACACACGAACAGGGCGACTTCGTGTTGCTGAGGGAGCCTCTGCGTTTAGTCGCGACGCCTCTGAGACCCATAAAATTGAGGAGGCAGTTGTTCAAGCTGGTGTGGATGGGTTAGGAAAAGTGATTACGGATCTAAAGTTTGGAACGTATGTTGAAGATATCAAGAGTATTGTTGGGACAGGGCGGTGTGGTGAAGGCGTGAAGTTTTGGAAACGTTGCCGTTTGAGGAAGCTTTGTTGGGGAAAGTGTGTAAACCGAAAGTTCCGGAACATGTTGCCGTTCTTAAGTTTTCAGAGTGGGATCATGCGTTCTTGGTTTTGGCTGTGGGTGATTTCGAGGAGTTGCGAGGGAATGGGCACTGAGGGAACCGGTGGTGGACCATTATATCGCGCATGGATTGCTGTTGCAAGGTTTGTCTAGTCTTTAATATTCTGTCAGGTCTCTAATGCTTTGCAGTGATGGTTCTGTAAACAACTCGTCGATTTTGAAGGCGTCTATTCCTGTCAAACGCGACAACATTATAACGTTCCTTAACATGCAGCGTGGTGCTCCCACACCGTTTTCGGAGAGAGATCCAAACGTCGTAAGAAGACTCCAGATTCTGATGAGCATGGTGTCGTTGAAGCTCAAAATGATGCTGGACATCCTGTGTTATGGAACGAAATGAATGCGGACGTGTTGGCCATCATTTTAGCATATGCCAGGTATATTCGCATTTTTTCTATACATTTGTAACGTGGACTTTTCAATAACTAGAAAACAATTCTCCTGGCTCACATCCTCTCCCAAATCGACGACTCGCCCTCGATTATGACATTGCCCTGCCACGCGAATACGCAAACACACCTCTATCTCCTGAAAAGATGGCGCTCATTGACACAACAATTATGATCCACCCCTTCTTTTTCGATATCGAAAGAAAGATCCAGTACAAATCCGACCTGAATTTGGATCGAGCAGCGACTGAGGAAGATAAAACTGCCAAGTACTGTTTTGGAAACTTGTATATCAGCCGAGAGGTCGATGCAACAACGGGAATTAGCAGAGTTCTTGGAAGAGTGCGGTTGAACGCGGTTATCTTACCGTCGGTTGTTGCTACAGAGGTCGTGATGGATTGTGAGTTTTGATTCCTCCATCCATTTCTTTTCTCATAACCAAATATTAATATGTGAACAGCCCCTCTTGCAACATACGACTCCGAACGAAACGTTATTACATTCCGTGCACCTGAAAGTGAGTCAGGAGCCAAAGAAATCCTGCGACACTGGAAAGGGCTTGCAGCTATAGCAGAGGCCGCTTGTCAAGTCTGGACGCGTCAAGAGTCTTTCAAAAAACTCGGAATCGAAATCGTTTCGTATGCTGTTGGAACACTTACGCTTCGTGTTTCTGGGTGGGGCTTATTGAAGAACGATGCAGATGGAAATGTTCATCTTCGGTTGAGATGGAGACGGTTCGTGAATGATGTGGAAGGGGAAGCTGGAGCGAGAGGGCTCGATCAATTTGTTTTGGATCTGCCAGATGAAGATGTTGTGGATGAAAGTGTTACGAAGTGGTTGCTTGTTTTACAAAACGTCTTGAATGACTGTTTGGATATGGTTGTGTTCGCAAAGGTGCGTGTCGATTATGTCAGGGTTCTTGAAATTGATTTTCTTTCTAGCGTCTGCATTCAATCACGAGTGTGATGGCAGTTTTGAAACCTATTGAGACACAGTTAAACAAAGCTGAAAACCGCATAAACGGCGAACCTGTCATGAAAGTGATTCCGCGCAGTTTGTCTTGGATTCGTGTTGTCAACGGCACATCTGGATTAGACCTATACCTTTTCTCAAACGACACAATCATCATGTACGATGCTTCGTTTGGTAGCGCCGACGGGTGATTGACCCTAAACTCGTCGAAATCTTGTATTTTGCCCAAGGAAACAACTCATTGGTGTCATTGATTCCGGAAATGCTCAGGAGTCAGGGTATTACAGACGTCCACCTTAAGTCCCTATCGCACGGCCTTCTGTTTTCTGTTAACGGAGCTGACAAAATTCTGCCTATTGTTTTAAAACGAATGGATGTTCGGTCAGTGTTAGATTGGCTGCAGAATCAACCAGCATTGGTGCCTGGTCTTCAAGTAAAGGCGGAACTGACTCAGGGAATTGTAAAGTATCTTGGCATGGAAAGAGACGCCGGATGGAAATTTTCAGCTGAAGGGTGGGCGTTCGCCTTGAGTTCCAAAAATCCAGCAAATCCTCCCATTCAACCGATAAGTAATTACCTAAAAATGAAGGTTTGTGTAAATTTCCTAGTTTGCAAGAATTTTGACGCGTTTGGTCATTGTAGGCCGGTGAAATTCCACCAACCTTGATTAACTGTCGTCCAGTGCTTCAGTCATTCATTCACTTTGCAGCGTTTCCACAGCCAGTCATAAACGAATTTATTCAAGTTTTTGTGGATATGGCAAATGGAGATAATGCCGTAAGAGTGACCTTGTGTTTTTGGATGCCTCCAGCTCCTGAAAATGTAACTCGTGATGAGCACTTACCCTCTCCCGGTTCCCCTTGTTTCACTGTAAATCACACGACGGGACAAGTTTCGATGGTGGTAAGAGTGTTTTTAGGTGTTTTCCGTGGTGTCTGTTAATGTTGTTTCGAAATAGTTTTGGATTGTCAAGAGAGATGGGACAGGATCTCGCATTCTCCCTCTTCGATACAACTACCATACAAAAATCAAGTGCATTTGGAAAGCAGATCCTAACCCTCTTGACCTAACTGGTGAGCCAATAATTACCGAATCCGTGAAACAGGAACTTGCGCGACAAAGTATGGAAGTGGGTCCTCCAAACTCTGTTGATGCTATTCTGGCCAAACTATCCAATGTTGCCAAAGCCGACAAGCTTCCTATGTTCACGAAGAGTCTTTCTTCAAAGTACAATCAGTACAGTGCATTCTTGAAGGAGTGAGGATTGTGAGAATAAAAAGTTGAATTTGATGCACACTCAAACCAAACGAACGCCTCTTCAAACCTTCTATGAGCTTGTCAAATTAGGCGATAGAATATCGACTTTCGAAGTTGCTGCAGCCTATTCGCTTCCTCTGTTCTACTTCACCTCGGAACTGTTTTGGCCTCTCTTTTCGCGAAACGCAGCAACACAAGCCTTCATTTTCCTATTTGTATGCCAGATACCTTTGTACATCACAGGAAAGATGTGCTATGTCGATATAGCCTGGCCCTATGGTACGTTGCTTCTTATTATGGATGGTGCTATCCCACACTCACCCAGTCAAAATCCAGGGCTTGTTGCTCTTGCCGCAAACTGTTTCTTTTTCGGATCAGGATGGATTGTTCGCAAGACACTGTGTGTTCGTGTCTTCTTTTCCACGGAGGTCGAATGGCACTTGGTGCAACTGTTCTCTTCTTTCCCTTCACGTTTCCTCATGGCGATTTGAGTCGATACAAATATGCAAAAGCAAAGTGGATTCGGGAGGGTTTGGATCCTGGTTTGGTAAGTCCTCTTCTAACTTCTCTATTGTGGCTGCTGACAAATACGCATCACACAGTGGTGGATAAAGGCTCAGCAAGAAACTCTTACTCAATGCCTTGCAAATTGTGTGATACTTGCATGCCCGTTCTACATTCTATGTTCAGGTAAATCAGTCATATACCAGATATTGAGGCTAACAATCATAGACCCAACTCCTCATTTACGTCTCTTCGAAGTGATTGGTCTTGCATTCTGGGCATTGTCGAGCTTATACGAGAATATTGCCGATACTCAAAAGCTCGCGTTTCTGGCTCTTGCAAAAATAGGAACGTCTGAACAAAAGACAGCAATGAAAACAGGTGTACTCGGAATGCCGCCTTTCGATGGACCGCTATATAAGCTGTGGACATTTTCAAGACATCCAAATTATTGTGGTGAATTTGGATGTTGGGTTGGGTTTGCTCTCACTGCACTTCCCAGCATCTTTGGATGGATTGCCATGAAACAAGGGCACACCGTTGCCGCTGTTTTACTTTTCAACTCTTGGCTTGTCATCCGCTTCTTTTACGATTGTTTGGGTGAGGTTTTGTGAATTTACAACTCCCAATTAACAAATACATTGTAGTTCATTGGACAGGAGCTGGACCTGCAGAGCAAGCGTCCATTCAGAAACGTCCGGAATATAAAATCTATCAAAAGTCGACACCGGTTTTGTTTCCTTTCCGTATTCCTTTCTTGTCCTCGCACCAAGTCTCAGGATGGCCTAATGCGATTGAAAATCCAAAAAGTGATTAAACTGACTCTATTGCATCAGCAGATTTCTTTCATTCACAAAATTTGTGTTTTGCTGCTCGTTTTTTATGGGGGCTTTATTGAACTATGCGCTTTCTCACAACTTTGACAACTTTCGAGGGCTCATCCAAAATCAGATTGCCAACATCTTCTCCACGAGTCTTTTTGTCTTCTCCAAATCGGACCATCACATGTCGTAAATGCTGTCGCAAAGAAACCTTTCCTATATCGTTCCCTTCGATCTTTTGAATCACTCTTCCCACAGAGTTCCTCATGTAATACACAGTTCGCAAAGGATCTCCAATCATGGCAACGCAACGATTAATATGATGTCCACCTCCAACAGCAAGAATCCAAGACAAGACGACAATAACTTCCAAGACAACTCCACAAATCAGAAGAATTGTGCTCAACAAAATTGACCAATCTGGAGCCTGGATTTTACCGGCTCCAGCTGCACCTTTGTAATCACACATGGCTGAGCTGGAACCATCGCTCTTGTCAAGGACATAGTGGCTAATCACACCAACGGCTGAAGCGACACCTTTCCAAGTCCGAGCGGGATCATAAAGGCCTTCTTGAGACACACCCCAAGAAAAAAACCTGTGCTGTAACCCCGCGCGTTACGATCGCTTTCATGTTATCATTGTTCAAAAGTAAATTTGTCCCTGTTGACTTGATTAGAAACGATACATTCATGCACTGACAGCCAAACCATCAGATATCCATTTTGTAATGTTTTGGTAAAAATGCTGAGATGTTCCAAATTGGTTATGAAGCAGTCCAAAATCAAAGTTCTGTGAGTTGTCCAAGTTTAATGTTGTTGTACCGACAATAATTTCCTGTACTGTGGTTGGGACGATTGAACCAACAGAGTTCCAAGAATCAGATCGATATGACATTGTCATATGTCCTATTCCTGTGACTACATTGACCTGACAATTTTGTGTTATGTCAAAATTACTGGAGCTTTTGACATTATGAGTCCCAGCTGGAAATTTAAATGCAAAGTAAACGTAAACATGGATCCAAAATATTCGGAGCTTGTTATCTTCGATGTGGTTGTTGTGGTGGGAGGTCCTTCAACAACCACTGGATCGACACAAACAGCATTTATCAGAAATAATACAGCTGGTCCTTCCATCTCAAAGTTTCTTGCTGGTGCTTTAGAAGAGAGTAGCGCAGCTCCCGCCAATTAAGCCGCTTACAAGAGGAAGACCGTAGGTTGTAATCTTTGCAAATTCCATGTTTGCCCCAACCCAAGTTTCAAACTCTGTAGTAAAATTCCATGGTGAGTTGTATGAAAGATAGCTACATGGGTATGTTCCAACGTATGTATCCACTGGTTGCCAATTCACGAAAAACGACAAAGCCCTGATTGAACCTTGTTATCCTTGCAACTGCACCCGTAAGACTTACCATAGGCTCAATTCAATAGCACTCAAGCAAATCATGTAGACGCGGATAATTTGACGACAGGCAGGAGGATCTACATCGGAAATTTCTGTTATAGGAACTCCTTTCTTATGAGCTGATATGTCCACCGCAGCAAACCCTTTTTGATGATTCCAGCCAAATTTGATCCGATTTCTATTAATAGTCTTCCCTGAAATGCGACAGTAACGTGGATTAAGTTGTAGAATCTGTTTGAACGATTAGTTGAAGAGTATATCCCTCCCCTTCATACCTTATTTCGGGTATAACTGATCCCAATACTCCTTTGATGACATAAAAAATAGAGCCAAATACAGCCAACTGAAATAGCGCAATGACAAGAATCTGATTTCTGGAATCATCCACAACACGTCGATAAAACGCGTAAAAGTCACTCTCCAAAACCCCTGTATTCCACTTTTTCAATGCCTTCACAAGCTTGGCCATCATTGTATCCTCTTCGAAAGCCATCCCCGAGTTCTTGGACGAAGCGACGGAGTGTTTTGCAGTGCTTGCAATGGACGCGATAGACTTTGTTATAGTTCTTCTACCTCCACCAATTTCGTTCTTTCTATTTCGGCCGGCAACGGCGGAGGAAGGGATTTATGACTCCCGCCACGTTCATCGTCGTCGTCACCTGTGAGATCCACAAATGACAGAGCAACTTTCTTTGGTTTTTGATCTTTGCTCTTAATTGCTGATTGCTTCGCGCCAGATGAGCTTAGTTCTGATTCTGGACTGGGCCGAGGGCTTGGAGCGGCCGCTATTGCCTGCAGCAAAACTGTGGCTTTCTCCATTAATTTGTCAGTTTCTGTAAATCTTGATGTTTGAGTCAATAAATTATGGAAAAAATATTCAAGACGCAAACCCCTTTTACTTTATTATCAAGCCATTTTTCTTTTCTTTGTGATTTTAACAACCTTGCTCGGCTCATCTACAATGATCGTTCCAACATCGCTACCACGCGTCTTCTTGTCCTCCCCAAATCGAATCATTACCTTATTTAGGTGCTGTTGGAGCGAAATTCTACCAATATCATTACCGCGAATTTTAGTCACAAGGTGCTCTGCAGAGTTTCGCATATAATACAAAGTCCGCAATGGGTCATCTATCATCTGCACACATTTATCAATGTGCGGACCTCCACCAACGATGAGAAGCCACGAGAAAACAACCGCCACAGCGATTACAGCGCTACAAATCAGCACAATAATGGCAACAGTAACCATCCAAGTCGGAGCAGCTATTTTGCCATATCCTGCGGTTCCATTATAATCACATACAGTCTGACTATTCCCATCGTTTTGGTCCATCACGTAGTGCCCAATAATCCCAACTGCGGTGGCAATCCCTTTCCAAGTTAAAGTTGGATCGTAAAGTCCGTTTGTATTGACCCCCAATTGAGGATTTGCGCATACGGCGCACGAGTAACAATTGGGACTAAGTTGTCGTTATCCAACAACGTATAAACCCCTTGCGCAATCCATTTCGTTATATTCATGTAAGTTTCCTCCGTCGTATCCAGTGCGTAATGAATCATTCCAAAATCAAAGCTGTTTGAGTTATCGTTTGTGATGACTATTCCATCTCCGATATTTATTTCATTGATTGATGAAGCGACGATAGATCCACTTGAAAGCCAGTCATCTGCTGAGTATCCGAAGCGCATTTTACCTGTCCCCGTCACCACATTTATCTGGCAACTTTGTATTAAATCATGCGAATTGTATTGAGTCCAGCTGTGCAATCCAGCAGGAAACGTGAGTTGAACAGTGAATGTATACATGGAACCAAGATATTGTGATGTAGTAATCTTTGACATCGTTTGATTTGATGGGGGGCCTGGACTAACTGTTGCATTTACGCAAACAGTGTTGACAAGATAGATAATCGCTGGCCCTTTCATTTCAAACTGCGTTGACGGTGCGCGAGTTGGAGTTGCACAATTACCGCCAACTATGCCGCTGGTCAACGGGAGTCCATATACTCCCAACAGAGCGAATTCCGAATTTGCCCCTACCCAAGTCTGAAGTTCGTTTGTAAAATTGAATGGCTTGCTAAATGTAAGAGCATTGCACGCAAACGTCCCTAGATACGTGTCTTCCGGTTCCCAATCCATAGAAAATGATAAAGCCCTATCCCACACATTTAGAATAATGGAAAGCAAACTTTCAACTCGAAAACTCACCATAAACTAAGCTCAACAGCAAACATTGTAAACTTAAATATTCTGATAATCAGTCGACAAGCTTTTGGATCGACTTGAGCTAAAGACGTCATGGGTGCACCTCGCTTATGATTTGAAATTTCCAATGCAGCGAATCCCTTTTGGACAAGATGACTCAATTTCCATCCAACGCCCAACACCAACTTCCCTTGAAACGCAACTATAACGTGAATTAAGTTGTAAAACCGTATAGCCGGCAAGACAGTTCCCAACACTCCTTGAATGACATACAAGATGCTCCCATACACAAGCGCCAACCCGAACGCGACAACAAGAATCTGATTCCGACTGTCATCCACAGTCCGTCGATAAAACGCATACTGCTCACTCTCAAGAAGCGCGACCTCCCACTTCCTCCACGCACGTATAAATTTCCCCATCATTGTATCTTCATCAGGTAAGTTTGACGAGTTTTTCGAGGAAGCGTGGGACTGGCGGTTTGTTCCATGACTAAGCCCACTTTCCATCGACGATAAATTCGATTTTGCAAGTGAAGTGGGACCATTTTCTATTAAAGGCTTCGATCTCAATTGGTCTTCCTCGTCATCTTCCTCTTCGTCGTCCTCTTCGATAGTATTATGTCCTTGGCGATGGGATTTTCTGCATATGGAAGTTTATCGTTACTGTCGCCGTTACGGAAGGATCCTTGGCGTGGCGAAGATGGTGCCATAGATACGTCTGATTCAAAGTAGTTGTTCATACTTTTTCCTTGAAGTAGCTCGACGCTTCCAAAGCCAACTGACTTGGGGCCGTGTGGTGTAAGGTGTGTTGCACTATTTCCCTCAGAGCCGTCAGTTCTGACTGTGCTTGGACGCAATGCTCTGCTTGAGCTGTATCTTGTCTCTGCCGTGCTATTTCGAAGGATGGGGTGAACCAACAATGCTTTTCGATCCTTGATTCCGACGTCCGAGTCCTTGCATCCGCTTGAGCAGAAGGTTGAGTGAATTCCAATGATTTGATAAGAGAATCCAGCCTAATCATTGGCGACGAGCTGCTGAGAGAATCTCGTCCACCAGTAAGCTTATCAAGAAAGCACTTAATCTATTCGGAAGTCCAGATAATGGCATTGGCTCACGGGGTTTTGGAGTTGGAAGAGATGGGGGTTGGTCACTTGATGGCGTTACTTGATCCGAACTTGCTCGGAGCGATCCAGAGCGTAGAATACTTTTCGGGGCCTCTTTTTGAGATCCATTGCGTGAAAGAGTCTTTGGTGCATCCCTTTGTGAATTTGATCGAGAAACTAAATGGATTTAATTTTAGTTATTCGGGTAGAAAAAAGTAAACATAACAAATTATTGGAGTATACCTGGTTTAATATGAGTCAACATTTCTGATGAGACAGGAGCGCTTCCAGGTGAATCTGTGTGGCGATCAATGTTCGCGTTGTGAATTACAAACTCTGGCTTTGCCACCCCAGTCCCGACTCATGACTCTTTTCTGTGATAGAGTCAATTTGGGACACAGATTTTTGAATCGTTTCTTGAGTTGGAGCGGTTGAACTCAGAGAGATTCTCCCTTCAATCCGACATCTTGAGAAGCTGGGACTCCGCCTGAAGAAGTGCCTTTTCCTTGACCAGAAAGAGACCCTTTGAAAAGAGACGGACGCGTTCCATCACTGCCTCGATTGCTTATCCCACCCGACTGGCCAGAGTTGCTGGGAAGATTTTGGGCTGGCAATCCCACAACCCGTGCGGAAATCTCTAAATAATTCTTATTTTTAAAAGCCTGCGAGTCCAACCAGGGATACTTTGTATGAGTGTATGTTCTAATGGAAGAAAAACGATGAGAGTAGTTGAAAAAGGACAATGAATCAGGTGACATCACCTCCCATCTTTCTTCTCTCAACCTCCAATGTCCCAATCCAAACGATTCTTTTGCCAAGAACAACGAAGCTTAACGACTTACGAATAGGAGCAAATTGAGCAGTTCCACCGTGACGGGTTCCTTGCGATTCCCGACTTCTTCGCCGCTGAAGACTCTGCGAACCTTCTTAAACGAGCAAAAGAACTTGTGCAAGAATTTGGTTAGAGATTGATTGATTGGTTGTGATTGGTTGCTGACCTCCTATGTTACATACACAGACCTCAAGGACCATCCAAGGACAAAGTTTAGCACGTCAAGGGTTAGTTTTCTCTGTACTTTGGTTCGAATAGAATAAGAGAGCCTGGGAGTGCAGGGCTTAGTGATTAGGGACCTTGGTGGCGCCTCAACATCACCGAACTAACTTGGATCCTACACAGGATGACCACGTGGGTGACGACTACTTTCTCAACAGTGGCGACAAAATTAGATATTTTTTCGAAACGGATGCTTTGGACAAGGACGGAAACCTGGTCGTTGAGAAAGCTGTTTCAATCAACAAGATTGGGCATGGTGAGTCATCTGTTCACATATTCATCCACTTCTGACTGACTTGTGGTTGTAGCTTTGCATGAGCTGGAACCAGTGTATCGTGAATTCTCAACACGAAAAAAACTAAAGGAGATTTCGCACGCGTTGGGATACAAACAGCCGCGTGTATTGCAGAGTATGGTCATGTGAGTCTGATTGTATAATATGCATTCAATATAGCAGACAATAAGCTGACATGGAACATCACAGTTTCAAAAACCCAAAGATTGGAGGTGAAGTTCCACCACACCAAGACTCCACCTTTTTGTACACGGACCCACCAAGCGCTATTGGGTTCTGGTTTGCTTTGGAAGATTGTACTCCAGAGAATGGATGCATGTATTTTGCTCCTGGGTCTCACAAAAGTAAGTTGGTGACTTTAAGTTAATGAATCTGATCAATCAAAATACAGAGTATCCGACATTAAAACGAATGGTTCGCAACGGAACCGGAGGTACAAAGTTCATAGACCTTGTGGACAACCCAGACCCCGAAGAAGAATATGTTTGTGTACCTACCAAAGCAGGAACACTGGTTCTTATTCATGGTCAAGTCCTTCACAAGAGTGGACACAACCGCAGTGGCAAGAGTCGTAATATTTACACGTTCCATATGATTGAAGGAGAAAGTCCGTATGCCCCTGATAACTGGTTGCTCCCTACCCCTGAAATGCCATTCATGGATCTTAATGCAGTAGCTTCTGAAGTTTAGCTAGTGCTTCAAGATTGAATAAACTGTGGGTTGTGATAGAAGGTTGTTTGTGGCAGTGAGATTCAACTGAAACCAATACATAACCCATAAGAACTTCACTTCTTTCAATGTTACTTTATTGGAACAACAACAGTTCAATTATGAGAGATTTTCTACAGCAGCACACAACATTTCCCACTAGCCGCTTTCTCAGTCCCCTCACTCTCCTTCCCAGCCTCATTCTTCTTA
Source organism: Rhizoclosmatium globosum (assembly GCA_002104985.1). NCBI lineage: Eukaryota > Fungi > Chytridiomycota > Chytridiomycetes > Chytridiales > Chytriomycetaceae > Rhizoclosmatium > Rhizoclosmatium globosum. The sequence continues at coordinate 594,234 of MCGO01000016.1, read as the reverse complement.
TCCCTTATTTTCCTCATCAACATCAAAAACGATTCATCCACATTCACCCTCGTTTTCGCACTCGCCTCCAAATACGGACAACCCCACTGCTTCGCCCGCGATTCCGCGTCTCTAGCGCTTACTTTCCGTTGCGACTCTAAATCACATTTGTTTCCAACAAGGATGAACGGTATGTGGTCGTTGTCGAGGACGCGACATATTTGGTCACGAAACTCGAGCGTGTTTTCAAAGATTCTTGTTCGCAGACTGAAAAGACGCAGAGGAATCCTTCGCCGGATCGGTAATAGTTGTCGCGGATAGCTGCCTATTGAACCAAAAAAAATTGGGGGGTTTAAAGGTAGTTTCCTTTACTTTGTCGAACGTACATATTCTTCTTGTCCAGCTGTATCTAGAATATCAATGAAACTCTCTTGTCCGTCGAGTGAAACCTTTTTACGATACGAGTCTGCCTTGGTCGGATCGTATTCTTCAATAAAGTCGCCATACATGAACTGGAGTGTCAGAGCTGATTTGCCCACACCTCCGCTTCCAACCATGATCACTTTGTGGAGAGGCGGTTCACCGGGTTTTGTAGGTTTGACCATCGTTTTGGGAGGGCTGAGAAGGAACAATGGATGTGGGTTGATCTTTTTATAAAAATAAATAAAGAATTATTTAACTGAGAAGTCATAAATAACTCGCGTTCTCCCATTCATCACACGCACAACACATTCCGTTACTCAAATCACAACAATCAATAAACCTGATCCGGCAGACTTCACACACTTGTAAAAAGTCTCCACCACGTATACATCCAACACAACAAACTTCTTCGCATACCTCACACGCATTTCCACAGTCGTTTTTCCAAAAGATTTCATGTTTTCCTTTCCGTTTGAGTTTCTTGATTGGATTTGACGGGTCTCTTGGCAGAATTTGAAGGGGTTTGAGCAGTTTGAGCATATGAAGGATGGTATTTGATGCATTTTTGAGCAGAAGCGACAGAGGTCTTCTTGTGTGTTGCTGATGATTAGGAGAAGGAGTTCGGTTGGAAGTGGTACTGGTATCACGGATGAAAGAAACTCAAGAACACTCATTTCACAGTCAAATCTTTCATGAAGCTTGTGACATGTGGTGCAGAAGTTGGCTGGAAGCATTGCTGCTATCTTGTGAATGATGCGATTGGGGAGACAGGGAATCAGGATTCTTATCAGCGATGAGGTTACTATTGGTGTGTGTTCATGACGAAAGCAAGTAGATGGGTTGAATTCAAGGGATAATAGCAAAGCAAGTGATTCACCAACTCAACTTCACCACAATACAAAACGCTCAGCACAATAATATCATTCTATATATTCCTATTTCCTAGAATCGATTCAAGATTCTCCAACAAAATATGCAGCGCCGTCGCAACATCCGACAAACAACTATCCTCCAAAAACAGTTTCAACCCAACTTCTCCTTTTCTTAACCAATATTGATTCTCTACTGGAGCTTTAGGTAGTGCGAGCTCTTTTCCCGTCCTTGCCTTATGCAGCCACGCCTTAAATTTACGCGTCCCTCTGAACCTATTGATACCTTCCCTTATTATTCGCCATTTACTCGGTATAGTGCTGTTTCGTCGATTATCAGGAGGCTGAGCGCACAGAACAGAAGGAAATGGGAATCATCAGCGAATGGCCTTCACGTGCATCTCCGTCAAGAAAAACGAGTTATACTCGTGCATGATGTATTGCTGCGTATCGTTTGTTGATGCGACACTTGACCGTGCGGATGTGTTGGTTCGTCAATATGAAGGGTTGTGTCGTATGTTTTTTGGCCAGCTGACTCCTTTTTACGCTCATTCGTAAGTCTGAACTGTATAATGACGGAATATCGAACAAAAGAGGCGCAATGGTGCGAGAGATCGATTTAATATATACTGGCGCCTGGAAACGAGTCGTCAAGTGCATGAGCTAATCGATGAATATGTGTCAAAAATTGTTTGATTTGGACTAATTTTGCGCGATGGACTGTCTTGTTTGTGCTAAGATATTTGGCGAATAGTTGTTTGAAAGCTGAAACAAAGTCTCCTGTCTTTGGCGGCTTCCCTGCATTTTCAGATTAAATCTTCGACTGGATCAAGCTCGTACTTACGCATAAGATCGATATTGTTTTCGAAAGGTCCATCGGAACTACTTTGTCTTTTGGGCCAAATGCAGTCGAAATGAATTTATAACGATCTTCATAATACGTCCAAGTAAGCGGATCCACGGAACATACTCATAAGCAATAATTTCAGAAGTATCTGACTTGATCCCGTTTATGTTGGCTGAAATGTTTGCCTCCCGCTTCTTCAGAAACAAGAAATCTGTGCAACATGTTCCATCAGCCAAAAATTAACAGCGAGTATAAACGTTACCCTTATTAAATGCAACTTTAAGCTTATCTATTGATATCATCTGGGCCAAGCTCGCTACTCTCAATTTTGGCTTCTCGAAGTGTTTCCAAGAATTTCTCAAAGTTGGTTCGTTGCTGCTGTAAAAGCTCCTCATGAATTGCAGAGACTGGCGCCAAGGATGGTACTGCAAGTTTTGACAGCCGCTGTGTTTGGCCATTACGCTATCGTTGGACGTTGTTGACACACGTGATATCCGTCGAGGATCCTCAGACTTTCGTCGTGCGCGAATTTCTTCCTCTGTCGAATAAAATTTCCTATTATCTTGAGAGCGACTTCTTGATTTTATAGGTTCTTGATTGGAAGCAGTTAACCCGATTTTCTGAAGTTGAGGTTGACTTCCTTCATCGCCTAACGGGCTTGTATCAAGGGTTTCTTCCAATTTTGGCGTAAGACTATCCGATAATAATGTCTTAGGAACCACGGAAAACCTTGGTTTTTCTTCGGGTACTGTGATGTGCTCTTTTAGGCGGGAACTTGGAGGAAGTGGTGCCAATGGTTTCCGTGCATTTCGAGATTGCTTCTTGATGTTGTTTTTTATCTTGGTTGCTGATGTAATCCACTGAAATGCCAATGCTAAGAGTTTTCTCCTCGAAGTTATCTCGAGGGTTGTTCTCTTCACTTCCTCTGCGAGATCTACTTCCTGCCGGAAAATGTCCTGTAGATTCGATAGAGTCGTAAAGTTCCCCTGAGCTGCTGATTCCTGCGGTCGAGTCAAGTCCTGGCTTGTATTTTAGGTGTTCTACTCCATTCCTATTATCAATCTCCGATTTATGGCTTCGAAAATCAAGCTCTAGATTCCCAATAGGCTGTAGCTTCTGTTTCATATATTTTTCAGGTGAGGATTTCATGAGAGATTCGATACTTGAATTGGCTTCCTCTGACAAACGGTAAGTTGGAAGCGAGGGACCCACGGCAAGTTGATGATGAGTAAGCATTCCATCAATTGAAATTGGAGTGAGTCCACCGCGCTTTTTAGCTCTATGTGATGTACTACTGGATGCAAGAGTAGTTGTGGTTCGTTTATCGTGCCTTATGTATTGTAATAGCGGATTCTCCGATTCAGATAACTCTTTCGCTTTCTGCTTTTGAATCGTCGTTCTATACTCTGGAATTTGTTCCGATGAATTGTTCATTGAATGATGACTATTAACGATAGAATTACAACTTGAAATTTCAGGTAAACGAGAGGTAGAGTTCAAATCTGAAGAAGATTCCGAGGATACTTCGCCGTCAGAATTTGATTCGCATGTGCGGTCTATCCGTCGAGGCTGAACTGGGTTGGTTTTACTTCGCGATCGCGATTGAAGAGGGATTCCCATCAAATATGGCAATGAGTTGCTGTGTTCCAATGACGGCTTTCGAAACACAGTTTTCTTTGACTCGTTGTCAGTGTTCCTTGAATCAGGCTGGTTTTGTTTTGTTGAAGACAGAAGTGGCTGTTACCATGAAACCATCAACTGCTCCAGTTCCAGATTCATTAGACGGAGGTAACTCATCGTCGGAGCCTTTTGTTGTGAACTGTTTGTACTTGTTCCGATTTTGAAATCCGTAAGTCTTCATTTTAAGCAGTTGTTTGACGGCATCGCGCGCATCGGTTATCACTACAGGCTCTTCTGGTGAGAACAGCTGGGAATTTGAATGGTGACTGTCGCCTGAAACTGCCGGTACCTGCGGAATCTTTTAGGTCCATTGTTTAACTCTTTCGCGAAGAATGGGGAGATTCCTTAGCGAACATGTACATATAAAGATCATTTATTTATCAAATATAGCATCCATATGTGTCAGAATCAGCTCGAGTGCAGCGGCATGTAAAGTTTGGCAGCCTTCCTCCAAGAATATTCGAGGTCCAAGATCTTGCTTCCTGAGAAAGTCATTCACATTAAAAGTAGGTTTTGCTTTTGGTTTGGGCTCTTCGGGTGCAGTGTAAATTCCCGCCTGGGCAATGATCTCGCTATCGCGAATTTCTTGAACGAACTTTTTAACCCCCACTTTTTCCAGTCTGTATCGCAATTCAAACCAGCGAACTCGGCCTGATTTCTTTTCTTTTTTATGCCTTCGTGGCGATAGTCCTGGTTGCAGCGATTTGTTTTGCAATCCGCTCTCAGCAGCCTCTTTGTCAAGTAACCATCTTTCGAACTCTTCCTCTCTGATTTGCTGCAGAGATTTGCTATGTTTAGCGAAGGGGCTGTTGGCCGGTATTTCAATGACGAATGGGGGCTTCAAAAGTGCAGGCTTTTGAATATCCCTGAACCCAACAACGCAGATAGTCGCGTCGCTTCTGCATCCATTTCTTCGGTCTGAGATTTTTCGATAAGTGGTTCATCCCCATCTTCGCGCCATAATCCTCGAACATAAAACCCTAGTTGTGGGGCAGTATGGAATAATAAACTTCCAAACATTGCCGATATCGGTCGATATAATGGCTCAGGTAGCTCCATTGCACGGCAGATTCGGTTGAGATGAGCCAAATTTATCTTGACTTCAAACAGCTCGTGCGTGGGTAATTTCGAAAAAAGAAACTTGAGCTTCTTGACGATGTCCAGGGTATATAATGACTGACCTAAATTTTATTTAGGTCATATTATTATTCTATTAATAATACCTAGCAGCTGAATAATTTCTTGGGTCAGGTCAAAGTTGATAATATGATCAGTCCTCGATCGATGTAGCCGCAAGTAGTTATAAACTAATTCGTTCAGCTTTTCCCAGTCTATTTGAGAAACTATTCGATCAGGCATTGCACTTAAGCGGCGAGCTTTCAAGTGCGCGCTATTTCTTCTCATATTCGTCTCTCGTTGGTCCAAGAACTCCAAATCTTTTTGAAACTGAAGCTTTAGCTGTTCGAACGATAGCTCTTCGACAATGACCTCTTCGTTGAGTGGAGGAATTTCGATGGTTTTTAGGAACTCTTGATGATGTCGAATTAATGCTCCTTTGAGCTGTAATATGTGCAGGTATCCTTGTTCTTCTTGGTATGGGAACTATTGAATCTTCAAGAAATATCTTCTTCTTCTTCGTCCTCGTCACTACTATCTGAGAGCTTATCTTGAGCCTCTTCGATTTTATGATTATCATTACACATCACATCACAGGTACTCCATTCAGATTCGGACTAATATATTAACGTTTCATTCATGGAAGTGTCACTGATCTCATTAGTTGAGTCCCGTATTTGATCTCCTGTAAAGCTGTTAAATTTCGGCTTGGAATGGATTCTGTGCTCGCGGTTTTCGCTCTACTCAAGTTCTGCTGTAATAATCGCTTTGCTGTTGTGTCTAATTCATCTAGGGCTGTGGAATCAACAGTTGGTTTGGGAAGGATATCTTTGGCCACGACTGCAACAACATCTTTTGTATCAAATTCTTTTGAGTCGGTGGAATCACTGCATTCGTATCGTAACGCCGACTGCTGAAGCCATGGGGTCTCTTTTAATTTGTTCGGGGCTGAATTGGGACGAGCCAATGGCTGAAGTTTGGGATTCTTTGCGGTGGTGAAGCTCCCGCGTATTAAGTACGTTTTGCCCAGTTAGACTTCGATTTGGTGACGCGATTGTATTATTATCTGATGCCAATGATTGAAACCCGGATATGCTAAACTCAGTTGCGGCAAGTCGTGGACTATCTCTACTATCTTTTGTTTGCAAAGCCGTTTGAGACTTCTTTACCGATCCAAGTTTTCCATCGCGTTTTTGAGCAATCTCCGAGTCGTTTCCAGTATTTTGCAGTTTATTTAATGGCGCATTGGCTCCTTTCGAAGGGTTTGATGATAAACTCAAAGATATTGAGGGTTGAAGATCAGTTTGTATTCCATCTGACTGATGAAAGCAGAACCCCTGTCTTTACTAGTTTCTCCTCTGTCATATAATTTCGTTTGTGAGTCTGATGACTTTGACATAACATCTCCTTTGATAAGACTTCTAGTCGATAACGCCTCTGGATTGTCTGATTTTGAGCGTCTTTGCGGTTGATTATCTTTCGATAGAGGCGGAAGAGGCTGTGCTGGAGACGATTTGTATCGCTTATGATTTAACTCATCCGCAGAATCTGGACTACTTTGTCCATACCCAATCAAACCAGTTATGGAAGGAGTATTCTCAACGTCGATTACAACTGATTCGGGCACAAACGATTGCGATTCTGGTTTTATGAAGCCAAAGGACTTCATTGCCATGAGTGCTTGAACAGCGTTTTTGGGATTCCGTGGCTGATTGATAAATCCTTCAGCACTCGCTGTAACAGACCGGGAAAGCTTCGGAAGCTTTGGGGTGCTGTCTGCCCTTAGAAGCAAACATCTATCTTCCATACGGACCACCAAAGATTTCCGAGATTTACATCACAAGACGTAAAGGGCAATTTACACTTTATTTCACATTATAAACCACACCAACTCAATCAGCGAGAATAATACAAAGGTAAAGAAAATTATTGTTGGGCGCACTGTTGGTTACCATCTGCTGGTTCTTCTTGTTTCTTTGGCTTTGTGAGGATTGTCTTGCGACGCGTTCCAACAGGGGGAGCAGAAGTTTCAGCAGCGACAGTATTCAAAGTAGATAAAGGCTTAGTTGGCTCGTCGTCGCGTGTTGTTTCGCTGGTTTTTGCCATTTCGCTGGTCCATCAGGACTGAAAACACCCTGGCGCTTTGACCCAGTCGGCGTAGTTTCAGAGTCATGATGGACAGCTACTGATCTCACGGTATCTTGACGAGAGTTCGCGTTTTCGAGTTGCTTTTGTAGCTTCTCGGCATTCCTTTCAAGTTTCTGCTTCAACAACAACAGCTTTTTGTTCTCCCGCGTTAATGCAATTGACGAATCTTGAAGTATTTGATTACGTTCCTCGTTTTCCTGAGCGCGAAGCTCGTATTCGGACGCAAGAGCAGACTTTTCCACAAGCTGGGTCTGAACGGAGTCCAACTTCTCGGTGAGCTGCGAAAGTTGCGATTTGAGTGATTCCGTAATACAGAATGCTTGCTCTTTTTCTGAGGTCAGTTCTGCTTGCAACGATGAGACTTGGTTGGTGAGGTCAAGTAACGTTTGCTCAACATCTTTTCTCGTGTCTTCGGCACTGTAGCTTGTCTTCACTGCATCTGAAAGTTTTGTCGTAAGCTCCTATAAGAGAAAAGAATATTAATTAACCAACATAAACGATGTATGTACAAACATCAATCGTCTCTTGCATAGACACAATCAGTTGATCTTTTTCAATGATAGTGCCGCAGTCTCCGACTGGAGTCTTTCAAAGTTTCTTGTTTCTTAACAAGCTCACTTTGAATTTCCCTGACTCTCTCGTCCAAAAGATTTTGTGCGGCCATTAATTCCGAATGAGCTGAATTCAACTTTTGCACTCTGAAACAGAAGTTCCTAATTTGATGGCAAGATCATCGCGTTCAGCTTCAACTCTGGTAACGACAGAGAGGGCCTCAACCCTAGCATTTTCAGCGATATCAAGTTTTTGATGCAAATCGGCAAAGGTTTCTTGTAATTGGCTTATTCGATCTGTTGCCTGCTTCGCTTCTTCACGGAGCAACTCCATCTGAATGTTAGCCTCATCCAAGGTTTGCCTTTGAGCATGCAAAACAGCCATAGATTCAGACATCTCAACTCTAAGGCCATCGACAGTCTGTTGCAGTGCAATCTCGTTTGCTGTTGATGTGGAAAGCTTTTGCTTCAATTCCTCGCCGTAGACGCTTCTCCAAGAAGGTCGGCGGCTTGTTTCGTTAAAGCTGCAAGCTCTTGGTCTTTTGCTTGTATTGTATTGACCTGACTGCCCATAGTTTCTTCCAGCTCTGTCAACTTTGCTTCTAAAGACACCATAGTCTGTTCCTTCTCCGTCAAAAGATCCTTCAGGCTAATTAGCTGCTCAGCTTCGGTGTTCTTGAGGTCATTCATTTCCACGATGAGGATATTCAACTTTTTGACTTCCGTTTCCGCCAAAGAAGCTCGGTTCTGTTTTCCATGATTTGGGAATTGAGAGACTCCACAGAAATATCTTTCGCACTTTCCGAATCAGCTAAAGCTTACGAAGTTCGTCCAAAGTATTCACATGCTCTTTGATTTGGGTCTCGAGAACTTCTATTCTTGCAGCCGCATTCGATTTCGCAGATCCAATGAGCTCCTTCAATTCAGCAATTTGGTCATCGCGCTCATCCAACAGTTTTTGAGCAAGAATCAAAGCCTCTTCAAACTGCTTAATCATGAACGATTTCTCTTCAACCGTCTTCACAAGTTGTTGAACCTTGGCTTCTAAAGTCATGACTACCTCAGAAGAGCCTTTGCTAGTTTCGAACTTTTCCAAAAGAGCAGCGAGATCATCTGTCTTCTCTTGAAGCATTCGATCACGAGCATCAACGTCTTGAATCAAGTTCACCTTTTCGTCTTCAAGACACTCGTATTGTTGTTGAAGTTCAGTCAGTTTGTCGCGAAGATCTTGAGATTCTGAACGGATGACTCGATTTGAGAAACAAGCTCATCAATCTTTCCATTGAGATTTGAGATGAGATTTTCTGCGTTTAGGATGTCGGACTGCAGAGCTTCGATGCGAGACGACTTTGCCGACAGTGCAACCTTCGCCTTGCTCAAGTCTAAGAGTAAGCGCAGCGATGTCTTTATCTTTTTGAGTTGACGCGTCAGACATATCAAACAGCTCTTGTGATTTCGTTCCAAGTAGCTCCTGGGTTTGAGTGAACTGAAGGAATCAAATGTCAGACATTGAAATTATCTTACTTTGAAATTTACCTCTGTTCGCATGTTCTCCATGTCAAGAAGTAGAGATTCACGTTGATACCCAATGTTTCAAGCTGACGCTCCAACTCAGATACGTGGTTGTTCTTGAATTCCACGGCGGAATTCAACTCATCAGCTTTCGTTTGCATAGCATCTCTTTCTTCCATCAGTGTTTGAAGCTTGACGTTATATTCGTGAAGACGCTCCTGTGCAGCCTTGAGTTCAACTGCTTGGCCAGCCAAAGCTTCAAGTTTTTCTTTCAATTGAAGCTCATAACTAGAAGTTACAGAATCGACGCGAGAGAGAGCCTCCTCGGTCGCGCTTCGCTCCGAGTCTAGGCTAGCCAAGAGTGATTCAACCTCACTCTCTAAAGCAGATACGCGCACTCTTAACTGATTTTCACAAGTTGTATAGTTTGCGCTGGATGTTCGCAAGGATTGTAACTCAATCTCCGCGGCGACAAGTTGGTCCTTAAGAGGTTGAATAGAAGACTCCATTTCAAGAGCTGTAGCCTGATTTGTTCCTGTTCACGAGCAAGAGCTTCCTTCAACACAGATTCCCGGCCTTCAAGCTCGGAAATACTTTGTTGTAGTTGCGCAAGAGATTCATTCCACGAATCTTGTTGGGATGCCATAGCATCTTTCAGTACGTTAACTTCGCCTTGGGAAGCCTTCAAGCTCTCTGTAACTTCCTGCAGTGATGCCTCTGCCTGTGCAAGTTTCACCTCCAAAGATTTGACAGACTCTTCGGCTTCAGAAGCGTCCTCCATTGCAACTTCCAAACTGGCCCGAGAAGCATTCAAATCATTTCTTAGCTCTGAGATGGTTTGTTCATAGCTTTGAATCGACAAAGTCTGAGAATCTAAAGTCGTGTTCAAGATGACGATTTGTTGTTCGGTAGCCTCAAGTCGAGCAGTAAATTCAGCTGCCTCACTTGAACGCTCATCGACCAATAGAATACTCTTCCTACAAGTAACACTCATGAACATCAAGGCTACTAGGAGACAAATGCACTGACCTTAATCTTGGTTGATTCCAACATGAGTCTTTGCACCTCTTCATTCAAAGTGACAACCTCTGTCTTTGCAATTCCTTCACTTTCAACTAACGCTTCCAAGCGTTCACTGAGTTCTTTTACAGCAGCTTCAGCGTCTGCAGCATTGTCTTCAGCAACTTCAAGATTGGCTTTCGCAGCATTCAAACGCTCAGACAATTCATTAATGATCTCGGTTTGTTTCAGCTGAGTTTGCTCGTGCTCTTGAATGATGGCGATTTGCTCAGAAACTCGAGATTCGGTTTGTTGAAGCTTTTCCGTCAATGTTGAAGTCTCATCCGAATGGGATTGCACCAATGCGTTATATGATTCCTATCATGATTCCATCTTAGAAAACAATTCAATGAAACGGCTCACTTACTTTTAGACCGTTCAACTCTGCCAGTTCTGCAAGTAGCTTATTTCCCTCGCCGACGAGGTCTTCAATACGCTGCCGAGCTTGATTCTCAACCTCCAACTTTTCCTTGCTGAGGTCTTTAACCTCTGCTCAAGACCCGCACAAGTTTCTTTCAAATTAGTCAATTCGACTTCCATTCCCTCAGCTTCACTCTTGGCCAAAGTCAACGACTTCTGGACACTACTCACTCCGCATTCATAACAGCTTCAGCCTCCAAGCGCCGAATCTGTTCCACCAACTCAACATTTGTAGCATCAAGACGCTCTTTTCATCTGCCATGCTTCTGATTTGGAAGTTCAGGACTTCGATTTCTGAATGACGGTTTGTCTTTTCGCGTTCAAGGTTTGATATTTGCTGTTCGAGGGTGCTGCGTTGCTCTGTGAGTTCTTGGATTGAGTCTCGTGCGGTTTTGAGTTCTGAATCTAATTCTGATAGACGAGAATGGAATCCAGTTTGGGTTTCGTTGAGGCTAGCATGAACTTGGTTGAGTGAAGCTGAGATTCCGCCAATTGGACCTCCAACTCTTGAATCGTGAAGTGAGGCCGCTCTTTTCATCTGTAAGACTATTGATCTGATTTTGGAGAGACTCTTTCAGAACCTCAATCTGTTGCACGTTCTCCCGCTCAGCCTGAAGTACAGATTCCAAGTCCGAGTTTCGCGACTGTGCCTCGATGGTTTGCTTCTCCAACTCTTGGATGCGTTCGTTTGTGGCAGAAAGGCTAATCTGAACAGCAGCGAGTTCGTCCACAAAACTTTCTTCTCTTCAGTCAATTCCGAGACCTGAGCCTCAAACTTCTGCCGCAGCTGCTCAAGTTGTTCAGTAGCTTCAGCACCCAATCGTTTAGCCTCGGTTAAATGTGACTCAAGCTCCGAGACACGAGATTGAGCGACAAACCACTCATTTTGCAAAGTTTCGAATTGTTGTGTCATAATAGACATTGTCGCATCGGCTTCCTTCGACCGGGCTTCAGCAGCCGTAAGAGTGTTTGTCTAAGCAAAGATTTAGATCTTGAAGACTTAGAACGCAGATCAACTCACCAATTCAGTGCATCGACTCTCTAGCTCTTGAATATTCGCGTTTGAGCCTCAAATTCCTGTGTTTCGCAGTCAATTCTTGAACCTTTGCATCCGTAATCTTTCGCGCCTCTTCCAACGAGGTAACAGCAACAGCCAACTGCTTTTCAAGTTCATCTTTCTCACGCACGACCTCCTCAACTCGCTTTTCAGCAGCTTTGAGAGCGTCTTGAGCATCGGCAACAGCTTGCGATTGCTACAAACCACAGTCTTAATACCTCGACAAACAAGGCATATAAAAAACTCACCAAACCAACATCGCCAGACATCCGCGTCTCCAATTCCTAGCTCTCCGCTCCCATTCCCCAGCCTCAACCACCGTTGTTCAAGAGCAGCTTGACTCTCACCCAACAACCGTGTCGCTTCCTGGACCTGTGCTTGCAACACACCCTCTCGCGCCTTAGAATCCCTCAACGCCGCTTCCAAGTCCAAAAAGCTTTCTTCACTCACGTCCAAGTTTGTTTGCATGCCAGTGAGTTTATCTCTGACTGCATTCCATTCCCGTTTCTAACCGAAACAAAAAGTCTCACAATGAGCAAACAATAGAAACTAGAACGTACCATTTCATCTCTCTCCTTTGTCATTACAGCCAAAGCCGATTCAAGGGCAGTAACGTGAGACTCTCGTTCAGCGACCAGTGCTTGAGAACGCTCGAATTCCTCTCTTGCGAGAAGCGCATGCTTCTGAGCTTCCAACACGAACATCAGCGTCACCATGTGCCTTTTGAGCAAGTTCAACAGCCTGCGCAGCTTGTTCGCGAGCCTCCGCAAGTTGATTCTCCATCTCCACCAACATCGCATTCGTAGCCCAATCTCCCGCACTGCGCTTTCCATTCTTTCTCGTTCACATAAAAGCTCTTGGTTTCTTTTCTCCATCTCTTGCGACTGCTCATTGTAGCTATTCTTGACAGTCTCCAACTCTTCCCTCAAACTAATCAACTGCGCGTTCGCTTCAGCATAATCATGTTGTGCTTGCTCCAATTGACACGATTGTTGTTCAATCAGCGATTTCGCGCCGTCAAGCTCCTCAGTCAATGCCTGCAAGCGTTCAGAGACGTTTCCAGCTTCCGCATTGACTTGAGCCGATTGTTGAGCGATATACGATTTCGCCGATTCCAGCTCCTCGGTTAAGCTGGCCAAACGCAAGCTCGCAGCGTCGTATTCCGTTTTGAGTTGATTAAATGACTCTGCTCGTTCTTCAGCAAGGGCCTTGGAAGCCATGCATTCTTCGTTAACTCGTTCCAAAGCAACTTTGATGTCAGAAGCTTCCAGTTGAGCGACAGTATTGGCGTTCGTGGCAGTGTCAAGGTCCGCCGTCTAATGAACCGTTCAATCAAGCAATCCATATGTGACAATCAAGAACTCACCAACACGCCCATTCTCTCCTTCACCTCTCCCAACTCCTTCTCAAGACCCCAAACACACTCTTGAGTTCCTGCTTTTCAAACTCCAGAGTCTCTTTCACGCGTTCAGCGGAAGCACGTTTGTGTTCCGCGAGTTTCTGAGCATCAACGGCGCGTTTTAATCTCTTTCGATTGCTCGGTCGGATGATTCCAAGCCTGATGTGTGACCAGGAGAGAGTCGTATGTTGCTTGAGAGTTTCGCGCTGCACAATAATCAATAAATACAAAAGAAATACTAGAAAAGACCACCTCTTGACTCGCCATTCAAAGCCTCAACAGCACCATCCCTACTCTTCTCACTCTCCCCAAGCGCAACTTTACACGCCTCAGTTCATCCTGAATCGTTTGTCCTGAAGCAACCAAACTCACCTCCCGTTCTTCAACGCAGAGATAGTAGCTAGCTGTTGATTCACATATTGCTCCGCCTGCAACAACTGACTCTTTGCCGTGTGCTTGATTTCTTCCATCTTGGAGACGGTCAGTTGAAGTTCATGCTGTGTTGCTGAGAGTTGCTTTGCAAGGGCAGTGTTTGATTCTGTGAGTTGTGCGACTCGGGATTCGTAGGTGGATGTTTGGTGTGCACGAGTCGTTTCGTATGCTTCAAGTTGAGATTGAAGTTCCTGCGCTTTTGTTGTTGTGGCGGTTTTTCAATTCTGAGGAGTGTAGACGCGCTTGAAGGTCGACAACTTGTTCCACGGCAGTACTCTTTTCGATTTCAAGGACTCCGACACAGTTCCGAAGTGCATCCAACTGCTCTTCAAGCGCTTTAAAGTCTTCTGTTCTCATTTCATCGTTCAATCGATCTGCTACCGCCTTGTCTTCTGCTTTCTGAAACATCCTTCAACTCCTTTTTGACGGCATCCAATTCCTGAGTCACGGATTTCAGTTTCGACTCCAATCCCAAACACACTTTGTTCGTCCACGTCCATAGCTGTATCATGGGTACTCAAAAGAGAGCCTTCCTCACACTCTCCAACTCCTTCTCCAACCGATTCTTTTCCGCCTGCACCTGAATAAAAGCAACACTCTGTTCCGTACACATTCCACAATCACTTTTTCCACGCTCAAGCACAAGTTGTTGTAAAAGTGCATCCGCTTTAGAATACTCGTCCTTGATTTCTGTAGCGCGGCACGCAGTTTCTCCAGTTGGTCATCTTTTGACTTTGTGAGGACTGTTAGTTCTAGGAGTTGACGTTTTTGAGCGGATGACTCTGATTCGAGGGATTGGAGACGGTCTAGAAGGGATGCAGGTTCTGTGGGTGTTGCGCGTCCTGAGACGGGAATTGATTTGCAGTAGGGATGCGTGATGAGGAGGGTATGGGAAGGGCAGAAGCTCTAGGGATTGAAGACGTAGGAATATGGGATTGGAGCTTTGATTTAAACGGACTGTTAGTGGAGGAAAGACAGGAAGAACAAGGAAACCTCTTTGTTTTGGCGCCTGAGTTGGTTGAGTTCCTTCTGCATTTCGGCCACATTCGAAGATGAATTCGTATTTGAGGAAGAAGTGCGCAGTGATTCGATTTCGCGTTGAAGAGATTCGTTTTCTGTTTGTTTGATTTGGATTGTTTGTGAGTGCAATTGATTTGTTGGAGGCAGTGTATGTACCTGCTCTGAGTGTGGATTCTGTTGATTCTGAATCAGGGATTGGGTTGGTTAGAACAGGTTGTTGTTTGGATTAGAGAAGGGGAAGGGAAGGGTGCGCACCTTGGTTCAAAGTGGAGTTAGGGCCCTTGTTCGCCAAAGAAGAAGACGACGAAGACGCCAAAGAACCAACAAGGCCGCCACTCGTTCCTTTCAACTCGTTCGAATTCGCACTGGAACTTGGCGTGTTGGGCACTGACCCGCGACGCCCAAAGAATGATTGCATTGTTTGATTCAATTTGATTCAATTTGATTCAATTGGTTTGGTTTGGTTTGGTTGGTTTGATGGTACGAGTGTGTGCTTCAAAGAGAATGTGTTTGGAGTGGTTGTTCTTGGTTGGACTTTGTGTGCTGGGCGGGACTCTTTTGGTGTTGAAAAATCGGACAAATAACTTCTGTTTATTATCGATGACAGGAGAGAGCACTAAGTAGGTATTAAGCTGAAGTTAGGTCGGAATTCTGAATATCGCTGTACTAGTTGTGCCGACTCGGAACACCAACATCATCAAGTTGATTCTGGTCACCATTAAAACACGAGAAATCGTTTAGTTAGATCGCATAGAGATATTTATTGGATCAAGAAACGAGGCGCTACTAGAGTTTTACCAATAACGTAAATTACTTGTCAGCGAAATCGATTCACTTTGGGGCTGGTTCAACAAAGTGGCTGTAGGATGCAGTAACGTTAAGTTAACGAGATGTACAACAACGAAGAAAAATACTCACAACTTCTCAGCACCAATCAAAGGCATAATCGCATCAAACACTGCAAACTGACCGGCAGTCAAACTCCAATCATCACGCAACGTGGTCCGAGACCGTTCAAGAACAATCCCTTGAATCCAGCCTGACCAGCCAAATTAACCAACCGAGAAGTAATCGATCCGTTTCCTCCAGCTCCAGCCTTGTTCACCATGGACAACAAGGTATCAGCTGGGTGTGAGACAACGGCAGCAGCAACTCCAGCAATCACACCAGATCCAAGGGAAACACCCAAATTCGCGTTACGACTCAACTCATTTGGCTTCTTTCCAATCGCAGCATACATTTGTTCAGCAGCGCTTCCCTGGACAGAAAACTTGGCCATAGTGTATGGAATCTGCTTAAACAAAATTGGACCGAAACCAGAATAGAATCCACGAATGAATCCATCCTGCTTGATGATCTTTGGGAACGCGTCGGCGAGACCTGATGCAAACTTGGGGTCAGAGACGAGACGGATACGAGTTGCTTCGAGTGGGGTCAAGAAAACGTCAGCAATGAATTCAGCTCCGGCAGCGCGCCGAGGTAGATTGCAACACGGTTTTTGTAGGCAGCTTCTTCACCGAGGAAGTTTACAGATTGAACCTGTAGGAAAGGTTTACATTAGTAATCAGGAGGCAAGGAAGGACCATTGTCTTGTCTGGCATAAATCTTCACCTTGAAGAATTCTACACCTCCGAACTTGAACCATCCTTGAACAAAGTACCCAAGAGCAGTGGGACCAAGTCCAGTAAGCAAGGCTCCAGCTCCTCAGCGCAATAATCTGTCTGAATCCAGAAATCATACCCTTGTTGTAAACAGTTGGTTCCAACTGGATACGGGTCTTGACGACGTCGACTGGAGTAAGTGCTCCATGGGTAATCCCACAGCAGATAGCACCAGCGAGGGCACTCTTGACAAAGTAGAGGGGCGTGAAGGGGCCTTGCTGATGATCGGATCCCATTTTGACGAGAGATTTTTAGCGATACCATTTTTGCATTTGATATCTCTCTGTCATTATTACAAATAGGATAAGAGAGAATAGGATGTATTATTCACGAATAACAGACGTGAAGCCCAATACTTATGCAAACGAAAAGCACACAAAAAAAACACAAAAAATAACTCAAACTGAAAAGAGAATCCAGGTTTGATTATTTAGTGGTCTCCACCCTTAGGGTCAGTGAAGTGGAACTTCTTGGCGCCAGTGGCAGCCATGACAGAGTCAAAGAGAGCGAACTGACCGGCAGTCAAGACTCCGATCATCACGCAACGTGGTCCAAGACCGTTCAAGGCAAGCTTCTTGAAACCAGCCTCACGAGCCAAGTTGAGCAAACGGGAAGAAATAGAGCCGTTACCACCAGCACCCTCCTTGTTCACCATAGAGAGCAAAGTGTCAGCTGGGTGGGAGATGATAGCAGCAGCAACTCCAGCAATAACACCAGACCCAAGAGCAACACCCAAGTTAGCAGCATCAGACAACTCCTTTGGCTTCTTTCCAATAGCAGCCAAGATCTGCTCAGCAGCAATACCCTGGACAGCAAACTTGGCCATGGTGTATGGAATCTGCTTGAAGAGAATTGGACCGAAACCCGAGTAGAAACCCTTGATGAAACCATCCTGCTTGATGATCTTTGGGAAGGCATCAGCGAGACCGGAGGCGAACTTGGGGTCGGAGACGAGACGGATACGGGTAGCCTCAAGAGGACAGAGGAACACGTCGGCGACAAACTCGGCAGCAGCGGCAGCTCCAAGGTAGATGGCAACACGGTTGTTCCAGGCAGCTTCGTCACCGAGGAACTTGGTAGCTTGGACCTAAATAGGAAATAATTTAGATCATGATCGTTTCTTTTTTATCACAATAGGGGCAAAAAAGAGTGTGTGTCAAAGTACCTTGAACAACTCGACTCCTCCGAACTTGAACCAACCCTGGATAAAGTATCCAACGGCAGTTGGTCCCAAACCAGTGAGCAAGGCTCCAGCACCTTCAGCGGCAATAATCTGTCTGAATCCAGAGATCATTCCCTTGTTGTAAACAGTTGGCTCCAACTGGATACGGGTCTTGACGACATCGACTGGGGTAAGGGCTCCGTGGGTAACTCCACAGCAGATACCGCCGGCAAGAGCTCCCTTGATGAAGTAAAGTGGGGTGAATGGTCCCTGTTGCTCTCCGCTGCCCATTGTTGCTGGTTTTTTCGAGAAAAGTGAAAACGTCAACACTCCCTTCCAGAACGTGTCTGTGCACGTGTTTTTGAAGAAGAGTCCAGATTCCTTCTTTTCCCGATAATTGATGCTCCTTGATCTATGAGAGAGTTGATCATACGCACTGTGGCTTCCACTCCTTGTATGACTCAAAACTCTTGTTTAGCACGTGGTCTAACCTGTGGCAGCCATCATTTATCAGTACTAAAACACCACAGGAGAGTTACTTTCAGATCTTCATGATAATCTGCAAATCTGATAATCTCTCTCAAACCTTTTAATGAAGAAAATTAAAAAAGATAACGACATTTAATCATTCACATAAATAACAAAAACCAAAATCCATCAATTACCAGTCCTCTCTAACCACATACAGCTCCATCGCTTCACTCCTTCTCCAACCGCTTCACAATAAGTCGGCTCGCCTGGTCATAAACAAACGACTTTTGAAAGCCCGCGAATTCATGAACGCAGTTGTATCAGAGATATTATGCGCTCGCGCCTAACACAGCAAAAAAATCAGTCACAAATCAATTATCACTCTCCAACAATTAAAAAATCACCTTCTCGTCAAACTCATCAGCCTCAACTTCGACTTGATCTGGCATTTCACCATGCTGGTAGTAATGATACTTGATACTGTCCGTAACAAGCTCACTAAGAATGTGCGACAAGAGCTCGTCGTTATCACGTTCATACGCCAAGTATCTGTCAAACGTCTACACAAATAAAAAAGTCAGAAAACTTCATCTTCAGAAACGAGCACTCACTCTTTGCATGACAGTCTTGACAGAATGTTTCTGAGCTCCAACAAACGATCGAATCATCACAGCCATTGCACGGTCCATATCCTCTTGACGAACCGCATCCCGCAACTGCATTTTCGCAAAGGCTTCCGCCATACGAACCATACTTTCCAAGTAACGAACGGTAATCGGGATAGATCCAGAAGACTGCATACATGAATTAATGACAATTCCGATCACAAGCACGCTATACACCAACGATTCACGTCTCAACTCCGCATACAGACTCGCAATCTTGTCGTTATCAATATCAACAAGACTAGGATGAACTGCTCCCTCGCATACACGATATACTTTCTCAACAAGTCTTGAGGAATCACCTAACATCAAACAACACACATCAAGATCCATACAAGGACTCCACAAAAGTAAACTCACATCAGCATCCAACTCAACAGCAACATGTCCTTCACCAACACCCGCGTTTGGATGAGACCTAATATGCGAATTAGCAACAAACCGCGCCAAATGCTCATCAACAACAGGATCAGCTACATCCCTAACAACACAAAGAACATCGAAACGCGACAAGATAGGTTCAGTAAGTTCAACATTCAGCGAGAAGGGGATCTGTGGGTTGTAACGTCCACGGATCGGGTTCGCAGCAGCGATGATGGAGCAACGTGCTTGCAACGTGGTACAATACCAGCCTTGGAGATGGAAATCGATTGCTGCTCCATGGCTTCGTGATAGACGTACTAAACACGTGTTTTTAGTATTTCTTAGTTTGAGCTACGCAAAGAACTCACCGATCCTTGTCATTCATCTTGTCAAACTCGTCAATAAGACAGATTCCCTTATCAGCCATGACGAGGGCACCGCCTTCAAGAGTCCACTCTCTAGTAACAGGGTCCTTGTGCACACTTGCTGTCAAACCAACAGCACTCGCTCCTTGACCGGTCGTGAAACAGCTCGACGCGCCGTTTTCAACGTACTTGAGGAACTGGGATTTCGCAGTTCCTGGGTCACCAAGGAGGAGAACATTGAATCTCCACGAAGCTTGTGCTTTCCTTGTGGGTTCTTTGGAACTCCACCAAACATGGCAAGAGCGATTGCGGTCTTGATGTCGTCGTGTCCGTAGATGGATGGTGCAATACTCTTGATGATCTGTGGAAGAGCATCAGAAGCATGTCTAAAACAAAAGGGAACTTTACCCTTTGAACGATTCGGTCATCTCGACTCAGCTGACGAATCTTCTTGTGGTCATCTTCGGTCAGCTTGAAACTCGCAAACACGTCTTCCTTTTTGCTGATGTGGTTCGCTTCAATTACAGTCGCAACACGGGAAATCCTTGCTTCGAGTTGAGGTTCATGTCGAAGCTGTTTCTGTAAATTCCAGTAATTTCCTGTGAATTGTGTATTAGTCTTTGAAATCGAATTTAGTGGAGTCGCTTACAATCTCTTCTCCAGGGCGAACTTTATCAACGAGATCCCACAACAAAATAACTTCCTTGTTACGTGGAAGTCGTTCCGGCAGTCACACTTCCTGGGCACTCCTGCAGCGTAATCTTTTGATAGTTTACACAGTCTACACGCACAATTAGCACCTCAGAACATTCCCAAGATCTCACCTCTTCAGCATTCACTGCAAAAGGTCCACGACTTTGACAATCCTCACAATTGTTGATTTTGATTTCCATAACCGCATCTTGAGTGAACGGACCCATAATATGACCACACTTCATACAGTTGTATTTAACGAGCTTCAACTGGGGGAAAACACCCGTACGACGGGTGACGACTCTTGGACTCGAACGAGAGTGTTCAGGTCAGATTGTCTGCAATAGATTCTGTTAAGTAAACTGAAGGGAAAGACTGATGCCACTTACCTCAAATCTCGCAAAGAATCGCTTGTTTGGAATATCGGTAATACGGACGTGGATTTCAGGTTTGATAGAGTCATAGTACTCGAAACCAGTCAAGACAACTTCAAATGCGACCATATCAAAGATTTTCAGAATCTCGGCTGGAGAGTTGGACAACAAAATGGCCAAGTTCGCATTTGTAGCTTGCAGATGCTCGAAACTAACTTCCAGAGATTCTCCGTTCGCTGAATCGAATGAATGAGCGTCAAGTCTCAAAATCATCAAAATAAACACACCTTCACACATGGCAATAATCTTTTCTCCGTACACCGAGTTTCCAGCTCATCAACAAAGGAAGTGAGGAAACTTGAAAATTCACGACGGATAGCTGTCTAGGACCTTCCATGGCCACATAATCTGCGATAGGACCACGGACTTCAGCAATTGCCTCAGCAGAAAGAGCATATCCTGTTGAAAGCCAGAATGAGTTTGAATAGAATCTGATTTTGAAGAAAATACGTACGGCTCCTGGATCATCAAAATCCAAGTCATCTTCCTGGTCGTGTCTATGACGACGACGAACACGCATGGGTCTGTCGTCATCCTCTGTGCAAGAGAAAGTGCAAATAAGAGTTTAAGTCAAGCATTCTTTCCAAACCAAGCAGTCAACGCACCATCATCGTCCATAAAGCAGCAGGAAGAACGCCCCTCCTCCTCGCCTCCTCGCGATCTCTTCTGCGCATTCGTTCTTCCGCAACCAAGCGCGCATCGGCATCCATTTCTCCGTAATCCTCATCGTCAATGTCCCTCTCGTCGAGCCTGTCCAGCTTCTCATTCTCGCGGTAATCACTGCCAAGCCACTTAACAAACAACAAACACTTTTAAATCATACTTTTCGAGGTTGTCGCCAAACAGGTCTTCGCCATCGTCCTCCGAATCGCCAAAGTTGTCGTCGTCGTTCAAGTCGTCGATTTCGTCCACTTCGTTTGCCTCTGCCGCGTCGACGAGCGGCGCCTGCGAATCGTCGATTACGTCATCATTGTCGGGATCGGCGAAGAGCTGCGACGGGGCGATGATGGCGCGGCGAGGGCGTCGCGGGTGCGTTTGCTCTGTTTTGAGTTGTTTGAGTGAGTTGGTTGAGTTGGTTGAGTTGGGTCAGGAAACAGGTAAGTAAAGTGGAACAGTGGGTCAGTGAAGACGGGTAGGCCTAGGAGGGTGGAAGGGAGTATGTACCATTTGGGTGAGACTTTTGGTTGGAGGGTCAAAAGTTCGGACATCCTCTTTCTCAAAGTTAAATCGATAATTGCAAAAGAAAGACAACAGAAAACATTTATTGCTTATTGAATACACTTAATTGCAAGAGTTAGAGAGTGTACAAATTCGGCTCTACTTGGTTCTTCTCCAAAATCAATGACCAGAACACCGCGATTGATAGTCAAACATTCAACTCGTTTCGCACGCATTCCATTACATTCCATATCAATGCAGGCGACTAATTTCTCTAATGACTGTCTTGGATCCAAAGTGACTGCAACAGAAGTACCAAACAAATCTTCGCAACTTTGTGGCAACAGCTGTAAGAACAGATTTCTGCGCACAAATGCTACAATTACTATGCCTTCTTCCCATTTTCTGTACTCTCCAAGTTTATAGACGACTTCGAATGGCAAAGAGAATTTTGCATATGCCGGCTCTTTCCTTGTTGCAATCGAACCATTCGTCTCTGAGATTATTGATCGATGTTGAGTACTTATTCGAACCGTGTTTGGCAGTTTGCTTGAATTGCGTTTACTTGAAGCACGACGACTCGCACTGCTGACAGAATACTTGAGACTACAACTTCTTCGTTACTCACGAGACTTATACTTCTTGGAATAATTTGCATCAACAAAGGAATACTCGTATTAGCAAATACAAGACCCGCTATCCTCAATTGTGAAGCTACTCCTTTCTCCGATTCATCCAGAATTGGAACAAGAATAGCTGATATTGATAGACACATGGACACAACAAGCAGCATAGTGAATTCAGAATGAATCGGACTCAAGTTGCTTGATAAATGGGTGGCCAAGTATAATGCCGGCAGAAACAGTATGTTATAGACCCACAATGCAGCTCCCGCCGCATATCCCCGCTTATCGCCATACACGCACTCATACTCCACAAAATAGTCAGGTAATAAAACTTCCTCCACGACAATCTCAGAAACGTAACTCCAAACGCACAGAATCACGACTTCAACAACAACAAACAATCCAAGAGTCAACACCCAAATCCCATCGCGAAGCATATAATTCGGAAGCATTGCTTTCGCTTTATAAATCAGACAAGTTCGAAAGTTTCTACACAACATGGATCCAACCATAACTGCATACGAAATCAACTGCAACCAAATCCGCGTCTGGCACAGCATAGGCGTCGGGACTCCCAAATAAGTGATATTCGAAACAAATGACGGGGCTGAACCGGCAATCAGTGTAACCAGAAACACAAGATCCAGATCGGACAGACTGCTTTGTTCGTAACAAAATCACACCCATCAACGACACCAAAGTCAAAAAGCCCCACTCCAAAAAATACCAACAATATCGTCCCATCGGTGGTTTCGAGGGTTATAGTAATATCCGTATAAGCAGGGCCATCAGGAGGCGGTGTGTTTGTTCCATCAAAGAAAGTAGGTTGCATTCATTAATATACGAGATTGATGATACGTTCAGATCTGTCTCTGCGAAAACTAAGAGCCATTTTCAAAAAAAAAGCCAATATTTAAGTCCACTCTTACTTATCTGGTTGAGGTCCGGAGTCAATCCATCAACGCAGCCGAAATTCCACGATCTAGATGAATGCCGAATCAGTCTCTTTGTAAACTAAGCCACGGTAATCGAAACACGCACGCAGCCAAATCCCCATTCGCTGTAATCCTACAGGATCGCCCAACATTCCCCTATACCCTGTATCGGCAAACAACGTCCTATTCATCAGTCGATTCAGCTGTCTCGAAGCTAACATTTCAGGCGTGAATGAAAGGTTCCTTTTGAGAAGCTTTATATTGTCAACCAAGAAGTTTTTCGAGGAAGTGTGTGACGTACGTTGTCCAATCCTGCTGCAAATACACCAACACAATCGTACATTTGTTGGATATTGAACCAACCTTCCATTTCGAGCAGAGAAAACGCACTCCTAACTCGTACCAGTATTATGATTGTAATATTTCAACAACGAAAGCTCACCCCCACGGCGCTTGGAATGTAAGGATTTGCTCATAAACCGTATTTGTTAAATTGCTCATGTAGTCAGTCACATATTTTGTCCTTGTGGTGTCAAAACACCCTTGGATAGTTTGAAATAATCATGTCCATATAATTCAACTGCTTCACTCGATACTGCTGGTGGACCTTCCAGCAGCCAAACATATCCCGGACCTACAGATTGATTTTTCCTGCAATACAGACAAGTTAAAGCACATTTGCACGAAACAATTAACTCACGATGCAAGGGCGTAATAAATCTCGCCTAGGGTATCAGAAGCCCCACAAAAAACCATATATCGTGCATCTACACGCGAAAGAGTGTTCGCTATATAATCCAAGGAGCTTTTTGACGTCACAATCTGGGCCAGAATTGTAAACCCTTGAGCGTGAAACACTCGCATAATGTATCCACAAGCTGATGTAAAGCACAATTATCCCATTTTCAAATTCCGCGATGATACGTACATGTCGTTGGAGCACAGGGTTGAACAGACAAAACCGCAACTATTCACATTCCATTTCTTCAGAGCAATGCAATCGACTCTGCGAAACCCGTGTATCCAAACATTTGAAAATACGTCGGATAATTTGAACTTTTCCAGAACCTTTGGTGGTACTCTGAACCAGTGCATATTGGGATGTCGTTCAATCCGTATACTTCAGCATCGGCCAGCGTTTCCAAAGATCCCAAATCCCCCATGACTCCGATTACGTCTAAACAACTTTGATTAGGGCTCTTTCCTATGGTTGTACGTACCGAACCAGGAAAATTTGTTACAATATCATATGCAGTGGCGATTGCGTATCCAGGATTCTCAAAACAAACAGGTTTATCATTATCATTAAACCTCTTGATTTCGATTGTCACGTTCGGTAAAATCAACGGGCTATTATTGATATTCTTGACAGCGATTTCGATGGCTTTTTGATTCCAATACCACCAAGAATCACAATTCCTGTTGAACTTCAATAACGAGATGAGAAGTATTAGAAAACAAACCAGTTATCATATCGCTGAGAGCTGTTATGTTCAACTTGTCAAGTCCACCAACCACCTGAAACCCATCGTAACAAGATCAGGGAGCCTACAAAAAAATATAAGCCCTATTTTGTTAACCATAGACTAATACCAGTTATAAGGCCCAATGATCGCGACGGTGACTGTCGCGCCTGTCTTGGAGGAGAGCATACGAAGAAGATTTCCATGAAGATCCCATCCCAAGATTCAAGGTTAAAGAAATATTTATCTGAATTCAACAGGAAAGAAGTTGGTGGAGGTGGCGTTTTTTTTGTTCATTCAAGCCCACAAAGAACAACGAGGGTATTGCTTTGAATTGAGACCATGAATTGCAGAACTGTAGCGGCTTCAAACGGACATATTACTTCAAATGCACATAATGCGGGCTCAATATCATCAATATCTATCGGGAACACTGGGCGTATCAGTATCTCCTCCTTGATCGAAGACCCAGACCCTCAATTTATGGACGAAACTGCAGCAACAGCTCCAAACTCACCTATCGAGCCATCTACATCGACGTCGGACCTACAACTAGAAACAAGATCATCCAAAGGCAATCTCTCACCAGCTCCATCCAGTTCCGCCTCTTCCGACACCACCAAAAAGACAAAACCACCAATCCCTCGAACCCGAATCACAAAACCATACTACTTCTGTCCCATATGCAGTCGCGGCTTTCGCCGTGAAATCCATATGCTTCAACACCAAGCCACACATTCGAACCAACTCCCCAGCCCGTCAGACTCACTGCCGTCAATCGGAACAACGAAATACGAATGTTATCAGTGTGGTTACGCTTTTGGAAGTGAATCTGTTCTGCGAAATCATATGCGGAAATGTATTATTGAATGAAGGCCTATTTAAATGCATCTTCCTATTATATGCGATACGAAACACTGATTAAATATTGTATGGATGTTGCTCAGAGTTTTTTTCTTTGGGAACTTGGTAGTTCGTCGTTGCCTGTTCGCCGCCTCTCGTCCGAAAGTTGCTATTCGTGAGTGAGACGTATCGAAGTCATAATTTTAACGTTGTACGCAGTGCCAATGATTTCTTGCAAGAGAAGGTTTATGTGAGGTCTGTGCTCTGAAACATCAACCACAACCAGCTCTTAAACCAAATACCAGATAGCGATAGAGTTTGTCTAAAGTTTGTCTAGAATTGCCGAAGTGTGTCTTAGGTTTGTCTAGAAGTTTGTCTAGGAGTTGTCTAATGATCGATTTACACTGTTCCAGCACACTTTTGGCCCCCGCTTCTCACTATCTTCCACTATTATAACATCATCGAGTATATTGTAGAAGAAAGAAGCGTTCAGGTGTGGAAATTGGAGTGAATTTTGTTGAAGTTTGAGTCTTCAACGTCATCCTAGATCGTCTAGTGGCCAAGATTCCGCCTCTCACGGCGGCGACCGGGGTTCAATTCCCCGTCTGGGAGATGTTTTGGCGGCAACGCCAAGAGTTTCTATTTTTGGAATATTGACTCTGAAACCATTGTTTTAGGCAAGCCATGCACAACCCTTCGTTCTTTAACCTCTTATTTGCAGCGTAATTAATGACTTATCGAGTGGGGAACGTTGTTTTCCTTTTTCCGTTGTTGGTTGTATTAATGATGACAAAGAAATGTATTAAATTAAAAGGATTCATCAAAACAAAAATAATTGAACACCGGTAATTGATTTACTGCAAGTATGGCTACAGTACTGCTTCTTTAATTGAAAAAGGGTCTGAAATCACTATGAAATTATGGGTTTTATGCAAAGAAACCCCCGAATGTTACGCAGAGCAATTTAAATAACTGAGAAGTTGATATATTATTGAATAATATTGCTGAGGCTGAAGATAGGGTTGAAGAGTGCATACCACTTTCATTAAACAACACTGTGACAGAGGGTTATGATTGAATAGTCCGCCAAGACACACCTGATAATAGTTAATGGCTTTCGCCAGCAGAAATAGAAAACAACTAAAACACCCATCTTAGTGTTAAAAACATAAATCTCAATGAAGAGGTAAGTTGTTATCCGAAAACTCCAAACTTGCTATATGTCATTCCCAGTTGTTCAACTCATTGGGAGAGTGCTGAGGTAAATGGGGAATATTTGTCAAAACAGCAACATCATGATCTGTAAAAATTGTAGAAATTGCAGTCCCAGATAGTATAGTGGCTAGTATCCGCCCCTGTCACGGGCGAGACCGGGGTTCAATTCCCCGTCTGGGAGCTTTTTGCTTTTGTTGCTCTTTTACCATTTCTTGTGAGAACATATTCTTCAGAAAACTGCTTCGTGTACGCTGTGGCCAAATCTTCTATATCTTTAATTACAATGTTTACTTGCTATTTATTGTGTGGTTCAGATTTTAGCAAGATAGTATCATCCCTCAACATGGATACCGCTCCCTCCCCGCCATCTCCAACAACGCACTCTCAATAGGATGAGAATTCAATACACTCGCACCGCCCCGTTTCACACGCTCAGGAACCAAGCGATCATCCACTTCTTTCGGCTCAATCAGCAGAACTGAATCTGATCGATCATAAAAGTATCTAAGCCGGAACTTGCCGCCAAGTTTGGATTTCCATACGTTGAACTGGTTGGAGTACATCGACATTCACCAGAATCGAGGGAAGTGTTGAGAAAGAGGCCGAAAAAGTTGAGTTGACCGCCTTGTAGTTGTTGAAATCAGAATGTGAAGTTGACGTGAAGAGAATAACTCACCAAATCCAATGCCGTTGGGTAAAGTTGCCATGCCATAGTTGAAGTATACATAGTTTGAGTTGTTGCCTGTTGGTGTAAACACATTCCATTCCGGTGCAATCGAAAACAAGAACGCTTCTTCGTTCCCTCTGAATTTCGGGGAGCATTCGAGAGGAGTAGGAATGTACGCGCCAAAGAGATTCCCTTTCATGTCTTTGATAATCAACACAAGAGATCCTGTGGACTCGATGTAGTTCATGAGCGAGCCCCAGGATTTCCCATGAGTGTTGGAAGAGTAAATGAGGGGCCAGTGTTCAGGAGAGTTTGAATCCGGTGTTGATATAGAACTTCGTCGTCGATGTCGTTTGATGTAAGATGAAAGAATGAACACGTCACACGGCGACAATAAACAAGGATCTAAAGATTCCGTCGATGGATTCGGGTACGTGATGGATGGCATTGGACTCGGATCCACACCAAGTAATGCCTTTGAGAATACGGCGTTCCACAGACTCCCAAATAGCGGACACGCCGGAGCCCATACATCCAAATACTCAAATCCAGTTGGCACAATCACATTCCGTTCACTATCATAACTACTCTGGTTCTGCGTCAACACAAAGCGCACAAACTCCTTCGACACAACGCCACCAACAACCACACTCGCAGCATCCTCCACAAAACAATCGACGCCAAAGCCGGCGCAATCTCCGCAGAGGCTACTTCTCGCCGTCCAATCTCCCTTTGAAAGCAGCGCCGCCAGTGCACAAAACTCGGCGCACGCCAGGCCACTCGACTCGGCCGCGCGAATCCGCCGAAACAAACGCATCGCCGTCCAAGCAAAAACGGGCATTTGCGATCGGAGCCGCGGCGGAAGACCGACGATCGACGAGTCCAGCGATCCAAAGGGAACCTCGCTCGCACTCGGATTCGCAGTCGGACTCAGAGAATGAAACAGCGATTCGGCAGATGCGCGTTCTGGTCGGAAAGAAGGAGAAGACTCGTTGTGAGAAGGTTGCTGGAGGGGCTTCATCTTCAGTTTCACACAACTGCTGAAGATACGAAACGACTTGGTCAAACATTTGTAGCAAACTTAATATTCCTTTGATATCAAATTCAGGTTTATTTGCGCTCTTTTGGTTCCCTTCGTCATCCAAACAAAGATAATTACACTCATCAGAACCCGCCCTTTCGCTTTCAATCAAACTTCGAGGAGAATGAACATACAAGCTAACGCCAGCAACACCACCACCTCCCCACATCATCACTCTTCAAATTCTGATCAAAACTCCGTGCAACACTTGCATTCCCCGTCACAGTCGTCCATGATACCGATCCGCAGTCCCATAAATAAAAACATTCGGCTCACTGATTTTAATTGGCTGTTGTCGTGCTTTTTCGCCCTTCCGTTTCGTGGGCGGTGGAGTTGGAGTCAACAACCTAACGAATCGGTCACTTGGTTCGTCTTCAATTACTCCGACTTTGGAAATCAGGATTCCAGCACTCGTCCACTCTAAGACTTGTGATTCTGATACTTCTGTGGTTGCTGTGGCCTCGTGTAATAGTTTGAGGATATCTGTAGGAGTTCGCGAGGGATCAAACAGTAGTCTTATTCGATGCTTTTCGAACGGTCCAGCTATTTTAGAGGCTATGGGTATGAATTTGAGGAAAGCTGTTCGTGTGGTAACGAGAGTTCGTGTCGCAAATAACGGATAGAGCTCCTATTTTTCGAAGTCAATATCTCCCAACTCCCCTCACCCAACTCTTCAATGCTACTTGAACTCTACCTTTAGTAAAGGTGCCTCCGCTTCCGCTTTTTCCTGCGCAATCAATGCATCAACATCAAATACATGTTTTGGAATCCGTTCAAACCGGTGACATGTATCCGAAACCAGCGATATCAACGTCGTTAAATCAAGATTGAGTGTATCCGTCAGCAGAGAGTCCTGAGTCGACGATGCAGCTGAAATACAGTTTTCCTGAATCCATAATGCCAGGGAATCAATTCCAAACACAACATGGACACCAAGAAGTTCAAGTGCATTCACAAGAGCTATATTTGATGGATCCGAAAGTTCCTCGGACTCTTGAGTCATTGACGTAAAGCAGATCACAACCTTAGGAACAACAAAGTGCACAGGATACTGGCCAGCAGTCTGAATCCATTCTTTGCAATCTGCATATCTTGAGATTCGACACGTCCATCAGAGGCTGCTGAAGTGGCGCACTGGATGAAGGAACCTTAGGATCATCCTCATCAGACTCCCCTTCCTCTTCCTCTTCATCATCATCATCATCTTCCTCATAATCCCCTCCAGCCTCGCACTTCTCAAAGACCCCGCCCGAATCTTGATCCAAACAGGCTTCACACTCTTCCCTTCAACAGCAACGTCAACATCAACAGTCCCCCGCTTCCGACGTACAGAAACATCTCTCCCATATACTTCCGAGAGCCGCAGCGCTGCGTCGCCGGTCGCTGTGAAGAACGGCGCATTCGAACACGACGCGGCTTTGGCGTTTGAAGAGCGGCGCAGAAAGGATAGTTCCGATGAGATTGCCGAAATGAGACGCGATGTGTTTTGGACGGGTGACGTGGTGAGGGATGTTGTGAGGTGTTCAAGCTGTGTGATATACCGCTCAATTATTTCCATCTTTTCTGTATGTTATTTTCAGGGGTGAGAATAATGAACAGAAAGCAATTACTGTGCTAGAAAAGAATAAATCCGGTTTCTGATCCCGTTCGTTATCATTAGAAGAGTAATGGCTGAAGTCTGAGAGCAGGAAGCTTCAAAGAAACCCAATAAAATCCATCGAATATGGTATGCTTCCAAGGAACTACAAACGGAGGTGCCTTTGAAACTTATTCAGAATACTGAACGTTCCTTCAACCAAGTTTAATATACTTTTATTCGTTTATCACTTTCAAAAGAGTGGCGTAGCGAAACAAACAAAAAAACCCACTACAAAACGAGATCAAGAATGCACGTTCTCAAGAGATTGACAATTATTGTCGTAGTAGGAACTGCAGCTGATGTCTACGCGGGACCTTTGACGTATGCCACTTGCACAGCGTGCAACCTCGGCGCCTGTGCATGTTACGCTGCAGCAGGGCTCACTTTCGGTACCGTGACGCTTGGTGCTGTTGCTGGAGGGCCAATTACTTGGTGGGCTTGGTTCTTTGGTGGAACAGCTGCAACGGGTACTGCTGCTGCTACCGCCTGCAGTGCTGCACAAGGAATCTGCATGGCTGCTTGCACCCCTTTGTTGGTGGCTCCTACTCCATAGTATCTTCATTCATTTCGATCATTCCGTGAGGGAATATTATTGTGAAATTCTTATGAAATACATAAAAAGTCAATCGCTAACATTTTATCGTAATCATCGAAATAAGACAGCGTTAATGAAAGTGTCATTCCTTCTTTAACTCTATGTTCGCCAGAATTTTTGGAGTAATTTCGGGTCAATTCAAATCGATCTGAAGAAATTGAGGTAACCCTCGATGTGATAAGACCAACATTCTCTGACAAACGTTGTATCTAGATGGTCGTGTCGTTCTTTCAGTGGGTGCTCAGCCCCGTTGTTGACTTCCTCCAAAAACTTGTTTGGAAGATGCCAAAGGACAAGAGCGTAAAGCAGGCCAAGAAGACCAACGGTATACATCATCCTCATCATTTATTGAGATCGTATAACTGATCCGAAAGCACAGGCCTCGTTGACAAGTACCTGTTGATTTATAATGCTGTCTCGTGTGTTGCCTGGGGATACACCGCCTTCTACCGCGTGATTGCGAATATTGGAGACTACCCTTCGACATACTCTCAAATCGGAAACACATTGCTCATTCTGCAGACCTTTGCCCTCCTCGAGGTTCTTCCTTAGCTATCACTCAATCAATCCTCCTTCTGCTGAACACTTGTTTCAAAACAGGTTTTCCACGCTCTCTTCAAACTTGTCCGTTCGCCTGTCTTTACTACTGCCATGCAAGTTGCGTCCCGTCTCACAATGGTGTGGGCTGTTTGCAACCAGTTCCCTGAAGTCGCAAACGACTGGGCCTACTCTACCATGGCTCTTGCGTGGGGACTCACAGAAATCATTCGTTACAGTTTCTATGCTTTGAACCTCCTTGGATCCGACAGCGAGTACTTCTCTTTCTTGACATGGTGCAGGTAATTCTTCCGGCTCTTTAAATCACCTCTCCGCCGATCATTTGTCATCTTCTAATACCGCTTCTTTAAACACAGATATCACTTCTTTTACATCCTTTACCCGGTTGGTGCTGGAAGTGAATTCTGGTTGATTCTTGCTGCCAACAAGATTGCAAAGGAAAACCCAGACCAGAAAGTCCTCTCCTACTTCTTTACCTTCTGTCAATTTATTTGGCCAGTCGGTTTTTACATCATGTACTCACACATGATCAAGCAGCGAACCAAGTTTGTCAAGGACGCCAAGGAAAAGAAGGAGACTGCCAAGAAGGCCAAAAAGGCTGAATGATGTGGGAGCAAGTCAAACAAGAAGCTAATTATGAATATCGTAAAGATTTCGAATATAGTCTAAATGCATTCCATCTTGAACTTTTGTCTCTGAAATTTTATTATACCCCAGCTTCCAACATTTCTTGCTGTCTCCTCTCCTCCTCTTCTCTCCTCAATTGTAGCTCTCGGCGTCTGCGTCGATCTTCCGCACACACTTTGTAGAACGCCAGACACATTTTATGAAGAGGAACAAGTCGATACATGACCAACAATGCCAACGAAGAGGGAACGGCCATTCCACTCAATTCTCCTAATGTAATATCTTGAGATGTTGTTGAATGGCTGTCAGAGAACCAAAATGGATTTGCAGTTCCATTTTGTGAAGGTCCTGCGCTACCAACTCCACCTTGCGTTAATCGTGGCTGCTGTAAATAGCTGATGAGCGCCATCACCCACAAGACGATCAAAAGAGTGAACATAATCAGGGCAAATCCTTCGATGATCATCAATCCAATGCAAAAGGCTCGTTGTCTCGATCCAAAGTTTTCGGTACTTGCATGAACCTCTGGAGATAGAAGCAAAGCAGTTATTTCCAAGTTTCCGTTATACACGCTTGCATGCAACGCGTGTCCATTCCACACATCCACTTCCCCTCCCCTCGCGATACAAGATTTCACTGTAACAATCTCATTAACCCTCAAAAAGCGCTTTCAAACCACTTACTAAAATCAACAGACCCAATTTCCGCCGCCGAACGAATCAACGACGGTGAGATATGATTAAAATCCGCGTCCGACAACGTCTCAATCGCGTAACAAATCGCAGGCGTCATTTTATTCCGGATCCCAAACAACAGCCTCCACATCCCCGCTTTTGACACCAAGTTTTGTAGAATATCAACAGTCGAATGCACGTGTCCCTTTTCAACGAGGAGTTTACACATTTCAAGGTGTTCAAGTTCGAACGATTCTTTTAGTGCGGCGATGATTGTTTTGTCCTTGATAGTGTTGAGTGATCTGGTGGTTCGACGGTCTCCAAGTAACAGTTTTACGATTTTGAAATTGTTGGCTTGGACGGCTTGAAGGAGGAGGGATATTTGGTGGTGTCGGCGGTTGAATCGCTTTTTGGCCTGTGAGTTTAAATTGATTGGACCCACAGAGATTTCTTGTTGAACTGTAGGCGGCGTATGGACGGTTGGAGGTTGTGGTATCAATCCAGCGTCTGCGAGGATTTGATTTTGAAGATTTATGTGTGCTAGCGGAAGCGGCGGCTGTTACATTTTGTGAGATACAAATGTGTTCGTGAAAACACAAACCTCAACCACAAAACTTCGATCTCCTGGCACTCCGCCACCAACTTTTCCCTTATTCCTCCATTTAACACCAGGATATTTCTCAAGAAAAACAACAGTGTTTGGATCTGCTCCTCGTTGTAATAGAATGGAGACTAGGTTCAAGTGTCCCCATCGAGCGGCGACTCTGAGCGCCATTTCACAACCCGCTCCAATACTCGCTCCAAAATCCAATAGCTGAAGTACCATTAATATCTGTGTCTGCTCGATTTCACAACTGGATGCAAACATCTCAGGTTTTCCTTGGTTTCTTGTCGTTTGTTCTCGTTGAATGACCGCCTCTGTATCAGCCAGAACACGACTCTGAAATACATAGCAGAATCTCCGAGAAAGCTTTGAATAAGTGGACTCATCTTCCACTGCCATTCCTTCAGCAAGGGCAGCAATCTTTTGACATGAACAAGGCTTCCTCCGAGCTTTACGAAGTCGAAGAGCCGTTTTCGCCTCAGAGTTTGGTATTTGAATGGTCCATATTCCAGATTTAGCTTTTGATCCAGGACTGCAATCAGTAATAGGAAGCTTCCTCAAGAACCTCCACCTCCAACACCGTGCCAGCGCGTTGTCAGGTCCGTATTTTTCAATCAACCATAATGCACGAACAAGGTTTGAGCTAGAAATGATATTGAACTCTTTGTTTGCATAGGCTAGTCGTCCGTTTGAAGCGAGAATGAAAATCCGTTCTTTAA
The DNA here is from genome assembly GCA_002104985.1 of Rhizoclosmatium globosum. Lineage (NCBI taxonomy): Eukaryota > Fungi > Chytridiomycota > Chytridiomycetes > Chytridiales > Chytriomycetaceae > Rhizoclosmatium > Rhizoclosmatium globosum. Next base: position 560,504 of record MCGO01000016.1, on the reverse strand, counting down.
TCTCCGTCGGAAAAGACATTATAGAAATATGTTTCGATACAGTTTCTTCTTTTGTTTGTTTCGACGATTCTTTCAACGTTTCGAGCTTATCATTGATCGTGATATGATGTTGGATTGGAGCATCAAACAAAGTTTCGCTCGAGTGGGGTCGCCCCACCGCAGGGAGGATGACGCTGTGATCTAATCTATCCATACTGCAGCTTCTTAGATGGCTATAAACGTGTTTTGCAGTGGGGCGGTCTGATTGACAATTCTTTTCGAATAGAATCCGATGTCCTCCGCATCGATAGCGCTTCTATTCCTCTCTATTTTGATACTTCAGTGTACCACGGCACCTGCGCCATTTCCAGAAGTTCTCTCAGATTTAAGTCAAATTTACAACAACATCACCTCGAATGACCCAGCACCTGTCAACGGCCCTTCACCTTCGAACAACGGAACAACCACGCCAGCATTAGGTTTCGCATACTTGTGGTCAAGGCGTAAGATTAAATCTCATTTTAGTACACGACAGCTGTCTCCTGCAGCTGGAATTGGAGGTGCTGCACTGGTTATGACAGGTTTCGCGTATGCATTCATGGGGAAACGAGCATACTTCCCATCTCTTTTCTTATCTGGCTTTTATACAATAGGTTTGAATTCAACTTTAAAGACAGCCGCTAAAGGAATAATCACAGGTCTTATCACCTTCGTGTTGTTGGATATTTGCCAAATGAAATGGCACAGTTTCGGACCTTACGCGGACTGGATTTATTTGTTTCTTATTGCCCCAATGGCAGTTGGAGGTACGCGTTTCATTCTAATTCTTCCTCTTACCTCGCGACGGCTTGTAGGTGGTTTCGCATTCCAAAAGTTTAGTCAAGTTGGAATCGTCTGTATGGGTGCTCTGAATGGTTTTCGTTTTGGTCTTGCTTGTTTCTCTTCACTGGTCTTGGCTCATCACTTGCCCAATCGACACACTTGATATTCACACTGGCGGTCATTGGAATGGGAACCGCGACAGTTTTCTTTATGGAACATATGGCGTTGGTCATAGGAACGGCGTTTGTTGGTGGATTCATGGTTTCTGTGGGAACCGACTTGTTTGCTTGTGCGGGGTAAGATATTATAAGCTCCATATTTTATAGTTAAGCTGCCAATATACCTAGATTTGTCGAAATCGTAAACAGATGCATCGACGGGACACCTCCGAAAACTTCTGAGATTGTGGGGCCAGCCTGGGCTCTTGTCGCCGTTGCTGTTGCAATAGGAGCTGCTGCATTTTACGTTCAGACGCGATCTTCGCCTCCACCACCACCTGATATTGTTAATAATCCAGCTTATTGGCTTTTTGGAGCAATTCCACCTTCAATGCCTTCACCAACTTGGTTCTTGATGCCGTCAAACAAACCACCAAGTGCTCCGCAACCAGCAGCAGCAGCCTCTGAATGGTCAATCTGGTCTATTATAAATCCATTTGGATGGAAATGGTGACATGTTATTTTTCCTTACCTCTTCTATATACTTCTTCATAAAGATTACGCACTTAATGCCCATACCATGCATTTCATTTCTATTATATCCTCTCTAGTAATCGGAGATTCAAATCAATCCTATTTTATTTCAAGGTTGCGTTTAAGTAACTCGTCAAACTCGTTTCCATGAGACGTTGAGATGAAATCAAGCAACACAGTCTTTGATCCCATTGTTAGTTTGAATCTTGCCCCCGTATCATCCTGAAATTTAACTGGAATCAATTTAAAACGATTCGCATTAAACGCGAAAACTCGTGGAGTTCCTTGAAGTTCTTTTGTTGGAAGAAACTGAATATATGTTCTGTTGGAAACGTTCACCACGAAGACGATTCCACGATGCCATGGCCCCGAGAAGCCAAAGTTGCTCACAGATATGACAGCGTCAAACTGTCGCAAATGTTAGTTAAAGGCGTTCGCAATTACGAAACTCACTGCGGGATGAGCATCAACGAAGTAACACCGCTTGAAACTTGTTTTCGAGGTAGTGAATTAGTTGGGTGAACAAATGAAGACACTATAGTCCGATGCTGTCCCGTTCGCAAATCACTGGATTTTATCTGGTCACCAGTATCGACTTTTGCAGCATCCCCTCTTGAAATTGTTGACATGGTAGTTCGATTATCGAGTGGCGTTGAAAACGATCGGAGCTGAGAAGATAATTGCGATGTTTGTTGCTGAGAACTTGTTGTGCTTCCGACTGTCCTGAACATAATTTTATAAAGACTGGTTCTCTGTCGATCTCCATACATCTCCAAAGCTCGAGGTATAAATTGCATAGACAATGGGGAAATCGTCAGAATCCAGATAAGAATGGCTATGTTGAATTGTTTGGTGGTCTCAGAGGCGAACGATTGATTCATTATCAATGCAAGAATCACAAAGATACAGGTCATGATTGAAAAAATAAGAATGAGCGTGAACTCAGAATTCACAACGGGGACATCTACTGTATAATATGCAATTGAGAATAAGCTTACGACAAGTACGCTGTTGAAAACCACAAGTGCGTAGGTGGGACCATAAAATCCACAAGCACAAGCGTATTGAATGCTGTCATTCGTGACAAGAGATTTGATTGACACGTTTGACAGCCTAAACCAAACGACGAGGAGAATCTGTTCGATAATAACAATCCCAAGCAATGGTATCATCCACGTCGAATCATTGACAGTCCATTTCTTGAGTCGCTGAGATGAATTGTAAACAAAAATCACTTTCGTATTGCGGCAGATAATGCTTCCAACAATTAAGCTGAAAGCAGTAACTTGAAACCATATTCTCATTTCGCAGTTTCCAACAGATTCGACCCCAAAATACATAAAATTCGAGATGAAGGATAGCGCAGTCCCAATTGTTAAAGTTGTTAAAAAAGGGATTGACGTGGTGTGAAATAGTGGCATAGTTTGAGCAACAACCAAAACGATTAGAAACAGGACGACCATGCTCAACCCCACTATCGCCAACGAAAGCAATAATTTTCCATACACTGAAGACTGAGATATGATTTTCTCAGTCAAGATGATGGTCCCATCAAGCGGTGGAGTAGCAGTACCTACAAATACTTGAGATTGAGAATAGAAACCGAGCAGATAAATACCATCAAAGAACATTGGAGGAGTGCCATTAACTTTGAAGAGCCGACTTAACGCCATATCCGTATACGCAAACGGGATGACATTGAAATCTGAAGTTCCGTCAACAAATGCAACCTGTCCAATACTATTTCAATGAGTAAGTTGACAATCAACGACAAAGCCACCTTGCTACGTCGCCTCCCTTCGTCAGACGAACAGGATCGCCAATCATTCCTCGGTAGCCTGTGTCTTCAAAGAGCGTCGAATTCAGCATCTCCCTAAATTTGGCGCTTTGAAGAATGCTCGGAGCTGTGGATGAATTATTTAATATCTTTGACGGGGAGGGGATTAGTATGAAATTGACGATGAAGTCGACACGAACTTTGTTCATTCCGGCAGCTAGTAGCCTAACACAATCGTATAAAAAGTTCATGTTATATCCGTTCGCTGCATCGACAGGTGAGAATTGGACTCTGGATTTTCAATTAGGGTATACCAATAACGCGAAACATACCCCCATGGTTTTTGGATCTCATCCACTGCTTGAGTCATATTATTCAGTAATTCGGTTGAATATTCGGATGGGATATTCAGCACATAAGGCAAAATGATTCCGCGAGACAGCTTGTAGTAGTTCTTCCCCACCTTTTCACAGGATCATCGCTTGGCCAAGGAAGATTTGAGGCGAGCCAGACATACTTTGGACCAACAAACTTGCGTCGTACGGCCAAGCTGTAGTATATCTGCGCGATAAATGCGCCATCGCCGTCAATATAGAAGTAACGAGCATCAAACGTCGCCAAACATTGAACAACATAGGAAATCAGATTCCCATCCACTTTGTTCAATGTCGATATAATGATAGATTGTTTCTGCAACACTTCTTTCACCAGCCGAGATTGAGAATTACGCGAATTGATATCGGTTTGAGTGATGAAGACAATTTTCTTGACATTCCACGACTTTAATAACAGAGCCATTGTTTCTCCTAGTCCCATTATTGTCTGTGCCTGGATGAGGTACGGATATATTTCGGTAAGAACGGAGACGAGGATGTCCCCACGCATTCTGGAATCTGATATGTCGAGTATACTTCTCCATCGACCCTCATAGTCCCAGAATAAAGATTTCCTATCACTGCAACCACGTCTTTATGGTTTTCAGCGATTTCAAAGGCCGTTGCTACAGCGTGGCCTCCGCTATGCCCAACTCTATCAGCGTCGAAATTATTGAATCGTTTGATTTTTATGGTGGTGTAAGGCAGAGTGGTTGGATATTATTCACGGCGTTGACTGCAATTTCAGAGGCAACCTGATTCCAAAAGAAGAAGCTATCGAGGCCCCAGAGACTAGTGTCACCCAATATTGTAAGATTTAACGCATCTAAACCTCCGATGACCTGAGAGCCATTATACAAGGCCTGGGAGTCTGTCAAAATTTAATTGACGGTTCAATAAACGTAAGACTCACAAGGAATATGCGCCAATCAGTCCAAACGTGATGGACGTTTGATTCTTGAGCTCTTTCCAATGCGAAGCCAATATACAATCTAAAAGAGAGAAGACGATGATGATCATTGTTGAGGTGGTGGTGGATGTAAATCTTGAAAATCGTGCTTCACCACCGGCAAACCTTTCCTTGTCATACAGGAGTGTATTGTAAAAACTGATGAAAAAGATATTTGAAGACAGCGGTTGGATATTTATTCCACAAGTTCTGCAGTTCCCCATAAACAACGAGAACAATCACGGATCCCGTCTTTGCAACGTCATCATAATCGTTCCTTAAACAAAGAAAGTATTCCATCCCGTTGAACAATCTTTTTGAGAGAATCAGTGACACCAGTGTGAACCTGTTTTCGACCCTCGACTTCCAAACTCAAGCTCCTCCGAGCAATATCAAACGGATTCGTAAATATAGTTGCCAAGTATGTTGAAAACTGAGCAATAGTCCATTTGGAAGCGAGTCCCGCAAGCGAAGTCTCCTTGTCCCATGGGTTCACGCCTTTCAAAGTATCGTTCAAGCCGAATTGAATTCCACGATACGTGATGATACCAGCGATGAAATTCCAAAGAACTGGTAGAAATTCATGATTCCTTTTGGTGGCCCATTCGCGGTTTTGATAGCGCAGTCTTGCAAGGTTGAAAACTGGCGGTCTGATTAAAACCATAATAGTAAGCTTCAGAAGGACAAGTAGTATCGATACGAACCAGATGTGAATCGAGTCCAGACAAAGTCCCAGGATAGACAAAGAGAGAGGAAAAGGCACCCGCAGCACCACCTGCAGCCAAGTTCACGCCCAGGAAGGATCCAAACTGTGTTCGTGGATCATAGTTTGGCAGCAAGAAGTGAAACAGATCCTTCGATGCGAGATTCATTCCTTGTGGAGGAAAGTATCTGATGCTGCTCGAAAGGCTTCCCTTCCAGAAGAAACCAGGCCCTTTCTCTTTGGCAATCCGTGAAACAGTTGAGAATTAATCCGCGGATGGGCTCCTGTTTCAACGATATCAACGACATGCTTCAAGTACCACATTCAGTGAAACCTTTGCTCCAATCGCCTCATTCAATCGCACTCGCTCAACGGAAGCGTAATCATCTTTGCTACAATTCCGGCGATTGACCCGGATGCAAAGCTTGTCGCAAACGCTGAAAACACCGTGTCCTGTGCTTGGGAGTCCATCTGTTTTTGGAAGCTCAAATTCTTTCAACCGAGAACATAATCTTCGTTGATCTTAAGCCTGCACGACTTGGTTCCTATGCACTTGTGTACTATCAGTGTTTTCGTGAAGATGGCAGTACTCGCTTGTCACGCCTTGCATTTGTATTCTACATCAAATTCCCCGACTCTAAGATTTCCCTTATTGAATCCAAGTACGAGTCATGTAGATTTCAATAAATCTTCGCTGAAAACAAGAACGCGTGCTTAAAAGTAAACATGTATGAACCCTCAATTTTCGCGGCTAAAAACACTGTTAAAAAACACCCTGAAAACCGTGTGGCTAAACTCACGTAAAACTCCATCACTCAAAAATCAATGCTCCTTTCACTTCTTGCCGCCACGGTGGCCTCGCGGGTCAAACGTCTCTCACCTGTCAAGACCCATCAACATCCCTCCCAGTTGCCGCAAAAATTGAAGATGCATACGCGCAGTATCCTGAATCACCACTTCATTTACAATGGACAGCCTCTTTGTAGACTATAGTTTCGACCGCATCGCTATTGCATCAACTGGATCCACTTTTTGGAGTATGAAGGGATGTGGACCAAGCGCTGTCACCTTGTTCCATGACACCTTCTTGGTTACGTGTTACGACGACAATAGTATCGTGCAGCTCACATCTGACGGGAAAAACAGTTGGCAAGAATCGCAAAAGGAAAGACGGATCTGGATTCCTTGGTCCAAATGACTTTGGCCTAGATTCAGTGGGTGGTCAGTTTTTTCTTTTCGTGTCTGCAGGTTTCGCTTGGTTTGTTTGCTGACTGACTCCATCCCACCCAAAAAATAGGGGTCTACTTCACAGCTTCAGGCGTCTGGGACGTTTCTGCACCGGCGCAAGGAGCAGTATACTACATCCCATCGCCAACTTCTTTGGATAAAGTAATCACAGAAAACATTTACCAAGTTGCTTCGGAATCCATTATCCAAATGGTTTGGCTGTCATCCACCGCGGACGCACTCTGCTTGTCAGCGCAACTCTGGCCAACACGGTATACTCATACCAAATCTACAAAATCTGTACAGAGCAGGAAACGCGTTTCACCAAAGATCTTTGCAGACTTGAATATTGTCGCGTATCAGCGTGACTTGATGGTGGATATATGGGTCCCGACGGTATCCGCCTGAAAGATGGAGTGCTTATCAAGCTCAATTTGGGGGTGCAAGAATCCTGAAATTTCGTGAAGATGGTACTTTAATTGGAACCATTAATTTCAAGTCCCCATTTAGAAATCACACAAATGTGTGGGTGGATGGAACTACATTGTACGCAACTGCTACGACTGAGATTGATCACGCTAATGGCAGCATTATTTACCCAGGAGTTGTGATGAGCATCAATGATCCAAAATTGAAAACACGAAAGGAGCTTGATTGTACCGTTGTTGTTCCGAAGGTTTTTTAGGTTGATCTTGGTAGATAAGGCAAAACTGTATTTAAGGAAGAATCAAAAGATTTCATTTTGTCGTTGTTGATATAAATAAACAAACAGAAGACCAGTTCATCCTATTTCCATTTGCATATCGAAGCGAATTCTTTTTCAAACACTCTTCGCTGTTCCGACAATGAATTATTAGTTGCCTGCCGTCGAATCACCCAGCAATCCTTTCTGTTCTTTCTTTCCGTTCATTTGCTCACTTCTTCTTCGTCTGCAAATCCACCCCACGAATCATTTTGTTTCGCCCAATTACTTCTTTTTTCCAGGCCTTTGGACGTTGAGCTGGTTGGAATAAGAGTATAGTGAGTAGAAAGCGATGTAGAAATGAGGTGTTTCCATATCCCCCACCCGACCCTCCATATCCGCTGGAGTTTGTGTTTGCAGGTGAGTTTAAATCCACCATCCCACCTGGAGTCTCGTCGCATTTCATCCATTGACGGTTTCGTTGAGTTGGTCGTTGTTGATGAAACGCGTGAGGCGACTGTAGCAGCCAGCTTTGATACAGACGAAGAAACTGTAGAATACTGCGGCCCCAAAGAAAACTGAGAAGCTGTTGGGTACGCAGACGCGACTTTTCCGGTCCTCCTTCAAAACCAGGTTCATCGAATCTTGACCCAGCCCTGGAAGGAGAGTTTCTCTCAGTGGAAGCAGCGGAGAGTCTGTATATCCGAACGAGTATTGATTCTTGAGTACGAAGATGACGGCGCGTACCCATACTGAGGGGCATTGTCACTGCTCAGTTTCGGCTTTGACGTTGCGTAGGCCGAGATTCCGCCTACGATTGATGAGACAGATGGAACGGGAACACTGGAAACTTGGATCTGGAAAAAAGGAAAGCAGCGAATCAGAGAGACTCTGTTTCTGTGGCGGCGCCGCGCCTTTTCGATGTGAAAACTTTTTGGGGTTGTGCGGCTGAGACGCGGCTTTGGGCGGCGAAGTAGTCGGCGGATGTCGGATCGAGTGGCGCCGGCGTCGACAACGTTTGTGGCTTTGGTCGCGCCGGCTCGTGCGTACTCTGCTTTTGTGGTTGCGGTTGCTTCTCGCCGGGGAAGTCAAAGGAGCTCCAGAAATCGGCGTCGGCGGTGTTCTGGTCGCGCTGGCTCATTGTCGATGCGTGGTTCGTTGGGCGGGTCTTTTTGTTGCGAGAATCACGACAATTCATCCTTGTATCTTTATTCAACCCTTGCTGCTTCTAACTCCAAGATACCGCTTTGCTCGTGAATTTAAGGGTAATAAATTGAAACTAGCTAATCTCAGGTTCTAAACTTTGGTAAACACAGTTTTCGTGGAATACAGTTTCATGAAGGACTTTACACTGTATTTCAGTAAAAGCCCAAACGAAACTGTCTGTCTGCTCATCGTCGTTACTGAAGCATAGTTACATAGAACATTCGATTTTATCGAAACGGCGAATCCGTCTTTGAATGCATGTCAATATCAGGTGGAGTTATTCAGGAAAAACGAAAACATGCAAGGTGCGCTTTTTATAGGAATTTCCATGATTCATTGGGATGCATATGGGTGTTTTGGTTATCTTGCGTTATCTATTCTAACAGTTGTCACTCGAAAAAGATGTCTCCACAACCAGCGCAAAAGAAACAAAAAACTGACACCGACACGATGAACGCTGGTATGCTGTAGTCCACTACCTCAGCCTGTAATCTAACCAAGAACAACACCAGAGCAACAAACCGTCCTAAATGCCAACAAGAATCTCCTTGAGGCCGCCGTCTCAGGAGACTGGGCAACCTACGCCTCCCTTGTCTCTCCCGAGTTGACCTGCTTTGAAGCCGAAGCAGGCTGTCACCTCGTGAAGGGCCTGGACTTCCACAAGTTCTACTTCCTGCAACTGCACCAACTAAGCCATCCGGAAAAGTGACAACCCTGTAAACCCCGTGGTTACCTTCTTGTCTGTTGACAAGACTGCCGCCTTGGTCGCATACGTGCGTCTGACACAATTCAAGAATGCAGAGGGTGCCAGTGTCACAGTGAGATTAGTGAAACTCGTATTTGGACGCGGTCATCATCTACTTCAAATGACTGGAAGAACGTTCACTTCCAACGTGGGTCTGGAAAGTTGTGAGATTCCTTTTAGAATGAAACAGCTAAATTAATAAAAGTCTTTGGAGATATATTCTTGTCACTCCCGTTGACATGCTCACTTACATAGAATTTTCAAGTATATGACGAAACCCGGTCACGCTCATTCTCTGTGACGCCATTTATTGATTAAGTACTACGTCAATAAATTCGTTTCGTAAATCCCAAATGATTCCCCATCTCCTCACCGCCCTTCCACCATTGCTGCCTTTACAACAGCCCAAATCCAGAATCAATCGTCCTCCCGTTTCTCAATCAACGTGTGTCAAAGCGTTCAGGATGGGAACATCGCGTGCCTGAACCCTAACCAATACACTACTTGCTGGAACGGAGGTAAATAGGCTTACTTCTTTCCGTTCACTAAATAATATCTCTTGGTACATACATAGCTCCAAATACCACCGCGCAAAGTTGTGCGATCGGATCGGCGTGCTGCAATAACAAATGTATTCCATCGTCTTCAGGAACATGTCCCAACGTCTGCTCGTCTCTTCCACCACAAACAAACACTTGCTTTAACAGTACCACATCACAACTTGTATAACTCAGGGTATTTGACTGTCAAACTCTTGTTCTCTGATTGAAATCATTGAATTATTAGATTTCGCATCAACGCCACAGAAATGCGCATCAGGAACTGTGTGCTGCTCTACGCTTGCGTTGTGAAATCAGATATCGCGTGTGGTTTACCGAGTGGGCTTACTTTAGATTCTGGACTCACCTATAGCGCAAATGTTTCAGTCGTGCCAGTGCCTGTTAATGTCTGCTCGGGAGTACTAGATAATAATATTGCATGTCGATCGACTACAACGTATAATTATTGTTTGAACGGAGGTACATGAATCGAATCTGTTCATTTGTGGGAACTAAACTGATTCACGTCAGCATTGGTTCAACAACCTGACATATCTTGTCCAAAAGGGACTCTCTGCTGTGCAAATTCAAATTCTTGCGAAACTGCAGACAAATGCGCATCTCTTTATCCTTCGAAATGTGCTAATATTCCGGACGGTCACATTGTTTGCACAAGTCAAACCACGTTCGATACGTGTTATGCAGGAGGTATACTTGCGCTCAGTCAATTAATTCCTACTAAATGCATGGGTAGGTGTGAGTGGTGACAAAGCACAGTCCTGCGCAGCTGGTACAGTTTGTTGTGCAGATGGGAGAAATCGATGCGACTTCAAACACAACTGTGGATCTGTTCTTGGATCCCTCCTGACCGCTTCGTCAACAATAGTTCCAGTAATTAATCCAGCTGGTAATGTTTGCGCTTCGGTGACAAATGGCGCATATTCATGCGTGAATCCATCTCAGTTTGTGAAATGCATGGGTGGATGTGAGTTTGCAGTATATTCAGATGTCAACTAAAAACTTAAACGCGCGTGATAGTATCCGCTTCAAATGCATTAAGTTGTCCTGCTGGAATGAAATGCTGTGGTGGATCTTGCGTTCAATTCAACAACCCATCTTGCAACGTTTGCAACGGAGTATCTGACTCAAATATTGCTTGTACGAGTGCGAATGCTTTTACTATTTGTTCAAATCAAAGTAAGTCCACCCATCTTCGATACGTCTCAATTTATACTGATTCTTTTGCCCTTGAAGGTCCTCTCACTCCACCCCAGTATTGTGCATCAGGTTTAAGCTGCTGTGGGAACTCATGCGTGAAATCGACGGATCCAGCTTGCGGAGGTTTCCTGCACCAATATCACAAAACAGGCCGTTTATGCAGCCACAATTATTGTTGATGAGCACAACCACCCCGATTTCTAAATTTGATCCATTTTGTGTGGGAATCATGAACAACAATATTGCTTGCGTGTCGAAGACTACATTTGTCTATTGCAGTGGAAGTTGTGCGTTTTCCATTCTCAACATAACGGCATCCTAATTGATTTTATAGCGGCCGTCAGCTCAGAAACAACATGCCCCTTCAAACACAGTGCTGCTCCGATACAAATGCTTGTGGCTCAAGCTGTTCTGCCACTCTTCCGTCCAAATGTGCAACTCTTGCAAACGGTGCTTCAATTTGCACTTCCAAAACAACCTTTTCAACTTGTACTGCCAATCAAATCGCTGTATCACCTGAGAGCACTTGTCCAGCGTTAACCGTATGTGACTCGACTTCGAATTCTTGTGTGTACAAGACGCAAGCAACTTCAGTTATGGGAGTGGCATTATCCATACTACCTAAACCAGTGAAGCAAGAAGATGGTTCTACTTCCATTTGCGCAAATGTTGAAGGAACTTTGAGTGTTTGCGTGAATCCACACAATATGTCCTTTGTCAGAATCAATGTTTGTCAGAACCATTCTCTTTATTCAATTCTTATGAAGTTTAGCTCCAACAACTGCTCCTCGTCTTTGTGCGGATGGAACCTTTTGCTTAAACGGAATTTGTCTTTCATTTGATCACCCATCGTCGAACGTCTGTTACGGACTTCCTGATAATGCTATTGCATGCTCTAGTAGTAATTCGTTCGTTACTTGTGCAAATCAAGGTGCTTCAATTTATATTTAATGCGTTATAGATGATAACCTTTAAGCAGATATTGCATCGTCTCCACTCGTCTGTCCAGCCGGAACCAGTTGTTGCTCTAATGCTTGTCGAGATTCAAATTCACCAGCTTGCGGTGTCATTCAGTCGATCACACCACAGCCATCTCCAACTCCAACTCCAACAAAAGTTTCACTTGATTGCAACAAAATCGCCGACAACAACTTAATTTGTCGAACGGCTGAAAGCTTCAATTACTGCCTGAATGGGGGTATTTCGACTTCGCTCCTTGACTCTTCCTGTCCATATGGGACACAGTGCTGTGGAGATACGAATTCTTGTCAAGAAACATGCAAAATCAATCTACCGTCGCGTTGCAGAGCATATAAAGACGGAGCGGTGCTTTGCGTGTCTGACACAGACTTTAATATTTGTTCTGGGGTGGTAAGTTTGAGATTTTGTTAAAGAGCCAGGTTGACTTTATAATGGTTACAGCATTCGCGAACGCCAAGCCTCAAAGTTGTTCACCAGGCACGGTTTGTTGTGCGGACACGAATACCTGCAACTTTCCGGCTGCTTGTGGAAGTCAGCTGCCCAAACAATTGGCTCAATATTCGTCCTTGAAATCATATGTTTCTTCCTCCACGCCGGCGAACGTGTGTGATCAAGTGGCGACAACGGAATAGCATGCATTAATCCGAGTCTGTATACTACATGTAAGAACGGAGGTGAGTTTTTTCGAGAGTGATTCGATATTAAACGAAAATCAATAGTCGCGACAAATCTGATTGCACAATGTCCCTCCGGAAAGAAGTGCTGCAATAATTCGTGTGTGTCTCCTGAAAGTGCACAGTGTAATGGCTGTGCTGTGGCTTTGGACTACTCAACGGTTTGCACCAGTGCTGATTCATTCTCAATCTGCATGAAGAACCGTAAGTCTTGTGTCCAGAGTCTGAGCAACACTAAAATCGACATTTTATAAGAGCTTGGAAGCGTTCCAGAGAAATGTCCGAGCGGATTCAGGTGTTGTGGAAATTCATGTGTTGCAGCTGGGGATCCAGCGTGTGGAGGGCAATAACATTCATAACAAATAGAAGTTAAATAAAGTACTTTTTGTTCAAACCGTTTGTTGAGAAGTTGTCCTCAAATGTCAGTTGCTGCGAAGCCATTAGCACCTGTAATGCACTATTCTCCATCGAAATCAATGTGACTAACTTAAGTTCATTCAATTGATGGGAACACTAGTGTGACTACAAGGTACACCCTAATTTAGCACCCGATCCATTTCACTCACACTTCCACCAACAAACAGACCGGACGAACCCTGGGCCAAGGAAGCTTCGCCGTTGTCAAAGAAGCCATCGTTCGTATCGCCCACAACCCTTCATCGATCCGCCTAACCACCCAATGAAACAACCTCCCTTTCCCCACCAGAAACTCTCAACCGGCGAGAAGTTTGCACTCAAAGTAATCAACAAGAAGCACATGAAAGGCCGCGAGCATCTTGTTCGAAACGAAGTTGGGATCCTTCAAAAGGTGTCAAAGGGACATAACCACATTGTAACCTTGTACGAGTACTTTGAAACTCCGAATTCGCTGTACCTTGTCATGGATCTTTGTACTGGCGGGGAGCTGTTTGAGTGGATTATGGAGAAGGGTACGTTCTATGAGGAGGATGCGGCGGAGATCATTCGTACCGTTGTTGATTGTGTGGCTTACTTGCATGCTCAGAACGTTGTGCATAGAGATATTAAGGTGGGTATTTATATTTATTTTAAACTGAGTCTAATCGGTATGGTTGTAGCCAGAGAACCTGTTGTTTAGAAACAAAAACTCGTTGAGCGAGTTAATGATTGCTGACTTTGGTCTCTCGAAAACGCTTGATCCTGAAAATACTGGACTCCTCTTGCAATCGACAGTTGGTACTCCAGGTTACATGGCGCCAGAGATCTTGAGACGTCAGGGCCACGGAAAGCCTGTTGATATGTGGGCTATTGGGGTCATGACCTACTTCCTGCTTTGTGGATACTTCCCTTTTGCCGTGTTGGGAAGTGAAGGCGCTGATTTCAGCAATGGTGTGGATCGCGTGTTGAGAGCCGATTTCGCTTTTGAACCAAAGGAATACTGGATGGATATTTCCCCTGATGGTATGATTTCAATTGTTCAAATACCTAAGTATCCCACTTGCTAATCTTGCCCTTTTAGCCAAGGACTTTATTTCGAGGTTGATTCGCTTGAACCCCGACGAACGTATGACTGCTGCAGACGCTCTTCAACATTCATGGATGGGTTTTGCTCCTATCCAAGGTCCAGATGGAGCCTCTGTCGGTGGGCGTATTCCAACTATCGATTTGCTTCCAAGTATTGGTCGCCAATTCTCAAAGAAAGCAAGTACTTTACGCAAAGGCGCAAGTGCCAAGACGAACCCAGATGTTGTTGTAGATAATGGAGTTCCTGTGTCTGTGGATGGAGGAATGGATGGTGTGGAATACGTGAACAAAGACGGGCCTTGATGGTCAACACACAATGATGTGTTTGTTCTGCATTTAATCAGTCGTAGTTTCAAATTTAAAAAGTAAACTTATCCTGTATTGTTATAACCACAAGAAATATAAGACGAAATACCCAACAAACGAAACACACTTAACCCCAAAAAGGAAATCAACGAGTCAACACCATCAGATCTTTCTCATCCTTAGGGTGAACGCCCTCATCAACTTCCATCGGTGTCGTGCCAAGCCCGCTGGCGCTTCCAGTGCTTCCATGGTGAGAAAGACGGTTCGATGCAACAACAGTGTCCACAGCAGCTCTGAACTTTGTCTTTCCAGCAGTAACACGGCGCCTGACGTCTGGGAGCAAATCCTTGGTTGGAACACGAGTAGCTGGCATCTCAATCTGTCCTGGTGCGTATTCAAGAATCCATGGGTGGGTCAAAGCTTCAGCTGCAGTCATTCTCTTGGTTGGGTCAACAAGGATAGTTCTCTTGATAAAGTCTTGGGCTAGATTTCGATGCATAATAAATAAAACCACTGCGTTTTTGAATGCGACTCACCCTTCTCAGAGATATCCTGCCAGTATTCTTGTGGCTCGAACGCGTATCGACCGTTCAAGATTCTGTCCATGTCTTCTCTGCTTCCCTGACCATCGAAAGGTGTGTATCCACAGAGCAAAAAGTATGTCATGACACCGATAGACCACAAATCCACACTCTTTCCGTGACCAGTCTTCAAAATGACTTCAGGCGCCATGTATCCAGGTGTTCCACACAGAGTGCGGAGGTTGTTAAGCGCTTCGCCGTCGGAGATCTTTGAGAGACCAAAGTCAGCAATAACGAGGTCATTGGAATCCTTGGATCTGAAGAGAAGGTTCTCGGGCTATTTTGTGAGTCAGCGGAGGTTAGAAAAGAATATTTCAAATCAAACAAGAGGAACCCACTTTGATGTCACGGTGAACAATGTTTTTCGAGTGCAAGTAAACAACGGCTTCCAAAACTGTCTTGATGATTTCGGCAGCATCCTCTTCGAAGAATGATCCACGCTCGACGATACGGTCAAACAACTCCCCTCCAGTACACACTAAGTCGTACGATTAGCCTCTTGTTAAAGTGCCAATAATACAGTACTCACAGTCCATAACCAAATACACTGCATCCGAAAGACGCGATTTAAGTGACGGCAATTAGATTTGATGGCTTTGGGCGAAGAAGACTTACAGTTGTTTGGGGTTTCGAAATCTAACAGTGCAAAGCAATCATTAGAAATCAATCAATGAAGACCTAAATAAAGACTTACAATCATGCAAGGTGACAATGTGGCTGTTTCCCTTTGAAACCTTCTTGAGGATCTCAATCTCATTCAAGATCAAGTGCTCCCGTCCAGCCATCAATCTCTTGCTGATCACCTTGACAGCAAAGTGTTCGCCAGTGCTGATCTGGAAGTGGTCGTTTTTAGCCCAGATCCCCACTCCTCACTTTTGCCGCCCATTGATCCGTTCCCATCCAATCCGCCACCATCGACAAACAAGATCCAATAACACTTCGACACAAAGAAACTAGACGGGATTTGAATGTACCTTCTACAATAAAAGAAAAGAAAGGGTTTAGCAAACAAAAGCGGGGCTCTTAAAATGAAGCACTCACAACAGCCTCTTTGACAGTCGCATAACTTCCTTGACCAAGTGTCTTTCCAGTCTAATTTAATGGTTTGTATTTAGACTATGGCATAGTAATGGGGAGAAAGGGTCCGCGGTGGTTCATTTGATATGGGTTCTATCAGGCTTCTCGAACTCCGACATCGAAAGGCATAAAGGCGAAATCAGACAGCGGAGTATTGAAATCGTACCTTGTATTCGCACTAATCGGAGATAAACAAGTAAGGTTGTATTAGGTTAGTGCATGATGCAAAACAAATAGACACTGAGGGAAAAGGGTATCTCTGCCTCAAGGGACTCCCTTGGTACCACAGTAACTTCAATCGCATATCAATGTTTCCAGTCTTTGGGAGGATCATTCAAATTGAAGGAGAACTCACAGGCGCCAAAGACATTGTTGTGTGAGGCTTTTCGAGCGCAAAATCGAATGAACAAAATCAATGCGGCATAATCTTTTCATTTACTTCTCTCAGCAACAATATCCTCCGTTATTCGTAGTATTTGCGGGTGCATCCAAGCGGACAGGTCCTCCAGCTGTCCCCGAAGCTCCAGAGTCACTCCAACAACACGCCGTGGCCCAAACTTGACTCCATGGGCTTCCAATCGACGAATTTCTTCTTCGCTAAAACTGGCAAATCACGACCATCTAGTCCGAGACTTTCAAATACTACTCCAGCGACACTGAGGAACGCATTCGCGACGTTGTCTCCCGTCTTTGCACTTGCTTCCGTATACAATAATCCATACTTTGCCGCGAATGCCTCGCCTTCTTCTCTTGACACTACGTGTATGTCAGCGAAGTATTCTCAATTCAGGAGATACTAATACTACAGACCTTGTCGCTGTGCCGCCATATCAGCCTTATTAGCGATCAGAATCGTTTTAATTTCTTCGTTTCCGTGTTGTTTGACATCCTCGAGCCAAGAAGCAACGTGTTGGAACGTTTCCTTTCTTGTCACTGTATAGGAGTCTCGTCAGTGTCGTCCATACTCAAGGCATACTCAACTATCATATACTAATAAACATCCAATTGCTCCTCGATAATAAGCACGGGATATGGATCGGAATGACTCTTGGCCTGGTGAACGTTGATACCGTTATTCTGTTGAACTTCGACTCATCTCCACTAACCGGCTGTATCCCAGACTTGTAGCTTAACTTTGCGTTCTTTGACCTAAGGGATCACAAGTCAAAGGTTCCTGAGATCACGCATTGGTGTATGTAGTGTGGAACTTCCCTCCCTCCCATCACACACAGCCACCAATGACGATCCACCCATCTTTTCCACACACCTTAATAATCTGTGATCCGAATTCGATGCCGATTGTTGTTTCCGTCGGCACTAAAGCGGAGTAAGTGTCTGTGTGCAAGACGCCTTCCACCTTCGAATCGACTTACTGAATTGGTTGTTTGTGAATCGAAGAAGAAGACACGACTTTCCGACACTGTTTTTCGAGTGTTTTGAGTTGGTTTTAGTTTGGAGGTCGTTGGTTGAAGTGGCTGGATGAGAACGAACCCACTGTCGCCTACGCTGATGAACTGTGTTTGAAGTTGTTAATTGCGGAGAGAGAGAGAGAGACAGAGAGATGAATCACGGGGTGCTACCTTGAAGAGGAACTCATAGCTGCTTGACGAAGCCATTTTAGTGTAAGATTATTTAACAACAAATAAATTAAGTACAACGGAATAGAAACGATTAGTTGAGCTGCATTTCATATGCTTTTCCAGGATCTGTCACTAATCTCTACCGAACCTAACATGTATTTTCGGACGACGTTCAAAACACATATTCTAAGTATTTTATTGCCACAGTTACATGCATTCAAGCACAAACAGATCCTTTACAAGTTGTGTTCTTTGGACACTTCTTTCCACACGCACCACAGTTATTGTTGTCTCCGACGTATCCACCATCAGCATTACAGAAGCACTGACCTTGGTCGCAGTATCCCTGACGGCCACACGCGTTTCCACAGACACCACAGTTGTTGTCATCTCCGAGCCAGCCGTTCTTTGAGCACTTTGACAAGTAGGAATCCAAAATTCCACCATACGACGATGGAAGACCAAGACATTGCGAAATGGTGCCAATATTGACGTTTGCAGTAGTGAGAATATCCAATACACGTGGAGCGACTGCCTCAGAGTAGGAGAATCCATCGTGTTCGAGAGAAATAACACTGCGGTACCCGTTTACTTGGGTTTGGAAGAGGGCAAGCAAATTGTCGACAGATTGTCCGCCCCATGGAAGTGCCCAATCCATGGAGTCCAATGACCAAACGATTGTTCTCAGGCCAAGCAAAAGCAATCTGAGGTGAAGGGTCAAAAAAACTATTTTTTCAAGGAACACTGTTGGTGTGTAATACCTTCAAAACATCGTCGTTGACAGCGTAGTATGGAGGACGCCAGACAGTTGGAACGACTCCAATAATTTGCTTGATGATCTTGGCGGTATTCACAATTTCAGCAATTTGCTGGTCAAGAGTCAAAGAGGACATGGCAGGGTGGGACCAGGTGTCTAATATAACACAATGAGTACAATCAATAAGAATATATGTGCATTACGGATTCCAATCTGATGACCAGCGTCATAGACACGCTTCAAAACGTCAGGATGTGCCAATGCTTCTTCCAATCACCATGAAAGTTGCCGTTCTTGGCAGCCAAATGAGCGAGCAAATCGTCAGTGAATTCGCTGGGTCCGTCGTCATAACTACAATGCATGGTCAATATCAGATTTACCGTTAAATTAAAGCTTACGTCAGCCCCCAAAATGGGCTAGTACAAACACTGTCAAGTGCACCAGGCGAGGTGGAATTGAATTCTTTCAAAAGATCGGTAGACCATTGTTTGTTCACGGGTGGAACAGCCCATGGCGTGGGAGCCCACGTGAAGTTGAAGTGGAGAGGTTCAAGTTGGTCGCGGGCAGTACGGCCTGAATCCGCGATTGCCAATGTACTCAAGAAGCTAAGGGCGGCAACTGCTGCAACGAACATGGCTTTTGTGGATGAATTTGAAAGCGTTGGGCCAATTTTAGCGCCTTATTAAGTGCACACGTTACAAGTGTCACATGATGGCACATGGACTATCGCGTGATGAATTCCGGTTGGAAAGCATCCATCGTGACGAAATTTGGATTGGAAAGCAAGAAACCAACAAAATTCTACAGTCACGAGTTTATCTTTTTGTGTCTCGAATTACCACCAAACAACCCTTGTTACGAATTTTTGCTGACTAAGGCTTGAATAGCCCCAACAAACTCCCAGCCTTCTTCAATTGCATGAAAGTCAAGTAAACTATTGTCGCATCAACGCCCAGTTCGATCGAAGAACCCTGGTTCCATTATATTCGAGTTTGTTTGCTCTATTCATGGCTTTGAGATCAAGGCCGTAACTTATTGATGTATCTAAAGTCGCCAGAAGATGATGTAAAGAGGAGAAAATGAGCATTTCGAGATTGGAAGAGAGATACAATGCCTCGACACCACCAACTAACGCCAAATGACTTCATTAGACAAGTAACATCGAACTAATCAATCAAATTAGTTTGATAACGCTTAATTACCGTCCATACTTACACTTTGGGTTACTTTAGCTTTTGATGTCAAAGTTCCAACTGAAAACCCACTTGACATCAAATTTGATTTCATTATTTTCCGACTGCTGTGATAATTGGAGACTACTTTTACGTTTGAACTAGATTTTGAACCCAAGCCCACGACGAATCGAATTCAGTACGATATATGAGCAGTGCTTTGGAAACAGTTGCATTGAGAGTACAAAACTGGTTAGTAGCCATATAATCAGAGCTTGTCGAAAATCATTTTCTGCAGAGCTCTCAGAGTTAGCCGAGCCATGAATCAAGAGAGCTCCCATAGGAATTGCTAAACTCATTCCAGAAGAAGTCCGAATTCACTGTGTGATGATGCGATCTTTTGACTCTTGAACGTCAAGAGAATGATTCCAAATACTAACAACGACGAATATCCAATAATCGCCCATCCAGTATACACCCCAGCTTTCGCATTACGCTCGTAAATATACTGTAGTGAATATTCTGTTACGAGTCCTTCTATGGAGACAGTCGCCACAACTCGTTTTACCACATGATAGATGAAACAGAAAGCCATACTGCCAAAAGAGATTGATCCAAAATCATAACTAATGCCATCGTTTCAGCCAAGTATTATCTGACATTTGAGATTTAGTGTACTTATATCCTGAGAATATCATCCAAACGCGGAGATTCTTGATGAGTATAGATGCAGTGACAAGACAAATGCAGTAGATTGCAACCAAATTTTAGTCTTGTATTTGATGGACGTTGGTGATCAAAGTAAAAGAAAATGGACGTGTAGGCTAAAATCGTACCCACACCCATAATTCCCAGAAATTTAGCAGACGCTGAGTGAATAATTGGGCTACTTTTAAACCAAGCAATCATGCAGAGAAAGATACTCGCAAAGACTAATCCAATTGCAGTCAATGACGTTAGTGTCGTTTTTTCCTTTTGGTTGATGATATCAGAGACAAAGGCAGGACCATCTGGAGGCGGACTGGCAGGTTCAAAAACTGGATTCGTTCCTGGAATATAAGAAAATTCCAGCGATGTAGGATCAATCCTTCCAAAGGCGACTGTATTTAAGTTTAACTAAACGCGAAACTTGGACAAATTCTACAAACCTGGTTGGAGATCCATATTCAGCATCCCGGCTGTTAAGGAACTTTATTATTGTGAGAAAACTATACATATTCAGGCTCTCACATTTGTACGTCCCCATTTGCAGTCAGCATGAATGGATCAACGAATATTCCTTGATAGCCAGTATTTTGAAATAAGGTGTAATTCAGTAAATACTGTATAAAGCGAGATGATAGAAGGTGTGGCGTGAAGGTTGCATCTGATTTTAAGAGCTGTCTTGTATTTTAGTAAATATGGAAGACGTATCTTTGGACATTACCTTGTCCATACCAGTCACCAAATTTCCTACGCAATCAAACATAGGCATAGCAATGGTAGTTGCAACAATGTTGTTTATCGTATTGCTAAAACGGTTAAGTTTTGAAACAACTTTCTAACTCAAACTCACTAGTCACCCACACCGTACTCTTCAACCAATTGACCCACCAATTGATTGAATAATAAGTTCATAGGACTTGTTGTAGTTGTATTTGTATAAAACACCACCATTCCTTTGGCATTCTGAGTGAAGTTTTTGCCGTACTTGGCTTCAATATTTCCGTTTGGCTCTGGTAAATTAACTGATAACCAAACAAAGTCTCTTCCAACGGCAGTTTTTTCCCTTATTTATGAATTTGTTAATCAGCAATAACTACTGATGGTCAGAGATACTTTGCCAGCCCAAGTAAATATCTGCTGTGGTATCAGCTCCTTCGCAAATGACAATGTACCTCCAATTGAAAGTCGTTAAATGAATAAGTGCGATTTGCTGTCAAATGTACCTTGCATTGGCTCGCAGAAGGCTCTTTCCAATTTCATCAACACTAGCGTCAGATTGGATTGAAGCAACAATTTCAATCTTGTGGCGTTTCAATGATTCAGCGATTGCCAAGCATACTGCTTTGGAACATTGATTAGAATTGCCAAATGATAAATGGACTCAACAGTTTGATCCGGACAAGCTGCGAGGCGATATCAAAGCAACGCGATTAACGTTCCAAAATAGAAGAAGTGATGAGAATACTTCAAACTGAACGGTTAAAGGGACAGTTTGGGTGAAATAAGGATATCGAGTTTTATCCAACAAAATTGATGATGTTTGAGTTGCACCGCACAGCGGAATCTGTACTTATCGATAGAAGAAAAAATGTAATAGATGAAGAACCTTGTTGTATCCGTATACTTCTGCTGAAAAGACAGTCGATTCGCTGAAGAATTCACCAACGACGGCAACAACATCTGGATGATTCTTGGCTATTTCCAAAGCTGTTGCAATCGTTTCACCTCCACCATAAGAATTGCTGTGATAATACGGCCGAAGTGGCCGCCAATTAATTGGCATAGTATTGAACCTTTTGATGTTAATTGTTGTGTTGGGCAAAATGTGGGGGCTATTGTTGATCAAAGAAATGGCAATTTCCGCTGCTGCCTGACCCCAAAAGAAGTACGACCTTAGTGTAGTAGTGTCAGACAGATCTGTCATATCCAAATTATCGTATCCTCCGACCACGAGAGAGTTTTCGTTTTTTTAAGCCTGCAGAATATTGTCAGAACACAGTATTCAAGATACGATATATACAATGTGTATGGTCCGACTAACGCAATAGTTATTGAAGTTGAGTTCTTCCACCTTCTCCAATCGTCAACGGACGCAACAGTCACGACTGCACCGAAGAGCTGAATCAGAATGGATCTCATTTTTTGTAGTCATGTTCATTGTTGATGAGAGCCAAAGCCATTGTAAATCATTTCATTGTTGAATCACTTTGGAATGTAATTAATCATATGTATAAATCATGTATTTACGTCACATCATTTGCTCAATCACTTGTCTGAGAGCTGCGACAAATTCCTCACCCTCCTTGACACTGAGAAAATCTATCAATACAAAGCGTTTCTGTATTAAAACCTCAACACGCAGCAAATTATGGCCATCGCCTGTAACCTTGCATTCCGCTTTTTCAACACTGGTCTTTTGACACAGACTATGAGCCAGTGCTATATCATATTCGCAGCCTGAGGAGGAAGCAAAAAGTAGATGGGGCTTCTTGACTACTTTAACGAGCGATAGTACACCGCGATACCACCGTTTCACACCAAGTTGAGTTCTTTCTAGATACAAAACGTCGAACTTGAATTAAGTATGTTAGCTGTAAAATATTCTCTTCTTGGAAAAAGTACTCACACTGGGGACGAATTTTGCTGAAGTATTTATCCCGCTCACATACGGCACTATTTTCGTCTTATTTTTTAATTCACTGCTGTGACTAGATTTCTGCCGACGATTGTTACTAGCCGTTTCCGAGAACTTCTGAAACCAAGATGAATCTATTTCTGTTTGATAGATCAACACAGCTTTCGGATAAAATTGCATGAAAAGCGGGAAGCTGGTCATGAACCATATGATGGCTACTTGACGGAAATCGTTTAAAGCTGTGCTTCCTGATCCGTCCGAGTCGTAAATCAGAAGTGTGCATATGGGAAGCATTACGCTTAGTCCAAGAAGTAGTCCAAATTCACTGTGAGATGATGCGATTTTTTGGCTATTGAATGTCAATATCACGATTCCAATTGCCAACATTGCGGAATAACCCCAAATCGCACAATACACATAAAAGGCGGGTCTCGATTCACATTCGTAAGAGTATTGTATCATATAATCTGTTGCAATATCTCCCTCTGTTTGTATCGAAATGTATCTCTTTGTCACACTGATTGATGAAAGCCCGAGCCAAATTGCTATCAGAATTTGATGTAAGACAACAACTGCCACCATAGGAACCATCCAAGTCCTATCCGACATTTGTGATTTCGTATACTTGGAACCAGAATAAATCATCCATACGCGTAGATTCTTGATGAGTAACGACGATGAAACCATAACAAATGATGTGGCTTGAAGCCAGATCCTTGCCTTGTATTTAACGCTAGATGGAACGTCAAAGTAAAGAAATATAGAAACAAAGGCGAGGATAGTGCCAAGTGCATTATACTCAGGAACTTGACCGACGCTGAATGAATCGCTCTGGTTTTTCGAAACCAAATGATCATAGCCAAAAAAGGACGGCAGAGGTGATGCCAATACACGCAAGAGCCTTCAAAATTTTCCCATGTAAACTCGACGCTGCAAGCACATCCACAATCTGATTTGGACCGTCAGGAGGCGGCATTGTTGAGTTGCCGTTGAAATTTAATTTCATTCCTGGATAATAACTGAATGTTCGGGTTTCCGAATCCATTTCACCAAATCCAACTGTTTTCGCTGTTAAATCAAGAGCTAAAAGGTTCAGAAGTGGGAGAGTTAAAACGTACAGTAATTTAACTCCTGGTCCAAAACTCCAGCCGTCATTGTGCTAAAAGAAAATGGATTTCAGACGCCTAAAAAATAGGTGATAAAAAAGAAATACGTTTGCACATCGCCATTATCAGTCAGTTTGTAGGGGTCTAAATACACCCCATGGTATCCAACGTTTTGGAATAAAGTCGAATTCATATAAACTTGAAGTGAACGCGAGGCTAGAAGCTCTGGTTGGAACGTTTTCACCAACCGATCCATTCCCATGGTAAGAATTCCGATACAGTCGAATAAATATATGGCCATCGTATTTGACGCAATCGTATCAATGAGGGCGCTGAAATCGAAAGCACTTTGGTGTTTGTTGAATCTCTGGCGTGGACAACTTACCTATCCGTTAAGTTATACATTTCTCCCATTTTATCTTTCCATCTTTTGTACAGAATATCTGATGCGTTTGTTGTCGTTGTGTTTGAGTAGAACACAACAATTCCTTTAGCATGTTCCATAAAGTCTTTGCCGTACTTGACATCCGCATCTTCAGGTGGAGCCGGTATATTTACTGATAACCAAACAAATCCATCGCCAACTGCTACTTGCCTCCTAAATTTGGATTTTGAATTAATTATTGTGTGTGATTGAGTGTAACTGTACTTCGCAAGTCCAAAGTAAACATCAGCTGTTCGGTCAGGGTTATCACAAAGAATAATATATCTGTTAGTTTGATTAAGAAGGCATAATATTATCGACAGAAAAAAAACTTAATACCTTGCATTCGAACGAACAAGAGCTTCTCCAATTTCATCCAAAGTTTCAGTACTCTCTATGAACGCTACAATGTCCAATCCGTTTTCTTTCAAGTCTTTGGGAATCGCCGTGCACACTGTTAATGACGCTTTAATAAATCGGGATCGAAAATGAGTCTAGACTAACTGTTTGTTCCGTAGGCTGTTCTTGGTGCTATGAAAGCAACGCGTTTAACGTTCCAAATCGGAGGAGGGAAGAAAAGGCTTCAAACTGGACGGTTATGGGCAGAGTTTGAATGAAATATGGGTATCGTGATTTGTCCAGTAGGTGGGAGAACTTTGTGATCCGCCACATAGTGGTAGCTGATGTATTGATGTTAACAAAAATATCGCCAAAACAATTCAAAAAGCAAACCTTGTATTGCCCATAAACTGAAGCCGAAAAAAGCGTCGACTCGCTGAAGAGCTCCCCTACGGCTGCTACAACATCTGGATGGTTGTTGGCTATTTCTAAAGCAGTTGCAATTGTATTGCCACCAGCAAATGTTCGAGGAGGAATATGGCTTCGACGGTATCCAATGCAGCGGTATAGTATTAAACGTTTAACTTTGATGGTCGTGTCCGGGAGAATGTTGGGATTCTCGTTTATCATTTCAATGGCTATTTCGGCTGCAGCCTGACCCCAGAAAAAGTAGGATTGTAACGAAAATGTATCCATTAGATTTGACTTATTCAGTTCGTTATATCCACCAATAACTTGAGAGTTATTGTACGTGAGTGGTTGATTGAGCCTGAGGAGAAGGAATAAGCAAGAACAAAGAAATCGGTATGAACGCAAACCATGCATAAGGCCCAACAAGCGCAATTGTAATAGAGGTAGTGTTCTTTCTTGCTCTCCAGTCCTGCTCGGCAACGACAGTCAAGACAAGAGGCAAGAAGAAGCAAAATGGATAACATCTTATTGTTGCAATGTAAGAAGCTCCGACCATTGTTCATGGCCTCTGTAAAATAATCAATGTGGGAGATTACAATTCCAATGATTTCTACTTATTTAATATTAACATTCATCAAACATTCAGTCAGATGTCCCTCCTTCCTGTCGACTCCATCAATGTAACTAGATGTCCATTGACTTACCACACAGCTTAACAAGTTTCCAGGCCATCACAGAGACCATTGGCGTCCAACTTCGCGAGCCCGTTGCACAGGCCCTCGTTGCGGATGTTGAGTACCGACTTCGCGAAGTGATCCACGTGAGCCGCCGTTGATTTGAATGCTGCTCTCCTTCAACGTCTTTAACTAAATAACCCTAACGAATCCATCCGCCACGGAAGGATGCCCGCAAGTTCATGCGTCATTCGCGAAGGTTAAAGTTGACACCTGAACACATCAACCAGGCACTCAGAGTTAGGAACATTCAAGTACTCTCTTTTCTTCCTTTTTTAATTGGCGGAAAGGAGCTAACTGGTCTTTGTCCTGTCTGACAGCCGCTCTATGGCTTCACTTCTGCTGCCCCTTCAAACTTCAAATAACTGTCTATGGAAACACCCGCATTTACTATCTGGACGACCAAGAGATTGACCTCGACCAAATCATCAATGCTCCACTTCCACCTGTGCCATTGGATGTTGTCTTTACAGCTCACTGGCTGGCGATTGAAGGCGTTCAACCAGCTATTGTCCAAAACCCTACTCCCGCTGGTAAGGCATACATCCAACTCTTAATAACTGGTAATTGACTAATGGATAATACAGATATCCGGTCGGCATCTTCAGACACGACCCAAACAATCTCAAAAACCATCACAGAGCAGTCCCAAGCTTCTGGAGTCAATGTTCCACTCCTCGTATCTTCAGTAACCCGAAGTAGCGACAGTCAATGGCGAAACACTCGTCAAAAGCGTGCTCTCAAAGGAACTGCAACTCTACCACGACAAAATCACCGAAAGTATTCTTAGCCCCAACGAACCCATTCAAGCCCTCGCTATCAACAGTTTGGAAACCGACCCCGGAATCCAACCTCTCCTCCCCTACTTTGTCCAATTCATGACTCAAAAGGTGACCAAAGCTCCACACCACTAACCCTGTCAACTCACCACCCGTATTCTCCTCAGATCACCAAACACATTCGAAACCTCAAAGTAATGTGGGCAATGATGCGCATGACACGCCCTCCTCAACAACAAAAACCTCTTCATCGAACCATACCTACACCAACTCATGCCCAACGTAATCACATGCATCGTATCCAAACGCGTGAGTGAATCCCCGTTGGACGATCACCACGCCCTCCGCCGTTTCGCAGCACAACTAGCCGCACACATCTGGTAAAATTCCCCCCTTCAAACCCCCTTCATCATCCCAAAATCCCACTCAAAACCCCCAACGTATACAGTATCACGTACACAGCAACATACCCAACCCTCCAACCCCGCGTTACAAAAACCCTCCTCCGCGCGTTCCTGGACCCCTTGAAACCAAACGCAACGCACTACGGCGCCATCTTTGGGCTCTCGCAGCTGGGGAACGAGGTTGTCAAAATGCTGATTCGGCCCAACGTCAAAGCGTTTACGAGTGAGTGTATGGCTGGGCTGGGGAGTGCGTTGATTGGGAGAAGAAGGATGCGGAGGTTTGAGGGATATGATTTTGGTGAGTGGTTTTTTTTGTGATTTTATCTTTACTCAATCTTTTTCTTCGTGCTTAGGATGTGTTGAAGCATGTTGCGGTGGAGTATGAGGAGACGGAGAAGGCGGTGTTGAAGACTGGGAATGGCGGGTGGACTCGACCTTCTCTTGATGCGTTGGAGAAAGAGTTTGTGGACGCGTTTGGGGAAGTGTATGGACGGAAAGTTGCGAGTCAATTGGACGCGTCGCTGAGAGACAAGGAAGGGGATGTTGGTATGGACTTTGGAATGGAGTCTTCCAACGCCAACGGAATGGATTTGGATCTTGACCTGTAAAAGACACAACACTGGTTATAAAGTGGAAATAACAAACGACTGCGTTAAATACAAATTTTATTATCAAAGCCCTGCACCAACAGCGCCTTCCCCTGTCTCCAAATTGACATGCTTCAGTTCAACAAACCCACGTATACTATCGACTGGCGTACTCGCTTCTACAAGTCGTACCCAAACGTCACTCTTCCCACTTTCCTCACTAAAATAGCCACCCTGCTTCCATTCCATCATCTGGCTGCCAGGAAACGGACCCATAACGTCTTCTGAGTCTTTTCCAAGCTTGTATTCCCAAAGTATTTTCGATGTTGTTTGGGACTGGGATGAGGTGATTGGGACTGCATCGCCGGGGAGCCAGTCGTCGTGTAAGTGTTGCGAGATTCGGAGGGATCGCACGATTGATTCGTAGGTTTGTTCCATTACGTCTAGAGTTGAGTTTTTTGTTAGACGGGAGAGAGAGAACGAAAGGTGAAGTGAGAGGCAGGGAGGAGAGATCAGGATCTACTATAAGGGTTTTATCCGCAAGTATTATGCTCGGAGAGATTCCCACAATCTTTTTACTGTTGATCATCATTTCGAATAGAGGAGGGAGGAAGAAAGGAAGGGAGAGAGTACATACCATATCGACCAAATCCTGTTAATCGGTCTGTCACTGAAATCAACTCTGCGAGTCCTCGTTTTCGTTCAGCTTCAGCTTCTGGAGACTGTGTTTAGGTTTCAATAAAGTGCGATGTATGCGAAAAAGCGTTAACGAACCTCTTCAGCAGCCGCTGGCACATCAGTAGCCTTCTTTTTCTGATTCTTTTTCCATGCAGGTACTTTCTTGGGTCCGCCTAACCGCTTGAGGGCCTGATCATAAGTGTTTGAGAGTGAGTTTGTGATGCCAAAAAAAGCAAAAACCACTCAAGATGATTGCGAAAAATCCCCGATGCAGCCAATATAAACATACCGCAGCAACAGACTCTCGGCTTCATATTCCTCAAGACTTCTTCCAGCACGAAGGTTCATCTTCAGCGTCCTCCTCCAACGCGTCAAGAGCTTCGACACGCGCTTGATGCGGTCACTCGCCACTTTAGCGAGTTGGATGTATTTGTTATTGATTCCGTCGAGCCATTTATCGTGCACTTCGTGTTGATCGCGAGTTCTCACGTAATTGAAGTTTTCGTCGAAAGCGCTGTCGATGAGTGTTGAGTACTACAGTAGATTGAAAGCAACAGGGTCAAGCACACCGCACCCTTCATCCAGCTCGTCGTCCATGTTAAACGGCATAATTTTGACGCCTTGTTCAATGTCTTCATCGTGATCGCCCTCAGCGCCAAGTTGGTCGAGTTTGTCCTTTGAGAGAAACTGCGGCACTTTCTTGGTCTTGTTCGCCTTGTCCTGGTTCTCGGCAAACATGTCGTCATCGGCGTCGTTCGTTTCTTTTGTGTTGGATTCGGATTCGGATTCGGCGGCGTCGTCCTTGTCGCTGTCCAAGTCCGAATCAGCGCCGCCGCCGTCTTCGTCGTCCGAATCTAGTTGAAACAGATTGTGGTTGATTCAAAGACAAAGGCTTGCTATTGCTACGACTGGAGAGGGTGCGTACCTGTGTATCCCTGTTTCACGGCTCCTTTTCGCTTGCGTGCTGAGAGAGAGAGAATCAGAGGTGTTCACTCTCCACTGAAATGACTCACTTCCGTACTCAAGATCTTCATCGTCTTCTCCTTCACCGGAAAAGAACTGGTTGTCCTTGTCGAATTTGACTTTCTTTTTGCCGAGCGTCAGTCTCTGTGGATGTCCGCTTCATTTCGCCAGAGTTTTTGTTGAAACTGGTCGCACCCAATTTACATAGAGTACAGTTGGGAAAACTGTTTGTGTGGATATCAGTGTTGTTCATCCACTTACCTCACATGGCTAGTGGGATTTAAGGTTGGAAATGCTGTTCGTGGACGGGAATCTACCAAGAATGAAAAGTATTTGACGGGTTGTCAGTTCTTTGGTCTAGAGTTTGTCCCTTTGTATTGGATACTACTGGTGGGTTAGGCAAGAGCTCTATACAGTTTTTAGAAAAGTTGCGTGGCTTGATGATGCAGCGGGAAGTTATTCGAGAATCTGTGTCGGTAGCTGTTGTTTATCGTCGTATACTATTTGCGCTTCAGCATGCTTTGGCTCGTAATATAGTCAGCAAAATGGAGGAAGATTTTTACTATTGAGGATTATTTGATCTTGGGTATTAGACATATTTGAGTTATTTCAAAATAAAACTGCGAGTACAGTTCAGTTTATTTGGATTACATGGGAAAATACTTAAAATATTCAAAATCCTCTTCGTAATTGCGATATAACGACTGTTGGACTTGAACTGTTCGTAAAGGAGCCGTTGAATTGGCCACTGATCCAACAACACTAACTTCGCCGGCTGAATCGTCCCTCGACCTCTCATAACCACTGATGGACTGTCTACGGATAGACCCCAAATCATCGGACCCACAGCTTGCAAACTCTGCAGGAATTTTGGTGCTCTCACTCTGGGAAACACGGCTCGTTTCCGAGTAAGAACTGTATTCTGACTCCGTCGACCTCTTTTTTGGACACGTACACCTTGCCACACTTTCCGGAATCCAAAACAAATCCCAATTCAGTGCACGCGATAGTGTATAGTTCTGCATAAGCCAGCACAACCAAATCAAGTACTGTGACGTCCAGTTCACGTTTGCCCAAACGAGAAACGCGTCCATTGATATAACAATTGCAGACCGTAGGATGTTTTTTTGAACCATGGCTTTGTAAGCGTGTTTCCAGGTGTCGAATTTGTGAAGACTAATTGCGACAGCAACAACTAATGCGAATGAGTCGACAATCGTGTCAGCTGCGTTGTATCCAATACCTATCAATACCTTCGTTACTTTGAAATTTCATGGATACTAAATGCAAATTCTAACCAGTCCATGGGTTTTGCGTGTAGACACAGAGTTGCCCCACAGGATCAAACTCAGCCGAGGAATACATTGTATCCAACACGGACCAGATGAATCGGTTGACCATCAGTACAGCTATCACGCAAAGTATATAAAAGTTCTTGTGGCTGACTTGATAGGTTTTATACAGCATAAACGCGTCTACAAGTAATGAGAACTTAGGAGGAACAAAAACAAGTATTTAACTCACCAAAGAATAGATAAAACACGTGTCCTAACGCCGTATCTGTCATTGAGATCAAGCTGCACCCTTGGTCACCCAACAAAAGACTCCAGATACAAAAACCCGAGTACACAACACTTGTGATATTAAACAGAACCATAGTCATGTTATTTATTGTCAAGAGGGAGGATACTCGCTGGACGTGGCGACACGTTATTGTTATCAACCCGCTAAACGATATTTCAATTGCTAGACCGGCAAGAGTACAAAGTGTTGCCATTTCAGCCAGAGTATATTGTACGCTTTCAGACGTATCCATTGAATCCGTGGAATTGGTCACCGCGTTCAAGTTGAGTGGTGGGAGCTGGGAAACCTTAAAACGCATCAGTAAGGGAGAAGGATGAGTTGCTGTCAACAGAAAAGATTTGCCGTTTTAAAATTGTCAACCAAGGAAAGATTTTCAAACTGCGACGAGGCTACATATTTATTAAAAATAGTATGTATGTAAATTGAGAGAAAAGAATAGGTTTAGGACATCCCACGTTTTGATGGAGACCTCTGTAACGGTTGCACAACTTGTACCGTTCTCAATGGAAGTATTGTATTTGTCCCAAATCCAGAATTACTCTCTTTGCGTGGCATACTGCTGCCCCTCCTGCGACGTAACACTATTCTTTATATCCGACCCAGCCGCAGTATTCCTATCTCCCTGACCAAAACTCCCCTCTGACACCGAAAGCTGAGACTCAGGCGACCCCTTCTTAACACACGTGCACAGCGTCACGCTCTCAGGAAACCAAAACAGATCCCAATTCAAAGCCCGTGCTAACGTGTAGTTTTGGAGGAACCAGCATAACCACGATAGGTACTGAGTTGTCCAGTTTGCGTTGGCCCAGACGAGGAAGGCGTCCATGGATATTACAATGACGGAACGGAGGATGTTTTTTTCGACCATGGCGCGGTATGTGTTTCTCCAGGAGTTGAATTTGTGCCAGCTTGCGGCGACGGCTACTATTGTTGCGTACGAGTCGATTATGGTGTCTGCTGCGTTGTAGCCGATTCCTTTTTTTGTAAGAGTTTTGAGTGACAATTGATAATCGAGCGCGAGCTTTACCTGTCCATTCGTTTTGATTGAAGACACAAAGTTGTTCAGTCGTGTCATATGCAGCACTTGAATGCGTTGTATCCAAGACCGACCAAATGATACGATTTGCCATCAATATCACGTTGATAAACAGTATGTAAAAGTTCTTGTGACTGATTTGGTACGTTTTGTAAAGCATAAACGCGTCTGATTACGCCAAGTCAACTCAAAAATTCGAAATCGGTAAAAACGAAAGACAACAACTTTACCAAAAAAGATGTAAAATAGGTGTCCTAACGCGGTATCCGTCATGGATATTAAGCTGCATCCTTGTTCGCCCAACACGAGACTCCAAATGCAGAAACACGAATATATCACGGATGTTACATTGAACAGAATCATGATAACATTGTTGATGCCGTAAAACGAGGATACTCGTTGAAAGTGGCGGCAGAAGATTGTGATTAGGCCGTTACACGAAATTTCAATCGCAAGACCAGCGAGAGTGCACAAAGTGGCCATTTCAATGAGTGTGTACTGTGCATTATCTATATTATCGTTTGAGCTTGTTGAGTTATCTGCGCTGATGCTTGTTGCATTGGACAAGTGAACCGAGAACTTGAGTTACATTGTTTTAAGTGAAAGGTCGAGACAAAGATAGTGGATGAGAACGGACAAAGGAAACCTTGAGGATAACTGATCATTGTTTTCTTTTTCATTAGATTATCTCAAGAAATTATGGTACAATAGGTGAGGGATTTTTTGGTTGGAATTTCAAGAAACTGCCATTTCCCTCATTCAGCTTTGAACTTCTGATGGCTCTTTGCAATATTTCCTTCATTTCTAGACATTCTTGCCCTGATTTGAAGCGAACGTACATGACAGGGCATTCAATGGAGACACACTTAGAGTCCTGCAGATTCATGCCTGCTGATTGCATAGAGCACGAACGACACACGGATTGGAGTGTGTCTCGTTTCCGCTCGATTTCGGATAGTCGCCCAAGCAAGTTTGCAAGTGTCTGTTGAGTGTTATCTTTGCACGCGTCGCACACGATTAAAACATCTGACACAAAAGGGTTAGCACAAAGAATGCAGATATAACAGATGATTCTTACCGTTGGCTGTAAGTTCATTACACAACACGCAGTGATTTGATTGATAAAATTGGTCAATCTTGAATTGTCCTCGCGTAGGAGCTTTCAGAGATGCTTGTTTACCAGGATTCGCAAATCGAACGGCCACTTGCTTTTTAGGCATCATGTTGAACCAAGATTCTACATCTGAATCCAAATTTCTTAGCCAAACGACACGTCGCCTCCGAAAAAAAGGTCACTCCTCACCGATTCCAATCAATTTGAAGATACGAGATAAAGCTTGAACAGATTTGGTAACATAAACAGTTCCGTCTGGTCTCAACGTCCTTTAAAACACACAGATTACTGATTTAATCCACAGAAATCCTATACCTGTCCTTCACAACATCAAGAGGTGTATAAGAACGTCCTGAATAGCGAGTATTTCTCGCTTTACAGATTATGTACGGAATGCGTTCTCCTGCCTGTGGTTCGGTTCGCTTGTCGTACTCCATACTTCGAATGCATAATGCGACGCCAGGAGGTACGTTTCTAAACAAAAAGTTTAGGTATAATATCTTTGGTTTAAATGCGACATTACCTATAGTTCTTGAGTTTAAACTCAGTTGCAATTATTAAATCGTTTAAGGCGACTCTGTTGCTCATGATTTTATCCCATTGACGGTACAGGTAAGCTTTCAATTCTGACATGTCCTGAGTTCTAAATAATATCTTCAGGGAGTCTTCAACAATTTTGGCCATTGCTGGGAATCCATCTCTCCTGACAGTCTCGATACCTTTCGCGTCAAATACAGGTACCTTGTCCTCCAGTGTTTCATACATAAAACCAACATAACGTTTTTTGGCCAGTAGAATGCAAGGAAGGTAGATCTAACGGTAATCATCAGAAACGTTGACTCAAATCGAGAAAATTCAGACCTTCTCAAACTTAAGTTTCATTGGTGCCGGATTCACAAGAGAACTCGATTTGCAATGCCGATGCCAATTCGAAACGCAGACTCCAATGATTTTCCTGGAAGTTCGACAAACATACTGTCTGTATCACCATATACAACGGTTCCTCCCCATTCATCTTTGTTTGCATCGACTAGTTTCATGGCCTAAACAACATGATTACATTATGTGAGCGCTTTGGGTCACACTTACCGCTTCCAAAGAGCGACGTCCAGTCTCCACAATAGAGTCTGCGATTTCTGCGCAAGGCATTCTACCAGAATAAGAAGCTCCAGCGTATCCATAGGTCACGTTGGCCACGAGTTTCAGACAAAGTTGTCGAGCTTCCAAGATCCTCAACAAGCCCTTAAACAAGTGTTAGTCAAAGATGGCTGTATGATTCAGCTTACAGTGTCAGTTTTATGTGCTTTCATAGCCGTCTTGACCATGACGCGAGTCTCGAGAATTTCTGTCAACATTCGACCCAAAACACCCTCCCGAACATAGCTCTTGACAAATATCACGCCATTGTGGGTAATGTACAGATGATCTTTTAAAGCATCGACGACATCCATGGGACATCCAGCAGTGCCAGAGCGCCAAACTGCTTCGGACCTCCCAAGTCACGCAGTCGACCAAGACATGTTGAATAGCTTGGGTGGATATGAGTTAAAAATATTCAATTATATCTTACCAGATATTATAGCCAATCATGACAGACGGGTATAGTGACTGAAAATCTAAGACAGCCATCGGGTTCTTGTAAAACCTCGTTTGAGGCTCTTTAATGAGGGAAGGCACTCAATAGCTCGCATTTTGCGTACTTGCTCTTTTGTCGGAGAAAGGGAGACGAAATTCTCAGGACGTGTAATTCTTGACATTATGGATTCAACACGAAACTGTGATCCACGCATATGACTGAAAAAAGATCGATTCCATAAACGCGAGCGAATTCACTGTAAAAGCGACACAATTAGCGAAGTGTAATCAGATCTAAAACTCACCAGCTACGACTGATGAAAGATGTGTCGTCCAACAAGTCCAAAGTATACTGAACACGTTCAAGGTAATAGTTTAAAGCTCTCCATCGTTTCAGCCCCCGCGCATCGAACCAAGCGTAAAGAGTAGATGGTGTGAACTTGGGAATCCTAATGTTGAGTCAGCAACAAATCATATCAAACACCACAACAAACCTTTCATGCAAAACATGGAAAACACAATTCTCCAACGAATAATTCGTCAACGTAAGCTCCCCTCTCATCAACCTCCACACATTCAAAAATATCCTTCCAGTACACGATATCGCACACGTGTCTTTATAAGAAAATGGATCCTGGTCCCTTCCAAACTTGGTTTTCGCGTTGAATTCCATTCTTGAAAGGTCTTTGAGAAAGTCATACTTGTACCGAAGTTTCGCTCGTTCGATTAGGTATCCCCAGGACGAGAGGTGCACTTCATAGCCGAGTAGGATGTCTGGATCGAATTCACGTACGTTTAGGAGAAGGCATTCGTATAGTTCTAGCTCTGTTTCGACTTCTTGACTACATATCCTGAGATTCCATTGAACTTGAAAGGCAGCGACTCTGTAGCGTCCTCCGCATCTTCATTTGAATCTGCCACAATGATCATTCCAACATGGTATCCCGCGCGTCGACCATTCGTCCGATGCAATTCGTATCGTGTCCTTGAAAACAGTAGAAAACAGCTTTGACAGAGTCCTTGGCAGGATCAGGCAGCTTAATTTTCGGCAGTTTGCTCAAAACGCGATCCGACTCCCTCATAGAATGCGTCAAGATCTCGACACTCATAGTAACAAGATGTTGCAATTCATGGTCAAGCGCCTCCGTTTGGATTTGACTGTATTTGTATCCATACTTATTCTTTTGGTTGGACCTTCAAGTTGAGATGCCTTTTAGCTTTGGATCTGTCTGGAAGTTGCTCAGAGTCCGTCGAGGTAGACACAGGATTCTCCTTGATCCAATCCACTACAACAGATCTGGGAGGTGGGCCTTTGCTAATTTCCAAGCAACAGGAATATCTTGATACTGATGTTCCACAAACGGTTTCGCATCAACGTCATTAAACCCACTAGCTTCTTTCACTTGCTCCATCGTAAGCACTCCATCCCCACCGCCACCAACATGAGGAAGCCGTCGAAATATCTCTGTCGCCACATCGCCAAACGGTTTCACACTCTTGACATCCGTTTCCGAGAAAACCTTCATTCGTCTATTTGAAAAGGTCTTGACGCGGCCAGTCGCGTCGGCGGGGTTGAAGTAGTATGGGTCTTTGTATTCCCGTTCTGGTACGGTTGAGGGCCAATTTTCGCGAAGATATTGGAGGCTTGGCGGATGAGGTTTCAGTCTGAAAATGTGAGGGACACGAGGGACATCTGGTTGCGTGGCGGTGTTGTGGTGGGTGTGTGGAGGATCAAGGCTTGAAAAGGAAGGAAACGAGGATGGAGAAGAACTTGGTGGCGGTATTGTGGATGGTGCGATGGGAGTTCGGGTAGTGGAAGGCTGCTGTGCGTTAGGGATTGAGGAGTTTGAGCCACTGGAAGTTTTCCATGACCTGATTCCGATATGGTGATTTCTTCGTTTGGTGACCGTATGGGCGCGGAGAAGTCGTCGATTTTAGAATGCTTCGAAGGCGTAGTCAGCGCACTTGGTGGATTCGTATAAAAACTCCATTGTGTTGGTTGGGGCTTTCATCCGGCGACCACATTTCACTCAGCTTTGAAATAAACGTCGGAACATTTTCAGGATTTGGATTGGTTAAAATAATTGCTGAAGAAGATGAGGCTTATGACTGCTTGCTAAAGGTTTACTGTTGGCTTTCTGGTGAATTCTTGAGGGTGCAGGTTGAGCAATTTTACGAGAATGGCGAAGGTGGCTGGTAGACGTTAATTCAAAAGTTTCAGTTGACGCGTCAAAAGCGTCGGTACGTTCCCAAACTGGAGTTGAAGGGATTGACGTTGCAGGTATGGAATCGATTGGCGAAGTAGATTTTTTTTGACGAGCTCCGGCCATTGTGCTTGAAACAGAACTTCCTAAAATTTCATTTGATGCAGCTGAATTTGGACGAGGGGCTGAAGGGACAGAGATATTTTTTGCAACGCCAAACGGTGCTGGTGATGGAGAGACTGACCGAACGCTTCGTATTACAGGAGCAGGTGCTTTTGGCTTTGATAAGTTTGATTTGCTAGGCTCTGGAAGCTTGAATCTTGGCACAGGCTTAGAATGTTCATCATTTGATCGACTGGGTATTGTGAACGTGACAAGCTTCTTTTTCGTTGTTGAGGGACCTGGAGGTGGTGCAACCGGTGTAACAATGTTCAACGACGTGCGTCTGACTTGCGATGAAGTCTGAACTGATTGTAAACTCATAGATTCTATGAAAATGAATAAACAAACCTTCTTTCGGACAGGCTGTTGTTTGCCATCATCATCGCTATCTTCAATATCTTCAATTTCCACCTGGTCTTTTCTGGATTTACGCTTAGCACTGTGACGCGGAGGAGATCCAGGCGGCCCATCTACTTGATCAATTCGATTCTGAAGTCCAGATGGTCCACCTTTCCGAGCCTTCATTTGAGATTCCACTTCGAAAATCATTCTTCAGGATCATATCGGTCTCGAATCGCTTCAACCTCCCTTGCAAGAGATTCTTTTTGGTTGTGAAATGATTCCAACGCGTCCATTTGGTTTCGCAAGAGGTCTGGGTCAATATCGCTGCCGAATGAAAAGTCTCCTGAAGAGTGACGTTCATGCGGGGCTTTGGATTCGAAGAGAGATTCAATGTCCGCTACGTCTCTGTTTTGTTGAGGTTATGAGCAAACGGACTACTAAACTATGGACGTTTTACCTTTCGACTGGATGCACCATTCGTTCTTTCCCTTTCCATCGCTTACTAGGCTCAGGTTGGACTTCATCGGGTTCCACAAGTGATATTGGATCGGTATTGGGATCAATGGGAACAGCAGGAATTACAACAGCATCATCTCCTTCAAATTCATCATTCCAAAACGCGGCGTCATCGTCTGCTTCGGCGTCCTCAAATATTTGCTCGTCAGGTTCCAATTCCAGGTCACCTTCCTCATATTCCATTTCAAAGGCAGCATCTTGTTCCTGAGCATACTCATCCGCGTCCTTAATAACGACAGTCTTCACATGTTATAAGTTAATACGAAGGTTAGAGACAAACAAATAATTTGAACGAACCTGGGTCAACACTTGTTCATCCACTAGGACCTCCATTCCATGATCTCCATTCAGTTGACAAGCCATGTAATCTTGCTCATGCATTTGAGTCATGGCATCTTCCAATTCATTCAACACTTGAACACCGCCATACCGAACATCAAAGTCGAATTTGGGAGCGACTTGCTGGCTCTTCTGGGCCATCAATTTTCCTCCAAAATAAAGAGCGCTGACGGATTGAAATGTGGTGGGTACGCTATCGTCAGGGATTCCTTCGAAATCATAATGTGTGTTGGATGGGTTGAAAGGGTCGTGCTGTTTGGATAGATTGTGTTGCTCGATTGCGGCAACAAAGAATTCAATAGAGTTTGTTGAGTTTGAGGAACGGGTTGTGATTGAGGTGGAGGAGGTTGAGATGGAATGGGCCCATATTCTTGCGGGTACGACGACGTTCTTCATCTTCCCAGAGGGATTTCAGGGAAGGTACGAGTTTGGTTGATAACTGCTGAGTTCCATTTAAAAGGTCTATCAGTGCTTTTCGCGGACGCTCTTGGATACGCGTCCGGTTCAGAATGTCGCCTGCAAGAACATCGATTTCAAGTTCGCAGAAGGATTCGCGTTGCGAGAGGGGATGGTCTTCTGGCCAAATAAGATTGGAGGGTATTGTTTGTGACGTGAAGAAGGAGGATGCAGGTTGACTTGAGTTTGTGCGTTCGACATCTGAGAAGAGTTACCTCAATGAGCTTGAGAATTCGTTCATACCTTTCAACGGCCTCCGAAATCGCGCGTCAGCAACATCCATATAATCCATTCCAAGCAATCCATGATCAATCATAAACTGCGGCAAATATGGAATGTGGCTCTCGTAAGTTTGGAATCGTTTCCCCATCACGACACCTTTTGACAGCAGCTCAACCACACGCGTCATCAGACCAGGATCGAGCAAGTATATTTTGAGAAAGTAGGAGTACTTTGAGTGGAATCCATAGAAGGGAATGCCCTTGACAAGGGTGATTGCAGCAATGTATTGGGTGCGGTCGACGAGTTCCGGGTTCTGTTTTAAGGAGAGAGCCAGGGCATGATTGATGCTATGCCCGAGTTGATAGATCGTTCTATAGACTGTTTCGTCTGCCTTTAATAGGGCTGTTTGAGCACCAAGAACGAGTGTACCTTCCTTCTCGTCCAGGCCGCCCTCGTACGCAACCATCAAATACGGAAACACCTGTTCAACAACCAACCACAGTTAACATGATCCAATCCAATCCAATCCAATCCAACAATCTAATCTAATCGCACCTGATGCACATGCGCAACCACCTTTTGTCCAGTCGGAGTTGCGCAAAAGAGCCGCAGAATCGGAACTTTGAAAAGCGGCGACGGCGGATGCGAAAACGGCGAATGAGTCACTTCGACGCCTTTTGTTGGGCGTTGCAGCGAAAAGTCAAGTGAGATGAGGCGAAGGCGGATCAGTGCTTGGGCTTCCATCTGCTTTCTTTTGTTTTTACTAGTATTAATTGATGGTTTATTTACTGGGCGTTACTCTCGCTTCAATGCAATAAGTGGCGTGTCGTCATCGTCATCAATGTCTCCTTCTCCTTCAGGTTGTTGTGTTGGATACGCATACGATGTAGATTCCCGAACAAGGTATCCTTCACTTCCCCTCCGAACTATCCTTCTCCGGCCTTGAATATCGTTTTGATGTATCCCCGATTCCTGTCCCTTGCTCTGAGAGTATCCTCCTCCATATCCAGAGGAATCACTCGAGAACCCATCATCTTCATCAGAGGATTCCACAAGACGCGAGTTGTAGATCGGATATATGAGTCGCGTTCAGGCACAGCCAGTCTCCCTTCTTTGTAGTCATAGTATTCTTGAGGAGGCCAAACAAGCATATCAAAGTCTCCAGTACGTTCC
The DNA here is from genome assembly GCA_002104985.1 of Rhizoclosmatium globosum. Lineage (NCBI taxonomy): Eukaryota > Fungi > Chytridiomycota > Chytridiomycetes > Chytridiales > Chytriomycetaceae > Rhizoclosmatium > Rhizoclosmatium globosum. Next base: position 520,493 of record MCGO01000016.1, on the reverse strand, counting down.
GCTTCTTCCATGAGGTCTTTATGCATAGGAAATTCAATTCCATTTCCTTCTTGTCGGAAAGGGATCCACCACAGCAACATATTCCTACCAAGCATTGACTTCAAATTCGCCAGCGAGGATCCCAAGTCATACGGATATTGAGTAGCAGAACGAATAATTCCTCGTTTGATCAGCTTGTCAATCTTTTCGTTTTCCAAGGCTTCAATCGTTGTAGTATTACTCGCAGCATAATACAACTGCCACAACGCCAACAACCCCACAGTCAACACCAATATAAACAGTACAACAGCATCCAAAATCATCACAACCAACGTCAAGCTATTCGGTGGCGGCGAGTAAAACCTATCAAAGTTCTTGTACGAGTACAAGCTCTGACTCTGCGACAATATCAAATGCCGCATATACAGTCCAAACAACCCCAAACAGTAACTCGCCGCGAACCCAACTGAGCTAATAAACCGAATAAAGTAACCCTGGTTATAAAACCCAACACAGTTATTCAGCCACGGACAGTGATGGTCCATCCGCAGTACACACGTCTTGCACACAGAACAGTGATGCGTTCTTGGTGGTTTGAAGGCGTTGCACTTTCGACAGTACCGTTTCACGCTGTTTCCTCCACCGTCTTTTGGCGACGGGCCTTCGTATCCGTGTGGGATGCAGCCGGGTGGAGTTGTGCAGGCCAGGTAGTAGTTTATCCAGATTGAGAGGATGGCGAGGTTGTATGGATCAAGAGGGCTAAGCGTTCGTATCTTAGTCGTGGGTGGAAGTTGAGCCATGGATGAGGACAATGTATTGCGATGTGAAAGGAACGACAGTAATGAGAAAGATGACAAAGGCGACGGCGAGGCGGTCCAGGAAGGATGTTCCTGGTTTTGCACCTTGACCTGGTTGGGTTTGTGTCATGGTTTCTGATAGGGCCAAACTCAACCAAATTCATAATTTGTTAATTAGGGGACTAATTAGAAAGTCGCATGGTAGGCATTCATAATGAAAACCTATACATCTTAATCCAGACAAGGTTCGAAACCAAGGTATTTAATATATGACGTTATCTTGAACCATTACTTTCGCAAAAAGAAGCCTTCAAATTGAAAAGATGAGCTCCTGGAACAGTACCATCGCATCCACGTACGATACTTTCATCGTTTTATGGAAAGACCAGAACCTCTTTGTTGGATCAAACTTAAGCGTGCTGATTGCATCTCTTTGCTCCCCAGTAGTGGCCGAGTCCTTCTGACCGCGATAGCTATCCTCTTGGAAACTGTGGGCCTCGTACACTGTGCTCAATTGACCAAGATGGGCCTTGCGATCGTTCCAAGAAGTTTTAAAGTCAGACACAGGGATCAGCTGAAGAAAAACATGTGCCATCACTACTCAATCGCATTCTGTATCTTCATTCTCACTGCTATAATGGCTTCGGTTTCACCATTGATGCACCAGCTCTTCCTTCCAACGTTGACACCTCCCGTTATTGCAATTTGGCCTACATCTGCTCCAAACAAAAACATTGCCATTTATGGGAGAGATTTGGGAGATCGATTCAAAATGTGTTTTGGTGTATGCCAAAGGGTGCAATCGTTCCACGCCAAACTGTGGCAGATAGTCTCGGAACACCGTTATTCACTCTAAACGTGAAGTCCGATTGCCATGATGAGCTATATCCATATACAAACGGAACTCGATTTGGTTCGCCACAAGTTGTGGTAACCACTGGAATCTGGCAAGGGCAGTGTCCTCAAGTATAATGGATGTACTTCGTGAACCTATTGGCAGCGGATCAGACGATACTGCTGTTTCTGTACCGCTTAGTATCAGATCTAATTTGACCTATGCTGTTGCAGTTTATTATGAGAATGTTGAGTTACATGAAACCCAACAGACACCATGGCCAGTGAAAACGGGATCCGTTACAACTGTTGTGGACATTTATCAACGTTCACTCGATGCAAAAACAAAGGAAATGCGATGTACCGCGTATGGTATTTATCGCCATGAATACTATTCCACCCATTATATTCTTTGCCGAGAATACGACGACTTTAGGCACAAGCCAGGAACAAGATCGAGAGAGTTTGTTTTTCAGAGCAATAGAACCGTGGCTGTGTTTGTTGCTAAAGATCTTCTAAATGAGTATCTCTCAAATTGGCAATTTGTCTATGATGCTTCCATGCCGAACTCAGTGGACTTGACAATTAAAATGGACTTCGCCTCAAAGAACTTCACTGTAACAACATCCAAAGAGAAATTGAACTCGTTTAGAGTCAATATGACGCAGATGGCATTGGTGAATGCGGGAATTGACTATATCTCAGTCACCGAGACAGTTTCATGGATCAGGGACAACTCAACTGTACCCTCCAAGTCATTTAACGGAGAGAATCGTGGCGATCGTTACTTGTTAGGAGCCTGGAAACAAAGTAATCAACTAGTCGATACTAGATTTTCCCAATACACTTCAAATGCGCATGACATTCCGTTAGTTGAATTTACAAGTTGGCAAGGTTATTTATTCATATCTCTCGTGTCGGTTGCCCTTCTGATTTCGATAATATTTACTTCTATCACGACTACATTAGTCAATATAGCTTGTTCGGAAAGTTTGGATATGAGTGCAGGGGAATCAATTAACTGGTCAACGAAAACTGGATTTGACATCAATAATGACATCTCTGGAAATCCAATCATCAAATTTGTGCGAGGTGGAAAAATATAGGCATTATAACGGTGCATTGAAGGCAATTAAGAAAGTTCGGAAAGCTGGCAAAGCTGAGGATTTGGAACTTCGAGCAGGATATATGCGACTTAGAATAAACACAATGGATTATCAAAGATAACGATCTATTTCCTTCACGGCGAAATTAAATCAGTAAAGCTACGGTCTCCAAAGTGACGAATCTCTTCAATCTGTCTGATTCCTGGATAAATCTCACTGACAACATGTGCAACAACAATCTTGACTTCAGGAAACGCGTTCGCCAACACGTGCAAGCCATGCGATGTAGCAACAAGGGATAAGAAGATGATATTCTTTTCCTCGACTCCATGATCCAGCACAATTCGAACAGCCATCATCGCGGCAGCACCAGTGGAAGTGGTCACATCGGTGATGATGACAACGCGGTCACGAATATCACGGGGAAGACGACAGTGATGGAGTTCGATTTCAGCAACATCGTTCACCAACTGTGTTGCGGCCGTTTCATCACTGTGACCACTTGGAGATGGAGAACGAGAGTTGATCGGTTGACAAGCATGACAGTTCCAAGTGGGAGTTTGTTGATGACTTGCGTCAAGCCATGGAGCATAGTTGGTCCCTTTGATCTTGTGACGACAACTCCACAAAGCTTGATGGACAGAATTTAGTACAATTTAGTAGTTGTTAACTAAATTCGTACCTTTTCATGGAGCTTGAGAACGTTTGTAGTTTCCATCATGGAAGGGTTGACTTTTTCAAATTCCAACAATCCTCGTTCGACCACAAGTCTACTCAGACGGTCAACCATGAATTCAAAGTCTTCTCTAGAGACGCCTTTTTCTTCAAGAGTTTGAAGCATCGCATGCACTTCAGGGTTTGATTCCAACACCACAACAGAATCAGGCTTTTGAGCTGGGTATCGCAACTGCAACAGCTGGCTTCTGAGCGATAAGTCTCTCGCATCCAATTCTCTCGTGATATGTTGCATAATAACGTTGATGGCGGCAACGTTGTCCGATCCACGAGGAACAATTACGTCGGCGTGCTTCATGGTTGGAAGAATGTAGTCATCGAACGCTGGCTTGACGTATTTCTTGTATTGTTGCAAGACTCCGTGAATATCACGTCCACGTTCAGCGATATCACGTTTCAATCGTCGAGCGAGACGGACGTCAGAGTCTGTGTCCACGAAGAGCATCAAGTCCATCAAATCACGAACTTTTGGGTCGTAGAGTGCAAAGATTCCTTCGAAGATAATGATGTTGGCACCTAAATTGCCGTTGTTTGGTCAAGTAGACGAGAGTGTGTTCCAAAGTCGTAAATTGGTACATCAACTTTCACTCTATTAAGTTACAGAGTTAGTGCGAATCTTGCCATCCTCACAAAGCAGAGCCGAGCATACCCTGACTTCAAGTTCTTGAGAGTCTCAAACAACACGTCAAAATCAAACGAATTTGGGTGGTCAAAGTTGTAGTTGTTGGCATAAGCTTGCTCGATTTCAGCCTTTGAAAGAGACTTGTAGAATGAATCCATCTGAAGGAGAACAACCTGTTTTGGGTGGCAAAACGAAGTATCAGTACCCGCCTATTTCCCGATTTAAGCTCTCTTACCCAGGGCACGCCGAGCTTCTTGATAATGTGGTTAGCAACAGAGGTCTTTCCCGATGCTGAGCCGCCTCCAATTCCAATCATGTATGGCTTATGTGTCTTTCCATCCACACTGAACCTGTGTCAAGTGCTGTATCAGGCCCTATTCCTCATGAATAAGATACCTCAAACGTACCAAGGGAATCGACCGCGTGGAAGTTTGTGGTCTCCGTCTGTGATGCCGCCTCCTGAATCGCCCATTGATGTTTGGTTTTCTTTTTTGTTTTGCAGCCACACCCCTCCAAAGATCTCCTTCATGAGATTTAATCAACGAAAGTGAAGAAAGGGTGATAACAGCTGTATGCTTGAGTGCTACATTTAGTTTCAGTGGTTCCGTTCTAATTAAGTATCTCTCCAATCCCAGTATTTGTTTACTACACTCAATGAAAAAGGCCACTACAATACCATCAGAAATCATATTCTTTCTGAATGGAGGATGTGTTTGTATACAGTCAATATTATTACCGTTCCAAAAAACACTTTGCTGCGGATTACACCAACTGTTTTATTTCAATGCACCAAAGTCTTCCGCCCAGCCAGCATTATGCTCAGATGACTGATCTACCTTTTGAACTCATTGAGCAAATCTTCCGCTGGATTCGCCCTCAAGATGTGTGGAAGCTCGGTGCTTATCCACATCATTCAAAGCCATTCTCGAGTCCGTCTTTTATCACGATGAACTTACGTCGATTTGTGGACAATCATGCTGAGTTTGCCTCTCCTGAATCGTGGGAGGCGCTGACTCCTGATGTACAGTATTGGAAAAGTCCTGAACCATATCAGACGGCATATATCCGCAACTACAGAAGCAACTTAAAGCTGCTTTCATGGGGTGTTGATTCCAACTTTGATGAGACCTTGAACACACAAGCCCTTCTTGGAAGTCAGATACCACGTCAACTATGCCTCCTAGAACACATCACCATTTTAAACATCAATGGATGTCAACTCACTGGACAAATACCTACTGAGATTGAAAATCTTGTGTCTCTCACGAGACTTGACTTGCATAATAACCTTCTCGAGGGTCCGATTCCAGCCAATCTGGCGAAGCTTAAATCCTCGAATCGCTGTATCTGAGCATAAACAAATTCGAGGACCTATTCCTGCAGAGCTTGGATCATTGCCAAAGTTGAAACTGTTGTATCTGTCATACAGGAATCTCGGGTACTTTACCTGCCGAGCTGGGGAAACTTGAGTGCCTTGAGGAGTTATACATTGCGAAGACAAATATAGAAGGACCGTTTCCGGAAGAATGGGGGCAGGATGGTATGTTCAAACAGCTGCGAACATTGGAACTTAGCTCCAACGATGGCCTTTCGTGCTGTATTCGCCATTTTGGAAGGTTTTCGGAATTACGTTATTTAGATTTGTCCTATTGTAACATTGTTCAGATTCCTCGCGAATTGGGACAACTCTTGAAGTTGGAAACCTTGGATATCAGTTATAACTGCTTAGTTGGTGAAGTTCCTTTTGAATTGTCAACCTTGCAACACTTGGAGAAATGCGATTTGATTGGCAACGAAGGATTGTCTTGCTCGTTTGTATTCCCAAGGGCTTCACTGGATTTGAAAATTATTAAAACTTGGACTGACCTCATGTAACACATGTGCATTTGATAATAAAAGCTCGATTGCGTTCAAAAACTATGGCGGCGGATGGGTCAAAATGTGTATCAAAAATTCGAAGTAAATCAAAAATTCCAAATGAAACTTTTCTGATTCCACTTGTTCAGTGTTCACGTTCGACATCAGAAATCGAAAATTGAATGAAACATGTTACATGTCCCACTCGTAAATGGTCTTGCTTGCCTGCATAGGGTTCTGCTAGCAATAGGCTTGGGATTTAGACCTTAACCGCAAGATCCAAAGAGAGGTTAATGACTGTGACACTATTGTTTTGACTTGAGTTCTTTGGTTTCTACATTAACCACGCAGACCAATTGACTGCCAGATTGGTGATAAGGGTAAATAAAAGAGTTATTGCGTTCAATTAATCGGCGGCAGCGCCTGCAGTAAGCCCCCAAGCTGACGATAGTACAGCTAACTCAGCAACACCAGAGCTTTATCATCGCCCCTTTGTGTCTTATCTCCAAAGCTATCTATAAACCCTGTTGAACTCATTTGTATTATAGGTTTATTAATAATAATCTGATGACTGAGAACAAGTGGAATATTTTGTGCTCATGTGGAACTGATGTCTCGACTGGATTAATTTTTGTTAGTGCGGAATTTGATAAACCGAACCGGGACTATCGAAATACAAAGATAAACCGACGATTTGATAAACGAAACCTGATTTTAACTCGAATGTATACTTTTTGACCCTTCCGCCACCGATACAAAACAACACTCGGGATTTTGAACAAAATCTGTAAGTCGGCCCTTTTTGGTCTATTCTCTGACTTACCCGTGAATTTACCGTGAGACCATAGAATGTCCATTGAATCTAATTTTTACCTGTTATGCCTATTATCTTATTATATATTAAACACACCAACTGGCAACACAACCACCACGTTCACAATCATCGCAAATGCATCGAAGTACTCCACCCAACAAGCATTATGTTCAAATGACTGATTTACCTCTTGAACTGGTTGAGCAAATCTTCAGCTGGATTTGCCCTCAAGATGTGTGGAAGCTTCGGTGCTTATCCACATCATTGAAAGCCATTCTCGAGTCCTCGTCGTTTATCACGATGAACTTACGTCGCTGTTTGCACAATCATGTTGAGTTTGCCTCTCCTGAATCTTGGGAACCGCTGGCTCTTGATGAAACGTACTGGAAAGCCCCTGAACCATATCAAACAGCATACATCCGCACTTATAGAAACAACCTAGAGCTTCTGTCGTGGGGTGTCGATATCGATTTTGAGGACACCTTCCTAACTCGGACTTCACTCAATGTTGGGATTCCTCGCCAACTTTGCTTCCTGAAACACCTTACCATCTTAAACATCAATGGATGTGAACTCACTGGACCTATACCTCTGAGATTGAAAATCTAGTGTCGCTTACAAGACTTGACCTCATGCTAATTTTCTTGAGGGACCATTCCTGTTGGCCTTGCAAACCTTACGTCTCTCGAGTCGCTGTATTTGGGAAAGAATAAACTTGAGGGCCATATTCCTGTTGAGCTGGGATCTCTGCTAAGTTGAAGCATTTGGTACTGGCGTATAATACCGGGATTTGTGGCCAATTACCTGCGGAGCTCGGGAAGCTAACGCTCCTTGAAACACTTTTCATTGGTGACACAAACATTGAAGGCCCTATTCCAGAAGCATGGGGCAAAGATGGAGTTTTCAAAAAGTTGCAGAGATTGGATCTGTACGCCAATCAGAACCTAACTTCCTTCATTCCACAGTTTGTTGGCAAATACACTGAGCTGCGTCATTTGGATTTGTCTGATTGTGGGTTTGTTGGGAATATTCCTGAAGAACTGGGACAGCTTTCTCATCTAGAAACTTTGAATCTTGAAAATAATCGTCTATCAGGAGCTGTTCCTTTTGCATTGACCGCCTTGAAACAATTGGAAAGATTTAATTTCCGCGGCAATCATGAATTATCTTGTTGTGTTCGAAAGATTTTCCAAATACCATAATTCTTTGAGCTTGGACGATATATCATGCAACGCATATATTTGAGAATAAAAGCTCCCATTCATCCAAAAACAACTCATAAAATCACAAACTCAAAAGAAAAAAAGAAACAGCAACCCCTAAATAATCCCCAAAGCGCCTCTATTCATCCATGAAGAAGAAGTTTCCAGAAAGCTTCTGCTCTTTGTCCTTCACGGAGTCCAGCTTGTTGATTCTTGGACGGAAGTTGGTTGGATCACGACGGAATGTGATTTCAAGCATTTCCAAGAACTTGTTCATTCCTCCCAACAAAGCTTCTGGGCTGTTGTACGTAAACAATTAATACATGTGGACAACGTGATAATGGTAATTTACCTGCTGGCGGTGGCCTTGAGCGAAGGAGTACCATCATACACAATAACACGGTCAGCCAAGTATGTGGCCATAATGAAATCGTGCTCGACAATGAATGCAGTCTTCTTTGAGTGGAAAATAAACTTCTTGATAACCTTGGCAGCAATAATACGCTGCTCAGAGTCCAAGTACGCTGATGGCTCGTCAATCAAGTAGATATCAGCAGGAGTTCCGAGACACAACACGATAGCAACACGTTGCAATTCTCCTCCAGACAAGTTCATGACGTCCTGGTCAATGATGGCTTCGATTTGGAGGGGCTTCACGACGTCGGTTTGGAATTGTTGGTGCATGAAGGCGGATTTGATCTTTTTGAGGAGGAGCATGCGAACGGTTCCTGGGAATTTGGGGCGATCTTTTGAGGTTTGTATGAAACGTTGAGTTCAGGCATGTAGTCGCTGGTTTCGTCAGGTGGCAACATTCCAGCCAACATACGGATGAAAGTAGTCTATTTTTCGAGTGCGGTTAAGTTTCATGTTTAGTAAGTTCGCAGTGGACGTACCTTTCCAGTTCCGTTTTCACCCAACATGACAATGATCTCGGAGTCAGTGAATCCACCAGCCTTCACTGTAAGTGGAAACCGCCCAGTCTTTGGTCATATCAGGGTACTTGAACGTCTGTGCTTGTCGACAGTGTCCTCAGCGTTCTCAGCAAGACGGAAAGTCAAACTTTCGTCACGGAAACGCAAGTTCTCAGTTGGGACCTTTCCATCCAAGAAAATGTTGATTCCTTCACGAACAGAAAGGCAAGGTAACGACTCCGTAGACGGATGGCATTCCGTAGAGTACACAAATGTAGTCGGAGAGGTAGTCGAGAACGGACAAATCGTGCTCGACGACAATAACGTAGGTGGTTGGGAGAGAGGGATCGGATGACTCGGGAGGCTTTGAGACGTTGCTTTACGTCAAGGTAGGAGGAAGGTTCGTCAAACATGTAAATGTCGGCCTGGAGGATAGCAGCAAAACCGATAGAGAAACGCTGGAGTTCTCCTCCAGAAAGGTTTTCAATGTCACGTTCCAAGACTCCACGGAGGTCTTGAAGATCGAGATATTAGCCTGATCCACACATATCAAGATTCGACATACCCAACAACTCAATCATTTCCTCCATGTTTCCTCGCTCCACTTTCTTCTCAAGCAATTCCTTGACGCTTCCCTTCACAGCCTTTGGAATGGCATCAACATATTGTGGTTTGATGACAGCCTTCAAGTTGTCTTCGAGGATTTTGGTGAAATAGTTTTGCAACTCGGATCCACGGAAGTACTTGAGAATTTCCTCCCACTCTGGTGGTTCCTGTTGTACGTTTCGACAGTCAGTTGGTGGTTACTGAGATCCTAGAGCGCCAATTACCGCATAACGACCCAAGTTTGGCTTGACTTTTCCGGCCAAGATCTTCAAAGCGGTACTCTTACCGATACCGTTGGTTCTAACAACATCGTTTTAGTCCCTCAATCAGCCAAAATTGGAAACGTCACGTACCCAACAAGACCCAACACTTGTCCTGGTCTTGGAACCGGCAATCTGTGCAACTTGAAAGAGTTGGCACTGTATCTGTGAGTCACTTCCTTCTCCAAGTTGGTTGGCAAGTTGACGATGTGGATGGCTTCAAAGGGACACTTCTTGACACAGATACCGCATCCGATACACACTCTTCGGAAAGGAATGCAATTTTGGAAGTGATTGAGACTTCGATACAGAGTTTTCCTATTTGCAATATTTGAGTTTTGATGTGTGTGAAGGAAAGGGGAACCCACCCATTCTCACGACTGGACAGGACTTTTTACATTCGTGTCTGCACTTCTTTGGCTTGCATCTGTCGGCATTGAGGATGGCTGGATTTGGAGAGAGTTGTTTAGTTTAGTGAAGGGGAACGAGAGGCGGCGCTTGATTGGCTGGCCAGTTCCCGCCAGTTCCGTCAATCCACGTGACCGCCCAAATACACAAAACAAAGCCAATCAAACAGTAATCAATACACACCAATACGAGTAAGCTTGTCACTCATTGTGGGCTGCAACTGTCGTCAAAGGGAAAGAAGAAAAAACGTAAAATTTGCTTGTCAAAAAGAAGACAAACTAAAGGAAAAGTAACTGGGTCGGTTACTGTTCAGTAGGGGAAATGTCTCGACGCGCTTTGTTTAATATGGTTGAATCTGGGTCAAAGAAGCTTGATCAGGTCCTGCCTTGGATCGATGCACTGCATCCAACTCGCTTCACCTCCAACAAGACATCGGGGGCATGATTCCCTCGATCAGATCATTGGAATCTATGAGTCTTTGACTGTTCACACAGTATCTGCCATGAAACTGCCTGCGCCTGAGCCATCGACAATCCAGACGTCAGTAGAACAATCCTCACAGTCCATGTACATGTCTCCAGCCATACGGAATGAAACAACTCATGCAGATTCAATAGATGTCAGTTTTACGACTGTAAATACTTTGGAACCTTTGGAGTTGTCACTTGCAGCACCTACAAAACCAACGTTACGAATACGCACCTCAAATCCATCCTTTGACACCTCGTCATGTGAAGCAAATGGAATATCTTCAAAGGAATCTTTGAATCCTGTTCGACGGCCCATTCGAAGGAAACGAATCGAGGACGAATCATTTGCAAACCTCACGGTTACTGAAGCTACCAAACATCAGCCATCCAAGATTATTCAGAAGAATTCTTTGATTTTCCGGCTATCGAGAAAGTGCTGTCGAAATATCGATGCACTGATGTCGTCGAAGGAATGATCAATAGTGTAGAGGTATATTCGTCTAAACAACAACCATCTGAGAAACGGGACGTTATGCCCATGATTGCTCTCTCGGCTGAGCCAGTAGTTCCAACTAAATCGAATTATACTTCTCAACCCAAAACAACCTCGAATGAAATTAAACCAGACTTCGAAGACAGTGTTATGAAGCCAACAGGGGAGCAAAATACTGACTGTAAACTTTTCAATTCATGGAAATCTGCGCGCGAGAAATTAAAGCCCTATCGAAATACGACTTCAAACGCACACAATGTCCTACCTTCACTCGAAATACAGACTCCCATTCTGTCAGTAGATACACTGAATCTCTATCACTAAAACAGTCAAACTTTCAATATCGATGGAAGAACCGTATATCCCTGAAAGAGACTGTATACATTCTGCGGCACAAATCCACTGACGATGAACTCACCAATGAGCCCTTACATCTACATCTCGACTTGATTCAACATTGGGTTAAAAATTTGGGCCTGGAATACGGATAGAAGAAGGAGTCATGGAATTTGCAAAACGCTATTCAGTGGTACGGACGGTGGCAAGGTGTATGATTAACTGGCAAAAGCATCTCGCAATGGAAATTAACTGCAAACGCAAATAAAGATGGGAACGTTCAAAAACTTGTATGTTCTTAAAAACACTTGTTGTATTTTGATTCACAACTGCTCACAACACACAACACAACCAGCCAACACAACATATCGCGTCCCAAAAAGTTGAAATAACAAAACCCGATTCGCCCGCGCTAGCTTTCGCCTCGCACGTCTAGCAACTTAAGTTTCCTGTGGTATTCATCAATCCCCAGTCACAGGTGGGCCCGCTCGCTCAGATACTAGAGGGAAATTCCCGCATATATGGCAGTTTTTGCACATCTGTCATTTTGATTTTGGGATTGGAGGTGGTGACAATTCTGCCCAAAGAATATTCCGAGGAATGGATGAGATTTGGGTGGAGTTGGTTGAGGCATATTATCAAAGCAAGTCTTCTCGCGGTAGTTGGTTTTCTCTGATTACACGTAATAAAAATGATGGTGTAGAAAGGAATGTTGTTTTTGATTCATAACTGCTCACACACACACAACACAACCAAACCAGCCAACAAAACATATCGCGTCCCAAAAAGTAAAATAACAAAACCCGATTCGCCCGCGCTAGCTTTCGCCTCGCACGTCTAGCAACCTAAGTTTCCTGTGGTATTCATCAATCCCCATTCACAGGTGGGCCCGCTCGCTCAAATACTAGAGGGAAAGTCCCGCATATATGGCAGTTTTTGCACATCTGTCATTTTGATTTTGGGATTGGAGGTGGTGACAATTCTGGGCAAAGAATATTCCGAGGAATGGATGAGATTTTGGGTGGAGTGCTGATTGAGACATATTATCAAAGCAAGTCTTCTCGCGAGTAGTCGGTGTTCTCTTACTACATGTAATAAAAAATGAAGGTGCAGAAAGGAATGTCGTATTTTGATTCATAACTGCTCACAAACACACAACACAGCCAACACAAGACATCACGTCCTAAAAAAAGTGAAATAACAAAACTCGATTCGCCCGCGCTAGCTTTGGCCTCGCACGTCTAGCAACCTAAGTTTCCTGTGGTATTCATCAATCCCCATTCACAGGTGGGCCCGCTCGCTCAAATACTAAAGGGAAAGTCCCGCATATATGGCAGTTTTTGCACATCTGTCATTTTGATTTTGGGACTGGAGGTGGTGACAATTCTGCCCAAAGAATATTCCGAAAAGTGGATGAATTTGATGGCGAATTCGGAAGACATAGACTTCAACTGTCTTCTGAAATCTGACGCATCAAGGGCTTCATTAATTGAACAATGTATATGAATTAATTATGATTTATTAGTTCCTTCCACTGGAAGATTCAAACCCCTACTTCCGATGATTAAACTTTCGTTCCGTCATATCTTCATGCAGCCCCTTCAAATCCAGAGGATCCTGTTCAATCCGATCCCACAACTCTGTAATCCAACCAGACGACTTTGTCAACGTTAAAGACAAAGAATCTGGCAAGGACAATGCTGTACGTGAAACCGATACATCAATCGCATCAACACGCGGAGAATTACACACTTGGTACAAGACTGTTCCGTCACCGTCGCATTCATATCTCTCTTCCAAAAAGTATTCCCCACCACCACGGAATAACAGTTGCAAATAGACTGTTGAAGATTTAAGAAATTTCGAAAGGACTTGAGAGGAACCGATAGGGTGACTCAGGACGCGACGATGAGACGGTGTGTCTGTTCCAAAGTAGTGGTTGTAGACCAAGTGGGGGAGGGATATTGCTGTTCCGTCATGTAGGGTTGTTACTGAGTGTGTTGTTAGAAACCACGTCCATGAAGTCAAACTTGATACAAGAACGTACTTTCTGATGGAGAAGGACCGACATTACTCGCAGTTGTTGAGAAGGAGGATGTTCCGAGCACTTGGACCCGAGCACAATCGCCTCGTTTTGCTGCCACGGCTTCACTGATTCGAGCGAATGCAGATTGAAGAGGGATAGTATAAGTTGCGCAGCAGGACGGAGTGATTCGATAAGAGGCTGTCTCTTTCAGAGAGTGCGTTGTTGGTAGGCGAGTAACTTCAAGTTTGATTCGTCGAAACGGTTTGAGTGGCGACAAAGTTGATTTGAAGAAGATAAAGTTTGTTGTTTGATTGTTTGGATTCATTCGTTGGATTGCGGTGCGAAGAAGTTGTCGAGACTGGGATTGCTTTCTTCGGATCGGAGGATGATCGGCGACAAGGCGAGAACGGCGTCGTTGAGCGATCGGCTGCTTTGGCGCAGGGTGAGCGTGTCAGAGAGAGAAAGGTGCGGGAGGTGCAGAAGGACTTCATGCCGCGACAGTGCTTGCATCTTTCCTTGAGTTTCCTGCTACTTTGATGTCGAACCATCCCTTTCTGTCACAACCATTTCTTATGATTGTAAAACATCACAGTCGTTTGGTATTACTGAAAGTCTGTGTACTATATCTGAGAAAACAGATACATTTATTAAAGAGTGTCCGAACTTTCGAACTGTTGTTCCAAGCGAGCATTCTTGTGCATCAAGACCCAAAAGTCAAATATTCAGTAATGGGCGTCAACACGCCCGCAAGAAAAGGGAGCCTGGAAGGCTCGCTCCTCTCACGGAACGTGTATCAAAAACCCACGCCATTCCATTGGGAGTCGAACCCAATGTGAACATGAATGGCATAAAATGAGGGTTGCCGCAACCCTCTTATTAGTTCATTAAATAAAAGAAGATATACCTCAATATTCCTTAAGAGATGTCGGGTTGCGGCAAGACTCCCAATGGGATGGATGGGTTTTACAAGGGTGGAAGGATGGGGAAGAGGCGGCACTCGGAAATTCTCAACGCTTCGCAGCGTTTTGGGTGAAGAAATGCCACTTTTCCTTTCTGGCCTTTTGCTCACGAGCTTCACTCTTTCACTTAAAGACCCAAAAGTCAAATATTCAGTAATGGGCGTCAACACCCCGCAAGAAAAGGGAGCCTGGAAGGCCTGCTCCTCCAATACTTAATTCGAACTGGCTGTGTGCTTACCATTACTGAGGAGAAAGGGAAAGGAGAGCAGAGGGGGCTGTAATAACGTTTAAACGCAGACTTTATTTAGTAACTTCAGATTGCCCTGGTGGCAACTGGTAAATCATAACATCAGCTTGCCCATGGTGACAACTGGAATCAGTAAGAAACAAAGAATAGGCATGTGAGATTATCTGCGACCGTTACCCGCGCGACCAGCTCGTCTGTTTCCAAACTCTTCACGGTCGTTGCGGCGGTAGCTGTCTTCACGCTCGTCACGACGACGGTGAATCATAATCGTCCTCATGACGACGATAATCATCGCGATCATCACGATCGGTCTGACGCCGGTAGCCAGAACCACGGGAGTGACTGTTGGAATGACGCGGTCTCAGAAATCCTCGAGCACTGGTACGATAATTGTTCCCCAAAGGCTCAGGGGAAGTGGCATCACGAAGGCGTTGTGCGACAAGGAACTGAGAGTTGAGGATAGAACCGACTTTGCACATTTCCTCAAGGAGAGGGTTGCGAGACTTGGGTTGGAACAATTGCATGAAATACTGGGCCATTTGAAGTCCACTCCATTTGGCACTTTGAGGCTTTCTGATGGCAGCATCGAAGGCATTCATGCCCTGCTTCCAGAGTGACATTTTGTCCATGGTCACAAGCTGAGAACCGTCTGGAGCAACATGAGCAGCCAGATCCACAGCCTCCACCAGACCTGCCTTTTTGACAGCATCAGCAACTGCATCCTTGACAGACTCTGGAGAATCAAAGACGTTGTCTCTGACGTGGTCCTCCCCATTGCACTTGTATTCCGCATGAGATGCCACCAGGAGAGCGGCATTAAAGTAGTGGTTCAACTATTTTCATAGGAAATTTAGAAAATGCTTTTAAGTGGAGTATGAGGGGAGTAGTAGGTAATCTCTACGCTCAACCCAGTAAGGAATCAATCGGAAAATCATCGATTTATTCAGTTGTGCAAACATCCAAAATATTGGGAAAACTTGGGGCATCTGGGCTCTGCTGGACAGAGTTGGGGCCACAACAGCAACAGCTGGTAACAAATGGGTGCAGAATAGTAAATTGAGGGGGAAATAGTCAACCCCAACATCAGCATTAGCTGGCAACACTTTTTGTGGAAATAAAAGACAGAATACTGGACTGGGGTAGAACACAAGAGAAGGGTCTAGTCATGAGTCCAATGTGACAACTGGGCGCCGCTGGACGGCATTGGAGTCTGTAGACTTGGAGCAAAACCCAGTTGCTCATCAAGGTTGGGTGCAGCATTGGCAGTCTGTCTCCGGCATGGGTGCAAGGAAGTGACTCACTTCCGATCCATCCATTGATGCAAACTCGTGATACCCGCCACTGCTAACCTACAGGATCCACGAATCAAACTGTTCGTTTAGCCTCAGGCCCCAATTCCTTGACCCGAGTTCAGCGGCCGCAGCCTTCGGTTCATTCGTGTAGCTCAACTGTGAAAGAAAGTTTACACAAGATATCAGGGGTCAATTACCGAAGGAGATTTAGTAGGGCCTGCTAAATCGAGCCCGATGTCGAAATTGGGGTTGGTAGTGGTAACAGCAGGCATTACGGGAGGAACGACAGGTGCGAGTGGGGCTGCTGGAGCTTGGGGAATCGCTGCCGCTGCTGGAAATGGTCCTACGGGAGGGTGGTTCCCGGGTGGCGCTTGGGCTTGTGCAACGAGAGCCAAGAAGGCGTGGGCAGGCATGAATGGGATCCCGGCAATACACACAAATCCATAGTGGTTACCTTGAATAGCGTGGGTTGCAACATTGCCCTCAATGTAGCTTCGGATCGCATTCTGTTTGTCTGCAAGCAGTCCGCCGGCTGGAACCAATTGCAAACGACCAACGACCATGTCAGTTACATGTTGACCAAGAGCATTGAGAGGTACGTCGTTGATCTTGATGTTGGTGTTGTCGTTTGCGAGGGCGGGGACGTAGGCCATGTGTAGTGAACGAGGAAAGATGCGAGGAGCTTCGCAGCGTTTTGGGTGAAGAAATGCCACTTTTCCTTTCTGGCCTTTTGCTCACGAGCTTCACTCTTTCACTTTAAAAAGTTCGGACAAAGAAAAGATCGTTGAAACAAATGCTCTCGTCGAAGCCAGCAACCACCACCACGACCACGACCACGTCCACGCCGTCGAAGCAGATCGCCTCGGATCTCTCGCGCCTCGACTTTGCCTCAGCGACAAAGAGCCGCGCCTTGTTCTTTGGCGCAAACGACGACAGCGACGACGACGATGCCGCCTTTGATGCGCCGCTCGTTCCAAAACTGATTCAAGAACCGCTTTTGGTCGAGAACAAGCACAGATTTGTCTTGTTTCCAATTCAGTATCAAAAGGTGTGTGAACTTGGTTGGATTGGCTGCTCTAGGGTGCGGGTGCTACTGGCCCAGTACTGCTACTACTCTGATGAATACTAATCTAACTGCTTTTATTAGATCTGGGCGGCTTACAAGAATGCAGAGGCAAAGTTCTGGTCTGCAGAAGAGATTGAATTCGGAGATGACTCTGATGGTATGTCTCGTCCTCTCGCTATTGCATCAATCCTATAATCCATGGTATCTAAATCATCACTTTCCATATAGATTGGGCAAAGATCGGAAACAAGAACGCGCGGTCATTCTTCATGCAATTGCAACAATGTCCGTCAACGACCTCCTTGCAGGTGACGAACCAATCATTTCAAAGCTGTCAGATGAGATCCAGGTACGTTGTCTTTCCATTCATTGGCTAGAAGGTGTCCGTGTGAGACACATCGTTTGCACTTCATTTTTCGGACAACCAAAAACTAACCCCTCCAACAACCAGTCCCCGAAGCCCGCTGCTTCTTTGGTTTCCAAATGATGCAAAAAAACATCCACGCCGAAACCCTAAACGTCCTCATTGACCTCCTCCTCTCTCAACTCCTTCCCCAACCCAACAAATAACCTCCGACATCCTCTTTTCAACCCTCGAGTCCCTCCCCACAACCACAAACGCACAGCATGGATCCAGAAATACATTACAGATTCCCCGTACTCGTACTCCACGCGTCTGTTTGCCGTGGCTGTTTATTTGACGCTTTGGAACAGCGCGGCACAGACGCTCCTGCTGGCTCTGTCTCCCAAAGCCGCCTGCGAAACGGCGCCGTTTCAGGGTCTTGCCAAGGCGATTGTGAAGGTGCAGGGGGATTTACACAGGCATGCTCAGTTTTACAGGCTTCTTGCTTCCGAGCACTGTGTGAATGCTGTGCATGTGTCGGAGGCGGTTTCCATGGTACGGGAGGCGGTTTTGATTGAAGGTAGTGTGTGTGAGGAGATGATGGAGATGGGTGGGGCGGGTGGTGGTAAGAAAGGGGTTTATGTTGCTAAAGATGTGTTTGTGGGGTATGAGCAGGTTGTTGGGCGGGTGGAGCGGCTTGGGCGTGATGTGTTGAAGGCTTTTGGGGTTAGGAGTACGTTGTTTGAGGGTACCAACAAAAAAGATTCTTTGGAGTGGATGGATCAGGTGTTGTGGGGGCTTGTGCAGAAGGATAGTGGAGTTGTGGAGCATGTTGTTTCGGTGAGGGATAATGTAAAGACGGAGGAGAGGAAGGAGAAGATGAATGTGCGTCAAGAGTTTTCGTTGGATGAAGACTTTTGATGCACCTAGTTTTCATTGACCATGCAGGCAGGGATTTTGTTACGTCGTGGATATCTTTGATCGTTTCTTGTGTTTTCGCTATATTGAGATCATTTTGTTATTTATAAAAATTAGTGTTGGTATAAGTCACTCATATTTATTCCAAGTGTAATGATCGAAAAAACTCTCCCACATCGTACTCCTCCTCCTTAAACCCATTCGATACCAGTAAATCCGAGCGTACATTCCCCCTGCTATCATGTGGACAACATCAGGTGGAATGTCCCCTGTTAATGCGTTTCCACCAACATACAACGTCTTCAAATCAGATAAATCGTACAGTGCGGTTGATAAAGTACCCGTGAAATCGTTGTCGCTCACATCAATGCGGGTCAGGGACTTTGGCCACGTATTGCTGGGCAATTCGCCGCTGAACTTGTTGGAACCGATGTCGAGTTTTTAGACGCGTTAACGATGAGATCAAGGAGTCAAATTGTTTCCAGTAAGTTTGTTGCTGTGAGCTGTACGTGTTCGAGGTTTATGCATGAACTTAGGTCAGGAATGAGCCTATTCAAGTGTCAGATTGTAAATGGCAGTATTCTCAACGAAATAAATTCAACACGAACCATTTAGTTTGTTGTGAGACAGATCAAGAGATACAAGAGATACAAGCTGTGCTAGTTCGAGAGGAATACTCCCTGTGAGTTGATTGAAACCCAAGTTCAAGGCTGTGAGATTTTCCAATCCGCCCAACTCAGATGGAATCTCTCCACACAGCTTATTGTAACTCAAATCCAGAGTAGCAAGGTATCGCAATTGTCCAAGCTCCACCGGAATAGACCTTCAAGAATCGGACCACTGCACCCAGCATCCTCCAAATCCACTGCACTCCCAGTAAACTCAATCTTCGTAAGAGAACACAACAACCCAATCGCCCTTGGAATCCGTAAAAGCCGTACCATCCGTCCCCTTCCCAACCTTCCTCCTCCTCAAAAACAACTTCCACACCGCATCCCTCGTCAACACCATCTCCCTAACCCCTCTCAACACAAACCGCGCATAAACATCCTGAAACCCTCCGTCCAAAAAAACCACACCTGATCAAACTCATCCCACGTCTCCTCGTCCCCGTATTCGCGCACAACCTCTCTCTCGACGCTGCGTTTCTTGGAGCGCGTTGTTTGGAGGTGGATTGTTGTGAAGTATGGTTTTAGGGAGAGGAGGGCGAAGGACGGGGAGAGGAGGGATGTGTTTATGTGGGTGCAGAGGCGGCGGTAGGGGTGCAGGGTTCGCGGGTGGATGTGGAGGAAGATTAGGTGGATTAGTTCTTGGGGGAGGGTTTGGAGGGTGGTTGTGGTGGTTGTTGTTTGGAGGGGTGGAGGTGGATGGTGTGATTGTGGGGTAGTGGAAGGTGAAGGGGGTTGTTGGGAGACAGAGTGGGAGGGTGGGTGTTGTTGAGAGAGGTGATGTGAGTGGCTTGCTGGCCTTTTGTTTGGATGGTGTGTGCTTCGATGGCGTACGTTTGGAGGGTGTCGTATGAGAGTTGGGTTGATGAGACGGCAGTCATTTAAAATCCATAACATCCAAATTGATTTATTCTACTGTTAACCGTAATTCGACAGCAGATCCATCTCCAAGCAACACATTTTCATCGATAATCCAATGAATAGAGCAGATCCAGCAGCATATTCCGCACCAAACCCATTCATCTCAATAAAATAAGGTCTATACTTGATCTTTCCTCCATCAACAGATTGGTCAACAGACTGATGAACAGGTACCAACGCGAAATCCACAGTATAATTCCCAAACTCTTTCATGGCATCCAGAACAGTTCCCTCGAAATACTCCATCAAAGGACCCAACACTTCCGTCTGTAACTCATCATCCGTCTTATCTTTCAGCGTCTGATTCACTTATATAAATGTTGCTGGGACACTGCAGTAACACGATTCCTGTACACAAAACAAAACTCCAAGTCGCCTTGGAATTCATGGATCCATGGAAACACATACAACACGCATTCTTTGTCGTCTTTGCGAATGCATGTATGGCCGGGAGAGGATGTGACAGTCCTTCAATTACCCTTTTGCAGTCACCTTTTGTGAAGGGGCCTACACCGTGTACAGAGTATTTCAGGGAAACATGGTCAGTGCGAAAAATACTTTGTTGTTGTTCATCCGAAACTGCATCGACGGTTTATCAAATCAGTTGAGAGTTCTGATGCCAAGTCCGCAATTTCCTCTGTGAAAATGTAGAAGGGCGACCTGTGTGAGATCCAACGACGGCAGCTTCTTTCATCCAAGCGAGTGTTGATGGTTTGAGATTCGTAGAGTAGAGTAACTTGTGTGGAACTTTTCAATCCAGTTTCTTGTCATTGTCTTGTCTGATGCTTCGTTGTAGTCCGCGGGTTGAGTTGTGCCGTGGTTGTTTGAATTGAAGAGTGTTTTATCGTTGGCAATTACAAAGGCGGATGTGATGCGTTTGATTGTGAAGGTGGGCGACATCTTGTGGTGCCGAAGTCAAAGTGGTTGTGGCAGAGTTTCTCTGGAGTTTCTTGAAGGAATTAACTCGAGAAGAAAGAATATAATATAATGAAGGGTATGAATATTACAATCATGGAATAAAGTTCTCGCCAATGTTTTCGTGGATTCCGTCCAAGGCAGGGACACCGCTTCCCGAGCCAGTTCGAGTGCAACGACGCCGTGGCTGTCGACCATCGAATCCACCGAACACATCATCGAAGGCGCCAATGCCAATGCCAATTCCGGATCCGTGTTTTCGCGGCAGTTCAAAGACCGGTTTGTGCTCAAACTCGCCGAGGCCGTCGCCGTGTTCGAGGCCCAGCGCGCGGCGAAGAAGACGGCCGAGGAAGCCGAAGATGCGAAACTGGCCGAGATTGTTGGTGCGCCGCTGGCTGTCGTCGTCGCCGGTGCGTGCGTCTTCGTTTGCATCTCTCGGCTCACCGGTTTAACTGACTGACTCACAAACGTTACTCAGGCGCCGCCGGACTCGGAAAGAGCTCGCTCATAAATGCCGTCTTTGCGGTTGATGTCGCAGAAAAGGGCGCGGGCGTCCCTGTCACGGCCACCGCAACTGCCTTCGTCGATCCAACTGGTTTCGTAAAGGTCATTGATACTCAGGGTTTCACGCGTTCACCATCAAAGAATTCTAACTTCAAGGGTGAGGATCTGGTCCACTTTGTCAATGAGGCAATCACTCCAAATCCATCAAAGCCGCTTCCACACGTGGATATGCTTTGGTATTTCGTGGACCGTATCGAAGATGAAGACGTTAAAGTTCTTCAATCTCTTGTCGAGAAACAAGTACCGTTCCTTGTATTATTGCGAAATGTGACGCGAAAAACCTTGCTGAAATCGAAACTATTCGACGACAAATCCATTCAGTCTTGTCGCCACAAAAGTCAGACAATGAAAACTCAATTGAAGGAGATGCTACAATCGATAACTTGATTCACTCACTGGAGTTGGATGCGGCTATTCGTGGTTGGGATATCGTAGAATTACGGAATCGCCCAACACAACTTCTGGACTTAAATGCTGGGATGTGGATCTGCAAAAGCGGTCTTCTCAGACCTCTGCCCCTCCACAATTCGAATTTGAACGCGTGGTACTGCATTAATCAAGAATGCATCTTTTCAAAAGACTTGTACCTCAAAATGGAGGACGAGGTCACTCAAGATTCTCTCACTATGCTTTCCAGCTCAGTAACGCTCTTCTTAATGTAAGATAGTCCCTTCCTCTAATCTAAACCTAACCCGCCAAATAGAACATTCCAACACGCCGCTTCCAAATTGCCAAACTCCTCACAGATCAATCCTCCCACCTCACCTCCATGTCCATTCCAATTGTAACAGCCGCAACCTTAGCTGCAGCTGGAATCGAGCAACGCCATTACCCTTCGCCGACATGCCGCTCCTAATTGCAACTCATGCACAATGATCTGTCCATATGCGCGTCTTTGGCGTCTCCCCCGCGTCTGGGCTCAACGACCCTACATTCTACTTAAGCATCCTCGCCGCCTCCCCTTCCCTTCTCGGCATCCTCGTCGCCGGCGCCGCGAAAACCATTCGGGGTCGGGAGCGTCGGCGCCGCTGTCGTGAAGCCCCATCGCGGGAGGTCTGACAATGGCCATGGGCATACCGTCATACAAACCTGTGTCGCGCTGTATAAATTGAAATTGGAGAAAGGGTGTTGATCAGGAGTTCCGGTTTGATAGGGAGGTGCAAGGGCGGGTTCATGCGAGTTTTAAGGGGACTGCGCAGTGGATTCGGGGCGCGTTTCGGGAGGGGTTTACGGAGCGGGCTATTGGGGATCGGATTTTGATGGAGGTTGCGAGGGGGGAAAGTGCGGAGGTTCCGATGTTGGCTTTTGAAGGTGGAGATGGGGGTGGGGAGTTGGAAGTGGAGGAGAGTGGTGAGATTACGCCGGTTGAGGTTGATGTGGATGGAATTAGGGAGGGGTTGGGAAAAGTGAGGACAGAAGAGGTTGTGCAAGTGTTTGTGGGACATGGGAAGGTTGATGCTGAAGAATATAGTAGCGGAAAAAAATAAATAGTAAGTAGAAGAAAAAGAAGGAGAATAGTAGAAGAGTGGCGAATGAAAGGCATTTCAAATCAAGTGAAACAAGAAACTCTCTTTCAAATGCAAGGCGTCTTGACCATTTCCCATCGCGGCATCACACACTCGATCCCAGTTGACACAGATATATCAACAGTCGAATCAATTAAGGAATCACTTGAAGAAGCCACTGGAATCCCTTCATCAAATCAAAAGCTGCTCCACAAACTATTCAACAATGCACCCAACGAAGCCTCTCTTTCGACTCTTCTGAACTCTGCCGGCATCCAAACTGCCGATCAACTGTCTTCACTCAAGATTATGATGATTGGAACAAGTGCCAAAGACATTGACGAGGTCAAGCGGAAAGACACATTCTCGATCAGAAAGAAGGTAATACCTTACTCCCCATACTCCCACATCACCTAATACTAACCCTCTTTATCAATCTCAGAGAGAACAATCATCCCCCAAACCAAAGCCTTCAAACCCTTCCGACACCCCACCCCGCCAATACACATTCGCAACAGTCCAACCCCTCCCCGAATTCCCCGACTCATCCTCCGCAAAAACCTCCTCCTCCGCCTCCGCGAAGACGTCGGCATCATCGAAGTAATGCGAAAACACCAATGGTTCGTAAACACCCTCACAGAGCTCCACCCCGCCGAAAAGTCAATCCTCGGGTTCAACAAAAACATGGGCCAGGAAATCAGTATCCGTCTGAGGACAGATAGACTGGACGGGTTCAGGCATTACCGCACTATCGTCAAGGTTCTGTTGCATGAACTCGTGCATATGGAGATTAGTGAACATAATAACGAGTTTCATGAGTTGAATAGTGTTTTGAATCGGGAGTATGATTTGTTTAGTCTTGCGAATAGTGTTGGTGGGGGGAGGGAGGATGGGAGTCGCGTCTTTTCGACTGGAGAGGAAGGTGGAGACACGGCAGAGTTATCAAGGTGGGACGTTTGTGCTTGGTGGAACAGTGGGAACTCTTCAGTGAATTCGGAAGGCGTTGTGGCTGGAACTGCGGTGCAACGAGAGAGATGTTGGCTGCAGCGGAAAGAAGGAGGTTGGAACAGTGGGAACAAGAGCTCGTGGACTCTTGTAACGAACAAAAGAAGGGGGATAAGAAGGAAGCATGATTTATTGTAAAGTACAAGACACTGCAAAAGTAAAAACATAACATAAACATTCACTTCTTCCAAGTTTGATTTGGGTAGGAACCTTGATTATTTGGACGTGGTTGATACACGTATCCTCCCTGATGATTAAGCATCTGATGTTGTGGCTGCACGAACTGATTTTGCTGTTGAACAGGTATCTGTCCATAAGGGTTATTTGGAAACTGCGACATCAAAAACATTTCCTGAGAAAAGGCTGATATCCCTGACTCAGAGGCTTTTGTGGTAGGTATTGCTGTTGAATAACGACAGACGGTGGTGGTGACAACCTTGGAGCAACTTTCGGGCCAATTCTACTTGCGATTCTGGTATTAGACGATGGCGATTGTACTGGCGCGGCAGGCCCAGATGTTCCGCGTTGGTAATCAGAGTTATATTGGTTTCCTTGAGGTTGATAATCTGCAGATCTGGAATGTTGGATTGGGGATCGAAATTCGGGCAAGTTGGCAACTGGTTCCTGGATTTGCGGAGTCTGATTTCCAAGCGGGTCTTTTCCACCCAAACGATTCAAGATGTGTATCTTATCTGTCGACGCGTTTGCAGTTTTCCGACCAAGGCGTTCCGAAATGGGAGTTTTGAGGACGAATCTTCTTCAAGAGCAACTTTCTGGGACTTCAACGCAGGGCCTGATTTAACGATAGCATGAGACTTGACTATAAGGAGGTCAGCATTTAACTCAACGATACTTTACAAACCTTGAATATCAGGGCTGTCGCCCTCCATAATCCACTGCATCTTCCTCTGATTCCGTTCTTTTACGTTTATCGTGATTGGCAGGTCCCAACCGCGTCGTGATATCAGCTGTAGTATTAACTGATTGAGTTGGCTGAGTTGGTTGAGCAGATTGAGGGGACTGAGCAGGTTGCGTTGGATGGGTTGGTTGAGAAGGAGTTGTTTGAGTTGGTTGAGATGGTTTAATAGGTTGAGCAGATTGAGTTGGCTGTGCTGAGTGAGACGACTGAGCGGACTGAGATTTTTGAGCCTGTTGAGTCTGTTGGGGGTGGTGGAGCAGGAGGAGGAGTTCCTCTTGGAGTAGACGACGGCGATATTCTGGGGTTTTGTGACTTCTCAACAGCAACAGTAGGTTTTGCTGTTATCAAAACTGGGGGTTGATTTTGTTCCCTCGTTCTCTCAGTCTTGTTATCTCGAACCTCTGGAGGTTGTTGATTCGCAGGAGCTGGATTGGGACGACTGATGGGAGAGTTACGGTTATTGTTTGGTTCGTCATATCTTCTCCGCTCGTCTGGACGTCGAGTTGGTGGTAATGGAGCATTGGAACGAAAGTTATCAGCAGCACGGCGAAGAGGTGGTGAATCACGTCGCCTGTTTATAGGACTTCGGCTTCTGTATCGTGGACGACTGCGACTGCGACTGCGACTGCGGCTGCGGCTACGACTACGATTACGACTTCGACTGCGACTTCTGTTTCGAATAAAGTTGCGGTCCCTTCTGTCATTTCTGTTGTCGTAAATTCGATTTCCACGTGGAGGTGATCTTGAACGTCTTGCTACGGGAGACTGTGTCCTACGCGATACTGCTGGCGACTTATCACAGGTTTTGATTCAACTTTTGAAACTTCCACCTTTACGCTACTGTCTTTTCTGGAGATGGATTACGACTAACAGGTGGTGGAGATGAACTCGTTAAATCAATAGTTTCAATCGGAGCAGTGACAGGTGTAGAAGGAGGATGAGCAGATTGCTTTTTCGAGTGAAGTTTTGCCTCAAGGAATTCGGATAGTTTGGAGCTTGCAGGTGACACTTTCTCAGATAGAGACTCGTTGGCTTTAATATTCTCTGCTGTCAAAGACACGGGTACATTCTTGTCAAGGATGGTTGTATCTACAGTCAAAGTAGATGTGGCAGGAATTGTAACAGGTATGATAGGGTCAACAGCATCAGTCAAGACTGAAGCTTTGTTCCCACCAGCGGCTCAAAATCCACATTTGTAACGGCAAGTTCAGGTTCCAATTTGACGACGATTGTTGAAGAATTCTTCGGATTCACATGAATGGATTCGTTGGATGACATGTCTGTCCCACTGCCCACATCCGCATCCATATCCACATCATCCGATTTTGAGTCTATCGAAACGTGAGAAGCTTCGACTGATAACATTGGAGCATTTTCGGGAGTTGCTGCAGGTTCAACTTTCTCTTCTTTAACTACTCGTAAAACTTATCAGATCAATACTTCAAAAAGGTTTAACCCACCTTTCAGTAACGATTCTTCATAAGCTTGTTCCCGATTTTCAATCAACGCCAAAATCCTCTTGACCTCCGCCTGTTCTCCACGTTCAACAGAGTTTCTAACCTCTTCCCACACCTCCTTCACACTCTTCCCCTGAGCATCCACAGAAATAAACACTTCCGCGATATTCACACAAGCCATCGCCACACGAATATACTTACGGTCTTCCTTCACCTCCGAATACCCACGAGCGAGCAGATGCAACCAGCTTTCATTCCCAGGATTCGTTTGCGAGAAGTACTGCTGCATTTTTCAACTGTTGGGAGATATTGGGCGAGTAACTGGACATCAAACCGCCAACGCCCAACATAGTAGGTTGTTTGTCCAGGTGCCAAATACGCGGGTTCAAAGATTTCAGATTCCATGAATTGAAGAGTTTGTCTACAGAGATCCATTGACGCGCGTACAGGTCGAAGGGGACGTTTTCGGGCCATTCAGTCTTGTTTATCAACGGGTCAAGCCGGGTTCTCCCAGCAACGCCAAGATTTCTTTCACTAAAGCACAAGATTGACTGAGCGGTAGGGACTGTCATAGAGTAACGCGATGGAGGAGGCGGCTCAGCGTGACTTTG
This sequence comes from Rhizoclosmatium globosum, assembly GCA_002104985.1. NCBI lineage: Eukaryota > Fungi > Chytridiomycota > Chytridiomycetes > Chytridiales > Chytriomycetaceae > Rhizoclosmatium > Rhizoclosmatium globosum. The sequence goes on along the minus strand of MCGO01000016.1, from coordinate 493,647 downwards.
GATCATCCATAGAATCCAGTTCATGAATACCTCTGAATTATACAATACCTGATTTTGAGACTCGGAAGAGTCAGATTCCAGAAGCACGCTCAGAATCATTTTGCTTCCTCAATGTATCCTCCCAAAAGCGCGACATCAAACTGACTCAACCCAGTAAGAAGCACGCGCTGCCCACTTCCACCAGTCCACTCGATTTGTACGTCACACGAAACTCTTTGAATGTCTGAAGCAGTGAGACTATCCATCAGATTCGTGAACACCTCCTTGTTTCCAAAACTTGCAGCCAATAACGAAATCGAAACGATTCTCATCTTCCAACGTGAGCCACAGTAATTCCAATACTTTTCCACGGTTCCTCCACAACAGTACTATTCAGCTGTTTCAGAAACATCCCAACAGTCTCTGGATCTTCCTTCCATCAAACACTTGCGACATCTCACCGCTCAAAAGTAGCTGCTGAAACATTGGCCACGACCCTGAATGAGCTGTTTCCAAAGCCCAAGCGCATTCTGTTTCAGTCGCTGGAATCAGTCGGGACATAAGGATATTCAGCTCTTCAGTGAGAAACAAGATGATTGGTCCAGCTCCATTTCTCAAGGCTGTCAAGAGAAGCGGAATCTCTCCATTGCCGGATTCTTGTTGACTCAACACGCGTTGCTTTCGCTTCTCCGAAACCAAAAAGGCTTCCAGGACAGAATTGACGCGATCCAGGTCCACAGTTGCAAGAGAACGGCAAGGTGTCTTAACAAGTATTGAAATAGTCCTGGAGTCGGAGGCTCAATCGACACGTCACCAAACAATACGATTTCACAAAGTTCGTCCACATTTGAGTTGCAATCCCAGCCAACAGACTCCATAGATCCTCGTCATGCCACAAGTGTTTGAATTGGTCGCCAATTTGACAATTGTTTCGGACACAGATTGAATCAGAGTATCACGATTTGACGTCCCAAACAATTCAACAAAGTCCGGACGAACCATCAACGCCGACAAACGCGAGACGTTATACTTTTCCGAGAAACGTTTTGAAGACATTTGCAAAGTCTGGAATCGCCTCTTCTTCTTCTGTTGGCAATGACTGAGTTGTTGTGCTGGTGCTGAATCATTCCCAAGGAAATCAATCTCCATAGCATCATCCCACAACTTCCAGCTGCACGACCTCTTTCAAAAGCGACTCGTCAAGAGAACTGAAATCATATAGGTAGTCTTTGAGACTCAACTCCAAATATGAACAACGAATTTGGCGACACCGGAAACGAAATCCCATCCTCCAACGCTTTCACACAATACCCATGAACGAGTTGAATTTCCGTGTCCGTCGCGATCCATACGCCAGTTTTGTTTCGCATTCGACTTTCCATGTTATGACTGAAAAGTATATTGAGAGGCATTGAAGCATTTGAAACGCGGATGTAAAACAGTGAGGAGGAGCAGGTTCTGCGAGGAGGACAGAGATATCAGCGTTCTTTGATGAGGTGAGTAGAGCAATGTGACGGATGGTTCCTTCGTTTTTCGTCAAGAGCGCGCGAACCAACGGTGGAGAGACATCAGAAAGACTCGATACTACGTCATCGACAGATATCATAAGTGCCGGTATTTTGGTTGAAGCCGATGAGGGCTAGAGGAAGTGTTGAATGGATGCCGGTTCCATCTTTGCGCCTGTAGAACTTGAAGCTGTTAAAAGGTTAGTATTACTGCTGTTACTGTTGCTGCTGCTGGATCCTGACTTTACTTGAATTGTTGAGGCGATTTTGGGGGTACTGGTTGAGGGAGAAACGTTGAAGCCGTCTGTATTCTGCTGCAATCGCGGTACACCGTCGAAGGAATATTTTCAGTGAGCTGATTGATGCATTTAGCGGCCGAGGTACGTCAAGGATAGTTGTGTCGCACCTTTCGAATTGTCGCTAATCCAAAGCCAGGATTTGTCTGGAACTCTTTCACGCAGGCATCGATCCAGTCGACTGAAACAATTGGGATGTTGAGGTACCGCGCGGCCTGGTTCCCGTTCCGTTAGTCAATCAATGAACGATCCAATGAACAACGACACCTTGATTTTGTTTGACTGGGCCGTGTTTGCGACCAAGTGGGTGATTCCGTCGTTTTGATTATGTTCTTTTGCGGATTGAAGCGGGCGCCAAAGGACTTTAGTTTGGCAAAGAGTTGGTTCTGGTTGTTTTTGTTGGGATTCGGTTGAAGGGGTAAGTAACTAGGACACCCTAGGGCTCTTCTGGGACTTACCTCTTGGGCCTGAGGGACGCCTGTTAAAGAGACACAGACAGCCAAGGGAGGGGCGGTCGGTTGCCTTGGCTCATCCAATTGCTGAAAGTGGATCAAGAAAGAAAGAAGATGGAACAAATTAAATGCGCTTCATTGCTCGACAAACTGAAGAAATAACAAGTTGTTCATGCAAAGACGAGAATCCATCCATTAATCCAGTCGGTAGTGCCTTCAAAGAGGGGTCGTTTCTGCCTTTGCTCGCAGCTCGATTGGGACTACTAACGCGACATTCTCTGCTGCCATATTAATAGTCTTCCGTACCAAGAGTCTGTAGCTTCCAGTCCTTTGATTCCGTGTCTTGTCCAACTACCTCAAATACCAGTCCATTTGATTGAGCTTTCTCTTCAACTAAACCCCACAACCGGACAAGATCGCCATTCTTGAGTTCCTTGGTTGACCGACAGACCACCTTATGATCCTTCCATCCTGACAGTTGACAATCCTTTGAGCAATATCCAACCAAACCACACCTTGAGCAAGTTTTCATTTTCGGATCACCAGCACCAACTACAACCCCACAACAACTGCATTCACTTTTAAGTCTCCGATCTTGGCCCAATATGTATCTCTCCAATGATTTCCGCGTCGCTTCCTCAACTACAGCATCACGACCAAACATGTCCGAGTGAAACAGCTGTGGAAACAACTCATGAATCGCTTGCATAGCAGGCCCAATCTTGTCCTTCATATCCGTTTCATCTTTAAACACCCAAGCATACTTTTGCAAATAGACAACAATCCACTCGGCTTCAGATTAATGAGTTCATGCACTGTCATATACGCGTTGGAGTCAAATGGAATTTATCCTGTCGTTCGTCAGGCGTCATATTTTCCAGCAACTTAATAGCTTTATCCAAACGAGGACAAATCATTTCACTTCGACCAAGAGAGTGGTACAATGTCGCAGTTGCAAAGCAGCATGACCCCGATGCATGAATGCTCCTCGGCATTCCGTTCAATGCTCCGTAAAAAATACAAATCAGCGTCCCCATCGCCAATAGCGTGATAATGGATCGGGTTCGCGAGGATCATATTGAATGCATCCATGATTTCTTTTTTGACGGGATTGATTCCGAGGGGTAGGCGGTTGTATGCTTCTTGGTAGAGATTCATGGATTCCCGTGTTTTGCCCTTGTCGAGAAGGAGTTGGGCTTTTTTGAGGTCGGGGCGGATTCGGCGTGGGGTTTTGGCGTTTGTCATCTGTTCAGTTGTGGATGTTTTGATTGGCGGAGGGAGTCAGGGTCTCAGAGATTAATCAGATCGTACTTCGAACGACGAGAAGTGGTTTGGGATATGATTTTGTCGAAAGGGGTGGCGGGAATACCTTTCAAGTGGCGGGATCTAAACATATGCCCCTGGTCCACAAATCGGAAACGTACTATCGAACACTCTTTCGCGTTCGCTATTTATATTATTTGGAATAGTGCCAGATTGTTCGCAAAACCGATGGGATGCAAATACAATAGTTCGTTCATTGGTAAAAGCTTGCAAAAAAGCCAGAATTTTACAGCTGCAATAGTTTCCTATTTACCAGCGGAGTGACAGATATTAAGGAGCTGTTACGATCCGAAGTTCTGATGCGAAATCCTTTGTTATCCCTCATTTCTCTTTCTTTTATCGATATTTTCAATCCAACAAAGTAATGACACACCACCTGCGCAAGATCCAGTTCGGGTCGCTGCAGCAACATGAGGTGGAACAAGTATTAGATGTGCGGAAAGTAACATCGTTTCCGTTTGGACCGGTAAGGCCTCCAACGCACCTTTTCACACACACTGACCTTCAAGCAGGGCTGGGACTCGTCGCATGCTGTTGTGGGATACGCAGAACCGCAAGAAACAATACAAATTCAATCTGGGGCTGGGCTGAATGGCTGTCCTCCCTCAGCGTCAACTGCCCTCAACAACCTCGATTCACAGCACCACATCATCGATATCGACTTTAATCCACCTTCAACTCATCTGAACTTTACAACAATCAATCATCTATTTCAGATACTGTGGAACCATCAATACCCAATTCGCAACCCTCAACCAACAACGATAACAACTCAAAACCTTCAGAACCTCCATCGCCTCCAAAGCAAAAGACTTGGGCTGAGCTCAGTTCTACAAAGTCTACTCCCTTTGAGCCCCCAACTCCTCCTTCAAATACCGCACCTTCAACCCCCATTCAAATACCGCACCTTCAACCCCTGAAAAACCTGCCGTCATTGTACCCCAAAAGCCAAAGTCTTGGGCCGACTTGGTCAAAGTCCCCGAATCAGCAACATCATCAACAAAGCAAACGGCGTATCAAATCCTCCTCCACCAACAAGTAATTTTGAAATATGTTCCGAACCTGAGGTGTTCATCCTATCGTTCGAAAACTGATCCACATTTAACTCCCCAGAATTCTGTGCAACATTCACCGTTTCCTTCCAATCTCGTCTATTAAAACCACGAGGCCTGATAAAACAGTGGAAACACTTGTTTCATGAACGTCATTCTTCAACCACTTCTGCATTGCCCTCCTTTTTATAACCTCATCAAGCAACTCAGACAACAAATTCACTTTACATTCAAAGAAAAAACGCCATTGATGGAAGCACTGTGAGTCTTGTTTGTTTGGTTGCAATTTCCGATTTGATTTAGTTACTGACCTTTTCTTGGCACAGTATTCGGTTCTTTGATGAATTCGAGGAAGATACTGGCAAGGAGAAGAAAAAGTCAAAGGAAGATGATTCGTTTGACCCTGATTTTGTGCATGCTGGTTTACTGAAATCGATGAAGACTGTTCAATCACGAAAGGTACAGAAATCTGTGTTGTTCTAGTTGTTTCTAACGATGAATTATCTTATATAGGGGCAACAGCAGGATGCTGAAGAGTTTCTTGGATTTGTTTTGGACGCTCTGCACGAAGAGTTGTTTACTACGTATGTATTTACCCTCTCACAGCACTATTCTCATTTTTAATGAATAATAGTGAGGCGAGAAGAGAACCGGGTAAATCTTCAAGTACTGAGTCGCTGAGTCCGACGAGCGGTGATGACTGGGTCGAAGTGGGGCCAAAGCACAAAAATACAGTCACTCGAACGGTAACGCGAGTCATTTGTACTCCGAAAATACTTTCTAATCGGCCACATTAGACTGAAGTCAAGGAAAGTCCAATTACTCAGATTTTTGGCGGTAAAACAAGGTCCGTTCTCAAGCCAGCCGGGATAAGGAAAGCGTAACGCTGGAGCCTATCCAACGGCTACAGCTGGATATCATGGTAATTTGCGAGATTTGGCGAATCTGAAGCTAAACTCCAACTTCAGCCGGACCACATTAATTCAATCAACGACGCGCTTCTCAACCTCACCACTCAAGAAGTCATTCATGGCTACAAAGCACCCAACCTTGGAATTCTGGTATACTCTCATTCTCATCCATTTTGGCGGTTAACTTTGCACTCAACAGGTGGACGCCACCAAGCAAACATTTATGGACCAATTCCCACCCATCCTCATCCTCCACATGAAACGATTCGAATACAACATGCACGGCCTTCAAAAAATACGAAAACACATTTCCTTCTCCGACAACCTAAAATCCAACCTGAAGTCATTTCACCCGGTGTAACCAGGAAAAACAACGTGAATTTGCAGTACCGCTTGTTTGCAGGTGGAGTTTTCCCATACCCCCATTCCAAGTGTTTTGACCTGACACCAACTTAACATTACAGTCATCAACCACCACGGAAAGACAGCAGCAAATGGGCATTATACCTGTGACGTGCAAAGACAGAATGAAGAGTGGTTACGTATTGATGATGAAAAATGTGGAACGGGTGAGGGTAGAAGATGTGTTGAAGGAGATGGATGAACGTCAGGCTTATATGCTATTTTATGCTAAAAGTTGAGTTTGTGGAATGGATGTGATAATTGATGAATGCGGTTTTGGGGAAAACGGTGATAATTATAGGGTGTTTCTACAAAGTAAATGAGCACAATAACTTTTTGCACGAAACTCTTCCTTTATTTCTTTCTTTCCATGGATTGCATCTAATGGCCTTTTACGATATCGCTCTCGAAGTTTCTCGTTCAACAACTAACTTCCAGTATGATAGCTATATTAATACAACTCATGAATTTTCTCGTTTATTTTAACTTGGCATCCTTGGATAAAAATACACAAACATCGTTAGGTCCCTATCAATGTTGCTTTTAAACTTAAATATCTATTTCACAAAACTTACGTGTTGTCTAGTTAAAATGCTTTCTCTTTGCAAGTGGTCTGAGGATGAACATTCCAGTATGTGACCAACACCACCCTACATCACAAAAGCGTCAATACAACAACAACAACAACAACAACAACAACGAGGATTTCAAATTACCCAGCCGCGAGGTTTTCTACCTGATGATTCGATGATTCGATATTCCGATCACCAGGTCTTCTTTCAACTGCGTTGCAAGATGGTCAACTGACTTCGCACCTTTCGTTGCACTTTGAGGTCGAGTTCCATATAATCCTAAGTGTAGGGTTTCTTTCTTAACTTTTGATGTTGATATCGATATTCAGTTGCCCAAAGTCAATTCATTCATTTACGGTTAAGTTAACATATTTTCAGGGCTCACTACACTCTGGCATACATTCCCTAATAATTAAAATTCACCAACGTTTCTTTTGAGTTCTCTTGTCATTCTAAGACAATAAATTAAGAAAACAGAAAAAGAACCAAACAAAGATGGTCGAAGCCAAGCCACTCAAAGTCGTCGTCCACCCACTCGTTCTCCTCAGCGTCGTTGACCATTTCTCCGAGTTGCGCGAAACACGTCAAAGAGAGTTGTTGGAGTTTTGCTTGGCAGGTTGTCGGAGACACGGTCAACATTGCCAATTCATACGCGCGTGAGTTCTTTTAGACCTTTGTTAAGTTTCTCTAACTGAGTGAGACAGTGCCCTTTGAGGAGGATGAGAAGGATCCGAGCGTGTGGTTCCTGGACCACAACTACCACGAAGCCATGTACGATATGTGCAAGAAGGTTAATGGTGAGTCACCTTCTAAGTGGCAGTTACTTTTAAGGTTATTGCGATGGAGTGAGGAAGGATGTGAGGAAGGCAGGATAATGTTGTTTGTGTTGGACGCGCGTTTCTCTCTCCAACCACCAATGCCCCAAAAGCACTTCTCTAAACTTCGCTTCCGTTTAAACAGCCAAGGAAAAGATGGTCGGATGGTATCACAGCGGCCCAAAGCTCCGTCCTTCAGATCTCGAAATCAACGAACTCTTTAAGCGATACATTCCAAACCCAGTCCTGGTCATTATTGACGTGAAGCCAAAAGATATCGGAATTCCAACTGATGCATACTTTGCAATTGAGGAAGTCCACGATGTGAGTCTTTTGTGGATGTGGAAACTATTCGCTAACATTAACTCAGGATGGTACCGCTACCACCAAAACTTTCGCACATCTTCCATCAAGCATTGAAGCCGAAGAGGCTGAAGAAATCGGTGTTGAACACCTTCTCCGTGACATCAAAGACAACGCAGTTGGAACCCTCAGCACCCAAATCACCGACCAACTCGATTCCCTCAAGGGACTCCATAACCGCCTCTCCGACATTACCTCCTACCTCGAAAAAGTCGTCCTAGGAAAACTCCCAGTCAACCATCAGATTCTCTACAACCTACAAGACATTTTCAACCTCCTTCCCAACTTGGAACGCGTTGAAACTGTGAAGAGTTTTGCCGTCACAACCAACGACGAGTTGCTCGTTGTCTATTTGAGTAGTTTGGTTAGGGCTGTCATTGCACTACACAACTTGATTCAAAACAAGATTACGAATCGGATGAAGAAAAGAAGGAGGCCGGAATTGCTGTTGGTGAGATTGTAGAGGGTTCTGTTCCGGTTGTTGGAGCTGATGGAGCTGATGCTGGTAAAAAGGTTGAAAAGAAGTGATAGCAACGACGCATTGATGGATCAAAATGATTACTCTTCGCCAATCGTGGTTGTATTCTGGCTTTAATATATTCAATGTCTTAAAAAATGTATATTGCTTAATATCACGAAGTCAAACACCACTGCTGCCCAACATCCTCCCTCATCAACGCAATGTCCCTTACACAACAAACTCCCAAACAGCCAGTAACCATTGTAGATTTGCCAGTTGAGCTTATCCAGCGAATCTTCTGCTGGATCGATCCCCATCGGGTTTGGCGCCTCAGACGTATCTCATCCGCGATCTACGCATGCATCACGACAGTCGCATTCGCGCGATTGAATCTACACACTATGGGCGCTCCTAATGTCACAGAATTCGAGAGTTGGGATGCAACAGGTCTAGACTACCTCGGCTGGACAGGGCCTCGAATCTATCGGATCGTTTACTTCCAGGACTACGTCGCCCATTTGAAGGTCATTTCATGGGGTGCTGATGAACAGGGTGTTGATGTTCCTGAAACTACCATTTACTTGGACAAGAGGATCCCCATCCAACTGAGTAGTCTTAATAACTTGGAAAAACTAATCCTTGTAGATTGTGATTTGAAGGGCGTAATTCCGTCTGAGATTGGAGCTCTCGCGTCGTTGATGCAGTTGGATTTGCGAGCGAATCACCTTGAAGGTGATATTCCGGCAACGTTTGAAGGTCTCAAGAATTTACGTATATTATCCCTGGCGGATAATGAGCTGTCAGGTCGGATTCCTCCTGAATTGGGAAACTTGTCTCAACTTGAAACGTTGATACTCTTGGGCAATCGTGAATTGTCTGGACCGTTACCTGCAGAATTGAGTCGCCTGTCCAACCTCAAGTATCTTGATATCAGTAAAACGGCGGTTTATGGTCCCATTCCTCCAGAATGGGGTTATCTGGCCAACTTGAATTATCTCACTCTTTATGAGAATCCAAATTTGGGGTGCATTATTCCTCCAGAATTCGGAAATTTAGTCAACTTGATAGAATTAGATATATCGGGGTCAAATATGGTTGGGCCTATTCCTTCTGAACTTGGACGTCTCGCCAACTTGGTGCAGTTATTTTTGGAATCTAACAACTTATCAGGAGCGGTACCGATTGAATTGGCTGAATTGGAATTGCTGGAAGTTTGTGATTTGAGAGGGAATCCTTTATTGACTTGTTCCTTTGAGTTTGAAAGGGCAAACTTGGATTAAATTCACAACGATTATTGTATCTTTCATTCTTACGATTGAACAAACGGCTGACATCATTCAACAAAAAAACGTCAACGGGGTTTCGGCTCCTTACCCAAGCTTCAAAAAACATACCAACCCAAATTGTCGTCAGAAACGTCAATGCGCTCTCTGGCCGCGTCATTTGCCCTCTTTGCCGCATTTGTGAATGCAAAAGACTCAATTGAAATTCACTGCCAAGATGCCAACGAATCTGTCCCCGCAGAAATCCTGTATTCAACAGCCCTCTATCCCAACAGCCCCATCATCTACAAAAACAGTCTTCTCTTCGCGGAATACAGTGCGGATCGGCTCACATTCCTGGATGGCTCCACGTTCTGGCGGAGGGATGGGTGTGGACCGAGTGGAGTGACTCGCTACCATTACAACTCACTGCTCGTTGCTTGTTACGATGACAACAGTATTGTGCAAATTCATGAGAATGGGACTACGTTGGCGCGTGTTTCTCATAGCGCCGTTGACAGTGCTGGGTTTCTGGGACCTACGGATTTCGCGTTGGATACATTTGGAGGTTCGTTTTGAATGCTTTGATTGTTCGTATATTGATTAAAGATCTAGGTGTCTACTTTACGGCGCCGGGGACGTATGAATCTTGGGGACCGTCTAAACCAGCGACAGGATCTATCCATTACATTCCAAAACCTGAGAATGGTGTTATCTCGGAATATATTTATCGCGTAGCAAGTGGTATCCGATATCCCAATGGAATAGCTGTCACAAGCAACGGACAGTCTCTTCTCGTGTCCGAAACGTTTTCGAACGTTGTTTCTTCATATGAAATCTTCAGCAACGCGCTTATACAGCGAAACTTTTTGTCGGCACCCACTTTGTTTGTTAATTTGAGTCAAGTCGTGGATGGATTTATGGGCCCCGCGGGAATGAAACTTTTGGATGGAGTGCTGTATCAGGCGGAATTTGAAGGAGCTCGCGTACTCAAGTTTTGGGAGGATGGAGGGTTTGTTGGAAGTGTGGAGTTTAATACTCCCACGTTTAAGAATATTTCGAATGTCTGGGTGGAGTGGGATTCAATTTATGTTACTGCTGCCAGTGAAGACAGTTCTGGGCAGGAGAAGCCCGGTTTGATTCTTCGGATCGATGATCCCTTGCTGAAAACACGGGCCCATTTGAATTGTGATATTACGGGAAATGCTGTAGAACTCTAAATGTGTTAGAAGTGGCTATACCGCTAAGCCTGTCTAAAATTTATTATCCTCGTTTATAATTGAGGCATTTCATTGTAAAGCATGTTTCTTATTTTATTCTCGTTGTAATGACCACAAGAGGTTGAGTTGATCCTTTTGAGATTCAGGATTCACAAGGTAAGAAGACATGAACCCTCTCTGGAAACTGAAAATCACAGATTAAGTTCGCATTCCCTGACAGATTAATAATTTCAAGATTCACTAGCTGCAGGAATTCTCTCGGAACGAATCCAGCAAGATCATTCTCTATCAAATAACACTTCTTCAGGTTGACCAAGTTCGACAACTCAGACGGAATAGGTCCACATAAAAGATTATATCCCAGGCTCAAGTATTCCAGCTTGACCAAAGTCCCAAGAGTTTCTGGAATCGTCCCTGAAAACCTGTTGCAACTCAGACTCAATTCCTTCAATCCAGACATAAGTCCAATTTCAGCAGGAATAGGACCTTCTAGGAAGTTCGCTCCCAAGTCAAGAACGATCAAGTTTACCAGGTTCCCAATGGCAGAACCAAGCTTGCCAATCAACCCGCAGTGTCCAAGCGTCAACTCCGTCAATCCAACCATCTCCCAAACGCCTGCAGGAATAAGTCCAAGCTCTTGGCATAGGTTCAAGTACAATTGTTTCAATCCACTCAATCGAGCACCAGTCCCTGGAGGGATCTCGAGTGGACCCAAGAATGTCTTCAGCTTTATGGACTCTACTGTTTTACTCTTCATCTCCCATAAAGTTGACGGAATTCGTTTCTCATAACCAAACCAGAAGATTTCGGTCTGCACTTCTCGGTGTATACTGATTGGTACGACGCAGGAGCACTGAAGAATGCTTTTTCAACGTCCAGTGATATGTTTCCGTTTGAATCAAATGGGGATGTGTTGGTGAGACTTAAAGCGGCAAAGTGCTTCGTCAGCAGCAGTTCATTGATCCTCTTGCACAGTCTTCGATAGCAAAACACTTGCGTAGGATGGACCCAGGCGAAGATCGGAAAGATCGCTTCGTTGGGAATGAGGTCGAATGGAGACGTAACTGTTGCCTCTTCTTTGTACGCAGAAACCATAATTTAAAATATATACAATGTTTATTCTCATTAAAGATATGCACGACCGGAATCCGGAAACTGAAAGGCACAGCACAATCCTGGATTCCCTGACAGATTTATGACTTCAAGATTCACTAAGTGCTGGAATTCCAATGGAACTTCCCCCTTCAGTTTGTTTTCCGACAAGTACAGCTTACTGAGTCTAACCAAGTTCGAGAGTTCAGCAGGGATAGATCCGCTCAACCGATTATATTCAAGGCTCAAACTCGTCAAGTTGATTAAGCTTCCTACTGATGCAGGTATCACACCAGAAAACATGTTGGAACCCAAATCCAGCTCCTCCAAATCAGTCAACAGACCAAGTTCTGATGGAATCGAGCCTTCCAAGTTATTCTCTGCCACATTAAGGCACCTTAGCCGCACCAGATTTCCAATTTCAGAATCAAGAATGCCAGTCAACCCACATTCTTCCAACGTCAACTCAGTCAATCCAACCAGCTCCCAAAGTGCTGAAGGAATTGGTCCAAGTTTATCACATTCCTTCAACGTCAACTTCGTTAATGCAATCATTTTGCCTCCAACACCAGTAGATATCTCAAGTGGACCCAAGAACATCTTAAGCTTGAGCGACTCCACCGTCTTCAACTCCCAAAATGCAGCTGGAATCTTGTAATGCATTGCTTCTTTCATGTAACAGCCATAAGAAACAACTTCGGATTGGCCATTCAAGAGTTTGTCTGCGTAGGCTGATTGAAACGACGGAGGTGCATTGAAGAAGGCGTTTTCGACGTCCAATGATGAATCGTGTGTGTTTAAGGCAGGTATGCGAGTGAGATTTAAGGTGGCGAAGTGTTTCGTCAGCAACAGGTCATTGATCATCTTGCATAGCTAGCCTACGATAGCGGAACACTTGTGTAGGATGTATCCAGGCGAAAATTGGGATGATTACTTCGTCGGGGGTATAGTCGAATGGGGAGAGATGGAGTTGCAGCCGTAGGGGTGAGCTTTCGATTTGTGACATACTTTTGACTGCAAACCAGATAAAAGAACTTGCCATGATATAAGGATGGGAAAAATAAGTTCCTCCTTTATTTTCCATTTAGACAGCGCGTGCTATCTGTCACCTTGCAAAAAGGTGATCCAAGAATCCAAAAACGGATCTCCTTAGAATCGCCCCCGTAAAAACGCAACATGATCAAGAGGAAAGTGACAACTACAACTACGACTCAAAGAGTGCTACCGCATGGAACTGAAACGACGATCCGAACTGTAACTCAAGTTTCCATTGATGTAAGTCCGCAAGGCATTGTTTCGGAACTCAAACATCCAATTTACATGTAATGCGATATAGACACAAGGTCAAGGGATTGGTCTCAGCACCCAAAACGGGAAACATATCCCTGCATTAACACAAGCTGCTGATGCTCCATCGCCGAAGATGGCAATCAGACTCGAGACATGGCCAGTCTCCAAATTAGTCGCTGAACTCTTACCCAAAGGGACATTAGTTCACGTCAACGGCACAGATGTGAAAGAAATAGAGATTGAAGGAGTGAAGGTTAGGGTCCGCCAAGACGACGCCACTAAGTTGGAACTTCTGCGTTCTATTATTTCGTCAGGAAATGAATCTCGAATTTCAGTCGATTTACTGGGATCGGTCAAGGTTGGCAATGTGCTGGACGCCTTCAAAGCAGCCACCTCGCCTGTTCTTGTGTACCACTCAGAGACCGAATTCCATCAGGTCTTAAACAAAGCGAATCAAGAAGACGGTATATCTCTTCTCAAGAGCTTGTCAGAAATAATGGAGAGGTCGGAGCATGCATGTTGTCAAGAATCATATCGTCAAATTAGACAAGCTACTTCCCAACTGATACACATCTTCCGCACCAACGACCCAGCGGTAGTTTTAGTGGTACACGATGCCTTTAAACAAGCTTGCATACAGATGATGGTCGAGTCAGATTCTGAGAAACCAGATCCTACATTTATGAGATGGTTCTTACGCGATGCGGACTTGGACTTGTTCTTAAACACGTTTGAGGATCCAGAGATGGATAAACTTCCATATGCTACTCGATATTCCGTCAGTCTGATGAAGGACGCATTGATTCGAGGAATTACAGTTGTCTAGTTGTGCTTTTGAGGCATTGAATTCATTTTCCTCTTCTCCATATCAAAATTCATACAGATTTAGAGCATGTTTTTCTTTTTACATTGACAATATTCTTAAAAATGGCTATTTGAAAAACAGTCTGGAATTGTCACTTGTTCCTCCACATCTCGTGTCTTCTCCACTCATTTGCCACCTGCTACCGCGACCCTTCTTATATTCGTCATTGTCTGAAGTGTGTTCTGCCTCACAGTTGAGTGAGTCGACTGTTTTCTCTGCAGATACCGTTTACATTGAATAACTCTGCTACATCAGGGCCACAATGATGTATCTCGCACACATCTTCTCAAGCAATGCACTGTATCGCGCCCTTAACGCGAGACGGTCCATGACGGTTCAACCATCAACACAACCTCCGTTAACGATATGCACGGCCCCGGTTGTACATTTTCTTTGGAGTTGATTGTTGATGACCTATTAAGTCTCATCATAGTATATCGGCCGGTGTCTGGAAGGAGAATTCTGATGAGCATCCACATTGACCCCTGTCGCTCTGCGGCGAAAGCCCAGGGTGCTGAGCACCGTAATGTGCCTTGATGTGAATCTATCTCCTTCTCAAGAGCTCTGGTTCTACACGTCCACAGTTTTTGGAATACCTATCCATTTTTTCTCTTCATCATGGCTGCGCAGGCGACAATGACAACTCCGTGATTGTAGAACGCTCGTCAATTTAGTACGGCCGTTTGGTGGTGTTCGGCTTTTGACTTGTTGTATCACGCGAGAGGAGTAGGGAGAGACCGAAAAGTGGGAACCCGGCGCAACTCAAGCTTTCTGTAAAAGGAAAGTCAGTTGTAAAATATCGTCTTGCGTGGCAGTGTGGTTTTAAATTGTTGGATTGTTGGATTTCTCTTCTTCTGCCCCATTGCACTTGCTCCCGAATATCTTGTACCGCCTGTTAGGATTAAAATCCCGATAGTGCCCGTGCTGCGGAATTTATGACTTCTTCTTCAGGCTTCTCCCTGAGATCTAGTTGTTCTTAGGTACCATATAGGCATTAGCATCATTGTATTTGGGGTTTGTTTTTCTTCTTTCTTTTGTATCTTGTTTCGCTCTTTACGTTTTTCCTGTTACTTATGAAGAAATAAATATAGTGATACATTTAAAATAGTTCTCTCGCGATGAGTTCGGACAAAATTGTCAAGAACACATCAAAAAGAAAGATGCCACAAACAGTGAAGCAAACTCGGACTATCATTAAGGAGGCCATCGTTAAAGTACAGAATGAGTTAGGTCAGTAGAAATTTGTCTGAACGGCCGATTCATATACTTAACTAGTTTTCGCGTTTACAGGCCTAAACTATGGAGGAATGGAGTGCAAAGATGATTTCAGCTTGATTAGCCTATTGAAACATAGACATTCTCGAATAGATTTTAACCCCAGCAGAGAGGTTGAAGGTGCACGCAGACTTCTACAGATTGTATCGAGTAAGATACGTGGGGAGAACAACTGGTTGATCAAGCGAGTTTTCGACAGCAGTACATCCTTTGAAGTGAGCCTTTATATCCTAAATTTTGATGAATGATTGATACTGATGCGATTATTAGAAACAGAGAACTGGGAATGATGCAACTGAAATCATCTCCCTCACCATTATGCCAGACCAAATTCGAAGAGGAGGAGAATCATCGAGTGCGTTAAATGAAAAAAGCAACACTGAACTGACTACACGAATTGCGGACAAAGTTTGTTTATAACTGGGTGATTCAACATTAACACGACAAACGTTAGATGACTCATGACAAGATCAACGAACTCATAATCGACTATACACGTACTGAAAATCCTATAGTTTTGAAAACGCCGTCGATTGAAATAGCTCGTTTGAACAAGAAACAATCTCATCGATTACCCGAAAAACAGTTTTCCGCAACTGAAATCAACAATACAGCAGTTGTTATCCCAGCAGATGTTCTTCAGTCCACGAAAGCCCTGCATGAAAAAAGTTTCAAAGCTGGTGTTAATTTTGACAATGAGACCCCACCAACCTCAACTGTAATTCAAAATTGCAATAAGATGTGGACTAAAGACCATTTTATAGGCCCTTGCAGCCGAAATTGCGATCTTTTATGACCTACCAAAAGCTGTCCAACAACAAACCGCTCCAAAACCACAGCAAAAACCATTGACCTCACCAATTCCACAGATTGAGCTTTCAGCAGTATTTTCAAAAGTTTACGTTTTCCCCCAGGAGTTGATTGTGATGATCGTTAGTCATCTCACCTTCCAGCAACGAGTGTTGTTCCTCTCCGTCTCAAGGGCTTGGAAATCCTCGAAAACATCTTCTCCACCTGGAAAGGCTTTGAAAGTCCCAAATTCAACTACCTTCTTTCAAAAGTTCCTAAGGGCTGTATCAAGGAGCTGAAGTTCGACTGTGACCAAACATTCAAGTCCAAAATGAAACATGCAAACAACTTAAACTCTATGGACACGAGAATTTCAACAACCTCGTACTGAACGGTGATTCTATCTCGCGGAAGGCTCTCCAGTTTTTGCAGCCGATGCAGTGCCAAACACTGTCTGTGCTTCTTCGACATCAGAATCATATTTAACAGATCCGTATGGATTACCAATGGCTCTTGATATGCCTCCAGTACATTTGAAACACCTTTCTTTGAAAACATCTCAGTTATGCTTGTGTCCATTCTGGAATACAGCAAGAAATTTAGTATCCGTAGTTGCAAGTGTATTTGCCCCAAATTCAGTTCAACTCGAAATATTCTATATTCAAAAGTCACTGACTCGCTTGGAGCTGACGTTTGATTCTCCTGCAATGGAACATAATGTCAAGTTAGTAGACATGGTAAGAATGCTGAAGTTCAAGTTGTTTTCTATAACCTTCTTATATTTGAGCAGATTCTCAGCAAAGTGCCAAACTTGGAAGTTCTTCATTTAAAATCAAACTCAGGACTGGTTCTTTCGAAGTTTCCGAGTTTATCGCCTCGCGTTAGACTCCTGAACCTCAAAGAATTGGTCCTAACGCATTTCCAACTGTCTTTGGAGAACATTGGCGATTTGATATGTCGGACGAATTTGAATGTCATGAAAAGTTTCAGTTTGATGGAATGCGCCAAGCTGGGAACAGTAGATGTTCGTGGAAGTGAAGTTGTGTTGATTACAGATCCAATTGGTGTCACAGTCTTCGGCAAACAAGATGTTTTGCTCTTCTCCCGAACTCTGACAGTTTTGTTGATAAGCTCCGTGTATGAATGGTGAAGAATCCAATGTTGAAGAGGTTGAATAAAGGATGTAGAAAGAACAAATTGAAAGACAAAATCGCCTTGGAAATATAGAGCAAATAGAACTCATAACTGCGTAAAATATTCTGAATAGAATATGTGCGTCATTCGCAAAACTGAGGTATTTGGACCAATGGACACTTTTGAACTTTTGTCCATTCACTTCCGTTCAACAATATTATGGCTTCTACTCAAACTCCGCATCTACTTACTGCAAATACGCTATCGAAGGCCGAGTCGTCACAAAATGTTGAGGAGATCAAGGACGCAAACAATGAGACGTTCGTGACTCAACGAGGAGGAAAGATGTAAAGTCGAAACCCCATCAAATCGCGATCCGCGACGAAACCAAAAAACTGATTTTATTATCTCAGAGTACAAGGAACGCCTCTCTATGTCCCTCTTGTCACTCAGAATGAGGTATATTCCAAAGGCGATCGGTCGATCCATCATCACACGCTGGTACTCAACTTCCAACGTGAATAGAAACAAGCGCCCTCGATATTCGATAACAGACACACTCTGCAGTCGACGCTCTCCTCCAGAAGAAGAAAAATGAACTTGGTTCAAGCAAACTTGGAAAAGAAGCGTGCTGAATTTTCGAAACGGATGGAAGAGTGTCGCGAGAAGCAGGAAGAGTTGAGAGTCAAGGTTTGGTTGTTTGTTTCGAGGATGGGTGAGAGAGGACATTTTAGTAACTGATACGATGAACTAGCAAAAACAAATCCGTGATCGAGTTACCAAATTTGAAAAGTTTTTGAAAGAGAATGACGCGAAGCGGCAGCGTGCAAATGTGAAGGCTATGACGGAAAAGAAGATGCGTGAGCAAAAGTACGTATTTGAGCTCAAGTAAAGTTTAATTTTCGTCACATACTCATATATGCAGGAAGTGGAGTATGGACAACTGCAGCTCTTCAGTTGGATTTGCAGTCAAAGACAAAGAACATTCAGAAACTCATCAGTAACGAACCTGTCCATGACTTCCACCATAACTAAAAATACTTAACAGAGAAATATCAAATCTATGAAAGATATCTTCAATCTGTCGTCGACGTCTTCCTCCTGATTACCTTGACATCAATGAACCCCATGTGAACGATATTATAATGCGCCACAAAACTCTTGTTGAGACAAACGAGGACTTAATCAACATGGTTTCTCAATCACAAGATGAAATCGAGGAACGTCAGAGTAGTCTTGCTGCTCTCATTAAAAACAAGAACGATTTGATTCTTGTCTACAACAGCAAACTGGGTACACAACAAAAGTATCTTGATAAACTAAAGCAAGAGCTGGCTTATATGGAGCAAAGAATGGAGGAGCGAGATAAAACTGGGAAGGAAAGGGTGAGTTTATTCTTTGAAATTCGGGTGTATCTGAATCTTTCCTTTCTTGTATACAGAGCCGAATGATCGGAGAGACAAAGCTTGCTATTAATAATATCTTTGATCGTCTCGTGAGTTACAACAGTACAAGGCCTTCTACTGGCGGATTTGGGGCCTCGTCAATCATGATTACTGATGCGGACAAGCCTGGAGTTAATACACCCTCTTCATTGGCAGTTGGCGGAGGAGCAGGCTTAACTGCAAACTGGGCGAACCCTGGAGATGATCCATTGCTTCGAGAGGGAGACTTGTCCCCAAGTTCCTTGGCTGAGAAGCTTCATTTTATACAGGAGCGAGTCATGGACCTCACAGGTTAGTATTTTGCATGAAATAACGCTGTGGATTAATACTTTTGGATCAGCCATTTCCGTGAAAGCAGAGCACGCGATTGCACAAGAAAAGATTGAGCGACAGAGAAAGCAGGCAGCTTTACAAGCGGCCCTCGCAGAAAAGTAATAAAAACGAAGGTTTGAATTGTTTTTTCTTTCTGATAAAAGTTTCGACGAAATGGCCACGTATATTCCGTCGACGCAGTCCACGCCGAGTCTCGATCCGTACGCGCCATCCGACAGCGAGTCCGAGGCGTCGTTCTCTGCGCTTCCCGGGCCTCATTCGGGCCTCAACTCCGACGTGAAAGGGAGCATTGTTGAGCCGCCAAAGAAGAAGAAACTGGGTCAGTCGCGCCTGACTCGATCTAAACGAATTAACTCGATCGCACTTTCTCTCAGGAAACTTGAGTGCGAAACAAGTTGGGTCAGGCGAATTCGAGGCTGAAAACACTTTTACCCGCGGGTTCTCAACGCCCACATCCACCCGCTCGTCTCGTCCTTCCTCACCCTCGGAAACGAACGCATCCTCGCGGTATACTCACTTGAACCCTCAAGTCAACTTTGATGTGCTCAAGAATCTGTTGGAATCAAGTAAGTCTTTGGTGCGAGTTCTTGAAAGTGGGTGGGGGAAAAACACGTGTTTACGTAAGAATCCGATGAAGTACCTGATACGACGTGTCACTTTCACTGGAATATGGACATATAACTGTTAAGCTAATATTTTGTGTTGTACAGGCCAAAGTACTTTCAATGGGCCGGATCGGACCTGTTCAATGTGACAACTTCGTCGGACAACGACAAATGATTATTGTGGAAACCAATTCATGTCCATCCGGTCAAAAGTCCATGCCCTTCTCTCTGAACTCGGAGATGATCATGGAGGTTTGTTGAATCAAGGTACTGATGACACATTCTGACCAAACGTAGGTTATGGGTGGTGATTGACGCGACTTTCCGCGAAATGATTCAACAAGCAGACAAGAGTCTTGGTGACTTGGCTGTGGTGTATGACAAGAATCCTATGGAAGCTACTGGTTACGCGGCAGTTATGGCTGATCACACAAAGGAAAAAGTCTGGCTAGCAGAATATTACGAGGATGATCCTTCACCACCTGTCAAGTGGGTGGACGGCGTTATGTACCTACGCGACAAGGAAAAAGAATGGCATCCTATCCGTGCTTGCTTCAGATATGTCACACAAAAGCCGTGGAATCGCTTTCCTATCAATTCCAAGACGATTGTTCTCAACAGCGTAAGTGCCTTTGATTCTTCTTAATATGGCGGATTCCTGACTTCAGTTATTGATAGGTCGTTTCATGCTTAGCTGGTGGCCGTAACAAGATGATGGCTGCACGGCTTATGATTTTTTGAATGCTGAGCTGGATGGAAGTGGATTATCTGTACGTATTCCTGAAACTATTCGGAACGTAACGAAAGGAGAGATTCCTCTCTGGTTGGACTCTATGGGTGGACACGCTGTTTTGAAAGTCCCATATTCGAATGCAGGTACGTGTCCCCCACATATTCAAACACAGTAATGAGTTGAACTGACACCCTCTGTCTAACGAAACTAGGCCAAGGAGTGTACACCATCACAAACAAACAAGAACTCAAGGAGTTTATGGAGACTGAGCATCACTATGACAAGTTTATTGTCCAATCCTTGGTTGGAAACGCTTCTTGGAGCTCCAACACCAGATCTGGAAAATTCTACCACGTTGGAACCATCCCAAACAAGAAAAACCACACGTTCGTCTCAGATCTACGTATGATGGTTGCAGCAAACAGTAACGGATTCCGACCTGTCGCAATCTACGCCCGTCGCGCGAGAAAACCCCTCATCAAGCATTTAGAGGACGACCCTTCAAGTAAGCTTCAACTCTTAACCTTTTTTAGATTCTGACCGTCTTTCTACAGTCACTTCCTGGGAAATGCTTGGAACAAACCTTTCTGTCAAAACCGATGATGTCTGGACCACTGAAGCACAGCGCCTTCTCCTCATGGACCGCAAGGACTTTAACCAGCTTGGAATTGGAATCGACGACCTTATTGACGCATACATTCAAACCTTTCAGTCATTGCGATTGATAAAATGGCTCAACGTCTGATGAAAGAAGTTCCAGAAGGAGGCAACGAGGTTGTACCAACGGATGCGAAATGGCCCTGGTTTAACAAGAACATGTTTGACTTTGAGCTGTTTGAAGCCTTGAACCCTGATGTGGCCTTGTTGCAGGAGATTCTTCACTGAACTTGTCCGCCTTTACTTTTTTTTTAAAACCTTTGTTACTTTTCAGCCTCGCTCATTTGAGATTTATGTCGCTGTCATGTTGTTCGTCATTGTTTGTGGATGCCCTTTCCCTTTTTAAATTTCAATAAAATCAAAACATGGTTGAATGACTAGAGGGATAGTAATATGTATTATTTTTTGTAGTAGACCGTCTACTTGGAAACGAGATAATAAAAAAGTTACAAGTCCATCGCACTCCTTCCCGAGACTTCAGAATAAGTCCGTTCCGCCATCTGGAAGTTCGCAGCATGATGTTGAAAAGAATTATGACGGAATAGAGTCTGTTGTTGCGAATAGGGCTGATGATGTGTATATTGATGGGGTACGGGAAGCTGAAACCCCGGAACCGGAGGCGGTTGTTGGCTATGAATGTATTGTTGTTGTGACTGAAACACAGGTGTTAACTGTACGTGATGTGGGTGCTGAGCAGGAATGTGGTTCGGCAGATACGGCTGTGACGATACCAAAGTCACTTCAGGATCCCAAGGATTTCGAAAAGGGCTGGAATCTTTCGGAGGTGTCATAAAACCACCGTGAGAGTCGACAGCGATTTGAGGTGTTGAATTCAGACGGGCTTGGTACAAGAAAGCAGCTCTAAACAAAACCATTTTAACAAACGTTTTCACAAAACGCGCACAAACAAGGTTACTCACTTATTGTCCAACATCGTCTTCACATGTAAACTAATATTCAAGAATTTGCCCGACCGATACTTTTCAATAATCTGCCTGGGCGCTTGAATCAAACACTCCTCCAAGTTTTGAATTATCCGACCAAGCAACGGCTCCCCGTGTGTCCAAAACCGGCACGTGTGCAAAGAGTCCGCAAGAATCAAACTTGCCATCGCCAGCAAACTCGGTCGAAACGGCCTAAACCTCCGATGAATGAGTGTGAGTTCCAAAATGAGACGCGCGAGTGCTCGGACTGGAGGTTTCACATTGTTTAGCTGTTTGCACTGGGACTTTAGAAAGGCTTCTGGTGTTGGATGGCCAAGGACAAAGTCCAAGTCAGTCAGGATATCGCGTTCCATTGCTGCGAATCTGGAAACTGGGACAGATGATTCCAGTAATAGAGCAAGTGTTTTTGGAGATGGAACTCGTCCGTGGTTTTCCTCATACTTGGACGCAATCCAGAGACACGTAAGACCTAACAGCTGGTATTCAGACTTCTTGACTACCCGTTTTGCACACACTCGGTCAATAAAGTTGATGGTCAGGTACAGTGTCTCGGGCCGCAGGTCGTATTCAGAGTGAACTTCAATCAACCAAAGAATGAGAGATTTCCGATGTTTCCATGATATTTCAGTCTGTATAGCATCAATATTTGCAATGTTTGGTAACGTAGTAATCTAGAAAATTAAAGCAACATTAAGTAAAAGACTTCACGTCCAAGTCACGTTTTTTTTTCAAACCTCCATCTCCCGCATGAACTGATCAATTTCAGGCGCATACTCATCAGCGCATTTAAATTGGAGATATCTTCAAACGCTTCAAAGCGTGCCAACATGACCGGGGGTATGTGGTACGAGTTCTGAATGTGTTGGACAGGGGTAGGCAAGTGGAAGTTTTGCTGTGTGGCGTGCAGAGGTTGAGCCACCTTTTGATGGGTTTGCTGGTGATATGGATCCACAGTGTATTTGTCGTACTGGGAAGTGGGTACAGACGCGTGTGGTGGTTGCATGTTCGAATGCTGTGGGAAATTTCCAGTCATTTGATGGTATTGGCTGTGTTCCGCGTATTTTGATTGTTGGTGTTGGTGAATGGAGGAAGATGGCCGCATGTGTTTACTGCTTTCGATGGTTTGGTTGGAATGAGAAGTGAGGGCTGCGATGGCGGGGAAGTAGTTTCCAATGTATGCTGTCAGGTACGTCGCGGCCATTTCGAACAGATAAATACGGAGGAGACGGGAAGGTGGTGCCCCGCTATGACGGGTTAAAGAATCCTTTTACTCTTTGGTGGGATGGGGAGTTGGTTTTCTTGGGCGGGAGGTGGTTTTGACAGGGGTCTTGTTGGCAAACAACCAAAAATCCTGACAATTATTACCTGGGTTCTCAAAGTGTCTTACCATTTATGAGACATAAATGTATACACTGATAATGGTATAAAAGGTGATACCATCCCTCTTTTCTTTTTTTCTCATCTCAAAAACCTCGTTTCTTGACAGTGACAGGTATGTGATCTCGTCTGTGCTTCAACCCCACTCCATCGTTGTACCGGTGAAGACAATATGACACAATTATGGACGGAACACCCCCTGTCGACCATCAATATTTAAGTTTCAAGCCTTGACTGACGGTTTCAATACCTATCACCTCCCTTCATCCATCCACCTTCCTGGTACGTCACTTAACTCTGATCAATCCATCAATAGGTTTGTACCAACTCTGGTCTCGGAGTTTTCAACGTGATCGTGAACCTTCGTTTTTTTGGTGAGTGTTTTTCAAGTCTGGACCAAACCTGCCCTCCTTTGTATCAATGATTATATGTGCTGACGGGCGGACGGAAGGGTGCACCTTGTACAGCATCCTATTATGTCGAATGTCAGCTTCACTGAGATTTCCCCCTGTTCCTTCACTCTCAACTCTCTCCCTTTCATCAATCATGAAAACTAATCTGTATCTCTCCAGTTCTTACCTTCTCGTCTATAATGTATATAAATAAATTATGTTGACACAAAACTTTGTTTTATTTGACAGAATCTAATGTTCTCACTTGCGTTTGAAAAAGTTCGTGATTTCAGTTCCGACGCTATGCTCCGTTTTAACTTCTTCCTTCCTTTGCTCTTGTCTGCACTTGCTGGTATTGCAGACTTTCGCTCCGCAGGTTTCATTCCCGCCCCCTTCCCCGTCAAAGAACCCAGAACCTCGGTTGTAATTTCACGATGCAATTCAATAGCAACGTGATAATCTTCATGCTCTGCCAGAGAAAAGTCATCCGCTGAAACATATTTCCCACATCGCTCACACCGAATACAATGCGCCTCTTGGTTATCGACTTCAAACTGTTTCAAGAGGTCTTCTTGTTCCGCAACGTCTATTTGTTGAAGTAGCGCTGATGATGTCTTTGTGGGTGAAGTTTGAATATCTACAGATGATTCTTTTCGTAACTGGTCGAGCGATGGAGATTCATTATCAGTGGCCTCTATCAAGATATTTCCTGCGATTCATCGGATATTGCAGCATTGCTGCTTCCAGTCTCAACCTTCTTAAAGAACTTGGCAACCGAGTTTATATTGACATCTTCCTTGATAAATCCATTGCACCCAAGGGATATATGGCGACAAGGCACGATAGGTGCGGACCCAAGAAGCGAATTTGCGAGCTTAGAAAGTGTATCTGGACAAACAGTTCGTACTCTTGAGGGCATTGGCGCAGACTTCGCTGTAGTCTGTTTTCCTTCCATCCTGTATGATACTGAAAACGACTTTGGCCATCTAATACTGCCAATTAGAAAGGAGAACGAAGAGTCATGACTCTCTTACCGCTGATAGGTTTCAAACTCCTCCTTTTAACCTCAAGAATATCTCGCACGCAAGAACATCAACCCATTTGACAACTTCATCCATACTCTTGAGCGGTGGATTTCGAAAAGCCTTGTTTGCTCCAATAGATTTCTGCAGCTGCGTCTGCATCACAGGTTCTGTGCAAACTCCCCTCACAATATCGTGAACCCAAGACCCACTCGCCTCTCCCAACTTCAGCTGCAACGCCGAAAGCGGAATATCCCATACTTGTCCACAAGTTTCGACACTCCACACTTCTTCAATCTCCGTCCCCAGCTTCCCACCCAAATTCCTTATCTTTTGGAATGGAAGAGGCTTCAAGAAGGCGAGCACCTGGTCTTGGAGGAGAACTGTTTGCTTGTTTGGTTTGTTCAATGCGGAACAGAGTTTCGCTAGTGTTTTGTTGTGAGATATTCCAGCGGAGCAGGTGTAATGGAGTTCAGTGTCGACTGCCGTTCTGATCTCGGTACACATGTCTGACGCGCGCGGAGTTGTAGTCTTCCCACCCTAGAGTTGTTGTTGTTGGCTCTTCAGTGTCGGAGGAGCCTGTGACGCCCACAACAATTGCTCCTGAATCTTCCCATTTTACAACTGGTAAGCCGTCCTTGAACTCGATGCTGCCATTACGCCCCATTTCAATAATTCTTTCGTTTACGAGGTCGGTCATATCAAGATATGCCTCATCCACAGATGCACGTTGGAACTTTGGTGAGAATCTGGGATCCCAAAACTGTTTAGCACTGTCATCGCCAAGAGATACAATCACGCACCGTGACAAGATATCCATAATCTTTTTGAAGCATGGCGATACACGTCCAGCGATATTTTGTGAGTGTAGTAGTTTGGATTCGTATGGTACTTTGCTTCCGTGTCTCCGTTTGCAATCGAGGCAGTGTGAACAAGGGTTATATCTGGACATGCAGCCTTTGCTTCTTCGACCGAGGACATCTGTTGTTCGTAAGCAAGGGAGTGTAAGTGTCCAGAGGCAGACAAGGTTTCACGCACCTTTTTGATTCCAAATGCCCGGGCTGCGTAGTTGACGGCAGTGAGTAGTTGCCACTGTTGCACGGCGAGTGGCTGGTCGCGGGGAAGTCCGAGTCGTACTTGCTGTTGAAGTTGGATTGGATTGGAATGGCGAGTTCCTAGGAAACAACCCTAGTTCACTTACCTCTACTTGGGCATAGAATGAATCCAGATCAACGTGGATTACCACCCGCGCTTTCAAGTGTCGTGCGTCAACTTCGCTCATTTGATGCCTAAAAAGTAAACACATTCTCGGACTCAACCACAAAACAACTCTCAACTTGAAAAATAGAGCACAATGTTTATTTTACTAAACAGGACGTCATCATGAGCCCTCCCCCTTCGACACATTATCTAAATAGACCCAAACACATAAAACTATGTTCGAGCGCATTTAGAAACGGAGCTTCTGGAAGAACCACTTGTTCTTTCCGCTGTTGTATCTCTCCTCCAAAAGCTTCTTGATGGCCTTCTTGGAAGCCTCACGCTGGGATGGCTCCTTGAAGGACTCGGCAGTGAGGACAGACTTCAACTCAAGGTCGAAGTTGTAACTAGAAGAAGAATATGAGTTTAGATTCATGGTATGCAAAGCTAGTTCGCAAGGTCTTCTTCATATCCCAAATAACCATCACCATCTCCTTCCAAACATCCCGTTGTGTCGACACCATTCGAATACCCGTAGAAGCTTCCATAATAGAATCGAAAAGATAAAACTACATACCGAGTTGGGAGAATGTGGTTGTAGTTGACGGTCTTGATGAATGGCTTAACCTTGGAGCGCTTAGCGATCTTCTTCTGTCCCATACCCTTGGTGATCTTCAGTGGGTAACGCTCGATACCGGCAATAACGGCGTGTGGGTATGGCTTGGATCCAGTACCTTCGTCAAAGTTCTTGACAATGACGGCTTTTCTGCCGGCGTAACGGCCAGAGAGAACGAGGACGACTTTGCCGCTCTTGAGGAACTTGACCATTTTGACTGAATGAGGGGGGGTTTGTTAGTAAGATTGCGCTTTTTGCTGTGGTTGGTAGAGGTGGGTTGATGGTTGCGGTTTGAGAGACTCGTTGGTAATTTCGTCATAGCTTCTCCCTCCGATTCACGATCTGCGGGTCCAGGATTGGTACTTCGTCTTATTCAACCACCGCCGTATCGCCAATAGTTCGGCCTCGAATAGTTTTTGAGATGCCATGTTCAACTGAATCCTCCATCACAGCTCAGCGATCCATCCGATACGATCCAATCGTCTCCTAATGCGATGTTGATGCAGTTTGACGTGACACTGATGGGCTGATGGGCAGGGATGGTGGGCTGATGGTGGTGGTGGGGTCATGCCGTACGTTTTAGTGTGGAAAAATCGGTTCCTTCTCCAACAACCCCTTCAACCACTACATTACTACATTAGAATCCTATATGATTCAACGAAGCTCCCGATTCGACGTTATTCATTTTGTCTTGCAAGCCGTCCAGACCGTTTCGCCCCTCAAATCTTGTATCTTCTCCCTGCTACTTCACTTATTGCAATACCGGCATCAGATTCCTCAGCGATCGAGGAACGAATAAGAAATACTATTCATTGAAATTAACGTGAATTAAGGCCGATTCTGTATTTGAGGTATTGCTAAATCCATTCCAATACATACAAGTGCATGGCTCTCGTGATTTATGAGCTCCTTTCTATCGATCTTTTTTCATTCCGTTTGTCTTGGTACATGTAAATTAAACTAAGACAATTTTCTAATTGATTTCAGAACAACACAAATCAATTGTAAGCGACATTACGTCATTCAATGCGATTTAACTACCAGTTAGAGAAGCTTCCGAAATCTACTCGTATCCCTCATTAAGTGCATAGTACCAGTACCCTCATCCAGCCACAACTGATCCATTCGAACTACGTTCCTGACATGGCAGTCACGTTCGACTGTCCGATGCCATTCAAAGGGTCGATCTCAATCTTACAACCTAAAGGCTTACTACATTTGAATCTAATTGTTGGTTTCTTTTCAGCACAGTGTTGAATTGAACTTTGATCACCCACAAACTCACAAGTCTACAGTTGCTGTTTTTATGTGCATTTGGACCATCAGATGTAAGTTTCAACGTCATGGTTTGCTTCAAATGTATTGGAAGGTACCTACAAGGAGTGGCTGAAGACGCGACTGAACAACTATAGCAGAGGAAATGACGCTGCAAATGCTGCAACATTGGCTCAATATTATACGCAGTATGGTGCCATAGGAGAGGCATCAGGAGCTGGCGGAGCATGTCAAGGAGAGGAAGCCCACAGGAGTAAAACGGGGTTGACCAAGTTTTTTTGCGACTTGATTCTTGGGAATACGGCTTACTTGATTAGGTTGTCCCCTTTTTGGTAGTCAAATCGAAAGGGAGAAGTGGATCGTTGCGTGTTAGTGCATTTATTCGTAATCTCTCCTAGTTTCCTGGAACTATAAAGCGACCTTTGAAATCGTAGAGGCAGGCATGAGCATTATGACGTTAGTAGCAGTCATTTTTCGCTTTTCCAGCAACCAACCAACCAACCAAGAAAGAAAGAACAAACGAAATGCTCGTTGGACTCCGAACCCTTTCTGCCGCGCGCCGCACCTTCTCGACCCGTGCCGCCCCCATCGATCGCCGCGCTTGAGACACGTTGGGGAAAGCTCCCTGAGGCCGAGCAGGGCGCCATCGCGGACCGACTTGCCGTGGCCGAGAAGGGCGACTGGAAGGCAATGTCCCTCGAGGAGAAGCGTGCTGGTGCGTTTGTTTTGCTTGTTTTGTTTTGGTTGTTTGGACTTGTTTGGACTGGAGGATTGGCCGGGACGGGACTGGTTGCAACGACAAGTAACTAACTGGTGACTCATACATAGCCTACTTCATCGCTTACGGTGCCCACGGCGCCCGTAACCAGCCAGACCCTAACTTGACCAAGGCTGTCTTTGCCTGGTCCGCTCTCTTTGTCGGTATCGCCTTCGGAATGTACTCATGGTGGGAAACTCGTGAGTGTTCCTTTTACTGCACATAATCATCCAATCTAGGCCACCCAACTGAAACTCTCCGAATTTTCCACAGAGAAGCCAAAGATCCGTACTATGACTCCAGAGTGGAAGGCTGCTGAGGACGAGCGTGCGATTGAGTTGAAGCAGAACCCATTCCAGGGTGCTTACGCTGCCGAGCGCAAGAAGAACGGAAACTAGATTTACTTGCCAGTAGCGTCAGACGTCTAGAATCTATCTTCAAATTCTTGTTTTCTCCTTGGAACAACAACTTCAAACCCACTTCGCCAAATACCAACCGTTCATGGATGCTTTGTTTCTGAGTTTTAGTAATAAAGAAATGTGTGCATTCGTTTAGTCAAAAAAGATGTGAAAGAGTTAGATTAGTTTATCTTTTCTTCTTTCCAAAAACAGTTTGTGATCATGGCAGACGTTGCTAGTAAAGGTCCGTCCTGCTGACCCTTCAGCTTCTTCTTCATATTTCTATTTCGCCACGTATCCAAATGGGATTCCCTTTCTTCAACCTGTTTCATAGCTTGTCTCAACAACCACTGCGCAAATCTGACAACCAGTACTCAACCACATTGACATCTAAACAGGAGGAGACTTGTTTGTTCAAACATACTACAAATACTACGACTCTCAACGGCACGTCTACACAAACTGTACAAGGAAAATGCTGCAATTCTATGGAACGGAAACGCATTCAACGGGATTGCTGCCTTCAAAGAGTTTATCTGTCTCTGCCTTCAACTGGTACTGTCTAAGTCTTAATGAAATGTTGAGATGAAGCTGGCTGACTCTGCTTTGTTCTCCTCTCGCCACACCTTGTCCTCGAAATCAACACTTCAACCCCAATCATTCGATTCCAACCAATATGCATGTCTTGATTTCGCTCAGTACATGAATACCATGCATATGATGTTCAGCCTCTGCTAGGTAAACAACAACTCCCACATTAATTCTTCAACTAACCATCTAACATTCATTCATGTTCATCATAGTCGGAGACTCAAACATCGTTTCAGTTCTGGTAATTAGAGAATTCCGTATGTTGTATCCGACCTGGAATCTTAATCGACTGCTCTTCCCCTTTCGTGTTCTCTTTCAGGAAACGTCAAGATTGGCGATAAACAGCAAACTCGCCCCTTTAGCCAAACATTTGTTCTAACACCGGTCGTGGATGCGGAAGGAAAGAAGATTTTGTACGTGTGGAATTTCAGATAATTATCGTGTTTCTCTAATGTTGCGCGAAACATAGATCAAGTTGGATCAGATACTTTCCGATTTACCTAATCACTGCATACTGGTGTTATTTACCTCCCATTAATTGCGAGCAATGTTGGGAGGGAGGCCAGTTGGAAATGGATAACTATAATTCGGCGTCAAATAAACTGGGAATACAATTTTCCATCGCATTATGATTGAATGATTATCGTTTCGCTAAACTGCTTTATTTGAGGCATCCAAAGAACATATTCGAATCGATCCCTCTTTTGAAGTTACTATGGTATTGTCAATCCAGCTTAGGATTTTAGTGGTGTCCGTGTCCAGCATGTGGGTCCTTCTGGTATTTGAGACCACAGTATGAGCAAGCAACAGCCTGTCCATCGTCCTAAATGCCCTCAGTTAGCCCCTCTCCGCCAAATCCTCATCCGATACACATACCAAGTTGAAGAATACTCGTGGGTGTCCAAGAGCGCCTCCGCCTATCATTACAAAATCCGTGTGTTCAGTATCCTAGTGTTTTCCAGTTGTGACGCTTCTCCTCACCTCCGTTGCAAGAAGCCCGACGTCCAGCAACCAAAGTCACAGGCACAGCAGCAATCAAGTCAATAGCAGCGACGGGTTTGGCTGATCCAAAAACAGTTAACTCCCTCTTCTAACACACCACAATCACCCCTCCCCAAACACCAAACAACAAAGACACGCACCTGCAGCGCCATATTCGTCTGTTCGAATCTGCGCCACCACCGCCGAATCAGTCCCAACGAACCAACTCAAAACAAACACCCAAAAAAAGAAGAAACGCACCGTGGCCCGTCGTCGCAACGTACTTCTCCGCCTGGCTCTTGCTCCACACTTTGTCCCGATTCAACGACTGCGCAATCACGCCGCCCGTCGAGGATGTCGCGAAGACGTGCTCAAAAGCCGTCTGACAACAGAAGTAGTTCGAAGCGCCAACATTTTTAAGAAACTTTGAAAAAAGAATGGATGAATCAAATGAGAACAACAACCCAAGAATAACGGGTTGCAGTTACCCTCCACATCCACGGCAGATCCTGTTCCTCGTTTACATCATCTATGCTTCATCCACGTTCTTCACTTTGTCATCCCACTTACCCACCCGGACTCTGTGCGGATAGGCTGATTTCATGGATGGTCGTGTCACTTGTCCTCGTGATTGGGATCGGTGGACTCTTGACAGCGTCGAATCCAGTTGACACCAACGTC
Source organism: Rhizoclosmatium globosum (assembly GCA_002104985.1). Lineage (NCBI taxonomy): Eukaryota > Fungi > Chytridiomycota > Chytridiomycetes > Chytridiales > Chytriomycetaceae > Rhizoclosmatium > Rhizoclosmatium globosum. The sequence goes on along the minus strand of MCGO01000016.1, from coordinate 462,583 downwards.
CTGAAAGTTTGGCGATCGAAAGGTGCTGTGGTTGCGGCGGAAGAGCCTCCAGGCGATGGATTCAAGTATTGTCTTGTTTGTAAGGCATACGTGTGAGCGCAGAGTTCTTTTTATACGTCTAGTATTGATATGAGTTTTTGGAATAGGGTGGATCGCGCGTTGCATTGTCGGTATTGTGATAAATGCGTTCCAAGGCTGGATCATCACTGTTTTTATGTAAATAATTGTATTGGGGAGAGGAATTATCGGTTGTATCTTGGAGGACTGTGTTCGGTGTTTGCGTTTTCGCTGAGTCATGCAGTTGTTTCTGTTGTTGGGTGTATCGCGGTTCGACAAGGACAGATGAACGATTTCTGTAAGATTAATCAGTTTCATTTAAGTCTAATCTGGTTTCCCCCCTTCAAAGTACTGGGATATTCGCTGAGTTCGTTGGGTTTCAAGCTGTTATTGGGATCACAGCGGTTCTAAGTTTCATAATTTGTGTGTTTATGGCTGATTTGATAAGGCTACATATCTTGCTCTGTAAGTTAAATTCAAATACTTGAATGTGGCAATAACGGTCACCTTAGATTTCAAAGGAATGACAACGTTGGAATACTCACACTTCTTGTATGAGGATGCAGGAAACAACACCATGAGCCTTGACCAAATCTTCTGTCCTTCACGAAGTAAAAAGAAAGCTCCAGTTGCACCCGAACCAGAATAAAAATTGTTACTATAGTTTAATGAACAAAAACTGTATTCCCCTCAAAAAAAATCACTTCTTCCTTAGCTTCTTGGTATTCTCATACTTGACCCTTCCCTTTGTAAATTCTTCAATCTTCCTCTTCTTTCCTGCCTTCTTCATCATGTTCTTCTGAACTCTTCGTTGGCAGCCGCTTCGGATCCACAATAACCTGGATCTTTCGCTTCGTTTCCTCTCTTCACGTGACTGTTGGACTTGTGAATGGATCTTGTTGTAGACGGAGAGATATTCGGTGATACCAACAGCTTTTTGAAGGTGTTCAGAGATTTCCTTGGCAAAGCTTTTGATTTCGTCTGTTGTCGAATGTTAAGATTTAAGAGAGAAGAACAGTTAAATAGGCTTACCTGTTTCCCTTCCAGATGAGTTCATTGTTCTGTACAAAACTGACATGGCAGGTGTCAGGTATGGCTTGTAGTCGTCAGCTTCGAGACTCAACAGCATCGCACCAAACCATTGGAATACACTCTTTCTCTGTAATCAATTATGATTAGTTGCGCTCAATGAAAGTTGGATTTAACTCACCAGCAACACTTTGTCAGTGCCAACGTGAGCTCGTCCCACATATGCAAGACGCTTAAAGATCTTGAGAAGCAAAACGTTTCCGGCCTCTTTTTCCTTGGTTTCAGCTGCTGCTTCACCTTCCTCCTCATTGTCCTCCTCATCTTCTTCCTCAACATCACCAGCCGCCTCGTCTTCCTCATCACCACTGTCATGGAACTGCATGATGGCCTTTCCAATGAAAACAGGTTCTTGACAATCTGTTTCGCGTGCTCTTCCTGCAAAAGCTCCGACTCCAGCTGCTTCGTCAACTGCATCGAAATCAACGACAGTGTCTTGGCGTCCAAAAGAATAGATTGAACTGTTTCATTATCCGCATCAACTTCCTCAAGATCGATAGCTGCAAACAAGGAACCAAACAGTCGACAAGAGATCAAACGGACCCAAGTGTGCGGGTACAGAAGGAAGAATTTGACGTGCTGCCATAGAGGTAAACAGCTTGAATCCAGAACGAGTGACGGCTGCTTGGCGAAGATTTTGCTGAAGGTGTTGAGAGTGTAATAACCACACTGCCAGAATTCAAGTCGAGTCTCAGTATCCAGAGAGTCTTCCTCTGAGTGAGAAGTACTTCGTAATCAGCTTTCACAGCGTCCAGAACTGAGATCAGTTTTGGTGTCATGCGCTCAATCAAGGGTTGGCGTCTCGTTGTGTAAGAGCCTCCACAAAGAGTCCAACAAGCTGAGATCCAGTACGAAGCAATTGCGGCTGATCAGATTTCCCAAACCATCCTTCCACCAAAATAAAGAAGTTGTCTCGTTTAGCTGCATGCACTTGTCTCACCAACAACTTGATCATGTCACTCGCTTTCTCACGACACTTGGCACTCTCATCATTAATCAAAACCATAACAAAGAAAGCAGAATCATTTCCGCATATTCGTTCAACACAGTTTCAGAGAGCTTCGGGAGGCAGAGTCCAAAGAAGGCCAAGACAGATTCACGACCACTTTCAAACTCATAACTCAAGTTCTGAATCAAATAATTGAACTCTTTTCGGAGCTTGACAGGTCCATGTGGGTATTCGAGAAGGAAGTGGCAGTATGACTGACGACAGAGCTCGCGAACTTGGCCGCCTTGACTGGTCACCATAATTTTCGTAACAACAGCCATCAAGTCGTAGATTTCAGGGAAAATGTACTTTCGGTTGAGAATGGAACGGATGAGGGAGAACGCGGCGCTTTGTTTGTCGGGTTCCTCGAGCTCGGGAGTCAAGAACTGAATCAAGGACACGATTTGCTTCTGGGTAATGTCGACATAGGCACATTCTTTGATGACCATACTCAAAAGCTTTAAGGCAGCATCCGATCTTTCAGCGTTGATATCACCCTTCTTGAGGAAGAGTTCAAAGATTCGCTTCATGACAGCAGGTACTGAAATTTCGAGATTCGGTAGAGGCCATTTGACGAGAAGTGTAAAGATTTTGAGGGAATTCACGACAACTGAACTGTGTTGGGAATACATGGACTTTGAAAGCACTGGGACCAAAGGATCCATCATTTTCAAGTGATCTGGGTTGTTTTGGCGAACAAGATCTTTCTTCATGTATACCAACAGGAGGGCCAAACCAAAGTCGATGAACATGTACGCGTTTGCCTTGAAGTAGTTCAGCATATTGTCCAATGGTTCGTTTCTTCTCATTTGAACAGTGATACGCTTCTCTTGAGCAGTTTGCTTGTTCTTGGAGTATGCTTCCAACTTGGACAACGGCAGATTCTCTGTGATGAGACCATGAATGAACACGAGCATATCTGCTTCATTCAATGACGAATTGACAGACAATCCAGAAACAATTCGTCGCAAAATATCCTGAATTTTGAGCGACATTTTGGAGGAGTTGGATTCCAGCATCAGTTCCTTAAGCGGGTTCAACAAGGACGTAATTTTCGTCAGCTTGACGACCTTGGCGACGAGCTCGAATGAATCAAAACTCTTACTGCGCTTCATCTCCTTCAACTTTCCGTTCATTTCCTGCACCTCACGCTCATCACTAGAGTTCCGAAGATGTCATTGACAAAGATTCTTGCAAGCATATCAACACTCGTCTCAAACCCGTTTTCTCTGAATGTGTCAGTCACACCAACCAACAATGATGAACGGTAAATCCGAGAACATGCAACTGGTAACCTCGAAGCAAAGCACTTTGCAATTCCTTGATGATGAATGGGAAATACACAGGGCCAAGCTCCTTTGCAATCTTCAAGAGAGCATCACGAGAACCATCTCGAACATCTTGCAATCGGTTCTTCAAAAATTGACAGACAGTAGTCAACAATTTGGAAGCTCCAAGTTTTTGGATTCTTCAGGAAGTCGCATGAGAAGTTTCGTGATGGCAACAGCGACTGGGACTCTCAAGTTACATTTTCCTCGTCCTCCTTCGTCAGCAACGCGAATAAATCCGGAATCAACTTTTTCACGACGGTTGTGTGGATTCGTTGCATTTGTTCCAAGTTTTCCTTCTCCTTTTCGACCGGTACATCGACATCCATTTCATCATCGTCGTTATCAGAATCCACATCCATTGCAGAAGTCTCTCCTTCTGCACCCTCGACGGTCTCGGCTTCGGCAGCGACAACCTCAGCCTCCTCCACAGGGACAAACGAATCTGGAACAATCTTGAACTTGAAGTTCTCCAAAACAGCGACAATAACACGAATCAACTCCTTTTCAAGGGTGGGGCGTTTTGAGATGGCCTTCAAAAACCTCTTGATCAAATCATAGTATTTTCCCCAGGACAAGCAAGCTGAAAGAGCCGCGATGGTGTTGATTGATTCAGAGATAATACTGAAGTCTGACTGACGGTCATTCTCGAAAATAACGTGCGTGATGAGAGGTAAGAAGATATTTGATACATTAGACTGCGAGATGCTTCCGTTCAGACTGATGTCGGCCAAACGCTTCATGGCACGAATACGACGATGGATTTGCATGTGGTAAATGTTGCTGAAGAAGGCCGCTTCGTCGTCTCCATCAGCCAAAAGAACTACCATATCTTTGAATTCATCCATAGTGTTGAAGTTCTTCACCATGACTCCCAAAAGAGTCATAAATTCGTTTCTAACCAGCTCCGTGTTGGCCTTGGCTCCTTTTTTGACTGCTGGAAGTAAAACATGAAACAACATGTTTCCTCATTTTCTCAATCTGCTCTTCAGTCACACTCTCGTCAATGTCTGTTGCATTTCCAGAAGCGACAGCAATGAATTTGGACAAACAAATGCTGAACTTGTTCGGATGAGAATTCCGTTGCATCTTGTAATGAGTAAACCAAACTGTGAAGAACAGGAAGCCATTGATCAGCGTCTAGAGATTTGTACAGTGTCTGGCCGACTTCAGAGAATGCATCAAATCTCCTGTTGAAGTCTGGTTCTTCGATACGACGCGACAGGTACGCATTGAAGTTTTCTACAAGTGTGACAATGGTTCCATTCTCTTGTCGAGGTTGGAAACATTCTAAGTGCAAACACAGCTTTAAGTCGACTGGCTCGTTCCTCGAGAGTAGAAAACATTTGAGAGATAAGTAAGAAGTAAGGGGCGTCCATTCGAGTTTCTGGTGTTTGGAGAGATGGCAAAACAGGAATAAAGTTGCCAAAATTGAAGAATGTCAACCTTGAGCTTCTCTGGTACAGATTGAGAGCTTTCGAAGACAGGGAGTCAATATAATCATGAGCCTTTCTGCTTCGACCGGGCTATTGACAAACTGAGATGTCTGAGCAAGAACGGAGATGACTCGCGAAGTCAAGTTGACAGTGTTCAGCCTAACGTTCGCGTGTAACAAGAGCTTCGACAAAAGAACTTCAAAGTTCTTCAGAACGAATGCCATGTTGGGCTTTATGAGCTTAATAGCAATCTCATTTGTTGTGGCTTCTTTGTCCAATGCCAAGAACGATTCCAAGATTCCGACAATAACTGATGAGACTGCTTCTTTAACGTTCTTGGCTGATAAAACACCCAAAATCTTGGGAATCAACTCGGCTCTCTGTGTAAAGTAGTCGGTATATTTGGCTTTTCGAGACCAAGCGACCATCAGATCCATCAAAGAACTTGAAGCTTGAGTATGTTCGGAATCAAACTTAGGGATTCTGTTATCAATGATGGATTCAAAGATAGCAGGGACATATGGACTGAAGTCGAAGTTGTCAATTGAATTAAACAACTGGGCAAGACGCAGGATACACATTTGTCTGATATCCTTCAGCTGCTTCATTCGGAGAACATCAATGTCGACTTCTTCGGCTGAAGCTTTCTCGACCAACTCCAACTCCGCTGCATTCATCAAGTTCAAAATTACAGTCAAAATTCTTGGTAAAGCCGGGGAAATATGATTCTTCAACTGCTTGATCGAGTCTTCAATGATATTCATAAAACCAAGTTGGTACTTCAATGGACCCATGGATCCAGACAAAGAGAGGGATTTCTTGAATTCAAACACTCCGTCTGAGTTGAAATGATCGTGCTTCAAAGCAAACTTGAAAGGCGTGACCATCAAATCAATCAAAAACTCTCGGTCTTGGTCTTCCAGTGACACAGTGAAAGCAAAAATGGCATTTCGTCGTGCTTTAAGGCCAACTTTTGTAGAACCTCGCCCACGGCGACTGATCAACTTTCCATAAAGAATACGCATCAGTGCTTGTAAAAGTGAAGGCTGATGTTCGAGTTTAACATTATTTCTCAACTCCTCAACGTCAAGAGTCGACAGGAAGTCACGGAATTTTGCATCATCGGCTAATCCCTTCAACTGTTCAGCGTATGAAACAATGCCAGGCTCCTTCCAGGTAAGAATACAACTTATCGCGGACTGTTGTAACTTGGCGTCACCATTGGTAAGAAGATCCAAGAAACTGTTGTACAACCGTTCGGCTTCGCTCATATTTCCAGGATGCCTCAAGTTTTCGAACACATGCAAAAATTCAACAACGACTCCTCGAATAGAGGAAATGTTCATGTCGGATTTAGCCGCCTGTTTTTCGTCCTCAACATCATCTTGATCTTCTGTGTCCTCGGCTTCGTCACTGTCTTTCAATAGCTCGAAATAGAGAGGAAGGATCTGAGCGCTCTTTTGCTCCACCAAGTTTGGCAGTGACCGGAGAAGCTTCAACAAAACGACATAATAATGCATATCTTCCAATCGATTGATGGAATCTTTTGCAGACTACATATGAAATATCAGAATAAGAAATGAGTGCTTCGTTTTACCTTGAAAAAGGCCCTTCTCTCATACTCAGGGAGGTGATGGAACTTTGTTGTCACTTGTCTCGACAAGTTTTCAACACGGTTGATGGTTGTACAAGTTGTGTCCGCCTTTTTATCCACCTGATTCACTTGTGGCAACTCTGGAAAATTGAGCTCGAAGTCGACCTGTTTATGAGCTAAATGGTTTTAGTTTCTTCAAGCTATGCAAGCTGTGAGACAAGTAATTCTCACCTTGTTGTTTGGTTTTCAAAAGAATTGGCAAGTAAAACTTCCAAAACAAATCCGAGCTTCGTTTTGCCAAGTTAAGGAGTACAGTAGATGCATCCGCATGTAAAAGAGAAAATGGCGAACTCAAGAGCGCAAGGCAGTAGAAGCGCGGCTTCTTCGTTTTGCTTTGATACGAGCTTTGCAAGGATCAAGTTGTCCATTCTTTTTACCAACATACTTTTCTCACGATGAGAATCTAAGCTATCTTCAATGCGTTCGCATTCAAGGGCAATTTGAAAGATCTGTATTTGAAGGTTTAGGAATGGGTTATTTCAAAATGAATGGCAAACCTGAACGTCTTGGCCTTTGACAAGTTTAGACAAGCCCATGATGATTCTCAAAGAGTGTAGTCGTACTGCCGGATTGACGCTTCCAACATTTTCCGCGAGATGAACCAACACACGTTCATACTGGTCCAGACCGACACTAACCAACTTCTTCGACGCCTTTATGTTGTCTTCTTCATTCCCATCATCTCCAATAATCGCCTCAATGAAATCACCGACAGTCTCAAGAACACCATCGTTCTCTGCGTAAAGTTCCAAATATTCTCCTAACACAACATCATCAAACAAAGTGCTTAATTGATCCACGTTTTTGGCACGCGTGCATCGCCGGATGAGGGATCCCAAAGCTCTAGTCGTGAGGACGGCTACACAAGCACTTCTCGAAATAGTTCCAAATTCAGCCTCTGTTTTTCCTTGCACGCCTTTACCACTTTTCAAGAGAGCACGAAATAGAGTTTCAAGCCGAGAAAAGTATTCAGAGAACGGAAGGGAAATCAGTTGTGTGCTGGTGATAGCAACAGCCATAGACGCCAGTTTTGAGGGATGCGATAAATCCTGGAAATTGAGTGTTAATTGATGAACTTCTGTGTGATATATCTTACCCCAGACACCAAAGTACTGATTTCTTTTTCCCAGTTCAATCCTTTCACGCTGAGCAATTTGTCCAAATTTGCAGAATAATCCTTCACCATTTGCTTTGGAAGCTTGAGGCATCCATCAACAGTCTTCAGTTCATGTGAAATGTATGGCAATTTTGTTTCAAAGTGAGCATCCATCATCATATCCGACAGATAGAGCACAGACATTGTACTATATGATTTCCAGGCAGTTGGAAGGAAATTGATCAGGTATGGCATGACAATAATGGCCAAGTGGTCAGATTTAAGACGGTGCAGCATCTCACAGAATGAGAAAATATAGATGGGATTCTTATAAAACGCGATGAGCCGACAGATGAATAATAAAGAAAAACTTACGTTGGTATTGAAGAGACTCAAAATCGAAGCCTTTCCTTGAACCAAGATATCCTCCAAGTTCGAAAAAGCAACTAAACCCGCCAAGCATCGCACAAGTGGCATCACAATTGCCTCCTGCTCCAAGATAGCCTTGTTTCCAGAAAATCCGACCAAACACGAATCAACAAGCTCAAATACTTTCTTTCTATCTGTAATCCTCGCTCCTTTTCGTAACAAAACAAGAGTTGAAAATCTCGAGAATTTTTCGCAACTTTTCAGTGTTCTCAGGGGTTGGTTCAGAGTGAATGAGTGATACTGAAGCTTCAACAGATTCGTGGAGGTAATCCCAAAGCTCTTCTGAAGTTTCAGGGGTTATGTGGTGTCCAAGAGCAGTCATTGTTTTCAAAAGGGTTGTAAACGCGATATCTTCGTCGAAAACATTAGAAAATACGGTTATGAATGGTATACACATACCATCAGACGACGGGCAAGAAGAGAGAATGAGGTTGGTGTATTGCCGAATCATCGAAATTGCACGCGAATGTAAAGTATGACGGACTTGCTATGAAGTCAAGACAGATTAGTACACGATAATAGTATTTTCACGTAAGTTTTACCTTTAGAGTCTCAAACATCAAGATAGCAACACCTTCAGAATACGTCCAACTAGGGTTTCTATGCAATGACTTGATCATATACTTGAAAAGCGCTGTCAGTTTTTCTCCCTGGATCTTTCTGATAATGAATCCAAACGCCTCGGCACCAAATTGACGAATGTAGTGTCTATGGTCTTGCATAACAGTCTGAAAGATTTGGAACGTGGGCAACACATCTTCGCTGACTTCACGCGACAAATATTTGAAAAGGTATGCGATAGAGTTGAAAATGGCCTGATAGAGAGCGTAAGTATCAATACGTCGCCTTCCAAAACCGTACCTCCAGAAGTTTGGCATCGCTCTTATGAATCAAGGTCAAAATAGACTTTAACACACTTGGAAAATAGGGAAGAACTCTCTTGCAAATCTCGAGCCAAGAGTGTGACCAAGCTAAAGTTTCCGAATCAGCAACATAGTCCAAATGTATCCCTGGCTTACTTCAACAATGGCTCCGCCGCTCCACTTTTCGGAATCTCCAGATATTTGATGATCAGTTCCACGATTTCTTTCTGATGGTACAGGACGAGCTCCAATGATTGAGCTTTGTGATACACTTCACGTCGAAACGCCGTAAACTCGGCAGTCATATTAAGGTCTTGCCAATGAGAGATTCCATCGACAAAGAAACATTCGACAGCCTGTGCGTTCAGTCCGGGTAAGTAAGAAGCTGGAGACGGATTCAGTTGAAAGGGATTACATCACTGTTTGAAGCATGGATCCCGACATTATTAGCAATGACTCGATGGATAGGATCGATTTTGATCGTCTTCAGCCTATCGGTGAAGGTTTGGAACTATTGCGAGTGGTAAAGGCAGTACGATGGATTGTTGTGTTGTAAAGGTAAGATTTTGGTCAGATACTAATTTCTGAATGAATGTTACGAGATGGTGAGATACCTTGTAACGGTTCGCCCCTCCAGAGGTGTTGAGCTCCTGGCTCATTGTTGGTAAGTTTGGGTCAAAAACGAATGAACAAGAAAAACAAAAAAGAAAGAAACCAAAGAAAGTACATAACTACTGCCACAATCTTTCGTACCTTTTAATTATTAAATAAGTCATTTGCAAATAGCTTTAACTCTTATTGTAAGTTCTGAGGTCTGATTTCTCCCAGCCTCCCGACAAAACATCACAACGTCCAGATCTCTCAGCTTTCTCGTAAGTTGAAATTAAACCGTCCATCCATAATCTTCTTGAGCTCTGAAGGACAAGTGCCTGTCTCAACTGATTCCACACCATGCACGATCCCCGTGCAACACCACCAAACACCAACACATCGCCGCTTTCCAACACAACTCTTTTCAATAATGCGTGCTTCTTCCACGAGTTCTTGTACACAAACACAGCCGAATCCCCAACACTCATGCTGATAACCGCGCCTCGATCGCCTAACTCATCATGCAGCGAAAGCCGTGATATCGATTTGTAATGATTCGCAACACAGACAGACAGTTTGAATGTCGGAGAAACTGCTTTTGAAGTTTTGGCTGCTTCGTGGATGATTTGGTTGTAAAGCGAAACGAGAATGTCTGGGATGAGAAGTCCTTTGATAGTCCGCATCTGCATATGATGAGCTTTCTCATTATGGCAGCGGTAGGTTGGTGAGAGGAGGTTGAGGGTAGTCTTGGCCGTTTCAGCGAGTTTGAGTTGGAGGTCTAGAGGAATGGCGATTCTTAAGGAGAACTACGCCTTTTTGAAGAACAAGGGCATTTGATGTGGTTGGTAGTGGGGATGGAACTGGCATGTGAGGGTTGGTTGCTTCCATATTAACGTTGTCATCAGTTATCCCGTCTCGCAGATGTTCGGCTATCATTCTTTAATACATGTAGTATACGTGATTTTGAGTTGCGTTGCGTGTGTGGACGGAGGGAAGATTGTTGCCAAAAGTGCTGGACTGATTTCGCTGGTGTCCTTTTCACTCACTGGTTTGTTCGTAAACTCAAGACTTTAAAGGGTGCTTTACGTTTGGATACATACATATATACATTTATACACATTCCTTGTTAAATGGAGTAAGTGTGGAAAGTTGAGTAGAAATGATACGATCACTGCTCCCAATCCGACTTCCCTTCTCCGGCCTCTGTCGCCCCGTCCCTCCAACTCAAACACTACCACCTAATTTCCGCATTTCCCTCAAACACCCACGCGCGGCCTTCCTCTCAACATCAACACCAACACCCACCTCACCCTCACCCCAAACAACAACAACAACATCCAACGGCATAACCAGCCCCCGCGAAGGTCTCCCCGCTGGCCCGGCCTCACAACACCCATCCCTCCTCCGCAGCCTCGACTGGTTCGGCACCGCAGCCTTCGCCGTCTCCGGCGCCATAACAGCATCCACCTGCGGAACCGACGTCTTTGGCGCTGTCGTCGTCGGAACGATCACGGCTGTCGGGGGCGGGACGCTGAGAGACGCGCTTGTGTTGAATAAGACGCCGTTTTGGGTTGAGGAGTGGGAGTATCTTATTGTGAGTGCTGTGTTTGCGGGGCTTGCGTTTTATTGGTGGGGGTCGTTGGAGAAGGGGGTGGGATTAAGGATGGGGAAGGGGGTGAGGGTGTGGTGTTGGCGTGGGCGGATGCGATTGGGTTGGGTGCGTTTGCGGTGATTGGAGCGATGAATGGGTTGAGGGCTGGATGTCCGTTGTTGGTTTCTGCGATTTGTGGGATGATGACGGCTACGTTTGGTGGACTTACGAGGGACGCGCTGTTGAATAGGCCTGTGAGGATTTTGCATCCGTACTCGGATTTGTATGCTCCGATTGCTTTTACTGGGGCTGCAGCGTATTTGGCGATGCGTTCTGCGGCACCACAGTTGCAGGGTGTGCGTATTGCCGTAGCTGTTGTATTTACCGTCTTGTTGAGGCAGCAAGCGTGGATCAATGGTTGGAGATTTCCGCATTGGGACTTACCAAGTGAGAACGTGATTTGGTCTACTGAGGATCCACGCAAGAAGAAGAGGGATGATTAGAGAAGATGGTGTTGGACAATAATTAGATGGATACTGCTTTATACACGCAAGTTTGATTAAAAGAAGGTCCAATAAATAGAAGGCGTGATTCTATCATCCATTTATATACAAAGAATTACGTTTGAATCCAACGATTCGCTTCCCTCCACCGTCGATACGCTTCTCGTACGTGAGCAGGACTGAGAGCTCCCTCTTCTCCCCACTCTTCCATCACTTCACGCCCAAGTTCTACAATATCTCCAATAAACAATTTTCCTGTACCGGCAATCGCAATTAGGACATTCGCAGGTACTGTAGTTGTCCCCAGCATTGTTGTCACCACCTGTTGTCGGTTAAATAAATTAGACGTGTAGCCATGACGGACGATGAAGGTATGCAACGCGTTCTTAAACGACAGATACTCTACATCACCCTGTTTGATGCTGTCGCTATTGAGTTATGAGCCATATTTTCTGTCACGTTATTCCCTCTGAACATCCTATCCCCTCTACACTTCCATATTCCATCAAAAACACACCTTTTTAACAGAATTCTTTGGCAACCGACTCCTCCTAAACACCTCAAACCGATGCAATTGTTCAGCATCAAAAGAATCCATCAGAGCCTTCATGTCCGCCTTCTCCTGCTCCGTCTTTTGCTCAATCAGAATATCTTTATCGACCATATCATCTTCATCTTCGTCATCGTCTGAATTCAAGTCCGAGTCTGGATCGTTCTGTTCATGTTCCGGCGGCATTTCAACGGCATCGTCTCCAGATGGTTTTAGTTGCGTGACCGGCAGAGTCGGGATATCGAGGAGGGCCGTTTGAGGGAGGAAAGTGGCGCCGACGCCGTCTTTCGCGGACAAGTCGACGTGGGCGGCGGCGGCTGCGGCATCGATCGCCGAAGAAGCCGAGGCCAAGCCCGACGACGATGCTGTCAACGTTGCGCCACCGCGGCCCGGAAGTCCGCCGCGTTTCTTGTTTGCGCCGCGGGGTCCTCGCGAGCCTGGGCCGCCGCCACGTGGTTTGTCGCCGGGAAGAGGGAGCGTCTTTGGGAGGCGCGCACCGCCTGTTGAAAGTGCTTTGAATAAACTATCCTCGAAACACATCACATGCCATTGCGGTGTGAGTAGGTACGTACCTTCGGACTTTGGACGCGCTGCTCGAGATCCACGGCTTCCCTTTCCTCGGACAGGTCTCCCAGTCAAAGGGTCAATTGGAATAATTTCACCATCCGCATGCTTCTTTGGTTTGATTGGTGGTGCGAGGGGAACGGATGGATCCATCTTTCTCTCTTTCTCTCTTTCTTCTTTCTTTTTTCTTTTCAAACAAACTCGAACTTCAACCAACAACTACCAAACACAACCTCCAAAATGCCGCCCGCAAAGAGAAACAAGAAGGATTTCAAGAAACGGAAGGCGCAAGAATACGAAAGTGACGATGATGAAGTCGTCCAAGAAGATGAACAAGAAGTTGCAAGGACGGATGAAGTCGATGAAGCTGATGATGCCGATGAACAAGACGACGATGAAGTCAACAACAACGATGACGAACAACAAATCGACAACGATCAAGACGCCGAATCTGAGGATCCCTCAAAGAAACAAACTAAGCTTGCATACGCAATGAGCAGAATTCTGGGATCAGCCTTACTCGAAGAACAAGACGACTCCACTCAAAACGAACCTAAACCAAAGAAGCAAAAACTTGAAAGGAGGCACGTTCCTTGCTTCCACCTTACCCACATACTTCTGACACCCTATCAACACAGAACCCTATCCTCTCCAAACACAAATCAATCGAAACTGCTCTCGACGACGCGAAATTAGAAGAAAAGGCGAAAAAACTGATATCAAAGGAAAAGAAGGTCAAGACAATTGATGTCGCCAGAATTAAACCTGAGGAATTGATTGCTGTGAATGAATTGGAAAAGAGGTTGAAGAAAGTGGCTACACGAGGAGGTTCGTTTTATTCCTTTTTTGGGAGTTGGGTTCATGTGTCAGCGTTGGACTTTTGGGAGCGTTGAGGTTAGATGGCTTGATACAATCCAATGCTGGTGAGGAATTCACTTGGTTAGATTACCATGACTCACGCGTGTGACTATCAACTAATGGATACAGTACTTGAAACTTACCCCCAACACAAAAACTTCCCACTCGCACAAAACAACTAACCTTTTGTTTCTTCTCACAACCTCAGTCGTGAAACTCTTCAACGCAATCCGAGTCGCTCAGAAATCCGTCGAATCCGTGAAAGCAGAAGGAGGTGTCCTCAAAAACGCTGCGAAATGTAAGAAGAAATCGCTTCTCCTCCTTTTTCCTCATTTCTAACACTCTTGTTAGTATCGGCAGTGTCGCAAGGAGGGTTCATGCAAATGATTAAAGAGTCGTCGGTGAAACCTGCGACAACGAGTGCGGCAGCTACTTCAAAAGCGAAAGCTAGTGTAGATACGAAAACAAAGGAAACAGCAGCACCGAAGGGAGGTGGTGGTGTACCGTGGATTGACGATGGATTTATGATGAAAAACGCGGGGGAGAAAGCTTGGGACGAGGATTCTGATTGATTCTAAAACATATGCAATAAAACACATGTTTCATGGGCTAACTACTTTTGATTGTATTACACTAGTAGAACTCAAGAAATATATTAAATTATCCATAACTTCCCCCGCAGAAAGCCCATCATCACAAAACATCTACAAAAAAACAAAATAATATATCAATGAATAATTTCCTGCAACAACGCAACATCAGGGTTCAAAGCCTCAACAACTCATAATCAAACACACTCTGATTATACCAAGGCCACTTCTCATCTCCTTCAATTCCCGTCACACTCTCCACATTCTCCTTCATGAGTCGCTGCGCCATCTTGTCAATCGCAATAACTGAAAGGACGGTTTGGATGTACGCGTCAATAAGGTCGTCGATTCCGATACCGAGTTGGTTAAAGTCCTTGCGGTCCATGAGCAACAGACGTTGTGCCTCGGTTGTCCATTCATCATCTCCAATCTTGACACTCAAGTTTGTTCCCAACATTTCCCAAGATGTGACTGTGGGTGTTACACGATGTAAGTACAAAGAAGAAGTGAAACGATTTGAAAACAAAAACTCAACTGCTCGGATCATCAGCCAAACTCCTCAACAACGGCTTCCTCGCCCTCCGCGTAAATTGCGACTGGACGGAACCCGTTTCCATTCGCAGCTACCATCATCCGCAAATCACTCACAAACGTGTGGTTCTTCTTGTTTGGAATCGTTCCAACGTGGTAAAACTTTCCAGCACGAGTAACACTGCTCCAACTCGCGTTTCCAACAAGAGACTGAACAATGAATTTGTCGTAGTGATGGTCAGCGTCCATAAACTCCTTGAGCTCTTGTTTGTTGGTGATGGTGTATACACCTTGACCTGCATTGGAGTATGGGACTTTGAGGACAGCGTGGCCGCCCATGGAGTCGAGCCAGAGTGGGATTTCGGATTTGGTCACGTTTCTGATTGTTTCGGGGATACGAACTTGCAGGCCTGTTCCGTCCAGTTCTGCATTGAGGAAGTCGTAGGCGCGGGCTGCCATCATTTTGTTGCGACCACCGGCAAGACATGAGATGACCTGTTTTGAATGACTTAGTAATGATTTTTGAGAGGAGCAGTACTTCTCAAAAACTTACCGGATTCAAAACAATAGTCTTGGAGTTGATGGGGAAACGGTTCCATGGCTTCTGAGTAACATATCTGAAACAAGCACGGATAGCGTGCCACATCTTTTCCTTGTCACGAATATGCATGACTCCATCAACCCATTTGACAGGCGGGTCAGGGTCTTCATGGTAGTACTCAACGAGCCAGACTTTCTCCTTTGTATGGTCAGCCATAACTGCTGCGTATCCGCTTGCCTCCATAGGGTTCTTGTCATACACAACAGCCAAGTCACCAAGACTCTTGTCAGCCTGAGAAATCAATTCACGGAATGTTGCGTCAATTACAACACCATAACCTAGAGATTAGAAAGGAGTAAGATGGGATTCAAACTGTTTGTTTTGGAAGAATTAGAACTCACCCCATGGTCATCCCCGAGCTCGGAAAGAAGAGGCATTGACTTTTGACCAGATGGACAAGAGTTTGTCTCTACAATAATCATTTGGCGTTGACCAGAAGAAGTGGTTACATTGAACAA
The DNA here is from genome assembly GCA_002104985.1 of Rhizoclosmatium globosum. Taxonomy (NCBI): domain Eukaryota; kingdom Fungi; phylum Chytridiomycota; class Chytridiomycetes; order Chytridiales; family Chytriomycetaceae; genus Rhizoclosmatium; species Rhizoclosmatium globosum. Next base: position 446,809 of record MCGO01000016.1, on the reverse strand, counting down.
GTCTGATCCCGCCCATTGAAAGTATTTTGGTCTGATGAGGTGAATGATTTAGTGTCATACCGAAAGAGTGAGAAATGATGTGAATTGGTGGGAGAGAAATTTAGGATTTCGGACATCATTGTTTCAGATGCTGCGGCTCAGCACCAGACCAACTCAATCTCCATCCGCAGTTCCACACACACGGGCACAAGTGAACAAAGTGCACTCACTTGTATTCAAGCAAGTCCTTGAGAGCACTGAAAGAAACCTGTGGATTAAGATGCGTGTATCTCGCAAGAATTCTCTCGTTTCCAAGCGTCAAAAAGGACGAGACGAGCGGGTGAATGTGAGCATTGAGGACACGTGGATAAAGTGTTTTTCAGCTTCGAATTCCGCGAATCCGATGCTCTTTGCAGCGAGGTTTCCTTTAGGTAGAGCGAGGTTAGTATTCTTTTCAAGTTGACAGGAACGCAAAGAACGAAGTGTCCTCACCCAACTTCTTTGCCTTCGCCGTTTGAGCCTGAGCCTGGGCCTGCCGAGCCAACGAAGAGAATTCGAGGCCGACGAAGCGACAATCGGCGGCGGCAGCGAACACAGCGAACACTCTGATTCGGTGTCGCTCGGACCAAACGCGTCTTCGGGCGACAGAACAGACAGAACAGACTCGGGAAGAACGGCCTTCTTGCCCACTTTGCGCTCGCCAATTGTTGGTGTCGAGTCCGGCTGCGACGTTGGAAGGGGTGGCTCGGACAGCATGCGATGTGGCAGTGGTGGTGGTGGTGGTGCTCAACAGCTCGTTTGTTTGACAGTTTTTTTATTTGTTGAAGCGAGAGAGCGGGTTTTTGTTTGGGTGAACTGGAAGAATCAAGGTGGCTCTGCTTGGTCATCTGAAAAAAACGTGTTTTGGAATTTGATGCGAATACCAGGCAAAGCACTGGCTCCCATCTGCTCCTCCCTGGTCAGGGATACTTTCACGTGAAATAATTGAACGCGTAGCCAAGATTTATGGAAGTAGTCTACAATACATTTTATTCAGTTACATCCAACGAAACTTCCAGTAACACAACGGGTTCCTTGTTGACACTGAGAATGCTGCCTCCACGACAACACATTACCCTGAACATATCCACATTGATACAAAGTAATTCCATCACTGCCACACATCCAATTACCAAAGTTACAAGTATTCTGAACAACTGCCCCTTGCCCACCTCCATAAACCGGTCCTGATCCTGACTGACCCCCCGAAATAGGTCCCGAACCAAATCCAGAGTTCCCAGCAACACCACAAGTATTCACAAGATCCTTGTAACACTTCATTCCATTCGGACACTGATTATCCCGATCCCAACAAACAGTCCCACAGCTTCGATTCGCGTCGTCCCAAGAATATCCACATCTTCGGGACGTGTCTGTCCACCCTCCTGGCCCTTGATTCACTTGATTCGGACCTTGATTTGGATTTGGACCTTGACCTGGTCCTGGTGCAGGTGCTGGGGTGTTGGGAACAGGTACTGGACACGCATTGATCATGTCCTTGTAACATTGTTGACCAGTGGGCATTGACTGTCCTTGTCGAAACAATAGGTTCCACACCGGCTGTTTGCGTGCTCCCACGAGACACCACATCTTCTGGATGGGTCTGTGAATTGCGTGAGGCCTTGTTGTGTTTGGGATTGTGGGATTGTATTGGGGTTTCCTGAGGGAGTTTGTTGGTTTGAGGTTGGATTCGAGGGTCCATTTGAAGAACCAGCGGGAACAGTATTGGCGGTGTTTGAAACAGCGCGGGAGTTAGCAGCTGTGTCTGGGACGCCGTTGGAGCCGTAGATGCCGCGCAGAATGTCACTAAAGAACTTGGATTCGGCAGAGACGGTATTGGCTGCAAGAACAGCGATTGAGACAGCTTTGATGATTTGCATTTGAGATTGATTTTGATTTAATGGACAATGAGAAGGCATCAGGTTTTATATCTTGAAGACTGAGCAGAACATCATATGTCGAACTCAAAAACCAAAAATGAGGCAGAACCAAAAGAGATTACTTTGAACTCGCCAAGTCTTATCAGTTTGATGGCCAGGAAATAATGCAATAATCTGACATATGTACGCAGGCTGCGTAATAATAATCATTCATCATCATAAAAATGATTTATTTTGTTACTATATATCTAAGAAGTTCTCTTTAAAACCCGGCACGTCCAGCGCACAACGAAACCGTCCATGTATTCTCAACACAAATCAACTCACTGCCCCTCAATGCTTCGCAACATGATGGTGCTCCGTCGCCTCCGCAATCTTCGCCGCCATTTCCTTCGTATGCATCAACAAAGCACTCGCCCTATGCACAAACCGTCCCTCTCTCCGTCTCGCAACCTTAACAGCTTCCCCCGTCGCCCCCCTCAACTCCTTCACATCCACACGAGGAACCGACAACGAAAACGGCGGAATCCAGTGCTTCGAGTCGCGCTCTGGATCCTCCAAACTCATAATCTGGAGAATCTCACGCTCAATGTGGTCACAGTACTCATCCATTGGCAAGTCATTGGGATCCAAACCGAATGGATTCTCAATCTCGGATCCAATGACTTCGATACCGAGCAATACAATGCAAGAGAGGAATGTGACGGGAATAGTCCACCATCCGAGTGGCGAGGAAACGAGCTGGAAGGGGAGGGAGAGGAGGTACACGAAGAGAGTCTGTTTGAGGTGAATAGCGTAGGCGGCTGGGATCGGGGTAGATCTAATTCTCTGGAACATTGTCAAAGCATCTGTCAAACTGTTCAATGAGGCTGAAGCCGGAAACAGGATTGCACTGTACTTGTTCAAGTACTTTTGCAGGTGAAGGGTAATTTCAAGAGGAATTGGGAGAGGTGCTTTTGAGGAGTACAGAGTCATTCCAAAGTCTTGAATGTGTTGGAGGTGAGGGCCAAGATCAGAGTAACGATGGCTCGGCTCGTTTCTCAAGGCGTGCTTTACAGAAGCGGCGAAGGCAACTAAAAGATGCATAGCACCGATTTGTTGTTTCACTTCTTCGTCGTTTTTCGCTAAATAATTGGATTCCGAATCAGTTGATGTAACAAAGGTGGAGATGGGATTAAGAGGACTTACGTGTGCAGTAGATCCATATAAATCGACCCAAGTTCCTCAACTGGAAGTGAACCATACTCCACACCTTTCTACCCTCCCAGTAGCGATCATAGGAGTTGTTCACTCTGAAAACCAGGAGCAGACCCATGGCTGTACCGAGGAGAGTAATCAGCAAAGTAGAGTTTGGCAGTGCAAGATCCCTGTATTCCAATCAAGTCAGAACAGATAGCTAAAGAGCGTAGGCAAGCACATACTTCAGGAAGTTCACACCAGGCACCAGGTAAAACACACAGACAAGAGTCGACCACGCCGCCTGGCCCAGCGACGGCAGAATAACCTTAGGCAGAACCGCATGCGAAAAGCGGAACAAGTCGTTCCAGTGTTCGTTGTTCACATTGGTTACCGAATGTTTCATTTGTGGTTTGCGCTTGTTCTCGAGCCACTCAACTTCCTTCATTTCGTACGATGAGTCACCGGTCGATACGACAAGGACCTTCGGATCTTGGGCGGTCCCGTCCGAGAACGAGGGACTTTGGAGTGTGATGGTCGTCATTGGTTCAAAGACTCAGAAAGAATTTTTGTCGAACACGCGGACTGAGGCTGGCTGCTGTTCTTGCCATCATATTGTACCGAAAATGAAGAGCAGTTTAATTCAAGAGTTTCACAAGCTGCGATCAAGGATACTGGCACTCAAGGCGGGTCTCTTGCTCAAACCTCTGCAATCACAAGCCTGCCACAAGAACTCATCGAAGACATCCTAAGGAGACTTCATCCCGAAGAATTGGATAGGTTTCGTTGTACCTCAAAGACATTCAACTCGATAATCTCCTCTCGTTCCTACATACTCTCAGTTTTGAAGCACAACTACTCCCGTCAAATTGCCGCATACCCAGGGAAAACAGTGATGGAGCTACATCTTGCAACCTCAGAAACGGCAGCTCCTGCCTCGTTGCTAAGAACAAAGTACTCTTTCGATGGCGTGTATCTTGAGAAAACCTCAAACCAACCAAATGCATTTCTAACGCTACCTTCACTATTTGCCACGTATTTGCTACAGAATTCATGCAAGATATTCAAGTTATACAAAGCAATCTCTTTCACCTGAAATTCAACATGGGGCGTCTCCCAAAATCAATTGGAATGCTTAAAAACCTGCGACACCTGGAACTTGTGAAAGCAATGCTCGTTGGAACGATTCCCGTTGAGTTGTTTGATGCCGTACGTTGAAAGTGCTTGAATTGCGACAAAACCCAGACTTGGTTGGATCTATTCCTAGGGAGATTCGGAAGCTTGTTTGTCTAGAAAGACTTGTATTTTACGATACGGGGCTGAGTGGGCCTGTTCCTAGCGAGATTCAAAGTTTACCGTCGTTGGGGTTCTGTGATTTACGATTTCACAAAGGATTGACGTGTGATTTTGAAAAGCGCGGACTTTTAATTTGAAAGAAGCGTCAATAATATTTGCCTCAGACACATGATTAAACTTAGAATATATGCTCTTTTCTGTTTACAGCTATATACCTTCCTCTGCACCTTAAGATAAAATTCAAGAAACAATCAATGAATAGTAACACCACTGCCCACTTTAACACCACCCATCTAACCCTGCGTCAGTCATCACAACAGTTTCTTCCATTGCCGAATTCTGCTGCCTCCGCACTTTGAATGCCACGCCAGAGCCACGCGAATCCGAGTCCGATGCGAGTCCGAGGCTGTTCCGCTTTTGAGAGACGCCGCGGCCCAGTCGCCACAACCACAGCCGCCGCCGCCGCCCCAATTCGAAGCCGCGCCAGAGTTCAAAGCGCAGAGTTCGAAGCCGCGCCGCCGATCGCTTCGCCGCCTCAGCCAACAGAGACAATGCTCATCAACGGTGTTCAAGTCACAATTCCAAACGAAGACGACATTGACCCAGACCTGGATCGCTACTGGTACTTTTATTTCCAGGAAAAGAAGAAGAAAAAGATCCCTCGTGTGCCAAACGAGGTCTTTCTGAATATCGTTCAGTATCTGCCAATCGATAATACCTTGCACCAGGCCCTCCGTGGCTTGTACTTTGTCTTTGGATTTGATAGAGACCTGATAACCCTCAACTATGTCAAAAGGCACTGGTTGCGGCATCCACCCCATTTCAGAGTTCAGTGGATGCGATTGCCCCCACTCTATCGTTGTCACTTTATAATTCTCCAAATACTTAGAGCAAACAAGTTTCCTGGCTCGCGAACAAATATCATTCAATCATATGGATTGGGGTATGGTGTTCCACCGTCAAGTGTGGACGAATAATTCTCAAAGACCCGGAACTATCAAGTGATACCAAATTCCTTGCCACTGTTTTACTATGGGCTGTGTACAAAAAATATCCTGCACTTGTGGACTTGTTGTTTACCAACTTTAATGTTGGCAACGAGGCGTTGCTTGTGGCAGCCAATGATGGGAATTGGAGTCTAGTCCAGTCGTTGTTGTCCTATCCAGAATATGTGGATCCCTCAACGAACGAGAATCGGTGCTTGCAATTGGCAGTTGTGGCAGGAAAGGAAAACATTGTCGCGCTTTTGCTGGCAGATGACAGATTAAATCCTGCGTATTTAAATAATGTGATTCTTGACCTTGCCGTCAACCATCCTAAAGTGTTGCATCTATTGTTACAAGATAAGCGAATACAGGCGCTCAATCAAAATGTATCGATTGTTTAGAATTTCAAAAAAAGTAATGTTTGACTGAATCTGGAAAATCTTTGAATTCAACATGATAAATTGGTTTGTTCAAATTGGTATTCTTTGACTTCCCCCACAAAACTAGAACGATTAATATGTTATCAGTTTGAACTGTGAATAAAATTGAATAAGGATTCTTTATTCGCAAAAAGCAAAACATTATGACACAGTTATGTTGCGCATATTTCAACTGGTGAACTTGACCCGCACTCCAACCTTCCATCCAACACCTCCCCAAACCCTGATCCCTCCAACCCATGTCTCCCCACAAATACAACTGCATCACCGACACCTAATTTAAAAATCTCCTTCACGTACCATCCGAAACTGGAACAACCCCCTTCAACCACTCAACCGACTTCCACCCTCTCATCTGATGCACAACAACCATCCCAAACCCTCAATCCCATCCACATCTCTCCCACATCCTTCACCCCAACCAAAACACGCACAGGATTCCCAGTCCACCCAACCTTCCCCACCAACCCCTTCACAGCAAGCTGAACACGTCCACCCTTCCCAAACCCCTGCACATCATCAACAACAACAACCCTCCTACACGCACGACTCCCACCCACAAACAAATCCAAAAGAACTTCACACACAGCATTAACACCAGAAAGCGGCATCGCCACAACAGTCCAATGGTTTCTATCCGGTTGCATACCCGAGGCCGTCAAGTCCGCGACAATCAGAACGCCCTTTTTGATGAGTTTGGCGAAATCGGTGGGGTGGCGGTATCTGTTGCGTGGGGATTCGGCGATAAACGTTTCGAGGACTGTGAGACGCGTTGTGAACGAAGTGGTGTCGGAGGGAGATAGGGTTGGGAGAATAGTTGTATTGACAAGGTCGATGAAGTCTTGGAACGTTGGGATTTCTTGGGTTTTTTCGTATGTGGATAAAAGGGGTTGTAAGAGTTGCGTTGATGGGGCGTCTGGGAAATCGGGGAGTTGAAGGAGGAGCGAGATTTGGTGGGTTGTCATGTTTTCCCAGCTGAAGAGGAGGGGTCTGACTTCGCAGCGGGATTTGTACTGTTCGCGACGTTTCACGTAGGAGGAGGGAGACACGAGGACGACCATGTGGGTATTGCGGAGGAATGGGATCTTGCTACCAGGGATATCGAGAGACACGTGTGTTAGAGGGGTGGTGAGGTTCGTGAATTGACACAGAGAATCGGATCGGGAGAGTAGTGAAGGACAAGGGCACACATTGGGCTTGTGGTGTTGATAACATCTCCGTCTGGAAGATGGGATTCGTTCCATGAAGGAAGTAGACAGTTTTCGACAAGGACTTGGAGAGTATGAGAGGTTCCAGACTTGCTTGCACCACATACGAGGATAGAGAAGGGGTCTGTCATGTTCAAATGAACTTGTTGTGCTCTTTCAGACTTGTCACCAATTGAGCTGCGACGGTAACGTTGAAGGGCGATTCTTTTCTAGACTGAGGCTTCAGGGAATTGGTAGGGGAGATATCTCCGAGTCAAAAGCCTCATCATCATTCATTCATCACGAACAATACTTGAAGAAGGAATCGTGGTTCCAAAGAGGGCAGATTCGGTAAATACTTGACAGTGCTTTCGTTTGCGAGAATATTGTGCTGGTAGAGAGAAGAGTGGTCTTTGGACTGAGAGAGAGCGAAATCCATGAGTGAACGAAACTTTAAAGGTGAAGCAACATCAGGCTCGTCTTCTGATTCTCTGAACGCGCGGGTGTGTTGAGTTGATTCGAGGGGAGCTACAATAATATCTTCTTCGTTGACGCCATAATCGACTAGTTGTTCTTCTGGGGCTTTGAGCGTAGGTGGTTCATAACGTATGGAATCTGAGCAAACTCGGGCGCATTCGTGTTCAGTCCGGAAACTGACACAGTCTTGTACCTGGTTGGGTTCAATGGCAGCTTTGACTTGGTCTGAAATAGAGACACGGCGGAATCAGCAGCCCTGACAGCAGCGGCAGAAGATCTCGATTCAATGAATGTATCTTTGGGGAAGTTTGACGGAAGGAGAGTAGGAGTCCAAGGTTTGTTCATCACTTTTCCAACAAACTTTCCTGACGCGTCCGAGTGAGTCAAAAGAGGAACTGAGCGACACCTTTCTCGTTGTTAGTTTGTGGCGGACCCCACTCGCCCCATTCGTCTTTTTGAGTCTGTTGTTTCCAGATTAGCGAAGCAGAGGCAACACAATCATCAGCACACCTGAACTAGTTTTAGCAGATTGTTTTAGAGGCTGATTGAACAAAGGCATTGGAGCAGCGAGACGCGCGGCGTTCGAGAGTTGGTTCGTCCACTCGGACTTTGGCGGACGCGTCTGATTCGAGGCATTCGACGAGTGGATCAACGACTGGTTTCGAGATTGATTTGGGACTTTGAAAGATGGTGATTCGAAGTGGGTCGTCGGTTTTGGTCTGTGGAACGCGCGATGGAAGAAGAAGAAGTTGAGAAGAAGTTGAAGTTGAAGTGGTGGCGGACAAAGAGACGGAGGCGATCTCGGACGCGATTGACTGCGAATTCATTGTCTCGGTTGAAAGAGAACCCGGTTGAACGTGCGGTGGATGCGGCGAGTGGTGCTCCGGCCCATTCGTCGTACTCAGTGTCCATTCGTGTCTTTCTTCGTTTGAAACAAACAAAATATCTAAAAACCAGCGAATCGAGCGTTTAAATTATTTCAGAACGATAATAACCCAGCTTCGATTACCAGATTCTTTTTGATTCGTATCAAACCAAGCGCTCTTTGTTTCTTTTTGCCCTCAAAACCCAGCTCCAAGCAAGCAAATAACAACAAATGACATTCGGGTACTCCCCTTACTCCCGTGGCTCTTCCTCAACAACCACGCCAAGGACTCGTGCTCCTCGCTACGATGTCTTGCCAGAGTTTACACCACCAACTTCAACGTACAACCGTAAAAAGGGCGTCAAAGCGTACACACGAGGCTGGATCAACGAACGAGGAGAATTCAATCTGAATATGAAAGTTGGTTCGTATGGACATTCTAGAACTCATATGGCACACCCTTCAGATCTGGTCAGTTCTCTGTACAGAATTGCACGTAATGAAGCAGACTGTTTTGGTGGCTCCCAAAGGACGTTAAGATGCATCTGTTTTATCAAAAGAAAGATTTGGTAGACTATTTAGACTGCCAGCTCGGTGAATTGGGGATGGAGGCTGCCTCCACTGTTATCATTAAATATTATCTTGGCGACGAACAAGTAACGAACAAAGGATTTGGATGGGAATTCGGTTCTGGGAGATGAATATTGTTTTTAATAAAGTGTATTAATTCCACAACATAATTTATTAAACTGTGAAACTGGCTTGAAAGAGTCACAATCTTACGGACATCTGTTGAAAGTCAGAAATCAGGTAATAATTCAAAAGTACTCACCGTCCTAATATCATACAAATGTGATTTCGATGTATCCCTCGTGAGCGTCTTGGCCTCCTGCACAGCCTTCGGATACCACTTTCCAATAAACAGCTTGTGTGATGATTCAGCGACATACAAAGACTGCTTCATGGCTTTCGTGAGCGTAAAGTATTTTTGAGTATCTGTAATAAGTCAGTAAGTCAATGAGAAAGAATACCCCAACACTAAAGTCTCTCAAACCTTGATCAGTCTCAGAGCTTCCAAAAGCATCATCAAGTCCCGCAAACACATCAGCATCCTCGTCATTCCCCACCCAACACATCTTTTCCGGATCAAACACCATTTTCCCAACTACATGAGGGATATGACTGAGCCCGCTTCGGTTTGTTATCAACGCAGGTCTGTGTCGCGGTTTTTGCGGCGATGGAGGGGCACTTGGCGCTCCTGATGATTCCTTGTCGAAATCAAGCAAGGCTTCTTCATTTCCAGTCCATTTTTGGAGGATTGGGTCGTATACCATTTTTCCAATTACTGATTTGATTATTAGTTTGGTGAAATGGAAGGTGGGAATTTACCATGAGCTATATCTGCTGGATTCACGTTCCGAATTAAAGTTGGCTTCTTTTTCTGTTTCTTTGGAGGTGGTTGAGGAATTGAGTTTGTCCATCGATTGAGGTTTGTGTCACTTCTTCGTAAAGAAGATGCTAGTAAGCCTGGTTTTGGTTAGAAAAGAGCGAGTAAGCTGATTCTACCTGACAGTGCCGGTCGAGCTGGTGTTGGTGCAGGTTTTCGAATTGCAGTTTCTTGTTTAGGAGCTGGTTTGGAAGTTAAGCTGACATTTCGGATAACAGGTATTTGACTGATGACTGGAATCTTAGGAGAGCTTGGAAGGCTTTCTGGCTGTTCTGCCCAAGCTTTGAGAGGAATCGGATGCAAAGGTGGAGTCTGAGATGGAACAGGGACACTATCAGCTTCTGAAATATCGTCAAGAAAGTCCAGTTCTGTTCCATCGCCAAAGTCCATAGCTTTCACAGGTTTAGACATCAACATTTTTACTCCTCCAGTGCTATTCGAAGATACTCCAGCGGGTTGTTTCGGCTGAGCTATGGCTGGTGAGAATGAACCCAACTCCAGTTGAAGTGAAGCACCCTTTGTGCCCGACCTTTCCCACGAGAAGTCATCAGGCATATTAAAACCACACATGATCCTCTTCCATCTCCGTAGAATCCACAAACAGCGCCATCTTTTCTGCAAGTTCCGTCATCCCATTCACTGAATCCACACGCCACCGATGATTCCTTTTGATTCCCTGCAAAGTGAAGGTCCCCCATCTGAGCCGGAAAGTCCACATCCTCAAACCCTTCCTCCTCTTCTTCCGATGCAATAACACTCGCATTTGAGCTGGACGCGTTACTAGGAGTGGGACTTGGTTGAAACCGTTTCACCATTTGACTGCTACATGAACGCGCATCGCACCACGACGGAGTGCTGGCAAGTGTTTCCGACCCCGAATCTTCATGAAGTACTTCGGATTCAAACGGTGCGTCTGTTGATTTCGGAGACTTTGACAGCGAATTGTCGCGAGTGAGGAACTGTGCCAACGAGACTGTATTGAGCGGGTGACTGAGGATTTCTGATTCCAGAGATTTATGCATCGCGTGTTTTGTGGATGAGATGGAATAGCGAAGGAATCCAAGTTGGTTTGTGGTACGTCTTCGGGAAAGTCATCCAGCGCGTCCAAGAGATCCTCTGAGCCTTCCCGTTCATCCTGAAGCTGTTTAATTCTGAAGTCCTGAGAGTTATCTGCCATTTGCGTTTGAGGGAGTCACACCGATCGAGTAGCGTGCTTCTTGTCGTTTCAGCTCGGAAAAAACACACCAAGACAAAATGGTGAGTTGCGTTGTTCCAACCACCAACCACCGTCCAACTAAAACCGTTTGAATGGACAGGCCGGTGCTATGGACTTGGCGGCTAAAATGCCCAAGATTCGCGATGAAGAGAACGAGGTTTCTTTGGATCCGTTTACTCTGTCTCTGGGCCTGGTGAGCGACCTTGCCTCCCTGTTCAACCCGTCTGAAGTTGCACATATCAATCTAACTTGTTTATTCAGTCGTTATCGCCGAGAACATGACTGGTGCGGCAATGTTCGAGTTGGTGCGTTTTTCTTTCAACATCGTCGTGGAACGTGTCTGGGGCGGCTAACGCGTCAACTCACTATTAAAGGTCCGTGTGGGTCACTACGAATTGGTCGGAGAAGTCATCAAGATCGACCGTGATAAGGCTACTATTCAGGTGTACGAAGAGACATGTATGAACCCCTCTCAGTCCTTTTGAAACATACTTATCTCTATACATCAGCTGGTTTGACTGTAGGAGACCCGGTGCTGAGAACAGGAAAACCCTTGTCTGTGGAGTTGGGACCTGGTAACGATGCCTCCAAAAATTCTCTCCCCTTTCTCATATTCCCTACCCTCAATCAGGTCTCTGTGGAAACATTTTTGATGGAATTCAACGTCCTTTGAAAGTAAGCCCCTCTCAAAACAGCGCGTCTCGCTCACAACAACACTCCTCCTTTGACAGGCGATTCAAGACATTTCCAACAGTATTTACATCCCCAGAGGAATCAGTACACCCGCCCTCGACAAAGGCTGGACTGGGAGTTCACGCCAATCAACTTCAAAGTCGGAGACCATGTGACTGGAGGAGACATTTACGGAGTCGTTCAAGAAAACTCTCTTATTACTCACAGTATCATGGTTCCACCAAAGGCGCGTGGAACTATTACGTACATTGCTCCAAAGGGAACTTACAACTTGACTGTGAGTGATTTCTTGATTATGGTTCCGGGAGTTGGAATTAAACGGGGGGAAAACAGCAAACTGTCTTGGAGACTGAGTTTGAAGGCGAAAAGACAAAGCACACTATGCTTCAGTTGTGGCCTGTCCGTACCCACGTCCAATTGTTGAGAAGCTTCCAGCTGATTACCCTCTGTTGACTGGTCAACGTGTTCTTGACGCTCTTTTCCCGTATGTCGCGACTTGATTTCTTGATTCTATGCACGTAGTGATTAATCTGGAATAGATGTGTCCAAGGAGGAACTACCGCGATTCCAGGAGCTTTCGGATGTGGAAAGACTGTCATTTCCCAGGCCCTCTCAAAGTACTCCAACTCTGATTTGATTATTTATGTCGGTTGTGGAGAGCGTGGTAACGAGATGGCTGAAGTGTTGATGGATTTCCCAGAGGTGAGTTTTTTTCACTTTCAAGAAACCGTACTGACATATCACAGTTGTCTATTGAAATCAACGGCGTAAAGAATCTATCATGAAGCGTACAACTCTTGTAGCCAACACGTCCAACATGCCTGTGGCTGCCCGTGAAGCCTCTATTTACACTGGTATCACTTTGTCTGAGTACTTCCGTGACCAAGGAAAGAACGTTGCTATGATGGCTGATTCTACTTCTCGTTGGGCTGAGGCTCTTCGTGAAATTTCTGGTCGTTTGGCTGAAATGCCTGCCGGTAAGTTCGAATTGTACAGTTGAAGGCCAGATTCTAAGAAAATATGTCAGATTCTGGATACCCTGCTTATCTCGGTGCTCGTCTTGCTTTGTTCTACGAGCGTGCCGGAAAGGCTGCTTGTATTGGTAACCCACAACGTCAAGGAAGTGTCAGTATTGTTGGCGCGTAAGTATCAATACAAGATTAAGATTGACACTAAACGTACGTGAACCAGTGTGTCTCCACCAGGAGGAGATTACAACGACCCAGTTACTCTCGCAACCCTCAACATTGTACAAGTTTTCTGGGGATTGGACAAGAAGCTTGCCCAGAGAAAGCACTTCCCTTCAGTTAACTGGTCCATCTCGTATTCCAAGTACATGAAGGCCTTGGAACCATACTACGAGAGTATGGATCCAGAATTTATTGGATTGAGAACCAAGTGCAGAGAGATTTTGCAGCAGGAAGAGGACTTGGCTGAAATCGTGCAGCTTGTCGGAAAGAGTGCTCTCGGTGAATCTGACAAGATCACCTTGGACATTGCCAAAATCATCAAGGAAGATTTCCTCCAGCAAAACGGATACTCCACTACGACCGTTACTGTCCCTTCTTCAAGACGATTGGAATGCTGCGTAACATGATGGGCTTCTACGACCAAGCCACTCACTGTGTCGAATCTTCATCTGGCGCCATTACATGGGCAAAGATCCGTGAGAACATGGGTGACATTTTGCACAAGTTGAGTTCCATGAAGTTCGAGGACCCTGCTGATGGAGCTGATGCGTTGAGGGAGAGATACACGAAGCTCGGACGAGAGATCGAGGAGCGATTCCGCAACATTTCTGATGTGTAAAGTGCTTTAGGAACAAAGGAGTGTGAATTCGGCTTTTAGTTATTTGTTTTTTCGTCTTCTTCAAACAAACGTGATTCCAAACAATCTTTCTTTATTTTCTTATGGTACATCATAATTATGTGAGCTCGTTAAATATCGAGGGGTTGGTGACGAAAGGTTTTTCAAAAGTTCTCCCTCGACTTGGCTTCCAGCGACTGTAACAATCCAACGAATAATAGAGGAATGAAATGATCAGTATAAGGTAATTAAAGATAGAATGAAGTACTTCGGACACCTTTTGGTAAGTAACACTGCTTGTACTGAAGATGCGATCGCTCTCCGGGATCTTATTCTTTCTCTGCTTTGGTTCCACTCTCTGTGCATGAACATATCCATCATATCCTTTCACAATGTTTCCGTTTGGGTCGTCCAAGTAGGAGCCTTCGTAAGTGTAGATGTTCGTTTCAAGGGTAGCGAGCTGCCGATCGAGGACCTTCTTTCGTGCGAGAAGGTCTTGAAGCTCTTTCTCCTGCAAGGCATAGGATGGTTACGATGTGGGTGTAGAGATGTGATGATCAACGTACAACAAGGGCCAGTTTCTAAGTATCATGGTTACATTACTGTAGCTCCAATCACTCAAGTCGAGACATACCTCTGCCTTCTGAGCATCCAAAGCTGAAGGGGGTGCAGTCGGAGTAGACATTCTTCAAAAGAACTTTTCTAAAAACCCAAACCAACACCAAAAACCACCACCTTTCAAATGCCACCAAAAGCAAACTGGGAGAAATACGACCGCCCTTTGGACGACGACAAAGCTCAGGAAAAGATCAAAGGTGCGTTCGAGTGAAGCATCGGAATTATCGGTGTTTGTTTTTTTGTTTGGAGGGACGCGCCGTAGCTGACTCGCTTTCTTTCTTTCTTTCTTTCCCTTGGACCCGATTTGTGAATAGTCTTGGACGAAGGCGATATTGCTCTCCTGAAAACATATGTGAGTACTTTGCTGTTTGCTTGGCCTCTTGGTTGCTGATGTGTTGGTTCAGGGGCAAGGTCCATACGCCAAGGAGCTCAAGAAAATCGAGGGTGACATTAAGGATGTTCAAAAGAGAGTTAATGAGAAGATGGGTTAGTTGGCTAATTGGTGAAGTCGTTGGTTGACACAAATTCAGGTGTGAAGGAATCGGATACTGGATTGGCTCAGCCAAACTTGTGGGATTTGCCAGCTGATAAGCAGAGAATGGGAGAGGAACAACCGTTGCTGGTGAGGAAGTGTTTTGGAGGCTAGTGTTGGCTAATTCAAAGTCTTAGGTTGCTCGTTGCACAAAGATTATCCAGGCTGGAGACGGTGAAGACGCAAATACATGATTAATGTGAAGCAAATTGCGAAATACGTTGTTGGATTGGGAGAGCGTGTGGCTCCAACTGATATTGAGGAGTCAATGCGTGTTGGGTAAGGAGTTGGCCTAGGTTCTTCAAAGTACTCTGACACTACCTATACTCCTTGTTAGTGTGGACCGAACCAAGTATCAATTCAGATTCCATTGCCACCAAAGATTGATCCTTCAGTGACTATGATGCAAGTCGAGGAGAAACCTGATGTTACCTATTCGGATGTTGGTGGATGCAAAGAACAAATCGAGAAGCTACGTGAAGTTGTCGAGATGCCATTACTTCAGGTTTGGTCGTCGTGTGGAGAGGATATTTATGGGGAATTAACACTTTCATTAGCCTGAGCGTTTCGTGAACCTCGGTATTGACCCACCAAAAGGAGTCTTGTTGTATGGGGTACGTTATTTCACTATTTCGCTACTTTCGTGTTGACCGAGAATTTGCAGCCCCCAGGAACAGGAAAGACACTCTGTGCTCGTGCTGTTGCCAACCGTACTGATGCCACCTTCATTCGTGTCATTGGTTCTGAGCTCGTTCAAAAGTATGTCGGAGAAGGAGCTCGTATGGTTCGTGAGTTGTTTGAAATGGCACGTACCAAGAAAGCCTGCATTATTTTCTTTGACGAAGTCGATGCCATTGGAGGTTAGCTCTTGCTCATTGTTTCTCTGGGTACTAAATTTAGTTTAAAAAGGTGCTCGTTTCGATGATGGTGCTGGAGGTGATAACGAAGTTCAGCGTACCATGTTGGAACTGATTAACCAACTGGATGGATTTGATCCACGTGGAAACATCAAAGTGTTGATGGCTACTAACAGGTCAGTTTGATTCTTTGTTTAGAATATCGTTGCTAAACGAAAACTCAAGACCCGACACTTTGGACCCCGCCCTTCTCCGTCCAGGTCGTCTTGACAGAAAAGTCGAATTCAACCTGCCTGACTTGGAAGGACGCGCTCATTTCAAAATTCATACCCGAAGCATGTCTGTTGAACGTGACATTCGTTTTGAGCTCCTGGCGCGTCTGCCCTAACGCAACCGGTGCCGAGTTGCGCAGTGTTTGTACTGAGGCTGGAATGTACGCTATTCGTGCGAGAAGAAAGGTTGCCACTGAAAAGGACTTTTTGGAGGCCGTCCAAAAGGTTATCAAGAGTTATGCAAAGTTCTCAGCAACGCCTCGGTACTTGATGGCTATGTAAAGATCTTCATGATTATCGTTTCGGTTGAATAAATCGTGATTTGGCTTATTATAATTAACGAAGTAGACTGTCGTATGATGTTGGGTCACAATTAGCATACACTGATACTTGTTTTTGAAATGAATGAAGAAATCATTGGTGTATTGTCGGCATTTTATTACAGCAGGAATTCAGCATTCAAGTTACTTAGAACTTTGCCTTGCAGCGGCCTCGGCAGCATTCTCAGCCTCAATCACAGTCACAACAGCTTCCACTTCCTCTGGCGTCAAGTTTCTCAAGATACTGTCAGGTCCCATAACAGAAACTTCAATATTCTTTGAGCCAGTTTGGACAATCTTTTGTGGTAAAGTTGAGTACAAAACAGTCTTTGACAAAGTTGAACTGTACCTCCAGCAGGGAACGGATCGCCAATTTGATGCTGTCATCGTCAGACATATTTTCCTTGTAGTTCTTTTCAAGGAATTCACGGACAGTCTTTGAACTGCGTCCAATCGCGTTGGCCTGTAATGGTATTGAGAATAGATTCGCCAAGATTTAAAAACAGACCTTCCAGGCAGAGTAGATTCCAGATGGATCAGTTTGGTAAAGCTTTGGCACCTTGTCAGAATCAAATCCGATGATGAGGGTAGAGATTCCAAATGGACGAACACCTCCACTCTGCGTGTATTTCTGAATTGGAAAGAATATTGAGCGTCAGCGTTGCTTGGTGAGAGGAATGTCCCCCATTTTTACCTGCTGCACACCAGCAATGTATCGTGTAATGTATTCGATGGAGACGGGGTCTTCAACAGTCAAACGATGCGACTGACATTCAATACGAGCCTTGTTGATGAGAACTCTCGCATCCGCGTTCAATCCTGAATTACAGTCTGTTAAAGCAGCCTTCCCCAAAGTGCCCACACAACCCGCAAAAGCCATGCACACGTGGTCATCCAGCAAAGCAATTTTGCGGACAGTTCGCGGGTCTTGCAGCTTGAGGGTTGTCTTCTTCTCGACACCAAGAACGACGATGTTGGCGCCACGAACACCGACCTGCGATTGATTAGATGGCGTAATTGATTGGTTTGGGTGATTTACAGCACAGGTTCCCTTGCGGACGGCTTCGACGGCCTAGGTGGATTGCGTGTTAGAAGGGCAGGATGGTTGGCTGAAGACCCACGTATTCGACTTGGAACAGGTGGCCATCAGGCGAGAATACGGTCAAGGCACTAGTTTGTGAGTGTGAGTTGGCGTGGTGTCGGAGGCAGGGACGAACCGGTCGTAGGACATTTCGGATGTTTTTGATGAAGGTGTTGCGCGTTCGAAAAACACAACTAATGAATTCAGACATTACCTTTATTAAGCTTAATTAAATCTGAGAAAAGTAAGAATAAAACAATTTGTCTACGTTAGCATTTATTTTGATTGAAGTGCCCTTAATTACATACCTCTACCTGTGCTTGCACTGAATCAACAACAAAAGTAAATATAAACTCACTTTTTACCCTTTCAGTGAATAAGTTCAACACCTGGAATAACAGACGGCTTTTCGGCGTTTGTGGTGGGAATTGTGTGTTGGCATTTATCCCCAAACCAACAATGAGCAAGGCTGCATCCGAACTCCGCCAACGAAAGCCGGGTGAGGATAAGAAAGCTGAAGAGCCACAAAAGAGTAGATGCAGTGGATGACATTGATCCCAGGCTAAGCTGAAAGAGGTGCGTTGTGTATTGCAACACTATCTCGCACGACTAACTGAATGCAGACCAAAAGGCCCAAGAAAGCACAAAGCTCTCTTCCATTCTACATTGCTGTGCTATTGACTGCAGCTGCCGTATTTACAAGGCTTTATAAGCTCGGCTTCGCTGATTTCGTTGTTTGGTGAGAGCTCACACTTCTACCCTTCTCGCCGCCAAAGCTGATCAATCACCAAGGATGAAGCGCATTTTGGAAAGTTCGCGTCCTTTTACATTCGTCGAGAGTTCTACCATGGTAACTCCAAGCCTTTCTGCTCATCCAACATTGCTGACGTTGATTATCCAGACGTTCACCCGCCCTTGGGGAAAATGCTTTGGTGCTGCTGGACTATTTGTTGGATACGATGGGCACTACAAATTGAGTCTGGGGCAAAGTATCCCCCAGAGTTGAATTACACTGGATGAGAGCGTTTTGCTCTCTGTTTGGAGCCATGATGGTTCCTCTTGGATTTTTATACGGGTCGTCAATTGAAGTTGTCTCTTCTCGCTAGTACATTTTTGGCATTGATGGTCATGTTGGGTACGTCGCTGAATGAACTTGAATATCAGGGCTGCAACTTAACGAAGAATAACAGACGTATCCCTGATGTCCATCAGCAGATTCATTCTATTAGATTCCCTTCTTTTATTCTTTACTTCGCTCTCAACGTACTGTCTGGTCGTATTTAGAAACTATCAAAAGACCGAGCCATTGTCCTACAGATGGCACATCTGGATGGCGTTTACAGGTGCCTCCATCGGTGCTTGTTTGAGTGTGAAGTGGGTTGGTCTGTTCGTCATTGCCCTTGTCGTTTGGTATGTCCATCACAAAAGAATCAACGAGTTGCTGATAACCTAAATGCTAGAATACCCTCGAAGACTTGTGGGACATGCTCGGTGATCTCAAGATGCCAGTGGTGTGTTGAAACTAATGTTATATTCACGGTACTGACTCTATTTCTCTCTCACAAGCGCAAATATGCCTACCACTGGCTCGTCAGAATTGTCCTCTTAATTATTTGCCAATGGCTGTCTATGTTTCCTCTTTCTGGATCCACTTTACAATCCTCAACCGTTCCGGTGAAGGGGATGCCCAAATGTCGTCACTTCTTCCAGGCAAACTTGATTGGGAACGACTTCCACAATAACCCCATTTCTATCGCGTTTGGATCCAGGCTGTCAATCAAGAATAATGCACGTGGAGGTGTTTATTGCACTCGCACGTTCAAAAGTACCCTCCAGGTGCTTCAGGGTCTGAGCAACAGCAGATTACTTGTTACCATCACAAAGATGTGAACAATAACTGGTTATTATCACGCCAGCTAGCGAGGCGATGCCTGAGGAAGGGTCATTCGTTATTTGTACGAGGCGACAAAATCAGACTGAGTATGCCTTGTAACGGTAATCATGGACTAATTCTTCTATTCTCAGTGCATGAACAGACCAAGAAGATGCTTCACAGTCATGCTCTTCCTGCTCCAATGACCAAAGCCCAATACGAAGTCAGTGGTTACGGAAGAGTTGATTTGGACGACCCAAATGATTTGTGGGTTGTTGAAATCGTCAAGGTAAATCGAAACTACAATGCACTTGAAAAGCTAAACAAGGTTGCAGGATGAGAGACCAAAGGACACCAAAAAGCCTCGCGAAGTTAGATCCATGACAACTCGCTTCGCCTTGAGACACGATAAACTTGGATGCTTGCTCCATTCAGGAGACGGAATCAACTACCCAGAATGGGGTTCAAGCAGGCTGAAGTGTATGACAAGTCCATGAACGAGTCTCAATGGAAACTTGTGGAATGTCGAGCAGCACTGGAACGAGTTGTGTATGTAGTATGCTAGGTACTCCCTCGTCTTACAGTGTTTACTAGTGCCGCCTGGAGGAGCTGCCGACTACCCCAAGTCTTTCTTACGCGACTTTATTGATCTTAACATCGCTATGTGGACGTCCAATAACGCGTTGACTCCAGACCCAACCAAAGAGCCAGATGCTCTCACCTCTAAGCCTCTTCAGTGGCCTTTCATGGAAGTTGGATTGAGAATGTGTGGTTGGGGAGACCACGAAACCAAATTCTATCTCCTGGGAAACCCAGTAGTTTGGATTGGATCTACTCTTTCGCTGTTTGTGTTTGGACTTGTTTGCTGCGTGTACATGGTTCGCAGCCAACGACGTTGCAATGACTGGAAGGATCCAGGTTTGTGAAAACACGTAGAATCGTCCTGTTTCTAACTCATATTGTTCAGCTGAGTTCGATGACTTTGTGTTTGCGGGAAAGGTTGGAGTTCTTGGATGGTTCCTCCACTACTTCCCCTTCTTTATCATGGGACGTGTCATGTACCTACACCACTACTTCCCTGCCCTTATTTCGCAATCATCTTGTTTGCATTTGTGACGGACCACGTTGCAAAGCGGCTCGGGAAAGTGTTGCATGCAGTTATTTTGCTGGATTATGTGCGGCTGTGACAGGAGTATTCATCTACTACCAAGACTTTGTCTTTGGAATGACAGGGCCAGCCTCACAGTGGAAAGATCGCCAGTGGAGGAAATCGTGGAACATCTACTAAAGAGTGTTTCCCTCTGTTCTGTTCTCTCTTTTTCTTTCGATTGCTATTTAGTTGAATAGTATGATTCGTTGCTAAATGTGAGGGATGATGTTCTGTATGTACTATTCTTGACTTCATTTGGTTCATCAAAAACCATCCACAAAACGACAAGATGGCCATCACTGACTACCTCCCGTGAGTCAATCCTCTCCATAGCTATTTCGAGTAATGTTGGTAAATAGAGGTGCTGGGTCTGACCCTTCAGGACTTGAAGAGATGTGCGGAGGATTCAAGTTGACACGCACCCAGCGATTTTACGGTTTCGGTAAGGACCCATTGGTTAAACCGGCTTCCTCATTAACACTCTATTTAGGTATTTGCTTTGGTGTTGGTTTCTTGCTGTCGATCCTGGTGAGACGATTAACACAGGAGTTCAAATTGACAACTGACTCGTATTGTGCAGTCTACTCTTCTATTGGCAACAGCCAATGTGACTGGATTTGCGGTTCCTATATACCTTCGGAAACATTGTTTCGCTGGTGTCGACTGGTTTCCTTGTTGGTTTCATCAAACAGTTCCAAGTATGTCTCCTCACTTGGACTATATGACCTCAATCTCATCAAACTTACAGAAAATGTTTGACTCTACTCGCTTCGTGGCTGCCCTTATTTTCATCGGTTCATTGGTTGCAACTCTTATTGTCGCCTTCACACTCAAAAGTGTTATTCTTACAATCATTTGCTGTATTATTCAATGGCTTGCGCTTCTCTGGTATGTCTCACGATGGTTTAATTTTGTTTTAAGGTTCTGACGTGTTCAATTTCCCAATCTTGCGAATGGCACAGGTATTCCGCTTCTTACATTCCATTTGCACGTGATATGATCAAGAGCTGTCTTGGTGGAATTATGGGATGAGTTTTCCATTCTGTACCTCATGAACATTGAAGAACAAGGACAACGGATCTGCTCTCTGACTCTTTCACTTCTTATTACCCAGCAATAAAAGTATACATTCGTTACTATTTCTGTCTTATTCAGAAGTGTCCAAAATGACGTTTCGACCACCAGCAAACCTCCTTCCTGTTGACTTCAAATCGCTTGCGGATCAATACCCCAACCTTGCCAAATAGTTGAGATCGTCTCTAATCATACGAACCCTTCGACTCATATTCGAAACCAGCGTCCATCGAACAAAGAGCGGAGTTTACAGCCTTGACTTCAAGAACCCCAAAGCACTGCGAGAGCTCAGCGTAGCAGTATTATGGGTCCATTTCCAGCTCAGACTTGAAGTTCCACTGGATACTTTAGTGCCTCCCATTCCAAACAGGTTCTGTGATGGTTAGCTCTGTTCCTGACTGACACCATAACAGGCTTGGATACGTCTGCTGGACTGAGTACCTCACAAAGTTATCTGTTGAATCGAATGTAGGAAGCAAATCTAATGTCTAAATGCGATTGATATGTGAGCGAGTGTTACTTGTTTGTGGATATGTCGTAGTCCTAACGAAACATAATTCCCAGTGGAACTGGAGCGTCGTGTATATACCCACTACTAGCATGCCGCAGAAACGCCTCCTGGAAGTTTCTGGCTTTGGGTTCGTGTTAAGAACATCAGATTTCGACAAAAAACTGAATACCAATCCCCAACAGACATAGATTCGCGTCAGGTCGATTACGCAACGGAGAACGTCAAAAAGAATTCGTTTACTGGACGAATATCTGTTGTTTTGAATGAGGAAAACACTTCAATTCTGCCTTCAGACCTGATTAGCGAAACCAGGTTTGAGTTGTGTACTGCACTGTCAAAGTAATCTAAACTTGCAATTGAAGATACGAGTTTTGCATGTGTAATCCTCCGTTTTACCGGAACGCGACCGAAATTCAGCAATCTCGTGCCTCAAAATCGGAAAGCCCTTCAGCGGTACGTTCCCAAAAGCTAGTTAATGCCGTCTCATTCACATTTTCGTAGATATGCACAGGCTCTCGAACTGAAATGATAACTGAAGGCGGTGAACTTGAATTCCTCAAACGACTTCTCAAAGAAAGCCTCAACTTGAATACTTCGATTCGATGGTTTTCATCTCTGATTGGACGTCGGGAAGATTATGATCTGTTTTTTCAGCATTTGGATTACACAAAGGAAAAGGAGGGACTTGAGCTTCTGATTGAAACCGCAGAGTTTGCTAATGGCAAGACGGTTCGATGGGGTATAGCATGGAGTATTCCTTCCAAGAAATCTTCAAAACGTAGACGAAGGATCAAGAAAATAGATTGACTTATTTGCTTGGCTTTGAATATAAAAAAAGTTGTGACCTTCTTGCAAATTAAATTGATAGCCAGTGAGACGAATACTTTTGTACAAGAAGGGCTTTGAGATTGTATTGCTCATATTGAACAGACTATACAAGCCAGCAGTGCAAAGGTGATAAAAGGAATAAGGATTTACCAGCCCATTCTATGATAGTTAACCTCTCTGGCAATCGACATGGGTTTGGATCCCAGCCGTGGTTCAACAGCGGGCGAGAAGCCTTCATGAACCATATGCTAAATGAAGAAAATCATAAGAAATATTTATTATTTCATTCAGCATACATCTTTTACAATAAACCTTGTCGTCTCAAATCTATATTGAATCCAGGCAATAAGGGGCACATTAAGCAAAGGGATTATTAAAGAAATCGTACCTTCAAACGTCTTCTTGTTAAATACGTTTCCTTCAGCATCCTCGAATTCTTCCATAGCTTCCGCTTTAAAGGCTTCGGCTTTCTTGGCGGTGTTGAGCTTTTCCCATACTATCCAAATCAGTTAGCGAACAAAGGAGCTAAAACACAGCTGACAGATATAAGAAAGACACTTACATGCAAATGCATCACTAATCTTTGTGATTTCTTGAAAGTGTTTCAAATTTGGAATACCAAGACACTTCATTCCGTGAGCATGGCGCCACTCCTAACCCCCTCGTTATTTACCACCAATGAATACAAGAACTAAAAGACGTTACCTGGAAGTGTCGATCAAATGCTTTACGTCCCATGTAAATAAAGTTTCCACAAATCTCGCATGGATACTCGACACCCAATCCGTGCAGTTTAAAGAGCCAATATGGAATCGGTTTACCATCCCAACCCATGGGAAGTTTGAGTGGGTTATAGATTTCGTTGTTTTCTTCTTCCTCCTCCTCGTCAGCGCTGAAGTCTTCTGGTTCGTCTTCAGCATAGTCTTGCAGGTCGTACCGGCTTTCGCTTTTTCCTGGTTGTGAGGGATGTAAGTATGCACCAAAGAGAATTGAAACAAAATCGGAGAGTTCATACAATTTCGTCGACTGAAAGGGTTTGCTTTCGCTCAATGAGATCCCTTGTATCTTCTCTCTGTTGAACCAGACTCTCTCCGAGTTTTTGAATAGTTACTTCCAGCAATTTGACTTCCTTCAACGCCTCCAGTTTTGACTGAACAACTTCCGTCTGCTTTTCTTGACTTATTTTGCCACCATTCGCGGCAAACACTTCCGCAGCCTTTTTGTGCTTTCTTCCAGGCAAATGCGCATCAAAAATAGATTTGTTTGTGAATTGTTTGGCACAAGGGTGACAGAACAAGAAGGGTCCGCCATATCTTGGTCCTGCGATGCCGCCCATTCGTTCACTTCTTCCGTGGCTGCATTTCGAAGAGATGCATGATCGAGCAGAGGAAGAGCGCGTTTACAGAACCCTTCGAGGTATTCAACGAGGTGTGCCAAATATCGTTTGTAGTCTGCTGTTTTGCGAGTTTCAGGTGGTACACTGACTGATCTTCGTCGAATTTATCAAATAGGGAAATGTAGGCAAGGTAATTGATTCGCTTCACGTTCTTGAGGTTGATGTAGAGCTCAAAAGAGCTGTTGAGATCCAAAAACGGCCGCGCATTTCTTCACCAAGAACATGTTTCAATGTCTACGATAAGTATCGTGAGTTGAGCTGGTTGGACGCTTCGCAAGTGCTATAACCTTCCAGTTCCTGGTCCTCATCCACTTTAGCCACCTCCAGCTCCAAAACTTCGACTTTTTCATCTGGATGTCTTCGGTGATGGTCCTTAATATCCTTCAATCTGTTGTAGAACTCTGTAAAGTCTGCCGAGTTTCCAGCGTTTGAGATTGAAGCGATTTCAGCTTTGCGAGCTCTATGAGTTGGATTGAATACTTGGCATTGACGGTTGAGTGAGCTTACCCGTTGGCATCGGCATAAGTGTCGAGCAGAGACTGAGAGAGGGACTGGATGCGGTCTGTTGCAGAGGGTCAGCTTATCACTCTGGACATGCATCAACAGTATATACCAAGATGTCTATTGATTCTGTTTGCTGAATGAGCTTGTCCAAGCTGAATGGATGATGCGTAGTCAGCTCTCTCTTGGATCGATCAAACCTTCTTGTGTCGCGTATCAATTCGAGGCAACTTGTTCCTGAAGTCGCTCGATTTCCTCGTGGTTCGGCGTTGTGTTTCGAGAATGGACGTTGACATTCTCTTTTTGGTTTTCTCTTTTCTTTCTTTCTTTTCTCTTCTTAAAAACAATCAAAGAAAAACAGAACAAATGTCGAGTGGTATTGACCGTGCTTCAGACGAGAAACTTGTCTTTGAAACGTCCTCAAATGTGAAGGTTGTTTCGTCGTTCGATCAAATGGGTTTGAAGGAGGATCTGCTCAGAGGCATTTATGCGTACAGTGCGTTTAACTGCTTGCTTGTTTGCTTTGTTGCTGGCTACTGATTACTGCAAACAGACTTTGAGAAGCCGTCTGCAATTCAGCAAAGAAGACCCATCGTGAAGGGACGAGACGTTATTGCTCAGGCCCAGGTGTGTTTGTTGCGCAGTCACTTCAAGTCTCCCTAACGCATTCATTCACTCAGTTGGTACTGGTAAAACGGCGACCTTCTCTATCTCTGTTCTTCAGTCTATTTCAACCACATCAAAGAAACTCAAGCTATT
Organism: Rhizoclosmatium globosum; assembly: GCA_002104985.1. Lineage (NCBI taxonomy): Eukaryota > Fungi > Chytridiomycota > Chytridiomycetes > Chytridiales > Chytriomycetaceae > Rhizoclosmatium > Rhizoclosmatium globosum. The sequence goes on along the minus strand of MCGO01000016.1, from coordinate 421,550 downwards.
ATTCTGTCGCCAACTAGAGAACTGGCAACTCAGATTCAATCTGTAGTTTTGGCGCTCGATTACATGAATGTTCAATTCATGCATGTATCGGTGGAACCTCTGTTGGAGAAGATATTCGAAAGCTCGACCATGGCCAACACGTTGTCTCTGGAACACCAGGTATAAAACTCAATATCACTTCTGAAGACTGAATTAAATATTACTGGGTACTTAGGACGTGTATTGATATGATCAAAAGAAAGCACCTCCGAACTGGATCTATCAAAATGCTTGTTCTTGATGAGGCTGACGAAATGCTCTCACGCGGATTCAAAGACCAAATCTACGACATCTACAGATACCTTCCTCCTCAATTCAGGTTTTACTCCTCTCTGCCACATTGCCACACGACGTGCTTGAAATGAGACAACAAAGTTCATGACTGATCCAATCCGTTGCTTGTAAAGCGTGACGAATTGACGCTCGAAGGAATCAAACAGTTTTTCGTTGCCGTTGAGCAAGAAGACTGGAAGTTTGAAACTCTTTGTGATTTGTACGATTCCCTCACTGTCACTCAAGCAGTCATTTTCTGCAACACCAGAAGAAAGGTATGTGCTGGAGTTTCAAAGTCCTCCTTTCATTTTCTAACCAAAGACATCCTTACAAGGTTGACTGGCTCACCGAGAAAAAATGCGTGAAGCAAACTTCACAGTCTCATCCATGCACGGAGAAATGCCACAAAAAGAACGTGACTCCATCATGCAAGATTCCGTCAAGGCGCACCGCGTCCTCATCACCACAGACGTCTGGGCCCGTGTATCGACGTCCAGCAAGTCTCCCTTGTAATTAACTACGATTTGCCTGGAAACCGTGAAAACTATATTCACAGAATCGGTCGATCGGGTCGTTTTGGTCGTAAAGGTGTTGCCATCAACTTTGTCAAGAATGAGGATGTGAAGATTTTTGAGGATATTGAGCAGTATTACAGTACCCAGATTGATGAGATGCCCATGAATGTTAGTGACTTGGTCTAAAACGTCACTAAAACGTCACTCTTTCTCTCCCTTCCTTTTTTATTCAACACCTTCGAATTATTAAAGTGGCTGTTTTATTCTGATGGATGATGTATTTCAATGATGTGGTTAAAAATTGTCATCTTTCTCTCCCTCTTTTTATTTAACATCTCTGTTTTTATTGCTTGAGTTATATTCTTAGTCATCAGCATGACTGATGATGTGAGCATTTGTATATTTCAGCAAAATCGTGGATTCATATTGAAGTATCGTGGGACCAAATGAAATCTTGGATCTGATCGTTTTCTCAAATTGGATATTCTGAGGCTGCAACTAATGTGGCGCGTGTTGGTGATGGAGATGAAATGAGTGTTGACACAACGCTTTGGACCAAAAATTTGAACAAATGAGCCTCGTTTACCACCCTGCGTCCTCGTTTCTTCAAAGCCAAACGCAACCAATTTCCATATCATATATATGGTGATTATTCCACTCAATGAGAAAATATACTCACAAAAGCACTTCCTAAGAATTATGCTCGTCATCTTAACACTCCTTACGTTTGTGCAAGTCGTCTTTGCAGACTGGCGTTGCTGGTACAACCCATACACAACAATCGAAGGCGGTATCTACGGCCAAGGCAGCTACGACATTGAAAACTGTTGGAGTTGGTCTGGCTGTTCCCCATGCCGAAACGTTAATCAAGGGTTCCGTAACTTCAGACAACAAACATCATGTGGATTCAGAAGGTATAACCGCATTAAGACTTTGACAAAGACTGAAAAGAATCCACAGATCGTACAGTGACGGATGCTCGATGCCAGACTTTGATATTTTTTGGATCCGCTAAATCCTTCTGTATGAAGCTTGTGTCCAGCACGACTATTGCTACAGCGATGTTGGTAGTCCATATTCTCGATTACAGTGCGATGCCGCATTGGGAAAAATATGCGTGCTTTGTGCCAAAGTCTTGACTACTGGTCTTGGAAATCGTGTGTTGCCGCTTCATACACTGCTGTTAGCGTTCTTGTTGTGGCTCCACAAGGGCAGGAGGCTTATGATTACGATCGTGAATATTGCGGCGCAAGAAACGAGCCCTGGAATGGATACAACTAGCCGCCGTGACTGAGACGAAAGAAGCGGAGCTACCTTTACACTTCATCCTTAGCAGTACATTTAGATTCGAAAGTGGAATAAAGAGTTGTTTGGGGATTGATTACAAAAATACATTAGAACCCTAAACATTAGAGTATTTAATCTGCAATGATTTCGGTAAGACAACAGTAAACCTCCACCATCGCAATCTGTAATACAGCCCCCCCCCCCCCCCCCCCCCCCCCCCCCCCCCCCCCCCCCCCCCCCCCCCCCCCCATAATGCGGCACCGTGAGTTTGGTAAGGCTATGGTGGGGTAAACCACGACACCCATTACTAATATGTGATTTCAAACAGACGGCTCTCAGACGGCTCTCTCCTGTCGTCGAATTTATTCAACCTTACGTCCACTTCTTGTCATTGCCGAGGTTTTTAGTTTTCCTTCCTCCTTGTTAATTTACTCATTTCGCTTGCATTACTCATCTATGCAGTAAGCCAAAGTGAGAAATCACAAACCCATTTCTGATTTCTAATTCTTGATTTCTCATAATTGTGTGCAGCTGAGTTGCGCAACCAGAAAATTTTCCAAGAAGTCATGGCTGTCGATGCGCAAAGCTCTGCTGCGCCAGATGGCGAGTTTATACGGACAGATCTCGAAGCTGGTTCATCTTCGAAAGACGAACTAGTCGTCGTTGACTCCAACCCCCAAGATTCCAGTACATCCGTAGACTCCAAGTTCACAACGGTTCGAGTACCTCTTACCCGTCTTCAATTCGTTTCTGTTGTTATATCACTCTCTCTTGGAGTCCTGTTAGCTGCCCTAGACCAAACAATCGTCGCAAGTGCCTTGAAATCAATTGTTTCCGATTTAGGCCGACAAGACCTCCTTTCATGGATTGGCTCAGGATACATGCTAACATCATGTGCTTTTTGTCCTCTGTATGGGAAGTTTGCTGACATATTCGGTCGAAAGTGGACTTTCATTGCAGCGTTGGGAATATTTGAATTAGGGTCATTGGTGTGTGCAATTGCTACAAGTATGCCAATGTTGATTATCGGGAGAGCCGTTGCAGGATTGGGCGGCGGCGGTGTAATGTCGCTTGTGTTTATTATTCTCAGTGATATTGTGAGCATTCAAGATCGAGGAAAGTATCAAGGACTGATTGTAAGTTTCTTCCCATCTGCTTAAATATGACTAATAGCATTGAAGGGAGGTACTTACACCTTCGCCTCCGTCCTCGGTCCATTAATTGGTGGATCCTTTGTGGATCACGCGACTTGGAGATGGTGTTTCTATATCAACTTGCCAATTGGTGCAATCACTATCGCGGTAGTGGTTGCGCTGCTCAAGTTCCCTCCAACAGAAGGAAGTATGTCCGAAAAACTGAAGCGCATTGATTATGTTGGCGCCACACTCTTGATTTGTGCCATCATTTCCCTGCTTGTCCCGATTCAGCTGGGAGGAACAGAATGGGCCTGGTCTTCTGCAGCCACAATCGTTTGCTTTATTCTTGCCGTCATGTTTGCTGGTGCATTCGTATACGTCGAAGGACGCGTGGCGGAGCCCATCATCCCATATTCCCTCTTCAAGACACAAACAGTTCCCGCGCTTCTGGTCGTCACCTTCTGCCTTGGAGCAAGCATGTTCACCGCCATTTACTACACCTCTCTGTTCTTCCAAATCGCACAAGGATACTCTGCAACTGGAGCTGGAATCCAATCTGTTCCCCTCATTCTCGGCGCCGTTCTTGTTTCCATCGCATCTGGCTTCTTTGTTTCAAGAACAGGAAAATACAAGATGTTTTTCTTCCTGGGACCGATTTTCATGATTGCTGGAATTGTTCTCATGTCATACTTGGATCAGAATTCCTCAATGGTACAAAAAATCATGTATTTAGTGATTTTTGGAATGGGGACGGGATCTCAGACTCAAATGTCTGTGCTGGCGTTGCAATCGAGTGTGGAATATACCGAAATGGCCATTGTTACTGCAGTTGGAAGGACTTTCCAGCAGCTTGGAGGCAGTGTTGGTGTCGCAATCATTGGAAATATCCTGAACACTGTTTTGCAAAGCAAGATTTCTGCAGAAACACAGTCTGCTATCGATATGATTGCCGCCAAGGTGCCTCAAATAGACTCCTCGCAACCATTACAAGTTATTCAGTTTCTTCAGGATTCGAACTCATATCCCTCCATGTTAGCAGAACTAGTTTCTGACTTTGTAGCAAGTTACAAATTAGCATATTTATCCATTCTTCCTTTTCCTGTATTGATTTTGGTGGCTGCATTCTTTGTGAAGCAATATGCGGTGAAAGGAAAGAGTGCAACGGGCAAAACATCGAAATAAAATCACGGAAAGATATCTATAAATGATTCAAAACTCTCCCTATTTTACGATAAAAGTGCTGTCCAAAATGCTCCCTCCACCAATCAATTCGTAGCCTCAAGCGATCCACAACCAAATTTCAGAAACTACAATTTCACTCTCTTAATTATTGACAGTGGTGAGGAGATTGAATGGTCGGACGGCTGCGGTGGCTGGTGATGTACTGTTTAACACGAGGATGAAACCACCATCGTTTCTTTGTTTCCCCTACAGTACGACTTTGCATCAAAACTAGGATGTATTGTACCATTCCTGTCGTTAAAAGCCATTGAGGTGATTTGTTTCTTGCGTTCCAACTCAATCTCTTGTGAACACCACGGATGACTCATAACCTATTCAAAAATTCAACAAATAATCTTAAGAAATTTTATCATACATCATTAATTATGGCTCTTTCCGACGAGTTGTATGTCAATAGTTGTCGGAGCAGGTCTCGACATCCTTTTTTGGACAGTCAATACCGACAGTGAGATAAGGAATATCAAACTTTCAATAAGGTTACAAGATTCCAGTCGATGTTCTAATTTGTAAACTCTCCGACTGATTTCATAGGGAGTTTCAAAAGGAAAGTCTTCCTGGATGACTATGGTGGTGGCTTCGGAATTTCTACACGTATCACATCAATGCAGTTGTTCAAAGCCCATTTTTGATTTTGATATTTACTGTGACAAATTTAAGTCACCAATGCAACATTGGTAGAATACTTGTTGGTTTAGAAGGGTTCCTGTAAGTTCATTTTGAAAAAACAAAAACAATGAGATTTGAGCTCGGCAAAATCCAGAAAAACGTGGGACTCCGTAACATATATACTGTATATTTACAACATCATCATTGAACCAACGTTCGATTAAAGAAAAACTAAAGAAATAACAACACTGAAAGAGCCCATGGTTAAAACTGGATGTACATCTTATTCACTTGCGCTTTAGAGCTCTTGACTTTCTTTGGGAGGACCACACCAGCATCCTTGCCGATCAGAGACGGCTTACGCTTAACTTGTTCATCGTCATCATCAACACCACCGAAAATGCCTCCTCCACGAATTCCAACAGGTCCTTGGGATGAAACAGAGTTTCTCGCGGACTTGCGTCGGAGTAGTAGCTAAGCGAAGGGTTCGACATTTCCGAGTCTCGTCTTGCTGAGAGAGGTGGCATCATGACAGACTCTGGGTAGGATCCGTAAGTGGTAGAGTTTGAGAGAGAAAGTCGGCGTTGCAATCCAGGTCATCAATGTCAGCTTGAGCGGCCTGCTAGAATAGACACAGTGTCAGAATGACTATACCAACTTGGCAACTAGAGCATGAAACTTACAATTTGAGCAAGTTCCAACTGCATTTGCAGTCTGCGCACTCGTTCTTGAGCAGAGGTCAAATCTTCCTCCACAACATTTCGTTTTGACTCAGAGTACGAGAGACTGGAATCATGGCAACTCCGTTCGATGTTGAGTTTACGATTTCGTTGTTAACAAAGTCGATCCAAGTGTTTTTGGACGATTTGTTGAGCGTTGAGAGACTGTGTTTCCGGAGTGGTTAGCATTGCCTCATCACAGAGTCCATTGACATACATCCAAGACTTCTTCATATCAGTAGCGTCTCCAACAATCTCGAAAGCAAGTGGAGAGGGAGAAGCCAGCTTGACAGTGGGAAAGACAGTGGTTGAAGTGCAGAGCTCCATTCTGTCAATCTCAACTGAGTCCATTGATGCTGATTCAAAGAGGAACATGTGGCCGTTTGAGAGGACGCAGTAGCGGTGGATCCATTCGACAGCATCATCACTGGTGATGGAAGAAGGCACAGTGTCTATGTAGCCACTAACAGCGAATTCATCATCTGTTGGCAGAGCGTAAGTCCCCTATGATCTCAGTAGTTTCCTGCTTACCAGCGAGGTCCTGCACTCGGACGGTGGTGGGGAATATGGGGGACATGTGAAAGTGTTGAGGGCTTGTGGGATTGTTTTTTTTGGAGGAGATATTCACTGCGGGTGGCGTGTCCTCTCCCACAAAGAAGGTGCCTCCCTTATAAACGCATCTTATCGATGTCAGTTTGATATCCTGATCTTGTCTCTAGTGGTTGCGTGCAAAAAAGATACATTCTGGACGCGCAAATAGATCCCTTGCCGGAATCACATGGTGCCTCCCATAAGTTTGAACGCAAAAAGGTTTGCATTCAAGGAATAACGAAATGTATTTGAGAATATACAGCATTAATGAGCAAGTTGGTAATTGAAAACTAGATTAGAACTGGATGAAGCTCTTGGCCATAGCTGCCTTTGCATGAGCTTTCTTCTTCTTTTCATCGCTTTTGATAGATGGGGATTTTGGATGCTCCTCCTCTTGGCTGGTTGGTAATCCGAAAATGCCCCCTCCCTTGATTCCACCCGCAGAAGATCCTGAATGATGAGAATAGAGATCTGACTGTCTTTGATAGCCTTGGTTACGGGAATAATCTTCATATTGAGTTGACAATGTTCCATTACTGGAAATACTGTCGTGGACGGTATGAAACTTGTGGGGATCGTGGCGGGTACCCATGAGCCATTTGCTTTTCATTCAGTTCTTGCTGTGCCATATGAAGCTGCTCACGCAAAACCCTGACACGCTCCTGAGGATCGACAGCTCTTCTTCCGTTCCCATAGACGTCGTCCAAACTTTGGAGAGTCTCGTTTGTGTGCACACGTCTGGGAATTCTTGGAGACATAGCTGGCGCTCGTGAAATAAGCAAATAAATCATGTCTATCCAGGTTTCTTAGATATCTTTGATCCCGTGGCGAATCTGATGGAGATGAATGTTAGTTGTGATACCAAACTCAACGTTCCTGTTCAATACATACATCCACGATTTACCAATAGTCTCATCCACCACTTCAAATGCCAGTGGATTATTGGTCCAAGGGACGTCAGCCAAGACGGTGGCGCTATGACTCAAACAAAACTCGTCAATAACTTTCAGCCGGATCCGATGTTGCAAACTGGCACAAGCGATCCTTCGAAAGAACAAAGAAACGTCGTAACCACAGGACTTCACTCGTTGCATCAGCTTCCGCAGCAAAGTGAAGAAATCCGGAGAGAGCGGACGTGTCGGCTAAGGCCCAAGTTAGCAAGAAGCAAATAGCGATTGATATGGGATACTTACAGAGAAGATCCGAGACGGTCTTAGAGTGCCTCGACGCTGTAATTCATTCAAGATAAGGGGATCACCACTGATATAGGTCCGCACAAACAAACCTTTCACGTTGACAGTGTCCAAGCTAGAGTCCAAATCACGAAGCAATGCATCAATAGCATCCATATTACGTTGTGTCATCAGTACGACAAAGGTTGCTGATTGGGGGTGCTTTTGATCAGGGTTTTGTGCCTTCCTGAAAATCGTATTTTGGGCCCAAGCCCTGTCAGTGTCTGCCCGTGCAACCCCGCCTCGTTTTTAAAAGATAAGATCAAAATGAAGTTTTATCCTTGGCAATTTGCACAAGGGTCTCAGTATTCTGGGATTTGATCGAGTATGTTTAAATTGATACGAAATCCAATGAGTGGCGTCAACCATTGTGTCTTTTGAAAATGAAGGTTTGGAATCCTCTTTATTCTGCACTTAAGAAACAGAGAAACGAATTAGTGCTCTAGTGCTCAACGGAACTTAATTGGAGCGTCTGGCTTGTTGGCCAAAATAGCTTCAATTTCCTCAATAACCTCGGCAGTCAACTTGGGAACAACTTCCAAAGCCTTGACGTTTTCAGTGACCTGGGAGGCTCTAGAAGCACCAGTAATAACAGTGGAAACATTTGGGTTCTTGACACACCAAGCCAAGGCCAATTGAGCCAGTGTGCATTCCAACTTGTCAGCGATTGGCTTGAGCAGATCAACCTTGGCAAGCTTAGCCTTACCCTCAGGAGTCTCCAATCCAGCAGCAATACGCTGCATGATGGCACTGTCCTTCATAGCCAAACGAGAGTCGGCTGGAATTTCCTTGTTGTACTTTCCAGTCAACACACCAGAAGCCAATGGAGACCAAATGGTAGTTCCCAAGCCGTGCTTCTCGTACAAGGGAGCATACTCCTTCTCAAAACGTTCACGGTGGAACATGTTGTACTGTGGCTGCTCCATCAAAGGTCCAATCAAACCAAGCTTCTCGGCAATACGATGAGCGTCAGTAAGCTGTTCAGCAGACCACTCAGAGGTACCCCAGTAAAAGGCCCATCCCTTCTCAATGACCCAGTTGAAGGCGCGAACGACTTCCTCCATTGGAGTGTCAACATCTGGACGGTGAGCGAAAATCAAGTCAACGTAGTCCAACTGGAGACGCTCCAAAGCGGCCTTGGTTCCTTCGACAATGTGCTTGCGGGAGAGTCCCTTCTCGTTCACACCTTCGCCACCCCTATTTCAAACACGGAGCATTTAGTCCATCGCGCGTTCCGCACTTCCGTGTTTCCGCATGACTCACCAGAAGATCTTGGTGGAAATGACGTAGGAAGAACGCTTCCATCCAAACTTCTTAATAGCCTTACCCATGGCGATTTCAGACCGGCCTTCCGCGTAAACTAAGAAGCCCGCTAGACGTTAGCATGCAGCTGCAACCGTCAAACTGTGACACAAAGTACCTTCGGCATTGTCAAAGAAGTTGATGCCGTGCTGTAAGGGAAGGGACGCGTGGTTAGCATTAGTGAGCACGGATCACGTTTGAAAAACAGCCTCACCTCGTACGCCTCTTTCAAACACTGCTCGGCAACGTCTTCACCGACTACACACAATCGAAACATGTTACGAGAGTTTAAGTATGATCCGGGACTCACCTTGACCACCGTATGTCACCCATCCTCCAAGTGAGACTGTGATAGCAGATCAGTTTACAGCAGCTTCCGGCACACCCTGTATAGATGAGATACATACGAACAGAGACTTTCAATCCAGACTTTCCGAGGTAACGGTACTCCATTTTCGTTGGTGTTGCCATTTTGATTCGATTTGTGATGAGTTTTCAGGTTGGGTTTTACGAAAAAGCCACAACAATCAGCAACCGTGCGAATTGCAACATCGTTGTTTATGGTTGTTTTGGTTGTTTCGCTGATCTGACAACGAAGGAAGTTCAATAAGCATTGCCCGTAACAAGCTCTGCCAATCGTTTCCGACCCAATTAAATAGGACCTCATTGCCTTCATAGTTGTGAAGTGATTATGTCAACCTGGTTTCCATAAGATTAAAAAGTTCCGACCTACGTTCTATCGATTGATAACTTAACCTCATTCACATTCATAGAAGATAGAACAGTACTATATTTCATAAAATCAAAATGAAAACAAAGGAAACAAAATAACAGGAGACGGAGTGAATGCAGTAATCAAAAATGTTGGATGCTTTCATCTTCGGAGAGTGTTTGGCCCCGACCCATTTTGTGTCGTAGCCCCAACGGATGAGGTTCCATATGAGCGAGTCTCTCCAGTAGCCAACGCATTCATTTCTACAGATCGATCAATCGTGTTTGCTGGAGTTCTCTTTGCATTCACTGATTGGGATGATTTTAAGTTTTAGAAACAATACGAACCAAAAAAAAAGCCGACTCTACTCACAAGATTGCATAAGGCCCTTTCCGAAATTCAAAAAGTTGAGCACGGCAACACCAAAGGTAGCCAACGACACCAATAGCGTGAGTGCCGTAAACAGCGTCAAACTCCATTTACAACTCTTGTATTTTCCTGGATCGTTCACGGTCCAAATGTCAATCAGTCTGTCTACAAGGTACCCGATACCAGCGGAGAGACCAACGAGGAGCAGTGTCATGAGGAAGTTGGATTCACGGGTTACAGCAAAGTAGGCGAGTAGGAGGAGAGCAAGGACTCCGAGAGGGGAAAAGATAATTGTCACGGTTTTGGGTGTACTGTTATCTGCTCCAAAGACTAGGAGGACGTATTGGACAACGAAACTGACGAAGAAGAACACATCCCATTTCAGAAGGAGCATGTAAATGTGGTATACGGTCAATCGTTCTAATTTATGGATGATGCTGTTAGTGTACAGTCATGGAAAACGAAATGATTCATCAAGGATTTTGATGAAGGGGAGCACTGAAACCAAAACAGCGCCACCAGCACCACCAAGTTAGGACTTACTTCTCACTTCAACGTCTGCACCAAGTTCTTTGAATACACTCCATCCAAACAAATTGTAGAGTTTCGTTGCGAAAAAGCACCACCCAAGGAAAAAGACAAGACTCAGTACAATTACGACAATCTCATTTGTGGCTGTTCGATGGAACACAAAAGGTCCTAGAGGAGGTGGGATTTGTTGGAGGAATCCGACGTTACGCTCTCCGATCGCATCGGCATTCACAAGGGAGGCTGATTGTGTGTATTGAAGGCAAGAGTATGCAAAGATAGCCAAGTTGAATCCAGTAGTTGCAACCAATTGAATCTTTGACGAAGTAATGATCTATGCAGGCGGCATGAGCAAAAGAGTGATTGAGTCAGTCGAACTCACTGAATCCAGTGCCAAATACAGCTGGAAGGCCTGAGCAGCCAGGAAGAGGCCCTGGTAGATTGAAATAGCCTCAGCGTTTCCGATAACGTTTGTTGAGGTTTGGTTGACAAGGAGCAGGTAGCCGCGGTACGAGTTTGTGCTGTTGATTGCCTTGAGCTGGTTGAGCTCGTCTCTGCTCGAGGAAAAGACAAGGCCCTCGGCGATGACCAGCGCAATCAGCTGCGCCAACGACCACAGAATCGCAGCTTTTGCCCACCACGACTTGGTTGGCGGCAGAGGTTAGTTGGCGCCCTTCAATCAACAAGAACGGTAACACACCAGCCCCATCAGACGCCCAATCAACGACACTGGCTTGACACTCGCACTGCCGCCCGTGCTGAAGCCACCTGCTGTGCCAGGCCGTGTCGCCTGCCGGAAGATCGTCCCGCTGCTGGACTCGCTGTCATCGAGCCGCCGAAGGGTGGCCTGCGTGTTGTTCAAATCCATTTCCACGCAAGATGCAAAACTGTTTTCATTCCCACAACAATAAGTGAACATTCTACTTTATTGGATTATCGGACAGTAATAGGCAGCAAGAGTACAAGGAAACGAAGAGATAAGACTGCAAAAAGAGATACAACGAACTGAACTAAAAAAAGAAGCTTACAAACCCAACACATTAAGCTATTAGAGCAAAACGAAAAGAATCTAGCATCGATGAATGCACAAAGAGCTACAGGTTTCCCAAAACAGAGTCGCAGGTACTCTGAAATGTCTCAATATCAAGGTTGCTCAAGAACGCAGTAAAGTCGTTCGCGCTCGTATCAAGCAATGGATGTACCGAATTTCCGAGTATATCTGATGCTGGGTCAGAAAGGAATGAAGTGTCTACAATTTCCTGAGAACTATTCCACATCCAATCACATGAATCAAACGTATTCATATCAAGGAGTGAATCAAGTTGGAGCGGAGACATGTTCATTTGCTGAGAGCCAGGCATTCCAAGTCCACTTGGCCCACCTGCAAATGAATGAGAAATCTGACTTGTGGGAGTGTTCATAACTGACGACATAGTCGAAGCATTTCCAGGATTCATTGTTGAAGTTAAAGCAGCCAACATGGCCGACTCATCAACTCCGTGTAATTGAGTAAACAATTGGAAAGCTTTCATTGTTTCAGCCAACACACTTCGGTCTAGTTTCGCTGGCGACAGCTGAGGTAGATTTGGCCTTCTGAGGAGTCGCTCGAATTCTTGTTGGCTTGACAGGAGTAGCCATTCCACTGACTGGCTCTGGCCTTGCTTTCTTAGCCAAACTTTGTGGTGTAGGGGTTGGACTGGATGGTTCTTGCAACGGTCTTTTCGCCGTCTTTTCACGCTTTCGCTTGTAATTACTCGAAGGAGAGGCTTTGGTGCCTTCACGTTCTTTCAGAGCGGCTTCTAAACTTGGGGGCAGAATGTCATCCAAAGGTTTTAACATAACCCGTTCTCCTTTACTATTCAACACACTGGGCCTTGAATACGGGATGCTGTTGGCGGCGGTGTCGATTGAGGAGTGGATTTGGGAGTGGCTTGTGGTGTGGGTCCAAATTTGTTGTAATGACGACGAGATTCGCAAATATTGTGGTATTGCTTGAGTGTCTTGACGTTCACTGGCATGTGTGTTGGGATTTGAGAGTCAAACGATTTGAAGACGTAAAGGAGGTCAAACAAGTCAATATCTTGGTTCATTGAAAGAGAGGATCGAGTATCATCAGTGCTTGGTTCTGGTTTGACGTAGTCGAGGGGAGGATATCTGTTGTGACGATAACATCTGGTGAGACAAACATATTGAGATAAACTAGGGTTATCTGTACCTGTACTGACTCTCTGTACCATGAAGGTAATGAACAGCGGACTCCACCTTCTGGTAGTAGTGACGAACAGAATTGGTCTCAAACTCCCACATGACGTCATAGATATGCTCGAGTTGCTCTTTTGAAGGGTTAAAGTCATTTGATGAATCCTTAAGGCATTTCGCAACTTCTAGTGATCTCGACCGACGATAACTATTTATGATTCGTGGTTAGCACTGCAGTGTACGACAAAATAAAAAACAAAGTTACATTTGGATTGCAAGAGGTAAGGACTTTTCAGCTGGATGCTGTCGGTGTTGTTTTCAGGACACAACTGTGTGGTTCACGACCATGTTCAACATGATTTGTAGCGGCGCAGCAGAAGTCCCTGGTTCTGATGTGTTGTGGTAGTACGTAAGGGAGATGAAAAAAAAGGAGATGGGTTGGCGCGTGCAACAAAGTCACACACAACCTTTTTGTGGGGTCTGTGCTTCACCGAACACTCACCAGCGATAGATACACTGTAGCCTTCCATAAAGCTACTTCCCTTTCGAAAGATTGATTGATATGGGGGAGGGGACACTGATGACAGGGAAGTTGGGTGTCTAAGCGGCTCAGAGGATAACAAAACAGATTTATATACTGGCACTGCTGCTGACTCCGAGTGTGCAGATAGTATACTTTGAGAGTAAATGCCGCTCTCTAACAGATCCGACAGAAAAAAATTAGCGGGTGCTTCAGTAATCCCCGATAAAGGGAGATGGGAGAGTGAAAGGAGGGAGGGATAAGGGATCTTGTCTCACCTGATTGCATACGAGACGGTATTGTATGAAACGTATCAGCATGAAGCCTAGTTGAGTGTCTTTGGCTTGTGATAAATTCGAGGCTCCGCGCCCTTTGTTGACAGGTTTGGACGACATCCAACAACTGGCGCCTCAAAGGATCTTCCTCGAACTGAACTGGGCTAGACACATATCCCACACCTTCCAATACGTCGTTATGCGCAGAGGCGGACAACTCCGAAGCGGGTTGTGATGAATGGGGGCGACCCGCCTCGTTTACCCTGGTTTCGGATCCATGAAGAATCGGCAGATCTGTCTTGTTTCCAGTAGATTTAGCCTGATTGCTCTCACGTCTAGGACTAGGCCGAAGAGAGGTGTCATTGGATGTGCGAGACGAGATGCTCGAGTAGTTGAGTTTGGTGAAGGTCGTTTTGGCAAGGAAACGTCGTCACCAAAATTTTCCTTCTCACGAGTTTTACGCACACGTTGGAGATTGATCAGGAGAGCGGCAATGATGGTGATTTCGCCTTGCTGGACAGTCCTTTCCGAATAGAGGTATTATCTACTGTGTTAACATCTTTTTCGTTGTTTCAAGGCTGCGTTCAAAAGGATAAAGGGTATCACTTTTCATTTTATGGTAGATAACCCAGTCAAAAAACCTCGCAAGCTCAATCCGGATCAAGTGACTAATCGTTAGACAAGGTTGAGACCTGCTTGCATACTTCGTTTGAAAGTGTCCTGTGTCAATTTTTCCGGAGGTGATGAAAAGGCTATTGGGCAGTATATCACCATCATCCAAACGGCCAACTGCTTCAAAATAAATATTGCTCGAAATGGAACAACTGCGTCTGCATCATTCTTCGGAAGTTCACCCATACCGGAACCATGTCTCAGTAGAGGCAAGAGCAATTACCAACAATGTATCAGATTTGATAATATCAAAAAATGCTTCCGTCGATAGTGAAAAGATAAATTTTAGTTCATATTACTGGGAAGCGAATGGTTGCATTGTCTTTTCGGTTGTATTTCTGTTTTGCTGTTCAAATCTCAACATCATGATCATTTATGATTTGAAAGGATTATAGGAGTATTTTAAGTAGTACACGTCGATCGCACTCCCAACGTCCTGGACGCCAACTTTACATTTCAACTGGTTCTATTTAATCAAACCCCACAATTTGTGATGTTAATTGAGGCGGACTTCAAAGTCACTGCTTGCTCAGAAATAAATAGTATTCGAAGCGAGAAATCTGCGTTATCGATAGATGGGGAGTTCAAGTTGAGAGTTGCGACTTTCATGGTCATTGGGAAAGACAAAAATTGAAACGAAAGGAATGAAGGGAATAGTACTGGATCGATAACTGCATCTGATGCCAATGCCAGCTGCAAATTTAAAATATAAGAAGGCGTGTTTTTTGATTGGGACTAATTGATACTTTACGTCGATTATGCCCTCTGCTTATAGCTGGACTGGTCACCTCCCCAGCATTTTTCATTGATTTTAGAAAGATTGATTCTCTTTTTATTGGTAAATAGAAGAACAATGGAGCCTCCACTGAAACCCACTTCCAACACAAGTCCCTTGGACCTTATCATCCCCTCAATTGTTTTGGAAACTCAGTCCCTTATTTTTTTATCAAAGAAGGAAAGATGAGGGCAAACTCAAAGCCACCGCAGCTTCTATTTTGGACTTCACTGCACGGCTTCAACCTTTGATTCCAGAATACGACACATATATTTTACCAGCAGTCACCCAATTATTTGAAGCCTCGGACGATCAAGTGCTGAGATCAATTTCGAAGCTTCTGTTGGCGATAAAGCTGACGTTGCAAGTCAACTCACCGCATCACACCACGTTGGACGAGTTACTCAAGCAAGGAAAGACTTTAAGTCTCTCAAAAAATGCTGAAATGGACGATAACGATCTCCCACCGCTTCCGAAGCGAGCAACCGTCAGCGGAGCACCTTCATCAACCTCTACATCAACCTTACCAAATCCAAAATTGAGACGTTCTCTAACTCAAAGAATGAGTGATGTCGCGGGTGCTGTTCGATCTAACTCCGTAAGATCGTCGGTCCATAACCGTGCTTCAGTTGTCCAGGAGATTTTGGAAAAAGAACGAGGAATATCCGAATCCACTCAGAGCGTTTCAGCTGCTCTTTTTGGTGATCCAAATATGCCTATGGTGGAAGCAGTAAAGGAAAGGAAGCAGAACGGGCCTTTCGCGACTCTCAACAGCGAAAGAGAATATGACTCAACTCTATGCATCAATTTCTTCCAAATCTATCAAAATATTCTTACAAGCCTCCCGCGTCCGTATTTTTGATGTTGATATCACAAAATGGCAAAATGAGGGTACCATTATTATAAATGACTTGCGTGAAGACTATAAGAGCACTGAAGTGACTGAAATAACAAAAATACGATAAGCCAAATGAATCTTGGTTTGCGCTCATACTTCGATGGGAAGCAATCAGCAACCACAAGGAGTCATTGAAATTGAATCTGATTTGAAGCTTGTGTTGCATTCAATTGCCAGCAAGAACCCAGTTTTTTCAATTACCGGGGAATTCCCACAAGGTCGGTTCTTAGTAATTGGACGTGAAGATTCTCGGGCTCAAACGAAAGTCGGAAACAGCAGTGGGTGGACTCGCAGAAAGGGATGGTCGTTCTCAGAAACAACATGTGAATGCAACTTTGAGATTTCTGAGGAAGTTTTGTTTGATAAGCAGCCAGTAGGCGGGGCGGGTGGGAACGAGAGGAGAAGGTCAGTACACCCAAACGGTGAGATTATTAAAAATAGTCCTTTGCTGATGGCTGCGATTTGCACGGCATTTGCCTCGAAGAAATAAACCAATAAATATGCTTACTTTATTTTCACATATATTATTGGATGAACCCCAAAAGAAAGGATGCGTGTCAAATGATTATTGGCTTGCACTACCGTCAGCTGGTGTAGGATTGTTGTTACCGGTTGGTGTCGGTCATGCTGATTGGAGCCTCCGCGACCCCCACGTCCGCGGCTACCTCTACCGCCTCTTCCTCCACGGCCATTGCCACGGTTATTATTACCATGATGATGGTTGTGACCGTGAGATGGATTATAGTATCCTCCCCCACCATTTGGCGGTCTGAACGCGTCACCTTGTGGTGGAGGTTGAACATAGCCTCCAGGTACAGGTTGGTACGCCATTGGAGGCATAAAACCACCTTGAGGAATTGGTGCACCAGGATAAGCTCCAGGAGGAATAAACGCTCCAGGAGGTGGGTAGTAATTCATTTGATAGTTCGGATTGTATGCCCCACCGTATTGTTGATTTGGATAATATTGAGGGCGAACTCCACCGACCAGTTGTTCTAATTCTGTCTGTCGTGGGGCGTTATTATACCCATTTGAGTTGGCAGCAACGGTGTATGGGGAAGAATATTGAACAGGTGTTGATCCCGTTCCCATCATTGAAAGAATTTGATGCGAAATTTCCTGGCTTTGCGGTGCCTGCTGCTGCTGAGGTGCTGTGGGTGTGGTTTGCGACGAGCCGCCGATTGAGAGCATAGATTTTAAGTCCCGAGTCATTTTGTCCATCTCATTTGGGGTAGGTTCTTGAGAAGTTCTATTTGGACTTGGAGATCTCTTTCTGTTAGTATGCCCCTGTTTCTGGTGCTGCTGTGTATGGCCCTTCAAAATCTGTGCATTCTGCTGTTTTAAATCGGTCGCTGATGTCTTTTTTCACAATCTTGTTTGGTTGCACCTTAATAGTACTATGTCCCTGAGAGCCACCTTCAGTCCAAGCACTGCGAGTTGTGGCTGCAGGATTACTTCCGCGGCTGGTTTCAATATCAGTGGGAACTAAACCTTTTGGGTTCACTGGAGCTGGTCTTGTGTTTTGTGCAACTGCTTCAGGATTGGCATTATCGTTCCCTCTCCTTTTGGATTCAACAGAGGCTTTCCAGGGATTCTTTCAGGCACATTTTGAGCGAGACTGGGCAGCTGCAGTTGTTGCATGGTTCCAGAAAGAGGCTGAGGGCGACTCACATTCAAGAGCGTGTCTTTGTAAACTGACATTCCACGGTGTGGAGAACACCTAACTCAGCTGTTAGATTGTGTCGAATTAAAAATGATATGATTGCTCACCTTCCCTCCAAACTCACGCCTGACATGAAAGTGACATCAAACACGATATCAACAACTCGTCCACCCTCTACGCCAACAACAGTTCCAAGCGCACCCAAAGGAACAATACCAGTCGCTGCAACGTTAACAATACGATCTCCCAACTTGAAATTTTGAGTTCCACATCTGAAAGGAGCATGAGATGGTTTTAAAACTGCATTGCGAGGAATGTTCTTGATAACTTTCGACTTTTGGTAAACATTAGCCCAGCTTCTTGATAAATAGCATCCACAGTTTCTTCAATCTTTTGAACGAAAGGTTTGGTGAGGGCCTGAGCTTGCAGTGATACTTTCTCAAAGTCCTTGACGCCAATCGTCTTAATCCAAGACTTTAAGTCTGCGATTCTCTCAACTAATGTCTCTGGTGGGAAAAATCAACGTCTGCAAAGATGTCTCCACCACGGCTGCGGTCAATTCCACGGACAACTTCGGGGAACTTGGTCTGTGATGTTGTTGAGCACACAAGCGTCAAAACCCAAAATACTTACGATATATTCACGGATCAAATCAATCGCTTTGTTACTGTACTCCCATGAGGTACCGTTCTTTCGGGTCATTCCCAACACCTTCTTGCCCTTCCCCTCGAATTTCATATTTAAACCAAAATTGGCGCGTTCATCACCGCCATTTCGACTTTTACCATTTGTCATAGTCACAAAGAAACTGGAAGTCAACTTGGAGAGCACCAAACCCGAAATATGTAAACTTTTAGAAACTTGGAATGCAGGAATGTAACGTTCGTCACGTTCAGCGAGTTCAGCCAACTGTTGGGTGAATCGCAAGCCATCTTCGACTTTTTGGCTCAAAGGAGACTACAGTATACGTTTCATTATGTGAACATCATAAATAGGAAAACTTACCACAAGTTTCACGGTCATCAACTCTCCCGTCTCATTGTACCCTGAACTTCAGCGCGACATCCATAGTTGACCGGACCCAAGAAGAACACAGAAGATCCAACATAGAACTCGTCACCAATAGCAGGAGGAGGCAACTCCACATATCGTGGATCTTCATGCTGCTTTCCTTCAACAATAGTTTGAAGAGCGTAATCTGAATCCGGGTGCCATCGTTTAATCCAAAGTCCTTAATCATACTCCATCATCTGCAAGAGTCATTCCCTTCAGAGGTCTTACTGAAACCACAACTTCACAGGACCAATGATGGTACCGAAACGCTTGCTGTAGATTGCTTCAGACTTTTCAACCGCATCATAGAATTTATCCTGAGACTGATCCGTCATTGCTTCCGCAGCCACGTCACGAGCATCAGTTACGACAGAACCGACTCCTTTGCAGCTCGGTAGCACATAGCTCATCGCTGACTTTAACGACAAGAGCTTCCGTGAGGAAAGGCCAGCCGATAAATACATGCTTCTGCTGCAACAAACGGAGTGCGATTGCTTCAGTGGGCTGACTCTGAGCGTGCAAAGCGGCCGTCAAAGTCACAACCACAGTTTCACGCTGAGATTCTTGTTGGAAGACAGTAACGCCGTGGTATCCGAGCGTTGCAGTATGTTGGAGTGTTTTCAACGAAGGGAATCCAGGGTGGAAGTTTGAAAAGTTGCCCTCCAACAATCCAAACTTGAGCGAGACATCAGACGGAATATTGAATACGACCATCTGAGCGGTACAAGCAGGAATACTTGGGAACGATTCAGAAGGGGACTGATGGTGGTATGGAGGTGCTTTCGGGTCTGGGTTCTTTTGGAACTTGAACGCAGTTCCCAACGAGTTACGTTTCTTCTCTTCCTTTGTAAGTTGACCTTCTCTCGAGCTGATAAAATCTTTGAGTTTCAATATAATAACCATTGCAATATCGTACCTTGTAAACTCTTGATCAAACGCTCCTCATCAATGAAAGGAATCTTGACGACAGCTTCCCAATCCTGCTTCTTTCCATTCAAATCCAAAGCGAAATCAGTTGGATAGAAATCGATAATTGGCGAACCAGGGTCCGTCATCAAGTCCTGGAATGGAGGCGGGAGCAGTTCTTTTGAGGCTGCAGGCTGGACACCCATCAGTTGGTAAAATGGCAGGAATGGCTTCCCTTTCTCGAATTTAATTGGATGGAATCGAATGATATTGTTCAAGTCTGTGATCTTTGGTGCGTAGTGGTATGGGAAGAACCAACCCCAAGACGGTACTCCGCGGTAGTAGTACAAGAGGACCCACTGCAATCCTTCGATGTAGTGATAAACAATTTGATCAAGCTTTTCTGGATTCTTGGTGGGGCTAAATTCGAGTTTTTCCTGTAATATTCATCAGTATTGAGTAAATAGAATTCAAATAACCTCACCCTGTAATACTCGGCCTTCCAGTTCGCAAATTCCTCCTCGATTTCAACCTTTCCTTCCTCTTCCTTCTTGGCATCTAAATCCGCTTCGTCAAGAACTTCTGCGAAATCATAACGTTTCACGATCCGCATCCTCGCCTCATTGCTCTCTTCATCACTTTCATCATCTAAATCATCGCCTTCCCAAGAAACAAAGAGTTTTTGAAGCTGTTGAGATTGAGGAATCTCCTCTGACGGGTCAAAGCCAATACCGTGCCGAAGTCCGAGCTCCTTAGCCAGCCCAATAATGAAAGTCCGATCGTCAACAGAAGTATGAGGAGGGAAAAATAAGGCAGCCGTGTCATCACTGCGCGGGGTCATAATGAAATTACGGATCTTGTCATAGAGTTCTTTTTGATGACTGGACAAATCTGGCAAGAAGTCAAAAATCAATTAAGATACGAATAGCGCCCACTTACAAAGAATGTTCTTTTTCTTGGCGGCCTCGGCAGCTTTCGGTGAGCCTCCTGATGACGAAGCCCCATCTTCAACCTCAACAACTTGTGGACCCCTTCGATTTCCTCTCTTTTTCCCCTTTCCTCTACCTCCACCTGACTGAGGCCCACGTTGGATACTAACAACAGCACCAGTAACAATATCTCCACGCTCCATCATGAAAACTTCCCGCTCCATTTCTCCGATACCTTGCAACAAAATCTCCAGCCTGCCTAAGTTGATTTCACCGTCTTCGTTGATGTATCCGCCCATAGATGGGAGTCTCTCCTTGTAGATTTTAAAGAAAGTTGCAAGAGCGCCTTCGTTGATGTGCAATCCAGGAAGATGTGGCAAGAAATCATTTCCTAAAAATATAGCCAAGTTAGCATAAAGACCGAGAAAAAATCCAGACGTACCAACGAAAAAAGAGAGCAGGATAAAGTCATCAATGACTCGTTCAAGAGAATAGTCAAACCCATTCAGTGCCGATTGGATACTCTTGAACTCCAAATCGAGATACTCGCGGAAAATAGACAAATGCATAAGATAGAAATGCTGAGCGTCTGGGTTGGATGTCGCCAAAGTCTTTTTGTTGGACTGCCCTTTCCTCCGAACGTGACTTCTTCACGGAGAAGAGCAAAATGCGGCTCATGCGAGAGAAGACCGAGCATAATCAGATCGGCGTCGAGACTGTGAATGATGGTCAGATGAAGGAGAGAAAGTTAGTGGAAACTCACCCATAGAGACAGTGTCTTGTGTTGGGAATGTAATCTGGAGAGGCACGGACACTACGAATGTATTCCATAATCTTGTGCTCTCCTTCTCCAGGGACGTCGTGTCCAGACAAAATGACAGTGACGTTGGCCCAAGCTGCGTCTTCAGAAATCTTCTTCGCAATAAAGTATTTCAAGTTCTCGGACAAGCGCGCCATAATGGAGTACCTATGATGTCATAATTCAGAACCTGGGGGGTGGCACAACCTCTTCTGAACGAACCAGGAGTGATACAGTTTGAATCAAACGCCTTTTCTTTGGGCAATTCCTCGCCCTTCGCCAAAGCCTTCTTTCTCGCATCTTCCGCGTCTTTGGCAGTACGAAATCTTCTGCTTCGCTGTTGGTTCATTTTTGCACGCGGAGCAACACCGTCGACAGCCATGAAAAACACTTTTGTGGGTTTGATCTTTGTAAACAAGGCGTCGATGTAGTTGAAGATTGCCAGAAAGATTTGCTCTTCGGTGATACGGAAGTGTGGGTTGTCGTCGTTGGGGTGCTGTTGGGTTGACGTTACTTAGACTGTACACCTTAGGTCAAGTGGGGTAAGTGGACTATTTACCGAGCAGGGATGGATAATTCCATTCATATCGAGGTACAGATTATCTTCGAAGGGAGAGTTAAGAGATAAGCGTGATGGATGAGAGAGTACGCGGCACAACTGCTAACCGAAAACAGGTATCTTGTTCTCCTGAACGAGGTTGGAGCAGAGAGGATATCTCTCGGATATCCATCTAAAGAACTGTGACGAGGTATCAGATGTAGTTCAGAGGTATTGTCTCCCCGTACCTTGGGGATGCCCATTTTTCGTTCGCAAGTTCCTTTGTGTGAGGAGTCATCAGCAATGCCACCCTGTCACTCAACCACCTCAGAAAAAATCATGGATTTATTGGTTAAGCAGGTTATGTATATCTAACTAATGACGAAAATCAACTTCTTTACAACCTCAATACCGACCAGCTTTGTGAACAGAATCAATTCTCGCAAAACCTTTTGTCCAACACCTTGAGGCAACATCTGTAGGGAGCGTTAAATATTCGTTCGTTTTATAGAAATATACTCACCCGGAGCAGAATGATACCCTTTGGATCATAGATCATGACGTTACTTAGTTCTCGAATATCCACTGGGTAATTAAATGAGATTGCACTAGGCCCGTAGATTGATGCATCACTTGAGTCGGGAAGAACATCCTCAGGCAATGTCAATGCAGCTGAAAGCACTGCAACTTTATGGACATCAAGGAGTCGGACGCATTT
Source organism: Rhizoclosmatium globosum (assembly GCA_002104985.1). NCBI lineage: Eukaryota > Fungi > Chytridiomycota > Chytridiomycetes > Chytridiales > Chytriomycetaceae > Rhizoclosmatium > Rhizoclosmatium globosum. Next base: position 399,054 of record MCGO01000016.1, on the reverse strand, counting down.
ATCGACAGGCACCCAGGAATAAGTTTTCTGATTGATTCGCGGTTAGTATCGAAAATAAGCGTGTGAATACGAAGGCGAGCAGTTTCTCTAAGTGTTGTGATAAAAGTTTAAGCAAAACAATACTCAACTGGACAGACCAAATCTGAAGGCTTAAATTGAGCCTTGTAACGCATTTTACTGCATGAATGGATATAAAAGCCCATGTAATAGTATTTCAAGCTTGGAATCAGTTGCGAATACTGTTTAGTGAGCGCACATTCCCTCAACGCAGAATAGACACCCATGGACAGACTGCGAACGGTAGGACTGGAAGGATCATACATGAAATAGACAGCTGAGACACAGGAAGGGAGGATATCGAGGACAGAAACGGCAATCAAGACATCGTTGAGATAATACTTTTGGTGGAAAGATCCATAACCAGGAAACGCACCCAGTGATTTGCTTTCACTAGGTTTGGATGGATTCAGTTAAGAGAAGCCAGTACTTCCGCAGGAGGAATAAATGTCAGCGGCGAATCGACCAAGAAGTTTGTGAATCCAGACTTTTTGATCTTGGAAGGAGGATCCTTGTGGATGATTGTTTGATATTTGTAGTACAGTTGGAACGTGTCCTCCTCAAGGCAGCAGGGACGAGTTTGACTTCCCATTTATTTCCGGCAGCTGTCTGAGTAGATTCGATATCGAGAATAAGAGCCAACACGTCGTTTTGGGGGCATTCTTCTTTTGTTTTGGCTGCTTCACCCACGGGTCTTTTCCTTCTTGTCTGTAGTGGAGGACAAAGGAGTAGGTTGAGATTCGGCACTGGCTCGTCCATTTTAATAGAAGCAATTGAGTGAGATGATTCCAGTTTAGAATTGAGCGAGTGAGTTTGAGCGTGTTTTTCGAGGTGAGCCAATCCAGCATCGACGATCGCCGGCCCAGCGTCTTCAAGTTCGTCGTCGTTGTCGTCATCGCGCATGTCTTCCACATTGATTGCTTCGAGTTGTTTTGCGATACTTTTGCGGCGAGAAGACGGCGGACCTTCTTTGCGGCCTTTTTGTTTCCACTTGCTTTTTAGGCGATTCAGAGTCAGCAACCACGGCTTCAACCAAAGTCAAAACAAACTCACAAAGAACAAATGCCTGCGAATCGAGGCGGATCGTGTACGCGGGACAACACGTTTTGGCAATGTCCGGTTTGTAGAGGTACTTGCCACTGCGCCGCCATCCACCGTCGATCAGCGTCTGTTTTTGGTGTTTGTTTGGTGGTTTGTTTGTTTGTTTGGGGTGCGCTTAGAGTTACCTGGTACGTCTGTGGATGAAGGTGGTACGCCCAGAGACCAGTGCTGAACGACGTGTCTTCCTTCGAGTGGCAGTATCCACACGTCGATCCCTCATTGTCTCCCGTCAGTTGCTATTGCGTGTGTTCAGTGTGAGCACTCAAGGTACGACGGCAGTCATTCAGTAGATGACTCACAACAATTGAACTGGTCTCCATTTCAAGTTTTTCACAAGAGCCGATGCTTGGACAAAGGAGGTCATCTTCTATCGGCCGATTCAGAAGATTCTCTGGAACAATTTCATCTGAACTAGACAACACGTAAATCTGTGTCGGAGGATGATCCCTTTCGGAACGAGACGCGTGCTTACCTCCCTCCTCCTACTTCTGGAGGTTACTGTGAGCTTGGTATGTTCTCAGCAACACCTGCCACCAACTGGACCCAGTATCATTATCAACCAAATCCACGTGTCAACGGCCCTCCTTCCCTTGAAAAACAACTCGTACGGATGGAAGGACCTCAAGAATCCCGATGGTAGTCTGTACACGGACTCAAAGAGACAAATTGTTGTGACTGCCCAGGGATGGGACTCATATTATATCAACGCGTATGTCGCGCAGTATCTGTTGGAAATCATGGGTTATGAGTTGAGTGTACAATACTTCTAGTTTATGTCAATCCCATCGCTCAACGTCTCTAACAACCACTCTTCTACTGCAGAGTCTTTGTTGCGGCAACGGTAATCTCAATTTGAAAAAAAGTGTTCCGATTACTCATCAACTACAATGCAATAGGGAACAGGATATGCAATTGGATCGGACTTCTACGCCAATGTTGTTGACCTTTTCCTTGAAGCTTGTAATTCCAAATTTATTTTGACTGTTTCTATCACTCATTTATTTTATTCAACAATAGGGCCACAAGATCTACCCAACTATGCCCAAATGACACAGATTGACCGAGTTGCTGTCGATATGGGAGCAACAGGTTACTCAGGCGTGATTGGACTCTACGTTCCCAACTCTCTGATTGACAAGTACCCGAATTACGGATTCGACTTTTGGAGATTCCTTTTAAACCCAGACGCTCGCGCGTTGCTCCCAGAAAGCGGAAGCACACCAGCCTTCTTGGTGAATGGAAAACCGCAGTGCGACGGCCAGCCAGCGCAGTGTACGAATGGAGTTACGTCTTTTTTCAGTGAAGGAGTAAACTAACACGCAACTCTCCAGTATTACATTCCGTCTCAATGCAAAGTCCCAGGCGCTAAATGTGTTGAGCTGTGGGCTTATGATCCCGGCTATTCTCCAGGAAACTTTCAACGCCTCATTGATAGTTTGAATCTAATGGTCACCATCAAGTTTTGGGATGGAACGCGGACATTGCAATGCAAAAGGCTCTTGATGCGAACTTGAATGTTTTGTTTACAATTGGGCCCCGAGTACTTTTGTTGCTTCAAATAATATCACGAAAGTTTTGTTCCGGCCACCGACCCACAGCAGTACGTCAACTTGGAGCATCGTATTTTTCTGTGATCTTTAAAATGAGTCTCTCTGACGTGTTTTTGATGCTAGACAGAGATACGGCGTTCGTCACAACCGATGTTCCAACAATCATTATTCACAAGTAAGATAACGTACTATATTAATTCATGATTTTATGAGTAAATTCGTTGCTTTCCAGCTCGCATCCCAGAAGTTTCTTGCAGACTTCCCAGAACTCCAATCCTTTGTCAACCAGTACCAGATTCTTGATGCATACATGAACCAAATGCTTCGAAGCACGGCTTCCTTAAAATTGAATTACTCACAAGCAGCTTGCAAATGGGTTCAAGAGAATGAAAACATCTGGGGGCCTTGGATTCCAGCTCCTCCAAAGTCCGTCGGTATGTATCACATTAAAAAAAAACAAACACGATTTTCTCTGAATAATAATTTAATGCAGTTTCGTGTGGTATCGGATACGGTAGATACATGGTCAACGTTGCATACTCGTGCATTATCTGTCCCCAGGAACTTTCAATTGGGATACCCACAACACAGGCGTCTGTGAGGTATTAAAAACCATTCCCTTCATTTGATTTCGCTAACACATTGATAGCCATGTCCTGAATCCCTACACTGTCCTGGTGGAGCCGAAGTTGAAGTCACGAACGGATACTGGATGCCTCATAGCATCAACCACACGACACCCGATTGGTACAAGTGTCCTATATCATCGACATGTTGTGACAACGGCACATGTCCAGCCGAAACCTGTGCTCCCACGTTTTCCGGAATACTATGCACAGAGTGTAAAGAGCCCAACTCGTACATGTGGAATGCAAAGTGCAGTAAATGTTCTACGGCGGGTGGAGCTAGTTTCTATTTGATTCTGTTTGGCGCGTTCTTTGGTGCTGTTGTTCTCCTCTTCCTTCCATTCGAAGAAGCCCCGACGGTTGAGGTTCTGTTCTTTTACTTTCAAGTCACGTATTATATCTTTATCGATCAACCAAACGGCCTTTTGAGTTTACCTGGGTTGAGTACATTCCTTGCCATTGCTTCGCTTAATATTGACGGAATGGTCTCTGATTGCACGTTGCCGATTAAGGGAGTGTCCAAAATGATGTTTCGGTTCTTCTTGCCGCTTTTGATTCAAGGATACATTATCGCTATTTACTTTGGGATGCGGTTCTTGCAATCAAGTGGATTAATTTCCGTCGAGTCTGCTGGAAGATTTACGCCGTACTATATGAAGGGACAAAGTATCAGTTTGATTTGTTTCAGGGCTACGATCGTTGTTTTAACGTTTGTGATGATGCCCTTGATTGATGCGAGTTTACTTTTGTAAGTTTCTGATGTCATTCAATCTCATATCATACAACTAATTGCTGTAGACTTCAATGTACCGACATCATGGGAAAACACGTCTTGACAAATGCTCCAAACGTCGAATGTTTCGGCTCTGAACATGCACCTGGAGCAGCTCTTGCCGTTATAATCCTGATAATCTTTCTAGGAGTTGTCCCAGCACTTATCGCATATGTGTTACACAAACTAGCGAAAGGAGGAAACATCAAGTACGAGGAGGAAGGAATTTCGAATGTGCAGAAGCTATTCCAGTGTCTCTACATTGTCTTCAGACCCGAAATGTATTATATGATGCCGATTACTATGCTGGAGAAAGGAGTTACATCGATTTTGTTTACGATGTTGGTTCGATACAACGGTATGATCCTTATTGTCGATAACACATAACCTCATCAAATTTCAATTTGCAGAAATGGTCCAAATCAACGTATATATCCTATTTCTCACGTTCATCTGTGCTACAAGAATTTACTGGCAACCATATAAATCATACCTTGAAGCCTAATCAAAGGTGTTCTTGCGAGTGCAGCCGCAAGTGCTTCAATAAGCTCAAAGTTTGGTGGTAGCGTTCATCCGTTCAATGATTCTCAAGCTTCAGCAGTTCATCGAAACAACTCTATTAAATCGAAGATTGATGAGCCCGTGAGTCCGAATCTGAGAGTTAGAACAGGTTCAATGCATACGATGAAGAGCAGCATGATAAGTATTGGCGGAGCGGCAAGTCCAGTAAAATATGGCGAAATGGAGCCGTTGAATGCAACCCAAGGTCCTTAGTTCGGTTTAGTTTTTTTAAAAGAGCATTCTCATTGGCCTTTCTCCTTTGTCCTTTGTTCTCTTTGTAAGAATAAAATGCATGGAGCAGATTTACAGTCAATCCCATTATTTACTTCGAATAAAAGTCTGGACCGCTAAAGGACCAGAGACATCCTCAATGTACTCTGCGATCCTAATATCACTCCTGTGCGTTTCCAAAGTGTTTGCTGACCCGTACACAACCAACTGGACAGCGGTGAATTACTTGCCCAACCCAAAAGTAAACGGTCCGTCCTGTATTATTCCAAACAATGCTTTTGGATGGAATACCCTTAAAAATGTGGATGGAACTCTCTATACAGCCTCCAAACGTCCCATTGTTATTACCGCAGAAGGTTGGGATAGTTACTTCTTGAACGCGTACGTTGCACAGTATCTCCTGGAAGCCATGGGATATCAAACGTTCGTGGCACAAACGGTAATATAATCATCACATCAAATTTTGTTTCGATCTAATGATATGAGTATAGGGACGTGGTTATGTCATTGGTCCAGAATTTTATGTTAACGCTATTGATCTGTTCCTTGAAGCATGTAAGTATTCATAAATCCAAAATACGACTGCTGACGCAAATAAATAGGGCCTGAAGATACGGCTAGTTACGAGCAAATGACCCAAGTTGACCGAGTTGCTGTTGATATGGGAGCAACAGGGTATTCGGGAGTGATTGGACTCTACGTCCCTACACCACTCGTTGAAAAATACCCAGCGTTTGGACTGGACTTTTGGCGTTTTTTATTGAATCCTGAAGCAAGAGCTCTGTTTCCAGAAAGTAGAAGTACACCACCGTATTTAGTTGATGGCAAGCCTCATTGTGATGGAAACCCCAAACTATGTGTGGATGGGGTGAGCTCGTACAAATTCTCTTACAGTTTTCTTAAACCTTAAGTTTTAGTATTACACTCCTGCTCAATGCAAAGTCCCAGGTGCAAAGTGTATTGAGCTATGGGCTTACGATCCTTCCTATTCACCGAGTAACTTTCAAAGACTTATCGACAGTTTGGGTCTTATGGTAACCATCAAGTTCATGGGCTGGAATGCAGGATAGTATTCAGAAAACGTTCGAATCAATGTCTACATTATCTTTCTGGCGTTTCTCTGCGCGACCAGAATTTATTGGCAACCGTACCACAACGCAATGGAAGCGTACTTGAATCGAGAGATTTCGTTGGGCATTTTAGTGATGATTGCTTTCAGACAGTACACGTACGTTTAAATCATTCAGCTCCCATTAACCTCACCATAACAACAGAGATCATTACGGTGTAAGCACAGCATCTCTTGCCCAAATCGGAATAATCGTCTTCCTTCCCGTCGTATTACACATGATACGATGGTTTCGATCCAATGTCGAAAAGCACCAAGACAAAATCGCAAGCGTCCTCGCGACCGCAAGCATTACAACCAAAGCCTCCTCTCACTCTGTCAAGTCTCCAAACGGATCTTCAAACTCCTTGTCGTCAAAACTCAACTCCCCATACAAAAAGAAGAACTCGATTGAAAAAGTCGTTACTCAAAAGATTGTGCGAACGACTTCTATGTTGGACAAAGAAAAGAAGGGAGTAACCTCGCAACCTCCCAGTGTTGCAGCCAATGTACCGCCAAGTCAAGCGTCGAGTGGAGCTCCACTGTCGAAAGTCAGTAAGCAGGATCAGTAAAACCTTTCTTAAGTTTCTTGTCAGAACTATAGATTTTCAAAGCGATTCCAACGCTCAAAACCACGTTTAATAAATTCATGACCTTCCTTCGTTTTCCAACAAAAATGGACTCTGCACCGCCTCCACCAGCCTCGTTACTTTTTGATCACCAAATCCAGGCAACAACGACAACTCATCTGGGGAAGCTTCAACAATGCTCTTGAAAGACTGTATGGAATCAGGTTATGATACACTCCAAAAAAAAAAAAATACGAGTGCATATGTAAACTCACTCCAAAATTCGACACAAGCGTAAGCACGTCCGTCTTGTTGATTGACTTAACTTGAACGAGACAATCAGTCAACTTTGAAAAGTTGTCGGTTTCAACGCGTTCCTTGATCATATCTGGCGATTTGTATTCGAACGCTTTGAACGTTTCAATGTATCGACCCGCTTCTTCCGCACTGACGAGAAGAGTGTGGATAAGTGAGCACAGACGCGGACGTAATGCTTCACCTCCATGCCAGAAATAGGGTATATCCAGCCAAGATGCATGCTTTCGTCAACTCTCGAATCGCTTGTTGGTGGTCATCGATATCGACTGCGCAAAGAATGATTCGTAATGCATATTGATTGCTAAGTTGTTTCATGCGCTCGTAAATGTATTCGGGTTTGAGACGATGATATTTGAGACTGTGTTGGTTAGGTAACGTATCAGAGTTCCGGGTTCACTGTTGTTGGACGAGCGAAAGAGCTACCTGAGGTATAGAACTCCCGAGTTTGCTCCGACTTGGTAGTCTGCGGGGATGTTTGCATGTTCCCAAGGAACTTTCTTGATGAAGCTCAGGACTTGATTGCCTTTCTGTGATCCGCAGTTAGATGGCAAAACTTCGAAGATTCGAGGGCTGTGCCTGATTGTGATTCACAAGGACTCGCGAAGAGTTTCGGGACTGGTTCGTTGGTTGAGTTTGCATTTTGAGGTGAAGTCTTTCAGAAGTCTTTAACTTGCTGGAATCTTTAAAACACAGGGTGCATTCATTGCCTCAGTTTCCATCGTATTTCATAACGTTAAATCTATGAATGGCTTTAAGATTGTCTGTTCTGCAATAATATTTAAAGCCATGAAAAAGGGGGCCTACAATCATAAGGGTTCCGTGGTGTAGTTGGTTTATCACACCAGTCTAACACACTGGTGGTCCCCAGTTCGAGCCTGGGCGGAGCCATTTTTAATGTGAGGAGATGGAGAGGTGGATTGATTCAATGAAGTTGTGGGATGACAAGGTAGTTGTACAACTTTTGCCAAAGTTAGTGGTCTAGGTTGATGGAATCCTGTATTTCTATCAAAGAGGATGATATCGACGTGTTACTTTAGTCCGCTTTGACGTCTTCACGGATAATCTGAAACCAAATATTAATTCATATGCAACAATGAGCTCATTTGACTAATAAGAAAGGAGAAAAGAAAGAAAGTATTAAGGTTGCAAAAAAGATGCCAGATTTTGGCGATGGTGAAGAGTCCCACCATGAGGCAGGATTCGTCGAGATGGCAGCCAGCGAAAGCGGCTACGACCACCTTGACCTCGACCACGAATTCGACTACGACTACAACGACGGAGAAGGAGCGGATGTGTGGGCATCGTGGGAAGACGGGCCGCAGCACTCGCGATCGTGGACACCGTTGAACGGACTTGATCTGTCTGGGCTCGACGGGCTCCAACTTGGCCAACTTGGCGACGACGGCGAACCACTCGAGTTTGAGTACGAATACAACTACGAATACTCGGACGACGACGAGGGTGTCTGGGGTCCAAGAGAGGACTGGCGGCCCGACATCCACGACTATGTCGGTGCTGTCACTGGGAAGGACGCCGTGCTCGAGCGAGACGCCTTTGTTGCCGTTGCCGTTGCGAATGAGTCACGCCAAGAAGACTTTGTGGTGCAAGAGACGGCAGCACCACTTGCTCACGTCAAGAAGGTGCGGCCGGTCAAGGTCCTCATTGTCGGCGCTGGTCTCGGTGGGCTGCTGCTCGCCCAGGGCCTCAAGAAGATTGGAATTGCTTCAAGAGTCTTTTCGCAGGACCAGGATGCGTTCGGTGCTGCGTGGGACGATAACGATCACAGACTCGCCTGTGAGTACTAATTACTCTCCCCTTCACTCAAACTTGTGTCTCACTCCTTTCATCACCCTCTCACATCAATAGATCGCATCACTCTTGCTCCAGCTACCCTCAATGCCCTTCGCCACTGTCTCCCACCTGCAAACTTCAGAGCCCTTGTTTACCACACAACAACCCAACTCCCAGGAACTCCTCCCGCACTCAGCAAAGTCCCCTATATTGGCAGATACCTCTCCTCCTTCTTCCACGGTCTTATCCAACCCTCTCCATACTCCCGTCCAGGCCTTTTCACTTCCCTCTACCTCTTACCCCTCCTCTTCCCAGGTATCGTCGCCTCTCCTCTCAGTACCCACCTCTTTGGGAAAACAAAGTCACGTACAAATGCATCGCAATCTCTTTCCGTCACGATCAAAACCCTCCGTGCCGTTTTACTCGCCGGCCTTGACGTCATCACTCCAGGCGCAACTCCACCCCTCTCCGACAGCGTTTCCTCCAAACTCAATTTCCACTACTTTTCTTCCTACGCTCAGTCTCACAAGACTCATGATGCTGAATTTGGGTTGGCGTCGGTTTGGAATTTTGGGAAGGCCGTTGTGAAGGTGGATTCTTTTGATCATTCAAATAATAAGTTGGAGGATCAAAATGATGGCGGGCGGATTGGCGTTGTTTTTGAGGATGGTCATGTAGAGCATGGTGATTTGTGTGTGGATGTGAGGGAAGATGTTGTTGGACCTGGGTCCGTCGAGAAGGATTTGCTTTGGATTTCTGGTGAGTATTTTGTTGAGTGTGAGAGCACCTCGAGAATGAGACCGAGAGCGAGGCGACAACCGAGCGGTAGCAAATAAGAGAGCTTGGGTATGAGAGCGGAGCGAGATTCAAAGCAAGCATCAAATAAGAACAAGGTTAGGCACGTCGAATGAACTGCATCGAGTGAGAAATATTGAGAGTAGAGTTTCAGTATCGGCACATACGTCTACTAAATACAGAATCTAATACAAATCTATTAGGTCTCTTCCCACTGCCGGAGGGAGAGAAATCATCGCTTCCTCAAAAATTGACTACAAGTGCTGCCATCATCCGTTCAAACTCTGAAGTGGTCCTCTACTCCGCTCCAAAACATATTATTACTGCACCTCCTCCAAGCACTCCAAGTTTTCCAGGTTACACAGCACCATCTCGTGGTCCTTCACGTCGAGTCTCTTATTCATTAGTTGCACCTCGTCCCTCTCACTCTGTTACCAGCTCCCCTTCAATCCCAACACCTTCCCACCCCTCAACTCCACTACACAATGACGCATCCCCTCAATACATGGAACCACCTCCACGAAAACCAACACGTCGCATCAGTAACAAACCCCTCGCAGTTCCAGTAACCGAAGATTCACTCAGCGTATCAAAACGACCCTCTAAAGACAGCGTCATGTCCTCCAGCACAACAGCCACAGGATCACTTGGAACAAGCCCAATGAATCCACGCCGCGCCGGCCCCATCCGTCGTCCATCTCTCATGAGCACACGATCCAGAAGCGGGTCCCTGTTCCGATATGGTTCCGTCACAACACCTGGCGCGGCTATCCCAGATACAGACAAGATCACGCATGTCCACTGGCGTCTCTGTTTCCGCGTCGGTTTACTCGCAACACACACGACTGCACTCTTCTTGAAGCCTAACACGACGGTGGAAACGCTTCCTGAGGTGGTTGTCAGCACGCGTGGAGGTGACGTTGTCAAGAAGCTTGCGGGTGAACTTGTGAGTGGATGGCATGAGGCTGTGAAGGGAATGATCCGTGGCAGTGTCGGCGTTACAGTTGCTGTGGATCCATTTGGCGGGTATGCGAATCGAGGGGTTGGGGAGTTGTTGGTAGGTGACCAAGTGGATGAAGGATATGTTGTCAAGTTGAAGGCTGGGCCTACAAGGTATTGTAATCACTAATTCTATGATGTTCAATACTAAATTAAGTTTGTGCGTATGCAGCTTGAAGCCATTTGATGCTCCTCATGATACCAATATTTCGATGCTCCTTTCACGAATTCGGGACCTTGCTGTCGTTTTGGAAAAGTCTTGCTCGTTGACTGACATTGGATCTGCACCGCAGATTGATTCACCAGAGAAACTTTCACAATTGCTTTGCCAGTTTGGCCAGCAAAGTCTCGTGATTGAGTCCAGGGAAATGCGAGAGACTGCTGTTCAAGTCAAGTCTGATGTAAAGAAGAGTTCGTTTGGTGTTGCTGGGAGTCTTTTGTGGGGTTGGTTGAAGCTCTTGTATCGGGCTGTGTGGTTGTAGATTGTGTTATATCCTCTTTTTTGATTCCCTTTTCGTTGTTTTACTTTGCATCTTGCAAACATATACTGTTAGAACCTTTTGGTTATGCCCTCTCATATAATATGAATTCAAACGAACAGCAATTGCTAGTATACTAGCATACAGAAGGGAAGGGGTCCTAAATTGGGGAATTCCTTCTTACTTTGTGAAACGACTCGAAAGGCCAGAGGAGGGCGAGAAGAATTGTACGTTCATCTACTTCTTCCTTTATTTCTCTGCATGCATTCAATATTAGTTTATTTACGAAATACCCCAATTTCGCTGTCAAAAAGGATGCTTCCCTTGTACCGAAGCACCTCGTCGTCAACAACGCCCACACCGAGTTCAAGCAACCGACGGCGGCGTCCTGGCTTCGACGGCCTCGATGGCGACGACGCCAAAGGATTCAAAAAGAGTTTAACGGCGAAAGCGCAGCGATTTGTAGTTTCGAACTGGCGCGGGATTGCGCTCGTGGCTCTGGTTCTTGTCACGTGGCGCCTCGTTTCGGCGCAGGGTTCGCAGGCGGAAAAGGGTTCGAAGCCGCTTCCAAAGGCAAAGGTTGTTGAGCTTCCGAAGGCTGTTGATCCGGCCGCTCCTCTGCCGGACACACGCGCTGCGCCAGTGGCTCCTGCAAGTCTAGTCAGCAACTTGTATTCAATCTGTCGGTGCTGGATGACTCTCTGCACTGCCCATGAGCCCTGCTGTTTTCAACCATAACTACCCTCCCTTCCTGCAATCATCAGCCCTGTAATAACTGCTGAGCAACGGAAACAAGTGTGGGACTCGAGAGCAAAGGCTGTTCAACGTGCATTCTCTCATGCTTGGGATGGTTATGTTCAATACGCATGGAATCATGATGAATTAAGTACGTATTCGTGAAGACAGGGGAGTTGTCTCGAATTTTGTATGCGATGTCGGAAGCAGCTAGAAAGAGACGGAAATATGGTGTGCCTATGGCCACGGGTAGAAAGCTGTAGCAAGTGCATTATTAATTGGCAACCCAATTCCAGACGAGAGCAGAAGACAATGGGCGAGCGAAATCAATAATGAGTGGGCGGTAGCGGCTGGAACTAACCTCAAATCACGTAGAACCTAATTCTCAAAGGGGAGAGTCATGGCTCAATATGGGACTTACAATTCTTGACGCCCTCGATACTGCATGGGTTCTTGGGAACAAAACAATCTTCAATAAGGCGAAAGACTGGGTATTAATAGAAAAAGGGCTTACTATGGATGCAGACGTGAATGCAAACGTGTTTGAAACCACAATTCGCGTGATTGGAGGCCTCCTCTCCTCATTTCATCTATCCAAAGATGGCGGTTTCTTGAAAGAAGCTGTTCGAGTTGCTGACAAATTTATGCCTGCTTTCACCGAATCCAAATCCGGAATCCCTTTCAATTCCATCCATCTTAAGTCTGGGTTAGTTATTTTTTGGTTTTATCACTCTAATATCTAACTTCAACTCTCCAGGCAGGCGACAAATCCAGGAGAAACGTATTCATCCACAGCGGAAGCAACAACGATTCAACTGGAGTTCAAATACCTTTCCCATCTCACAAACGATCCAAAATACTGGAACGCTGCTCAAAAAGTCTCTCAAGTTCTATACGAATCCCCGTCAGACAAAACCGCACCGTGGGACAACCTCGTCCCCGTCTACTTGGACCACAAACACGGATCTTTTGTCGGTTCCGAAATTCGTCTTGGCTCTCGTGCAGATTCCTACTACGAATACCTTGCAAAACAATACCTCCTCACAAACAAGACCGAACCCTTCTTCCTTGCCAATACCGAAAAGCCCTGCACAACGGAATCAAAAAGCACCTGTTGATGCGAAGCAACCCTTCAAACCTCCTCTATATTCGAGAACACTCAGGAAACTTTGGCGAAAACGGAGGCCTTTTCGGAAAAGTTTGATCACTTGGTATGCTATTTTGGTGGCACGTTAGGTCTCCTCGCGACAAAAGGCAAACGCGTGCCCACCGATTTAGAAGGCCGTCTGAAAGTCATGACGGCCAGGATATGGAGGAACTTTATTTCGCGGAGGAACTCGCACGTTCATGTTGGGAAATGTATCGTCAAACAGCATCCGGTCTTGCTCCTGAAATCGTGTTTTGGAACATAACAAAGATCCTGTCACAGTCTCGAAGCAGATTGTTAAAAACTCGAAGCGGTTCCATCAGTTTGACTTGGGAACGCATTCTGCTCGCGTGAATGATGTTCCGGTCGCGTTGGAGACTGTTAAAGACGTTGCGGACGGAGAAGTTGAAGTCGATTTTTCGATCATGCAGCTGATAAGCATAACTTGCTGAGACCGGAGGCGATTGAGACGTTCTTTATTTTGTATAGGGTAACTGGGGATGAAAAGTATCGGGAATGGGGGTGGCGAATGTTTAGGAGTTTTGAACAGTGGAGTAAAGTTGCGACGGGTGGATACACAAGTTTGGTTAAGTCCATCCTCTGGGTTTTATGTAACTGACTGTCTTTCTGCTCATAGAATAACGTCCAACGTGCTTCCACCACCGTCTCGAGACAAGATGGAGTCTTTCTTCTTGGGCGAGACTTTGAAGTATTTCTATCTGCTTTTTCAGATGACGATCTGCTGCCGCTGGACCAATATGTGTTCAACACAGAGTGTCATCCTCTGCCTATTTTTGAGGTTAGTGAGGAGCTTCGAAGAAGGTGCAGTGGATGAAGGATGTGAAGGATGAGGGTAAACCATAGACTGTGCCTTTGATAAAAGAGTAATAAATTTGGCTAAAGATTCATCAGTTATTAGGTAATTATTAGATTCGCGCGGAATGTGAAAAATGAATTGTTTGCTTAAATTGTCGCTGTTTCAAAAACAAACTGAAAATGTCGCTGCCTTTCAAAAGCACAACATCAGACGACTCTCTTCCTTCCCACTACGGATGGCCAAAGTCGTCCTCCCTGAAGTCGACATACAGAAATCCCAGCGTATATGACGACGACAACTCAAAAGGCTACAAAAACACTCGACTAGCTCGATTCTCGCGCTTCCTACAGAGATACCGCCTCGCCCTACTCCTCACAGGAATCCTTTATCTACTGTACCTCTACAACTCATTCCACAGCACGAAAACCGAAGACGACGCGTCTATTCCTGTTGTGGATGCACCAATCGACTTATCAATGTTTGACGACTCGGAATCTTTACCGCTGAAAGACGCGTCACAATTTAACCACAACTACCCACCGTTCATGAGTGTGCACAAGTTATCTGAGTCGCAAAGGCGTAGGGTTTGGGGATCACGGGCGAAAGCTGTTCAACGCGCCTTTTCGCATGGATGGGACGCATATGTGGAGAAAGCATGGGGCTCTGATATTCTTAGTTGAGTGGGTTTTATTTCTTTTGTGTGGACTTTGGAGATTGATGTCTATATGTTTAGATCCTGTTTCTGGGAAAGGAGAGATCACGATCGGGTTAGGTCTTACGATCGTGGATTCTTTGGATACGGCGTGGATTATGAACAAGACGATTTTCGATAAGGGATTTGGTTGGATCAAAAAAGAAGATGGATTGTTTCGCAATAGCATTCAGGCTAGGGAGGTGAATGTCATGGACACCACGGCTAATGTGCTGGGTGGACTGCTTGGAGCGTATCATGTCAGCAAAGAGCTCTCACTATTGAAGGCGGCAGTCAAGGTTGCAGATCGACTTTTACCTGCCTTCGATCACGGTATTCCTGTCGCAACCATAGATTTGAATTCAGGGTAATTTTATCTTAATTCTTCGTTTGAAATTAAATGTCAAACTTAGGAAGCGAGATGAGAAGAGGGACAATCATTTGTCTACAGCAGCGGCGTTATCATTACAACTTGAGTTTAAATACCTGACCCACATAACCAACGACCCAAAATACTGGAACGCTGTTCAAAAAGCCACTGAGCTTCTGTTTCGCCATCCCAAAGATAAAACGGCTCGATTCAACCACCTGGTTCCGTCACATATGGATGCGACCAAAATCGAACTCAAAAACGCAAACTTTGGCGTCAATAACCACACAATTGGATTCTAGCATCTTGCAAAGCAGTATCTTCTCTCAAAGGAAGGCGAACCCTTTTTCTTGGACCAATATCGACTTTCTTTCCACAAAGGAATCAAGAAACATTTACTCATGAGAAGTTCTCCCAGCAACTTTCTCTTCATCCGCGAAATAGTCGGACCATTTGAAAAAGGAAGCAAACGCGACCGCATGGACTCATCCGTTTGTAAATTGAGTGCAACCCTTGCACAACTTGCAACCCGAGGCCGCCGAGTCCCACTCAAAACAAACGGACGAAAGAGATTACTGACTGGACAGGATATGGAAGAACTTTACATTGCTGAAGAACTTGCTGGTACCTGTTACGAAATGTATCATCAAACTTTGACGGGTCTCGCCCCTAACGCTGTCACTTGGAACTCTCCTCGAGACGGTGAAGCTGTACGTGCATCCAAAGGCGTTGAAAGGACTCTGGCGAAATTCAAAAACTTGCACAAGTCGTTGGGACATAACCCGATGCATATGATAACGTCGGTGCCTGTTGCTTTGGAAAGTGTGAAGCATGTGGAGGATGGAAAAGTGAATTCAGATTTTGTTGTTGAACGCGGGGACTCATTTTCTGCTTTGACGCCTGAAGCTGTGGAGGCCTTTTTTGTTTTGTATCGCGTTACTGGGGACGATAAATATCGGGAGTGGGGATGGCGCGTCTTTAGATCTATTGAGCAGTGGGCTAAAGTTTCAAATGGAGGCTATGTGGGAGTGGTGAGTGTTATCTCGGAAGAACTCATGGGACTAAATTGTTTGGCAGATTGACGTCAACCAGGTTCCAACTGAAAAAATAGACAAGATGAATAATGCATTACTAGGACAAACGCTGAAGTACCTCTACTTGATGTTTTCTGATTCAACGCTGTTGCCACTGGAGCAAACAGTGTTCAACTCTGCAAGTCACCCACTCCCCACATTCCCGATCCGAGACAATCTCAAAAAGAAGCTCATTTGGTTACATTAAATGTGATCTCCATGTTGAAAATAAAAATGACTGAAAGAGAGAAAGAAGCAAGGCAAAGAATAGAAAAGTACAAATACAAGTCTCTCTAGAACAGGAACATTTCTTCTCCCCCATAGTTGCACTGCTCCCAACTCGTCTAAGTCCCCCACTGGAATAGGCAATTGCTGCACGAGCCGCTTGGTCGAACACCATGTCCACACCTTCAAAAGTACGGGCAGAACATTCAACGTAACGGAAGGCGCCAATCTTTCGGGCGACTTCTGCTCCCTAAATAAACAAATTGAGTGTGGGCGTTCTTATTGAAAAACATGCCATACCTGTTGTTCTGTTACTGGACTTTGGCCCAGCCTACGCAACTCCTCAATCACACGAGGATCATGTCTAACATCTTTTTTGCATCCAACAAGGATAATGGGACTTTAGGGCAGTAATGGGCGACTTCAGCAATCCACTGTAATTAAGGGTTGATTTAGATTCCCAATCGCTACAGCCAACAAGATCCGATACTGGAAGGGTTCCGATTCATATACTTGTGTAATTGATAGTAGTCGCTAGCTGCAGGGCAGGATTGATTGACCCCACTCAATCATCAAGAGACACACACAACCACAATGAGGGAAACAGGGGGAGAAACCCAAACTCACGTTCTCGACAACGTTCTCCAATGAATCCGGACTGTCGATTGAGAATGCGATGAGGATGGCGTGGGAGTCCGGGTAGCTGAGGGGTCTGAGACGGGCATACTCTTCCTGGCCAGCCGTGTCCCAAAGCGACAGACTCAGTGGTCTTCCATCGAGAGAAATGTCGATCGCGCGGTTCTCAAAGACAGTTGGAACGTACGTCTGATCGTTTTCAAGGAAGAGTAAGTCGTTGTTATCGGGCGAGTTGGATCCAGCACTCACCTCAGGAAACACTCTTGTGCAGTAGACTGTCAACAGCACGTCTTTCCGCATGCTCCGTCTCCAACTATCACAAACTTCTTTTTGTTGGGTGAAGAGTCCCCGTATTGTTGGGGTCGTCTTTGCTGCTGTGACTGCTTTTGGCCGAGCATTGCGTGTTGAGTTTTTTGGTTGCTGTCCTTGGCTGCCTTGCCTCCCCTGGCAGAACACCAATAATGTCACATTGAAACAACGCTACTATTAGCAAAATGTATTCGTAATACTGGTAATAAATCATAGGAGGAAAAGAAAGGATTTGGCTCAATAAAACAAACAGATAATCCGCACTATTTCTACATCACAACACATTCCTTCTTCACAGCTGCAACAGGAGTAAACGTTGCACGAGCAGCGTACTCAAATACAGAGTCTACACCTTCTCCAGTTTTTGAGGAGCACTCAACATATCGCGTGGCTCCAATTTTAGTCGCAATAGCTTGTCCCTTAATTTTTATCAATAAACAATAATACAATAAACAGCTAGAATACCTCTGCCGGCGTTACTGGTCGCTGACCTCTGGATGCCAACTCCGCCAAGACCTTTCATCATTTCTGAGATCTTTCTTCAATCCAACAAGAATTATAGGAACTCCTGGACAATAAGTTTTGACTTCTCCGATCCACTAATGGAAATGAGTGGTTGTTAGTTGGTTGTACTCATACTCGTCCACACATCCCCAGCCACTCAGCCCACTCATTCCACAACTACATCAGTTCAATCAATTCATTCCACTGTTCTCCTGTAAGACAGTCAACCCTAGACTTCCATAGCACTTCAAGCTTTGATGTCGCACTGAATAGGGAGACACAAGAACAGAGTGCGCCAGCCTCCAACTCACATTTTGAAGAACGTTCTCCAAAGAATCAGGATTATCGACCGAGAATGAGATCAAGACGACATGCGAATCAGGGTAACTAAGGGGCCGCAATCGGGCATACCCTTCCTGTCCAGCCGTGTCCCACAGCGCAACGTGGAGCGGAGTTCCGTCCAAGATCATGCTGACGGTTTGGTTCTCAAATACAGTTGGGACATATCGCTGAGGGCGGCAGAATGTCAGATGGTGGTAATTTATGCTTTGATTGATGGGGGCAAGGGACTCACCTCAGGGAAAGCTCGGGTTGCATACACCGTGAGCAGGCATGTCTTGCCAGTGAAACCATCTCCAACAATTACAAACTTGAGCTTTTGAGGAAGCGCTTGAGCTGAGGCTTTCGAGGGTGCCGTCTCTCTTCTGGTTCCCCTCAACATTGCACGGAATTTTCAATATTCTGTCTGTAGAACATCTCTATTTGCGTAACTCTCCTACTGTATTGCCTAGGCAATGAAGTCGACTGTAGAGTATCGGTGAGTACATCCTTAGAAACTTCAACAGGAATACACATTGCACAATACCACATAATTGGAGATAACTACTTTATAAGAAAAACAAGAAATTTGCAAGCAATAACAGTACCAGTCGCCCCTCTCAAACCCTTCGACACACGTCTCAAGAGCCTTCAGAAACACAACCTCTTCCTCCCCTATTCTTTTCAAAGCAACATGCATCCTCCCTTCTTGGATTGTTTGGTGGCAGTTGAGACTTTGCTGGCAAGTGCAGCACGAGTAGCATGTTCAAAGACCTCATTCACACCCTCTCCAGTACGAGCAGAGCATTCCAGGTAACGGTACGCTCCAATCTTTTCAGCGACAGCTTGTCCCTAATAAGAGAATATGTCAGCCATCGACCTATCTATTCCAAAAGGGACACAAACCTGTTGGGATGTGACAGGTGACTGGTTGAGCTTGCGGAGCTCCTCAATCACACGGGCATCGTTTCTGAGATCTTTTTTACAGGCAACAAGGATAATTGGGAGACCGGCACAGAAGTGGAGAACCTCAGAGATCCACTGATTGTTGAATGAAAATTCGGTTGAGGTTCGGTCAGAAAGACGAGCAGAGAAGAGAAGGCTGAAGGAGAAGAAACTAAAGAAACAAACCTTCTCCTGCACGTTGTCCAAGGAGTCAGGGCTGTCAACAGCAAAACAAATCAGGATAACGTGCGAGTCTGGGTAACTCAAAGGTCTCAAACGGTCGTAATCCTCTTGACCGGCGGTATCCCAAAGAGCCAACTCGACACGACGGCCATCGATGTTGATATCGGCAATGTAGTTTTCAAAGACAGTTGGTACGTAGACCTGGAAGGAGAAGGGTTAGACACTCTATCCATTCGCGTCAAGTGATAAACGAAGAGTGAAAAAGAGGAAACTAGTAGATGTTCGATTCGATTGTGGTAGTGTTTGAACGGATTGTGTGGAGATATTTGCGGCAAGGATCATCCCGAGTGGCTTCCCCAACACGACAGACAACACCAACGCAGGCCAGTTACATAGCAGCAACCCAACCCTAGCCCCACCAATCACAGTCATCTGACAGACACGCTAAGTGCGCAACCACCTCACACTATGGTTCGATTTTTCAATGACCAATTTCGATTCGGCCCCCAACAACACAATGGCCGTCCACCACCAGCGCACTCCTCAAATCCACAGCTCTCCTCGAAACAACTCCCGCACTGTCCAGCAAAGAAGACGAGAAGGAGGGCGGGCGAAGGCGGGGACCCCCAAGGGTATCAAGGGAAGGGGACGCCTTAAGATGCGGTTAAACGAAATAAGGGCCGAGTGCGAACCTCGGGAAACTGCTTCTTGGAGTACACGATGAGCAGACACGTCTTTCCACAGGCTCCGTCGCCGACGATGACAAGCTTCCTTCTCACTTCGGCCATTTCGTATACGTTCTTTTTTTGGAGGTTGGTTGCTTTCTTGCTCAAAATCACGTGGATTTACTACTGCTTCTTCTTTATGCGATAGATTTATCATTATTCGCATTTGCAAGGCTATTTCGGTATGGTTTATTTTAATAGTTGTATCATTTTCTCTTCCTTTTATCAATTCCTATCAAATCAATAACAGGCTCATATCAGCGCAATTAACACCAAAATTCATTTTTATAAAGAAATTTGTCAATCCACGCGTTTCTTAGCGAAACCGCCCTCCTCATCCAATGGTGATGGTGGCTTCGGCTAGGGTTGGCAGCATATCCTCATCCAGCGTCGATGCTTCCAGATCTAAATTGAAACATATTTTCTTGGATAATATGTTACTTTGTTGGACTGGACCTGAATTGAATCTCAATGAACCTCACGAGTGTGATATGAACTTGGTAATTCCTGGTAGCACCATAAACAGTATTTTATTATATGCTCCGCTTGCCCCATAGTTGTGCTTTTAAAAAGTCTTGCTGAAATGAATGTTGGCGTTGAGAATCCTTTGGCACAAGGTTCCTGCCAATAAATAGTGGTTCCAGTGGTGGGGTTCCGGCACTATACCATACGCTCAGCAGTTTGGCAGCAGTCTTTTGTCCCTCGTTCTTGGTTTCTTTGATCAAAGATGTCAATATTCCCCGTGAGGAGGGATTACCGCTCCACGCCTTTTCCAGCCATTCAACAGCCTTGCTATCATCTACTAATGTTCCGACACCATATCCATAACATTCAGAAATCTTGATACAGACTTCAGCTCTGCTTATTGTTGAGGTGCTTCCTGATTTGAGATCTAACAATGCAACCGCCTTCAACAGATACTCCAAGGCCATTGCATAATCTTTGTCTCGCTCCAGTTTATCCACTTTACTTGACGAAGCCCAGCATATCTCTACAATCTGAAGACAGGCGTCAACAACACCTCCTTCAACTGCCATTTTGAACCACAACAGTGCCGAATCGTGAACTCCCAGAACAGTACGAATAGAAACCCCAGCATGATATCTGAAGTACGGATCTGAGACTGGTGAATCTGTAGGATCATAGCTCAACACCCAAAGTGCATCGGTATCTCCTTCCGCCGCCAACTCAGCCAAGCTTTCCGCTGCCAATTTAAAATTTGTTGATCGCAGGTTTGCCATGACCGCAGGCCCTGTAGACCAAGAATCAGGATGAAACACAGCCACAAAGTTGAACACATACACTTTGAGGAGCTTAATGGTTGCGTCTCTGCGGCCTTGATGCGAGCGACTAATGCCTGCCATTTTCGCTTGAATTCCATGGATTTGATGATGTCCGCGGCTGCGGCATCGTCTGCACTTGCATCCGCCATTTCGAACTGTCTTTTTTCAAGGAAACCAAGGGGGCTGATACAAGAAGGACTTGGTGTTTATTAGTGTTGCAAAATATGAGACAATGATAACAGGATGAGGTTCGGTTCAGTTGCTTCCACCGTATTGCTGTGGTAATCAAGCAGACGCAGACGGGGCCTCCGAACTTGTTCCAAGCAATATAGTTGCTACGAGGCAGACGCTTAATATGCCAACCGTCCCAAGAATGATGGCACGGATGCGATTCATGCAAACGTTCAATAAGAATTTATTCAAAATGAGATTTGTGTTTTACCGACGATTAGTACCTCCATAACCGCTCGCAGTTCTCGTACTTGGACCCGCTGACGACGAAGAAGACGAAGATGAGGTATACGTTGGTCGGGACCGCATTCCAGCCCCACCAAACCCACTATTCCATCCCCCACCATAACTATTGTACGCGTACGTATTCCCACGAGGTCTGTTCAACATACTTCCCAATAACCCACCAAGTCCTAAACCAGACCAGAATCCAGGCCCTTGCTGTTGTTGGGGGCGAGAATTCAATGGAGGGTCACAGGAATCACCTCCTCCAGAACCACCACCGAAACCTGGACCGCCTCCGAACCCGCCACTACCGCCACCACCGCTTCCTCCTGTTCCACGACCGCCTGATCCGCCGGTCGTTCTACCATTGCTTCCTCGGCCTGTGGCAGCCGCTTGGATGCAGCTTGTATACATGGAATACAAGAAGATACTTGCGACAGCCATCCAGATTAATTTGGTAACCAAGGATGTTCGTTCGGGCCCGTCTTTAAGTAAACAAGTCAACAAAACGGAACAAAGACATAAGCAATACGAACCATAATCTGATTCATATGAGCTATAGCGATCATACGAGCTGTACGAGTTCTGATTCTTTTTGAAGCGTTTTCCCTTTTCCGTAAGGTAGAGAGTGTATTCCACACCACAAGATCCAGCAAGGATATACTTGTCGTTCTTGTTTGCATACCCTTCGCAAGATACATCTGTTTTTCCGAATCGATACAAGTCTTCTAGTTCTGCTTTACATTCCCATTGAACGTCTCTGTGTAGAATATTTCAGAACTGGTTGGAAAGAAGCACAATGATTCATCAGACTACTGGATTAATCTGCAATTTACCTTCCATCAAAGCCTCTATTGTAACACTGAATTGTATCGATTGTTGCGGAACACGCATCGCCGCCAACGCAGGTCATTTGCTTGACTGGACTTGATCGTCGGCCTGTCGTCATCTTGCCTTTCGAGAGTGTAAGCACCTGCACATCTTGCAGAAGTACTTTTTTGTTGCTTTGGCAAATGTTGATGAAGCTGCAAGTGCTAGTGCAGCTGTTGTGATGAGAAGCATTTGGATGAAGCTTTTTGGGAAACCACAAACCTCCACGCAAACACTTTATCAGCCAAATCCACGAAATCCAGAGACGCCTTCCCAAATTGCCACCTGGTAAATCTTATTCGTAATGTGTAGTGTTAATAATGGATTTATTGTTGCCATAAACCGAACAACGAAAACTGAAACAAAAGACAACCAATCCAAAAAAATGTCTATGCCCCTAACAAGAAAATGATACTGAAATAATTATGCGAGAGCTATTACCACTTGTTGCCGTAAGAACGCCCACCGCCTCCACCGCGGCCACCTCCACCTCCACCTCTCCATCTACCACCGCCTCCACGACCTCCACCGCTGCTACGACCTCCGTACGAAGCCATAGAAGCAATCTCAGGTGGAACAGTCTGTCCAGCATCTGTCATCAACTGCACCAAGTCACTAGCATTTTTCCTGTCCATCTTGGGGTCAAAGAACGTGTGAGCGTTTCCAGATTCACCACCACGACCGGTACGTCCAATACGGTGCACAAAGTCTTCAACATTCTTTGGGAAATCATAGTTGATGACGTGTTTGAGTTCCTTGACGTCGAGACCACGGGCAGCAACGTCTGTTGCAACGAGGATGGGGCATTCACCGGACTTGAAGCATTTGAGGGCGTATTCACGTTCTCTTTGGTCCTTGTCTCCGTGGATGGCCATGGCGCCCCATCCGTCTCCAGTGAGGCCTTGTTCGATTTTGTCGCACATGTGTTTTTGGTTGGAAAAGATGATGGTTCGTTCCATTTTCTTGGTTGATTCTTCGCCTGGGATGGCGTCCCAGATTTGTTTCAGGGTTTCACAGAGGGCGGCTTCCTTGTCGTAAGAGGAAACGAGCTTGACGGTTTGGGTGATGGACTTGTTGGCTTGCAGCTTCTGGGATCCGATACGGACTTGGATGGTGTCTTCACCTTGGAAGTCGATGCCAAACGCTGGACTGACTTTGGCCATGTGGCAGACCAGAAGAGAAGTTGACGGTCTGGACGAATCTGGGAGACAATTTCACGCAATGGCTCCTCGAAACCCATGTCCAACATACCTGTGATTGTCGATTATTAGCTAAAAGAATGTAAGGAAATATCCAAACTCACGATCAGCCTCGTCAAGAACGAGGTAGGTGACACGACGAAGGGAAGTCTTTCCCATCTTCAACAGATCGAGAAGACGACCCGGTGTAGCGGTAATAATTTGAGGTGAGCGGTTCAGTTCACCGATTTGAGGTCCCTTGGAAGCTCCTCCATACAAACATGCGCTGCGGATTCCAACGGCACTTCCAAACTCCTTGACGACTTGGTCAATTTGAACGGCAAGTTCACGAGTAGGAGCCAAGACAAGACAAACAGGACCTTCACCACGCTCGACTGGTTTTTGAGCGAGAATGTGCACGAAAGCAGGAAGGACGAAAGAAAGAGTCTTTCCGGAACCAGTCTGGGCAATACCAATCAAGTTTCTACCAGAGAGAGCCATGGGCCAGCCTTGAGCTTGAATAGGAGTTGGGCAGTGAATCCGAGCTTCTTGAAGCAGTTCATGACATTTTGTGGCCATGCACCGTGTTCCAGACTCTGCATTGGACGAGGAATTCTGTTACCCTGGAGAGTCATTTGGTTTTCACTGCGGAACTTGCTGACATCGGAATCAGACATGGCAGCAACATCTGAGATAAAGAGTTAAGTCAGTGAATTGTGTTCAGATCCAAACAAACAACCAATTGAAACCAACCTGGGTGTTCGTTGTAGAAGTTCTTTACGAACGGGGGAAGGTTATCAAAGTTTGGGCGAGCATTGTACTGGTGTTCGACATCGTTGAAGCCGCTGCGTTGGGGCCGGGCGCCATAGGGAGCAGCCCTGTTCGAGTCTCTGCCGCCGTACCCGCCTCGCGACCCTCCGCTTCCGTATCCGCTTCCGCTTCCGCCGCGGCTGCTTCCGCCTCCGTTGCCGTATCCGCCGCTGCCATATGTCTTTCCATCGCGCAATTCGTGTCCTCCGTAGCCTGGCATCCTTGTCTCACAAAATTTCAAGAGACAACTTTACGAAAAAAACAAAAAAAGAACGGCTTGGTTCAACTTTGTTTCACTTGAGGCGTCTTGATTTATCATTTAAAGACAGTCACTAGATGCATTTAAAATATCAGAATTGTGGCATTAACAGAATGCATGCGTAGCACCTCTTTGACCCTCAGTAAAAGCGAACATCTACTTTACTGCAATTTAACATAATGGGAGAAATACGAGGAATGACATTGAATTGAAGCTGAAGAACTTGAGGAAGTTGGGAATGTCTCTATTCTATTTATCTTGTTTTTTGGTCTTCAAAAAATCTGTTAACGAACGCGCGTTGTGTAAGCACCACTTCGAACATCCACTTTGCTGCCACCAAGACGACTCATCCGTCTTTTTAATCAGATTAAAATGGGTGACCGATACTCCTTCTCTCTCACAACATTCTCTCCATCCGGCAAACTGGTTCAAATCGAGTACGCTTTGGCTGCCGTCAACAAGGGAGTCACTTCAGTCGGCCTTAAAGGTACGCTCCCTGTCTACACTCCATCAATGCTCATTCATTAACCGAATGACCAGGCACAAACGGAATCGTCATTGCCACTGAGCGCAAATCCCACACTCCTCTCCTCGAAGACAACTCTATCGAAAAGGTGTCCACAATCTGTCGTAATGTTGGAATGGTTTACTCAGGAATGGGTCCTGATGCTCGTATCCTCCTTGGTGCGTTTTGATGTTCGGTCCTTTTTGTTATTGTGAATGCTAATGTTCTTGTTCACAGACAAGGCTAGAAAGTCGGCTCAGGAATACAAGCGCGTGTATTTGGAGGAACCATCAGTCATGATTATGGTCAAGGAAATTGCCAGTATTATGCAGGAGTTTACTCAATCTGGGTACGCCACATCCTACCTATCAACAAATGTATGCGCAATATTAAAACGTAAATGTGAATAGTGGTGTGCGTCCATTCGGAGTCTCTCTCTTGATTGCTGGATTCGATGAGACAGGTCCCTCCTTGTACCAAGTTGACCCATCTGGATCTTACTGGGCGTGGAAGGCCTCTGCTATTGGAAAAAATATGATCAATGCAAAGACGTTCTTGGAGAAGAGGTAAACATCCAAATGTAGTATTCAGCTTCCAGTCCTCAACGCTCACATCAGATACTCTGAAACTATGGAACTCGAAGACGCTGTACACACTGCTATTCTCACATTGAAGGAAGGATACGAGGGAACCATGGTGGAATCTGGAATTGAGATTGGAATTGCATACTTGGAGAACACAACCACAAAAGAAGGCGACAAGATTCAACAAGGGCGCTTCAAGAAGCTCAGTGAGCCTGAGATTAAGGATTACCTTGCCAACCTTTGATATCCTTTGTATCGTAACTTACACTCAAAAAAAATAAATGTGAATTCCAAAAACGAAATCCTCAAACTGAAATTTGGCTATTTATTACAAAGTATGGTGACAAGAAAGAAATCAGAAGAAGCGAATTTTAAATGGCTTGGTTGGATCGCTGTTGGCAGAGGATGGAAGGGACGAAGGAGACATTGTTACTGATGGGACTACTGTAGATCCTGACATGGTATCAACAGGATTGGATGGAATAGCTGGAAGCTCCTTGGCTGGAACAGGCGGTGCCTTATCGTCAATAACTTGAAGCCTAGAATCTGAAGTTGAAGATCGTGATGCAGATGACCCTGAGCCTGACTGTCGACCTCCTCCCAGCCAACCAAGCATTCCCTCAAAGAAACCAGCCTGCTGATTTGGACCTTGTTCGGCCTTCAAGTTTGCGGCTTCACTCTTTTTCTTTGAAACAACTTCCTTCTCAATCTCTTTTCTATGCTTTGACAGTTCCCTCCGTTGCTTTAGCAGTTCCTTCTGCTGTCGAGCCGTTTCCTTTCGTTGGTTTATGGCGTCTTTTTGTTGACGTGCTGCTTCTCTCTGCCGGTCCGCCAAAACACGTGAATACTCCCTCGAGAGTTTCTCCTGTTCCTTAAGCTGATTCTTCAGCTCGTTTTTTTGGTCACGCACACGTCGCTCGTTTTCGCGATAGACTTCTTCAAGGCGATGAAGCGTTTCGATTTCTTCTTGCAACTTGGCACGAACATCTGGTGTAGAAGCTGTGCTCTTGGCGCCCATTAGTTCCTCTTCCATCGCAGCCAGATCGATTTCTTGCTCCTTCAATCGGATTTTCTGTTCTTGTAGCTGGCGCTGGCGCTCATATATTTGACGTTGCTGATGCAATAGCTTTTCCATAGATTGGACTTCTGCTTGTTTTGCACGTACCGCCTCTTCTTGTAGTCTAAACTTTTCAAGTTGATCTTCTGTATTGTCATCCACCTCCATGAGCCTAGACGGTGCTTCGTCTTCTGCTCCTTCTTGCTTGGGTTTCTTTGCACCGACGCTGAACTTGAACCCAAACGTCTTCTCGACTTCCTTCACAGCATTTTGGATATCTTTCGCGGCTTCTTCGAGATCTTCTTGAATTTTTCCTTTTTCCGAAGTTAATTCGATCCGAATTCCTTCGGTCTTAGGTGGTGACGGTTTCCAATCTGGTGGTGGAGGCTTGGCTTTTGCACCGGCTTTTTTGATGTCTTGAATGAAATCGATAAACACACCTTCGCCTTCCAATTTGACGTCTTCTTGGTGCAATTGAACTGCAAACTCGTGCATTTTTGATTTGATGTCGTTCTTCATCTCTTTAGGAAGGATTGGAAGCATATTGTAAACTATGTTCGATGTAAGCTATGGTTTATACTTTGCAAACGAAAAGGGAACATACCGAAAGCACCCCAAGTCCCCGGTTCAAACTGTAACTCTTCAACTTCTTCAGTGCTTGCGCGCTTCGTAGACTCTGAGGACGACTGTAATAGAATAACTCCTTTCTTCAACTCCTTTTTGGTGGAAGGCTTTCTTTCGCTTCTTGCACTAGATGCAGATGAGACGGAGTCGGAGCTACATTCCTCCTCTTCCTCTGTGTCTTTGCTTTCACGTCGACGTCTGTCATACCCGCCGCTACGTCCGCGCCGAGGACCTCGACCACCGCCTCTGTGAAAATGATGATGGTAAAAAGCTGGTCTTTCTTGAATTGGAGCGAAAGGTGCTGGAGGCATGGGAGGCATTGCTGGAGGTAATGGAGGAACTGATCCAGTTTTCACTGGCAAAGGAACATCTCTGGCAGCAGTCGGAGTAACAAGAGCTACTGTATCTGCAGCCTTTTGCGCTGCCAGATACGCAGTTTCTACGACATTGGCTCCAACAATTTCAGCGCGTTCTTGATTGAAAGCAGCGCCAGAATCCTTATGGCATTTCGGATTCGACAGTACCCGACAAAGCAGCCTCGGCTGCAGCTTGAGCGGCGGCAAAAGCAGCAACTTGGACACGATTATATCGTGCACCTGCGTTGAACGCAGCTTTCGCCGCCTCCAAAGCCGCTTGTTCAGCAGCAGCTTTTACTTCGGGTCTCACAATGGCACCTTGATTTTGAACTGGTCCGCGGAAGAAATCGCTGTATGAGGCTGCACCCGTTTCGCCACTAATACTAGTAACTCCAGAGTCTCCACCAGTTTCTCCAGAACTGACTGCTTCCGTGCGCTTCATTGCTTGACTTGTGCCCTCCGACAAACTTTTTTGCGCTCCAGCCGTTGCCTCTCGCAGAATAGTTTTCATACTGACGCTGACACCACTGAAACTCGGTCGTCCAAGTGGATCCGGCGACCAACAGTTCCCCATGAGTCTCCACAAGTGAGTCGAAACAGTTGGGAACGCCTCACAGTTTGGCATAGAGGGACGTAACCCGTTATTGACGACTTGTTGATACAACAACGCGTCGGGGGTTTCAGTGAATGGAACATCTCCTTCCGAGAGGATTTCGTAGGCGGTCATGGAGAAAGCGTATACGTCTACTGGAGGTGATAGTTTCGCGCCTTGCAGTCGTTCCGGGGACATCCAACGCAACGTTCCTCCAAATGCAGGAGATCCAGCGCCGGTTCCCGTCCGTGTTGATGAAAACTGCTTGAGAGTAGCGAACCCAAAGTCTGCAACATACGCGTTCCATGTTCGTCAACCTATTCCACTTTAGATTCATGATTATAAGACGACTAATCATCAACTTACCAAAACGTTCACAGCCTTCAAATCTCCATGCACAACTCCTCTCGCATGCAAATACTGCATCCCAAGACTAACTTCATACAAAACCTTACACCCCTTCACTTCAACATCCCTCCTCCCAACCCCTTCCAAATACTGCAACGCATGACCTCTTGCCATAAACGGACTAACCATAAACGGCCTCTCCGCACTCGCACACGCACCCAAAAGCGGCAAGATATTCGGATGTCGCAACGGAAACCACGTCTTCACTTCACGCATGAAATCATCACGCAACCGTTGCGTTTCAAGACGCATGTGTAGACGTTTCACAGCTACGAGTGTGTGTCCGAGCCACGTCGCTTTAAGGACTTCGCCGAACCCTCCGCGTGAGATTGGGTCGTGGATTTCGATTTCCCAGGATGTGAGGACCCATGGGGGTGGAGGTGTCGGTTTTGTGGATAGGTTTGGGTGGTGGCTTCCGAGGCGCGGAGGCAGGTTAATGCGCGTTCGAGGAAGATTCGTTCGAGGTTCTTTTCGAGGATCTGTCAATGTGTTCTGCAATGTTTTTTTGAAGGGCCTGTGGGAGGATATCGTGAGCTTTTGGAGTTGTAAGTAACTTGGTGTGCCTAACCTCACAGGCTTCTAGGTATTCCACCTGTTTTAGTTCTAGGGCATTCAGAATCTTGTAATCATTGTCCACAAGGTGCTGTAATGTCATTTCTAATTGTTCTGCATCAAATTTACGGTCTTCGCTGTCTTCTCGCGCCCATGAGTCGTTCTCAATTTGGATGGCTACAGTGAGATCTTGGGCAATCATGCTCAATTCGTGATTGTATTGTGTTATTTTCGCCGAAATTCCTTCTCGATTTACGAATGAGTTCATGAACTATATAAAATTGTTAATATTTTTTTCGAATAGTATATTCCGCGCTTGTTTGTTCATTCTATCAACTGTGTTGTTCTGGGTGTTCTCCCATTTCTTGCTCGCTACACTCGCACTTTTAAACTTCTAGTTGTAGGATTTCTTCATTCTCCGCTCGCTGCACTCCCTTTTGTACCGACTTTGTCGATTCATTAATCAGAATCAGTGAAACACATACTTTGGTAGTCCCCTGCTTCTTCACAAACGCATCCAACACTTTCACCAACTCAAGTAGAGTATCCAATGCACGTTGAATTGCATCCGGTACTTTATCCAGAACGGAAGTATCTGAATCAGGAGAGGAAGAAGACGAAAGGCGAGTGAAAGAAAGTGGTTGACGGAGAGAAGGGCATGGGCACGAGTAACGAGACGCCTGAGAGCAGCCTTGTTGTGAGAGACGAGGGAGAGGGAGGAAGCTGTGGAGTGCAAGAGGTGGGAGATGTGTGAGAGAGTTGGGACTGGTTGGAGGGACAGGGACGGAAGAGTAAGTGGGTTTGTGTAAGCAGGTGGTTGTGGATGCAGTTGTTCTTTCGAGTTGGTTGTGGTTGGCGTTGGTGCTGGAAAGATTGATGAGTCAACGATTGGCGGAGTTGATCCAGAGCTTACTGTATGTAGGATCAGATGCGGGACAAGACCTAAGATGGAGCTTAATATCAGTTTGAAGAAAGATGAAAGACTGACCTCTACCGTCTGGTATTGGCTGTCAGTGTCCATTCCGAAATGCGATGTTTCGAGTTGAAGGCAAAAATCGTGGGCACTGAAAAGTTGGAAGGGGTGTGCCACTTTGTCGTATCACCATGCAGCAAAGGAATGTCCACGATATTTCAGGAATGTGATTCAGGGTTTGATTGGAAAAGTAATCTTGGATCTGAAAAGCTTGAGATTCCCTCAGACATGTGTGCTGAACAATTCTGAATTGATATGATACTTATCGAATTCTTCTTTAACTAACAAAATACGCAGAAGCACCTGGTATTTCAATTGCAAGTGATGTGGGTTGAAGACTTCGAACCTCTGCCCCAAAACACCAACCAAAATGTCTCTTCCAACACCACCACCACCAACACAACCCGCCACCATCGACGTCGAAGCCGAGGAAGCGCCCGCCTACGACGCCGCACCTTCACTTTCACCTTCACCCGCACCAGCGCCGCCGTCCTTCTTCCGCCGTGGCTATGCTCCCGTTGCCGACACCGACGACGGCACTGCTCCGGCCGCTTCTTCCTCGTCCTCGTCGTCCTCTGCGCCACAACAACAACCACAAACACAATCACAAACTTCGTCAAAAACAAAGACGCCCCTCGGCCTCGGAACCGACGGCGTCTTCTCCAATCTGGGTGTTGTTCAGAAGGACACCGATGAATCAATTCCTTCCTCAAATCCTCCGGAATACAGAAACGTCTTCAACGACCAAGTCACTCAGTCTGGTGAAGACGATAACTCTAACTTGCCTCAGTATGCTGGCCATCACGTGGCTCTTTCTGGTGTTGTTGCTCAGGATGGAGAGATTCTGATTGAAGGTTCGTGGTGATCGGTCTTCATAGGTCTCGTGTGTACTAACCCCCTCATCTACTACTCTACTCTAGGTCTTCCTGTCGGTGATTTCTTCTCTTTCTTGGCCAACTTTTTCGTATCAATGACGTTTGACTTCTTGGGTTATATGATGACCACCCTTCTTGCCACATCACACGCTGCCAGAGTACGTTGACCTCATTTATTCTTGTGGAGTGAAGTGTGACGAATAGCATTGTTTGATCGAGCTCGAAGGACTCAAAGGATACCGTGGAAGACGAATACAAGGACAAACTCCAACCAAACTGAACTCTCAACTACCCCCCTATCCAACACGAATATCTTTCTAATCAAATTTACTACAGTGTGGTTCTCGATCCGGTCTTGGAATGACCTTTGTTCGATACGGAATGATTGTTCTTGAGAAGGACCAGGAAGTGGAAGAATACACGTTCCGTACCAACCCAGATGACTATGAACGTGTTCAAGAAATTGGAAAACACAATGATTTCATTGCTTACCTCATGATTGCTTTTGGATTCTTTCTCATGATGGTATGTTTTGTTTTTCCTCGTGATGGATATTGAGGGGAGAAATGCGAGGAGTTGGTCTCTGAATTAGAACTTTCGAGCGAAGTGAGAATGGAATGTTGTTGACGTAGGACGGATTGTAGATAGCATCATTGACTAAGCGCGAGGAACAAGCCATACTGGAGGACCTGAGTGCGAGAAACGAGAATTGTTCCCCCAAAAAACATACACTAACAACTTCACAAAACAAAACAGAGGGCAAATGCTGATTTCGTGCGGGCAAAGAAGGTCGAGGCTGTCATGTTGGCTGCTGCAGACCCAAACAACAATGCTTAATTTCCTACTCCGCTTTCACATAACTCTGTTTTTAGTTTGCCATGATAACAATAAAATGAATCCATGTTGTTGATGTACATTAAATTCTTCTCAGATAATCTCTTTGATAGTGTGTAAACGCGTTTAATTATCAAATACACTCGGTACGAATCCTTTTCCTTCTTCCGAGAATATTGACAATTCAAAAGAGACAGAGGAGAAACACACCAATCAAGCAAAGAACCTAGGGCCTTTCACACCCATTAACTCCCTCTATTCGAGACTGATGGCTGTGAGTATCCTGTGCCCAACGTTAACAGGCTAACTTTACTCAAACACTCAGTCTACAAAAAGTCAGGCGAGGCTGAGAGAGATGCACTCCTCAAAATAGTCCGTGGACAACACATTGTTATCTGCGGGCTACACGAACTGAACGAAGCATTGTTGAATCGTGATGCAAACTTCTCTTCAAACACTGCACACCACATACCAACAAACAACATCCCATTCAACTTTCCCACTGATGATATGTTTCACAATGATATACTTCATGAAGGGCCCAGCAACTACAACATAAGTGCATCAGTAAATGCATCCCATAATGATATTTCCCTGAATTTTTGAACATGTCAAGCCACCAAAATCAACATCAATTCCATGCCAGAGCCAACAAGAAACGATATTCCAGATGTTTCAATGCACAAATCTATTTGATGGAAGAATCATCATGGCTGTCTGGACCAGTGAATTTGGAGCTTGGTCACTCTTGCGCAGTGATGTTTTCCTCCTCAACGGGTCTCAAAAATTCACCAGAAAGCAGTCACACCTTTTTCGTTCTGAAAAGAAGAAAATTGATCAAGAATTTGCTGCCTTCTATAATCTCCACCTACCAAATCAAAAATTAAACAACAAGACCAAATATTGCCTTTTTACTCAATAATAGTATTTTAAACATCTTGAGGGAAAATTCAAACATTGCCCCAATTCTTGATGAGCTGAAAAAGTTAACAGAGTAGCAGAGGAACTTATAATTGAATCAAATAAATTTTCTCATGCTGTGATCTCTCTCCTTTCTTGAATCACCAAAAGTGGAGTCGCAGCTGCATTTTCAACACTAAAACAAACCCATAGGGCCATTCGGGCCCTGAGAAGCTGGTACAAAATCACCAAACGTGGAGCCGCAGCTGGATTTTCAACACTTAAACAAACCCATTCACTAGAGACAGTATAAATATCATAAATGGAAGGGTCCATTCGGGCCCTGAGAAGCTGCTCTGTTTACAAAGAGTTTTGTGGTACAAAATCACCAAACGTGGAGCCGCAGCTGGATTTTCAACACTTAAACAAACCCATTCACTAGAGAAACAGAATAAATATCATAAAAAGGAATGGCCATTCGGGCCCTGAGAAGCTGCTCTGTTTACAAAGAGTTTTGTGGTACAAAATCACCAAACCTGGAGTCGCAGCTGGATTTTCAACACTTAAACAAACCCATTCACTAGAGACACAGTAACAAATATCATAAATGGAAGGGCCATTCGGGCCCTGAGAAGCTGCTCTGTTTACAAAGAGTTTTGTGGTACAAAATCACCAAACGTGGAGCCGCAGCTGGATTTTCAACACTTAAACAAACCCATTCACTAGAGACACAGTATTAACATTATACAAAGGAAGGGAAGCTGCTCTGTTTACAAGCTGGTCTGTTTACAAAGAGTTTTGTGGTACAAAATCACCAAACGTGGAGTCGCAGCTGGATTTTCAACACTTAAACAAACCCATTCACTAGCAAAACAGTATCAAGATCATACAATGGAAGAGCCATTCGGGCCCTGAGAAGCTGGTCTGTTTACAAAGAGTTTTGTGGTACAAAATCACCAAACATGGAGTCGCAGCTGGATTTTCAACACTTAAACAAACCCATTCACTAGCAAAAAGTATCAAGATCATACAATGGAAGGGCCATTCAGGCCCTGAGAAGCTGCTCTGTTTACAAAGAGTTTTGTGGTACACAAACCCATTCACTAGCAAAACAGTATCAAGATCATACAAAGGAAGGGCCATTCGGGCCCTGAGAAGCTGCTCTGTTTACAAAGAGTTTTGTGGTACAAAATCACCAAACGTGGAGTCGCAGCTGGATTTTCAACACTTAAACAAACCCATTCACTAGCAAAACAGTATCAAGATCATACAATGGAAGAGCCATTCGGGCCCTGAGAAGCTGGTCTGTTTACAAAGAGTTTTGTGATACAAAATCACCAAACATGGAGTCGCAGCTGGATTTTCAACACTTAAACAAACCCATTCACTAGCAAAACAGTATCAAGATCATACAATGGAAGGGCCATTCGGGCCCTGAGAAGCTGCTCTGTTTACAAAGAGTTTTGTGGTACAAAATCACCAAACGTGGAGTCGCAGCTGGATTTTCAACACTTAAACAAACCCATTCACTAGAGAAACAGTAACAAGATCATACAAAGGAAGGGCCATTCGGGCCCTGAGAAGCTGCTCTGTTTACAAAGAGTTTTGTGGTACAAAATCACCAAACGTGGAGTCGCAGCTGGATTTTCAACACTTAAACAAACCCATTCACTAGCAAAACAGTATCAAGATCATACAATGGAAGGGCCATTCGGGCCCTGAGAAGCTGGTCTGTTTACAAAGAGTTTTGTGGTACAAAATCACCAAACGTGGAGTCGCAGCTGGATTTTCAACACTTAAACAAACCCATTCACTAGCAAAACAGTATCAAGATCATACAATGGAAGAGCCATTCGGGCCCTGAGAAGCTGCTCTGTTTACAAAGAGTTTTGTGATACAAAATCACCAAACATGGAGTCGCAGCTGGATTTTCAACACTTAAACAAACCCATTCACTAGCAAAACAGTATCAAGATCATACAATGGAAGGGCCATTCGGGCCCTGAGAAGCTGCTCTGTTTACAAAGAGTTTTGTGGTACAAAATCACCAAACGTGGAGTCGCAGCTGGATTTTCAACACTTAAACAAACCCATTCACTAGCAAAACAGTATCAAGATCATACAATGGAAGAGCCATTCGGGCCCTGAGAAGCTGGTCTGTTTACAAAGAGTTTTGTGATACAAAATCACCAAACATGGAGTCGCAGCTGGATTTTCAACACTTAAACAAACCCATTCACTAGCAAAACAGTATCAAGATCATACAATGGAAGGGCCATTCGGGCCCTGAGAAGCTGCTCTGTTTACAAAGAGTTTTGTGGTACAAAATCACCAAACGTGGAGTCGCAGCTGGATTTTCAACACTTAAACAAACCCATTCACTAGAGAAACAGTAACAAGATCATACAAAGGAAGGGCCATTCGGGCCCTGAGAAGCTGGTCTGTTTACAAAGAGTTTTGTGGTACAAAATCACCAAACGTGGAGTCGCAGCTGGATTTTCAACACTTAAACAAACCCATTCACTAGCAAAACAGTATCAAGATCATACAATGGAAGGGCCATTCGGGCCCTGAGAAGCTGCTCTGTTTACAAAGAGTTTTGTGGTACAAAATCACCAAACGTGGAGTCGCAGCTGGATTTTCAACACTTAAACAAACCCATTCACTAGAGAAACAGTAACAAGATCATACAAAGGAAGGGCCATTCGGGCCCTGAGAAGCTGGTCTGTTTACAAAGAGTTTTGTGGTACAAAATCACCAAACGTGGAGTCGCAGCTGGATTTTCAACACTTAAACAAACCCATTCACTAGAGAAACAGTAACAAGATCATACAAAGCAAGGGCCATTCGGGCCCTGAGAAGCTGCTCTGTTTACAAAGAGTTTTGTGGTACAAAATCACCAAACGTGGAGTCGCAGCTGGATTTTCAACACTTAAACAAACCCATTCACTAGCAAAACAGTATCAAGATCATACAATGGAAGAGCCATTCGGGCCCTGAGAAGCTGCTCTGTTTACAAAGAGTTTTGTGGTACAAAATCACCAAACGTGGAGTCGCAGCTGGATTTTCAACACTTAAACAAACCCATTCACTAGCAAAACAGTATCAAGATCATACAATGGAAGAGCCATTCGGGCCCTGAGAAGCTGGTCTGTTTACAAAGAGTTTTGTGATACAAAATCACCAAACATGGAGTCGCAGCTGGATTTTCAACACTTAAACAAACCCATTCACTAGCAAAACAGTATCAAGATCATACAATGGAAGGGCCATTCGGGCCCTGAGAAGCTGCTCTGTTTACAAAGAGTTTTGTGGTACAAAATCACCAAACGTGGAGTCGCAGTTGGATTTTCAACACTTAAACAAACCCATTCACTAGAGAAACAGTAACAAGATCATACAAAGGAAGGGCCATTCGGGCCCTGAGAAGCTGCTCTGTTTACAAAGAGTTTTGTGGTACAAAATCACCAAACGTGGAGTCGCAGCTGGATTTTCAACACTTAAACAAACCCATTCACTAGCAAAACAGTATCAAGATCATACAATGGAAGGGCCATTCGGGCCCTGAGAAGCTGGTCTGTTTACAAAGAGTTTTGTGGTACAAAATCACCAAACGTGGAGTCGCAGCTGGATTTTCAACACTTAAACAAACCCATTCACTAGCAAAACAGTATCAAGATCAAACAATGGAAGGGCCATTCGGGCCCTGAGAAGCTGCTCTGTTTACAAAGAGTTTTGTGGTACAAAATCACCAAACGTGGAGTCGCAGCTGGATTTTCAACACTTAAACAAACCCATTCACTAGAGAAACAGTAACAAGATCATACAAAGGAAGGGCCATTCGGGCCCTGAGAAGCTGCTCTGTTTACAAAGAGTTTTGTGGTACAAAATCACCAAACGTGGAGTCGCAGCTGGATTTTCAACACTTAAACAAACCCATTCACTAGCAAAAGTATCAAGATCATACAATGGAAGGGCCATTCGGGCCCTGAGAAGCTGGTCTGTTTACAAAGAGTTTTGTGGTACAAAATCACCAAACGTGGAGTCGCAGCTGGATTTTCAACACTTAAACAAACCCATTCACTAGCAAAACAGTATCAAGATCATACAATGGAAGGGCCATTCGGGCCCTGAGAAGCTGCTCTGTTTACAAAGAGTTTTGTGGTACAAAATCACCAAACGTGGAGTCGCAGCTGGATTTTCAACACTTAAACAAACCCATTCACTAGAGAAACAGTAACAAGATCATACAAAGGAAGGGCCATTCGGGCCCTGAGAAGCTGGTCTGTTTACAAAGAGTTTTGTGGTACAAAATCACCAAACGTGGAGTCGCAGCTGGATTTTCAACACTTAAACAAACCCATTCACTAGAGAAACAGTAACAAGATCATACAAAGCAAGGGCCATTCGGGCCCTGAGAAGCTGCTCTGTTTACAAAGAGTTTTGTGGTACAAAATCACCAAACGTGGAGTCGCAGCTGGATTTTCAACACTTAAACAAACCCATTCACTAGCAAAACAGTATCAAGATCATACAATGGAAGAGCCATTCGGGCCCTGAGAAGCTGCTCTGTTTACAAAGAGTTTTGTGGTACAAAATCACCAAACGTGGAGTCGCAGCTGGATTTTCAACACTTAAACAAACCCATTCACTAGCAAAACAGTATCAAGATCATACAATGGAAGAGCCATTCGGGCCCTGAGAAGCTGGTCTGTTTACAAAGAGTTTTGTGATACAAAATCACCAAACATGGAGTCGCAGCTGGATTTTCAACACTTAAACAAACCCATTCACTAGCAAAACAGTATCAAGATCATACAATGGAAGGGCCATTCGGGCCCTGAGAAGCTGGTCTGTTTACAAAGAGTTTTGTGGTACAAAATCACCAAACCTGGAGTCGCAGCTGGATTTTCAACAACTTAAACAAACCCATTCACTAGCAAAACAGTATCAAGATCATACAATGGAAGGGCCATTCGGGCCCTGAGAAGCTGTCTGTTTACAAAGAGTTTTGTGGTACAAAATCACCAAACGTGGAGTCGCAGCTGGATTTTCAACACTTAAACAAACCCATTCACTAGCAAAACAGTATCAAGATCATACAATGGAAGGGCCATTCGGGCCCTGAGAAGCTGCTCTGTTTACAAAGAGTTTTGTGGTACAAAATCACCAAACGTGGAGTCGCAGCTGGATTTTCAACACTTAAACAAACCCATTCACTAGCAAAACAGTATCAAGATCATACAATGGAAGGCCATTCGGGCCCTGAGAAGCTGGTCTGTTTACAAAGAGTTTTGTGGTACAAAATCACCAAACTGGAGTCGCAGCTGGATTTTCAACACTTAAACAAACCCATTCACTAGCAAAACAGTATCAAGATCATACAATGGAAGGGCCATTCGGGCCCTGAGAAGCTGCTCTGTTTACAAAGAGTTTTGTGGTACAAAATCACCAAACGTGGAGTCGCAGCTGGATTTTCAACACTTAAACAAACCCATTCACTAGCAAAACAGTATCAAGATCATACAAGGAAGGGCCATTCGGGCCCTGAGAAGCTGGTCTGTTTACAAAGAGTTTTGTGGTACAAAATCACCAAACGTGGAGTCGCAGCTGGATTTTCAACACTTAAACAAACCCATTCACTAGCAAAACAGTATCAAGATCATACAAAGGAAGGGCCATTCGGGCCCTGAGAAGCTGCTCTGTTTACAAAGAGTTTTGTGGTACAAAATCACCAAACGTGGAGTCGCAGCTGGATTTTCAACACTTAAACAAACCCATTCACTAGCAAAACAGTATCAAGATCATACAATGGAAGGGCCATTCGGGCCCTGAGAAGCTGCTCTGTTTACAAAGAGTTTTGTGGTACAAAATCACCAAACGTGGAGTCGCAGCTGGATTTTCAACACTTAAACAAACCCATTCACTAGCAAAACAGTATCAAGATCATACAATGGAAGGGCCATTCGGGCCCTGAGAAGCTGTCTGTTTACAAAGAGTTTTGTGGTACAAAATCACCAAACATGGAGTCGCAGCTGGATTTTCAACACTTAAACAAACCCATTCACTAGCAAAACAGTATCAAGATCATACAATGGAAGGGCCATTCGGGCCCTGAGAAGCTGCTCTGTTTACAAAGAGTTTTTGGTACAAAATCACCAAACGTGGAGTCACAGCTGGATTTTCAACACTTAAACAAACCCATTCACTAGAGAAAACAGTATCAAGATCATACAAAGGAAGGGCCATTCGGGCCCTGAGAAGCTGTCTGTTTACAAAGAGTTTTGTGGTACAAAATCACCAAACGTGGAGTCGCAGCTGGATTTTCAACACTTAAACAAACCCATTCACTAGAAAACAGTAATCAAGATCATACAATGGAAGGGCCATTCGGGCCCTGAGAAGCTGCTCTGTTTACAAAGAGTTTTGTGTACAAAATCACCAAACGTGGAGTCGCAGCTGGATTTTCAACACTTAAACAAACCCATTCACTAGCAAAACAGTATCAAGATCATACAATGGAAGGCCATTCGGGCCCTGAGAAGCTGGTCTGTTTACAAAGAGTTTTGTGGTACAAAATCACCAAACTGGAGTCGCAGCTGGATTTTCAACACTTAAACAAACCCATTCACTAGCAAAACAGTATCAAGATCATACAAGGAAGGGCCATTCGGGCCCTGAGAAGCTGGTCTGTTTACAAAGAGTTTTGTGTACAAAATCACCAAACATGGAGTCGCAGCGGATTTTCAACACTTAAACAAACCCATTCACTAGCAAACAGTATCAAGATCATACAATGGAAGGGCCATTCGGGCCCTGAGAAGCTGGTCTGTTTACAAAGAGTTTTGTGGTACAAAATCACCAAACGTGGAGTCGCAGCTGGATTTTCAACACTTAAACAAACCCATTCACTAGAGAAACAGTATCAAGATCATACAAAGGAAGGGCCATTCGGGCCCTGAGAAGCTGCTCTGTTTACAAAGAGTTTTGTGGTACAAAATCACCAAACGTGGAGTCGCAGCTGGATTTTCAACACTTAAACAAACCCATTCACTAGCAAAACAGTATCAAGATCATACAAAGGAAGGGCCATTCGGGCCCTGAGAAGCTGGTCTGTTTACAAAGAGTTTTGTGGTACAAAATCACCAAACGTGGAGTCGCAGCTGGATTTTCAACACTTAAACAAACCCATTCACTAGCAAAACAGTATCAAGATCATACAATGGAAGGGCCATTCGGGCCCTGAGAAGCTGCTCTGTTTACAAAGAGTTTTGTGGTACAAAATCACCAAACGTGGAGTCGCAGCTGGATTTTCAACACTTAAACAAACCCATTCACTAGCAAAACAGTATCAAGATCATACAATGGAAGAGCCATTTGGGCCCTGAGAAGCTGGTCTGTTTACAAAGAGTTTTGTGGTACAAAATCACCAAACGTGGAGTCGCAGCTGGATTTTCAACACTTAAACAAACCCATTCACTAGCAAAACAGTATCAAGATCATACAATGGAAGAGCCATTCGGGCCCTGAGAAGCTGGTCTGTTTACAAAGAGTTTTGTGACAAAATCACCAAACATGGAGTCGCAGCTGGATTTTCAACACTTAAACAAACCCATTCACTAGCAAAACAGTATCAAGATCATACAATGGAAGGGCCATTCGGGCCCTGAGAAGCTGCTCTGTTTACAAAGAGTTTTGTGGTACAAAATCACCAAACGTGGAGTCGCAGCTGGATTTTCAACACTTAAACAAACCCATTCACTAGAGAAACAGTAACAAGATCATACAAAGGAAGGGCCATTCGGGCCCTGAGAAGCTGCTCTGTTTACAAAGAGTTTTGCACTACAAAATCACCAAACCTGGAGTCGCAGCTGGATTTTCAACACTTAAACAAACCCATTCACTAGAGAAACAGTAACAAGATCATACAAAGGAAGGGCCATTCGGGCCCTGAGAAGCTGGTCTGTTTACAAAGAGTTTTGTGGTACAAAATCACCAAACCTGGAGTCGCAGCTGGATTTTCAACACTTAAACAAACCCATTCACTAGCAAAACAGTATCAAGATCATACAATGGAAGGGCCATTCGGGCCCTGAGAAGCTGCTCTGTTTACAAAGAGTTTTGTGGTACAAAATCACCAAACGTGGAGTCGCAGCTGGATTTTCAACACTTAAACAAACCCATTCACTAGCAAAACAGTATCAAGATCATACAAAGGAAGGGCCATTTGGGCCCTGAGAAGCTGGTCTGTTTACAAAGAGTTTTGTGGTACAAAATCACCAAACCTGGAGTCGCAGCTGGATTTTCAACACTTAAACAAACCCATTCACTAGCAAAACAGTATCAAGATCATACAAAGGGGGCCATTCGGGCCCTGAAGCTGCTCTGTTTACAAAGAGTTTTGTGGTACAAAATCACCAAACGTGGAGTCGCAGCTGGATTTCAACACTTAAACAAACCCATTCACTAGCAAAACAGTATCAAGATCATACAATGGAAGGGCCATTCGGGCCCTGAGAAGCTGCTCTGTTTACAAAGAGTTTTGTGGTACAAAATCACCAAACTGGAATCACAGCTGGATTTTCAACACTTAAAACAAACCCATTCACTAGCAAAACAGTATCAAGATCATACAAAGGAAGGGCCATTCGGGCCCTGTGAAGCTGCTCTGTTTACAAAGAGTTTTGACAAAATCACCAAACATGGAGTCGCAGCTGGATTTTCAACACTTAAACAAACCCATTCACTAGCAAAACAGTATCAAGATCATACAATGGAAGGGCCATTCGGGCCCTGAGAAGCTGCTCTGTTTACAAAGAGTTTTGTGGTACAAAATCACCGTGGAGTCGCAGCTGGATTTTCAACACTTAAACAAACCCATTCACTAGCAAAACAGTATCAAGATCATACAATGGAAGGGCCATTCGGGCCCTGAGAAGCTGCTCTGTTTACAAAGAGTTTTGTGGTACAAAATCACCAAACTGGAGTCGCAGCTGGATTTTCAACACTTAAACAAACCCATTCACTAGAGAAACAGTAAAGATCATACAAAGGAAGGGCCATTCGGGCCCTGAGAAGCTGCTCTGTTTACAAAGAGTTTTGCACTACAAAATCACCAAACCTGGAGTCACAGCTGGATTTTCAACACTTAAACAAACCCATTCACTAGAGAAACAGTAACAAGATCATACAAAGGAAGGGCCATTCGGGCCCTGAGAAGCTGGTCTGTTTACAAAGAGTTTTGTGGTACAAAATCACCAAACCTGGAGTCGCAGCTGGATTTTCAACACTTAAACAAACCCATTCACTAGCAAAACAGTATCAAGATCATACAATGGAAGGGCCATTCGGGCCCTGAGAAGCTGCTCTGTTTACAAAGAGTTTTGTGGTACAAAATCACCAAACGTGGAGTCGCAGCTGGATTTTCAACACTTAAACAAACCCATTCACTAGCAAAACAGTATCAAGATCATACAAAGGAAGGGCCATTTGGGCCCTGAGAAGCTGGTCTGTTTACAAAGAGTTTTGTGGTACAAAATCACCAAACTGGAGTCGCAGCTGGATTTTCAACACTTAAACAAACCCATTCACTAGCAAAACAGTATCAAGATCATACAAAGGAAGGGCCATTCGGGCCCTGTGAAGCTGCTCTGTTTACAAAGAGTTTTGTGGTACAAAATCACCAAACGTGGAGTCGCAGCTGGATTTTCAACACTTAAACAAACCATTCACTAGCAAAACAGTATCAAGATCATACAATGGAAGGGCCATTCGGGCCCTGAGAAGCTGCTCTGTTTACAAAGAGTTTTGTGGTACAAAATCACCAAACCTGGAATCACAGCTGGATTTTCAACACTTAAACAAACCCATTCACTAGCAAAACAGTATCAAGATCATACAAAGGAAGGGCCATTCGGGCCCTGTGAAGCTGCTCTGTTTTACAAAGAGTTTTGTGATACAAAATCACCAAACATGGAGTCGCAGCTGGATTTTCAACACTTA
Source organism: Rhizoclosmatium globosum (assembly GCA_002104985.1). Taxonomy (NCBI): domain Eukaryota; kingdom Fungi; phylum Chytridiomycota; class Chytridiomycetes; order Chytridiales; family Chytriomycetaceae; genus Rhizoclosmatium; species Rhizoclosmatium globosum. The sequence goes on along the minus strand of MCGO01000016.1, from coordinate 356,301 downwards.
AACAAACCCATTCACTAGCAAAACAGTATCAAGATCATACAATGGAAGGGCCATTCGGGCCCTGAGAAGCTGCTCTGTTTACAAAGAGTTTTGTGGTACAAAATCACCAAACGTGGAGTCGCAGCTGGATTTTCAACACTTAAACAAACCCATTCACTAGCAAAACAGTATCAAGATCATACAATGGAAGAGCCATTTGGGCCCTGAGAAGCTGGTCTGTTTACAAAGAGTTTTGTGGTACAAAATCACCAAACGTGGAGTCACAGCTGGATTTTCAACACTTAAACAAACCCATTCACTAGCAAAACAGTATCAAGATCATACAATGGAAGAGCCATTCGGGCCCTGAGAAGCTGGTCTGTTTACAAAGAGTTTTGTGATACAAAATCACCAAACATGGAGTCGCAGCTGGATTTTCAACACTTAAACAAACCCATTCACTAGCAAAACAGTATCAAGATCATACAAAGCAAGGGCCATTCGGGCCCTGAGAAGCTGCTCTGTTTACAAAGAGTTTTGTGGTACAAAATCACCAAACGTGGAGTCGCAGCTGGATTTTCAACACTTAAACAAACCCATTCACTAGAGAAACAGTAACAAGATCATACAAAGGAAGGGCCATTCGGGCCCTGAGAAGCTGCTCTGTTTACAAAGAGTTTTGCACTACAAAATCACCAAACCTGGAGTCACAGCTGGATTTTCAACACTTAAACAAACCCATTCACTAGAGAAACAGTAACAAGATCATACAAAGGAAGGGCCATTCGGGCCCTGAGAAGCTGGTCTGTTTACAAAGAGTTTTGTGGTACAAAATCACCAAACCTGGAGTCGCAGCTGGATTTTCAACACTTAAACAAACCCATTCACTAGCAAAACAGTATCAAGATCATACAAAGGAAGGGCCATTCGGGCCCTGAGAAGCTGGTCTGTTTACAAAGAGTTTTGTGGTACAAAATCACCAAACGTGGAATCACAGCTGGATTTTCAACACTTAAACAAACCCATTCACTAAAACAGTATAAATATCATACAAAGGAATGGCCACTCTTGTCCTGTTTCTGACTCTAGTCGAAAGTAAAAGGAACCAGATTTTATTGGTAAAAAATGAATCCATGTTTTTTTGTTTGATATGTGTCACAAGAATGAGGACCAATATGAGGTGAAAGCTGTAATTACAACTTTGCTTTGATGGTTTCGTTCTCGGGGATATACCAGGCCATTTCGACTTCCTGTCCATGGAGTTAATTGGGACATCAGCAAAAGAGTAAAATTCCACCTTTTGTACAAATCCGCACTTGTTATAGAATGGGACGTTCTTTTCAGCGCAATCCACTATAAATCCATATTATAATTATTTGTCATACCCATGCTGCAAGTGGAAGACTCACAAATGACTATTGGAAAGTAGATTTCAGCAACATGAACTATTTTCAACTTCTTCACGCGTTTTCTCACCTTTGTAGCATCCATTCTTTTGTCGATGTACTTTAACGTCTCAATAATCCTGAACCACAGAGTAAGATCACAATTGGCAATCATCTGAATTTGTATTCCAGGACTTACAAACGACCCAGATTCAAACCACGAGCAGATTCAGCCGTGACAATGTCCTCAATATGTCCCACCTATAAAATATATTGTTATACATACTCGGTTGCAAGACTTGGGTGCTACTCACGAAGACCACACCCATGCACAAACTTGCGCTCAACAATAATACTCCCGGCTCCAATAATCTTACCCGATTTCAAGTCTTCAACGACTACCCACCCCTTCTCATTAGGACACAGTTTATGCTGTAGGTTCGAATATTCGTCTCACCAATCGTAAAATACGTATCGTTTCGCGCTTTGATGTAGTTGAAGCGTTCTATTGATTGTATGAGTTATATCGGCAGTTCAATCCATGTGTGCGAATGGCATGGGTGCGAACCTGTAAACTGTTGCTTGGACACAGGTCCAACACTTGTTAAGCTTCCAAGAGTGTCCAAGAATCCTGTTTTCGCGGTTTAATAGGTACAGTTAGTATATGTGATCACTGAAGGCAGGGCAGCACAAGGCAGGTGCTTTTCACAAAGATGTCTCACCCTTCTCGTAGTCTCCACCATGAAGCGGACGAATCGTGTATCCTTCCTTGATTTGTTTCGCAACTTCGGGAGAAATGAGGGAGTCGCTGAAGAGTGCCATTGAAGTTGTTTGAACGATTTATGAATCGATTTCTGATTGGGCTTTTGGATAAGACTATCCGTTTGTGTGTTATTTATTCCAAACCTTTGAGCAGTGCACCCTTGATTTCAGTGCATACTATACAGCTGGGAAGAGAAATCGTTTCAATCTCATCTCGGTACATGTTCTATCAACAGCGGAGTCTCCATGGCCGACGACCTTCATGTGGATTACTTTGACCTCATTATGGACTTTGACTCGTCGCATCACGAAATGCCACATCGTGTTCTCTTTCGACGATATCTTTTCCAGATCTCAATGCGTTAAATGTGTTTACTGTTTGCAGGCTCGAAACAAAGTATCACACTAACCACTAATAGCGGTTTCAGGGACAAAACTGGTGTTGAACTTCTCAAGCAGCAGTTAAATGCATCAAATGCGCGAATTATTTAACTTGAAAAAGACGTTGCAGCTAAAGACAATCGAGTTCGAATTTTGAACTCGAGCAGCAAGACTTGACGACGCGATTGGCTTCTCAAAGGGAGGAGTTAGCAGAAAATGATGCGATAGAGTCCCAAAGTGAGAGGATTGACACAGGGAGGTCTTGCATTTCAACACAGTTCCAAAGACTCACCAAATTAGCTGCCTGGAAATAACTGGCAAGTCCGTGTTTGTGGAAAGAGGTTTAGAAATTGGATTTGCTCTATAACTGGTTAAAAGTCACTTTGACAACCGTGATTTTAACAATATGCAGGGATACTTTTTACAACGAGATGCTCAATTTAGGCTATTGCAACTATGGAAGCAGTGGTTTGTCTTAATAAAACAATGTCCGAAACATGCGACGGCCTTCCTTTTTCGACGAGCGACGGCGCGGCTTCGTTCTTGAGAGTAGCCCGCGCAGTCTTCGCACGTCGCTTCTGTTCGACGTGGCGTGTCGGATCGCGGACTCGACGGACTCGGACGCCGCGCACGTGCTCTTCATTTGCAGAAAGCGCCCGACTGAGTTGCCGCTTCTCAAATCAAAGAAATAAACAAAGGTTCGATTAATTGGATTGGGTTTGTTTGAAGTAGGACTGAGTCTGCCCTTCTCGAGAGTACATTCAAGTTCCACCTTCGAACTCAACCCTGTCTCGCATCAATGCATTACCCTTCCTCACACAACGCGCTGCGATCACTCATTGCCTCGCTGCCTATTCCATCGCAAACCTCCGCCTTCTTGCATCCTCATCGACGACCTGTCCACCTTCTTTCACCCTGCTCACGACTCATCTGACCAAATCCGGTTTACCCTCGCCCTCCTTCAACAATCTGTCAACACCATCGCGAAGCTATAATATACCGTGTTTCTTTGGTGTCTCTGATCTCACCGAAAAATACCTTCCACGGTTTTGGTCGTTGCATTCAGGCGTTTTGAGTATGCCTGAACGAAAGCGAAGGAAACGAGAAGAAACTCTGGAGGGAGTGTTGCTTTGATGGATGTGTACAATCAGTATGTCGATTGGGTCGTTTCTGTTCAAGGTACAAGTATTCCTTGTATTTAATTCATGTATTATTGACCAGATTATTAGGATCGTATCCCCATTTTACGCTAGAGAGGAAAATGACACCGTATGGATTGTTTCGCATGAAAGAAAGGACGATCCAGTACTTATAGAAGATAAATATGCCGCATCGGTATCTGTCGTAGAAGCGAGAATTGTTTGCAAGGAAGGCATTAATGGAGGTGCTACAACAGACACGTTATGGTTTGAATACAAGTCGTGATTCCATCGCAATATCTTGAACATGAAACATACTGCTTTTTGTTGGCTTCAAACATATAAAAAATCTTTAGAGCTCATTTCGTCTTGTGGAACAATTAAGATTGTCTGGGATTTACCAGTGATGTGTCGATTCGCCTTCATACTTCTCACTGTGTTTTCGCTCTTATCTCTTACATCATATGCTGACGTAAATTGGTCGAAATACGGCATCTATCCAGTGTTCGCCAATGGAGCTACTTGTCGGCTGAATGATTCGGGTTTGGTTGGAATACTCTGAAGAATTCAAAAGGAGAGCTATTCACAGCCTCTAAGAGGCCAATAGTTTTATTAATACAACCGCGGTGATTATGATTGTTTCGTTTTTGTGGGGATTTCCTGAATGCCACTTTGATTCCAGTGACAGCTACTTCATCACAACATATATTATGCAATACATCCTGCAAGCGATGGGATACAGGTTCGCTATCGTAAAATCCTGAGTATCATTCAAGCTAAATGTTCATTTTAGAGTGAATGTCGTTGTTACAGTTGAGAAGAAAACACCATTACTACATACCTCCGGTCTTCTCACTTAATTAACGACAGATGGATGGTTTTCAACCAAGCAATGAGTTCTACGATAGTGCCATAGACTTGGAGCTCGAAGTTTGTGAGTGGGCAACAATATTTATTCGGCCATTTACTGAAATATGATATGCATGAAAGGGCCTAATGATGTCCCCGCTTTCATTAATATGACTCGCCAAGATTTTGTCGCTGTGAACCTGGGCTCAGTGGGATACTCTGGCTCAGTTGGTCTCTACATTCCAACGTACACCTTGAACAACTACTCAAACCTCAACATCGACTTTTGGCGCGCATACAAAAATCCGCAAGCTTTATCAGTGTTTACGGAAAAGGGACCGAAAAACCACGGTGTGGGTGTAAAATGCAACGGAAACCCAACGAGTTGTGTAGATGGGCAGTACATACCGAGACAGTGTAGAGGCAATTCATCAAACTGTGTCGAAGTACTAGCATATGATCCCACATACTCCATTGATATGCTTCAAAGATTGATTGACGGGACAGGCCTAAACTTCACCATCAACTTCTTGGGTGCTTCCAATGCAACAGAATTTATCAAACGCATTGAATCAAAAGAAAAACATCATGTTCTATAACTGGATGCCGTCGTTTTTCGTTTCGACGAAGCCGGTGACGAAAGTGTTGTTTCCTGCGAATGTTCCATTTGAGTATTACAAGTTCTCTGTCAGTGAGTACTTCTGAGATTTATACCCACGAATTCATTTACTTACATTCCATAGATCGAATGTTTCCGCTGACATCCGACTTTCCAACGCAACTCCTTTCCAAACTCGCAACTCCAAAATTCCTGGCTGATTTCCCAGAGCTTCAGTCACTTGCCAGTCAATTTGCCATTGCCGAGGGAATCATGCGAAAAATACTTCAAGTGGAGAGCCTCGCTGTCAGCACATATGATGATATCGCTTGTCGATGGGTTCAAGAAAACAAAGCAATATGGTCAACATGGATTCCGAAAGCGCCTCAATCAGCAGGTAACTAATTCACCCCTTCATTTTTAAGCTTTCAAATTAATCTTTCATGGTTTCAGAAAATTGCCCGAAAGGTTATGGTCGGTACAACCAAGGATCCACATACCAATGTGTTGTATGTCCAAGCGGAACATACAACTGGAAGGAAAACACGACCGATGTTTGCTTGGTACTTGTTAGTCCCAACATAATTTCTAAAACTAACCAACTCTTAGCACTGTCCTCCAAATATGTACTGTCCAGGAGGTTCAGAAGTGAAAGTCCGTACTGGAGAATGGATGTCGTATCGAAAATTTATAGTGAACCCGTATCGTATGTATGTCCGTTTCCAGACGTCTGCTGTCAAGACACAGCTTGTCTAGCCGGAACGTGTGCGCATGGGCATTCCGGCCCATTGTGTGTAGAATGTACAGAAGAAAATCATTTTCTTTGGAACTCTGAATGTAGGACTGTTCGTCAGGGCCTGGCCTTAGTTTACTCGGAATCGTGTTGGGATCGTTTGTTGTGGCTGTCGTGTTGCTGTTCTTGCCGTACGAAGAAGTGCCTACAGTCGAAATCTTGTTTTTCTATTTCCAAGTTGCGGGTTGTTTTTTGGGAGTCAGTTGGAAATCGGTGGGCTCAAGTTTTTGGTTCCGTTTTTGGCTGTGACGACACTTGATATTGATCGCGTTGTACATGATTGCACGTTGCCTATTTCTGGGGTTGCTAAGTTGCTGTTTCGTTACCTGTTGCCTGCGTTAGTTCTGACATTTATTGGAATGATATTTTTCGCAGTGAGAATAGCACAGAATTTTGGATTTGGAGGGTCAATCAGTAATTGGACCCCATACTATATGCGCGGACAAAGTATGAGCTTGATTTGCTTTCGAGCTGTTATTGTTGCCTTGATGTTTTTGGTGATGCCACTTGTGGATGCAAGCTTGAGAATGTGAGGGTCCTTTCTTATCCCTATCAAGAATGACTCAACTGATTTAATAATATGTTTTAGCCTTCCGTGTATGGATGTCGAGGGTCAATATGTTGTTCAAAATGCTCCCGACGTTCTTTGCTACAGCAGCGACCACATTCCTGGATTTTGCATTGCATTGGCCATTCTTGTTTTGCTTCTAGGTGTTCTTCCAATCGGATTGGGACTCTTTTTGCGTAAACTATATCTAGCAAAACGAATTATTTACGAAACGGACGATATTGGAAACGCACAGAAACTATTTCAATGTTTCTATCTCATGTTTAAACCAGACATGTTCTTCATGATGCCCGTGACAATCTTTGAAAAGGGCGTCGTAGCCATGATTTTCACGTTGCTTAACAACCTCGACGAGCATATTCAAGTGAACGTGTATTTGGTCTTTCTGTGCTTCATTTGCTCGACACGCATCTACTGGCAACCTTATCATTCGCACATGGAAGCATTCTTGAATCGAGAAATAAGTTTAGGTATCCTCACGTTGATTGGATTCCGGATTTATTTGGACGTGTTTGAGGCGACACCTGCCATTATGGCCCAAATTTGTACCATGATTCTCCTTCCACTCTTTCTTCATATGATTCGTTGGCTGAGTCATAACTATGAAAAGCATGAAGGTAGTATAAAGGGAATGGCGAGTAGATTGGCAGCAAGCAAATTGGGATCTCCGTCAGTCTCGAGCATCAACGAGGTAGGAATTAAATCACCAACAGCTGTAAAACGGTCGAAAATGGGATCTATCGAAATCGCAAGACCGATTCGCTCCCAAGCCATCGGTGATAAATCGTTAAATTCAAATTCGAACTTGTCTGCTGCATCCACAACAAATTTACAGGCCAGAGCAATCAGTACAAATGATATTAAAGTGACGAGAGTGGATAATACCGCTCGAGACGAACGGTCAGTTCATGGAGATCCGTCAAAGAAAACGGAGGAAGTTGTTAGCACCAAAGATACAGTCAGTTATGACTTGACGAAATGACATCTTCCATAAAGTTTTTTTTTTATTTTCAATCAAAGCTTCGCGCCAAACGATTCACTCATCTTTTGGGCTTGTCTGACTCCAAGATCTGGTATAAAAGCGTATCAGAGTTGAAATTAGAAAGTTATACACTTACCCAACATAATCTCTTCGGAACCACCAGGAATCGCCAATCCTCGAACATCACGGTAGATGCGTTCCACTTTTTCACCCAGCCCGCCTTTTGTGTACGAAACACCACCCAAAATCTGGCTGGCTTCTCTCGCACAATATTCCAACACTTGAGTAGTCTGCGCCTTCAACAACGCAGTAGGTCCTCCCATCTTGTGCAAAGCGTCCTCCTTTGACATTTGAGTGAGCTGGTAACAAATAAACTCAACCCAAGCCTGCGTCGCTTCAATTTGTCTCAACATGTGTCCCAACTTATTACGAATAACACCATGTTCAAACAAGATCTTTCCAAACGTTCGTCGCTTATGCGCATAGACAAATGCCTCCTCGTAACATACACGGGCCAAACGGACAGTTGCGATTGTGCCCGAGAGACGCTCGTGGTTAAAGTTTTTCATGATGTAGCTGAATCCTTGGTTTTCCTTCCCAATCAAGTTTTCGACTGGGACTTTGCAGTCTTCCATCATTAAGTAAGCGGTTCCAGATCCGCGGCAGCCTTGACATGGTACAGGGCGCGAGGAGAAGCCGGGAGTTGTGCGATCGACAAGAATAAGTGAGATTCCCCCATTCCTTTTCCACCAGTCGCGGCGATCACAAAATACTCGGCCCAGTTACCAGTGGTAATCCACTTCTTTTCTCCATTCAGAACGTAATGCTTTCCGTCAGGAGTTTTGGTGGCTGTTGTCAAGATGTTGGCGACATCACTTCCCGCATATGGCTGATGATGATGAGTTATTTGCAATGTCAGATTAAAGGAAGGTTACGACTAACCTCTGTAATTCCAAGGGCTATATTCTTTTGACCGCTCAAACAAGGTTTGATGAGGAGTTCCTTCTTTTGCAGTTCCAAAGTGGATAATGGGAGTCAACGCGATCGCAGGAGTGACCCAGAAGAATTGATTGATTCCAACAGACGCGATTCTGTTCAATTCGTCTGTTACGACGAGCTCGTGGAACATGTCCCATTCAGCAGGGTTTACACCAGCCGGTGGCGGATTAGGGGCATAGTCTGGCCATGGAAAGACACCAATCATGCAAGAGAGTAGTCCAAGCTCACCCATTTTGCGGTACACTGAAATTGGCACTTCCCCTGCCGTGTCCCATTCGTGAATGTAAGGCATGAGTTCCCTATCGACCAAGTCGCGAGCCCACGCTCTTACGCGCTATCGACGCAATCAGCCATGGACACTGAGCATTTAACCAATACACTCACATGATGGCTTTCCTTGTAGTAGGGCGACTTCCAACCCTGGTCCAAACTGGGTCCGCGAACGCCACCTTCGAATTCGAATCCACATCCGAATCCGCGACAGAGCCAAGCACGGCGACTTGGAGTTTCGGCGCGTACTTTCCGAGGACAGTTTTGGGTTGTGAAAGCGGCGGAACTCGGCCGTCGCGTCTTTGCCGAGAAACGGAAGCATCACGCGCCGCCCGCCCGGGTGGCCCTCGAGGAAGTCCGTCACGTCAAACACAAGCCCGTCAATCGAAAGCCACGCGTCTGAAACGGTGTTGTGCTTCGAAAGCTCGGCTGGTGTGATGCGTTTCATCGAAAAGATATTGATGTTTTGGGCTCATGGGCCATGGATCAGGTAAATTAACTCTAAATCTTTGAAATAACGCTGAAAAGAAGGATTTAAGAATCAAGGAAAGAAGATTCGGTTTAAATGATAGCCCATGCTTGTTTTCAGTTTTTTAAGGTTCAGCACAGCTTTCGTTGTTCAACAACATACTAGTTAAGAGTTTGAAGAATACACCTCAAACAAAAGTCACTCCAATGCATTCAATTGTTGCCGCGGTAGCTGCGCTCTTACTTGTGTCCACTGCAAATGCTCAAAACGCTTCTGTTTCGCTGGATTGTGTTATCGCAAACAGGATTTGGCCCGCTGTGTTTCCAGCAAACATCAACTGTTGTGACACAGCCAATATCGTGTGTAACGGTGCAGATTGCAATGTTCATTGCGATACGAGTGGGTTTATAGATACTATGTGAGTTTGTTGTCTAAACTGTTCTGCGAGGACTTAACCTCCCACGCTAGCAACTTGGGATTATCAAATCTGGCTCCAAGTCCGATCCCTGACTTCAGTCAACTTACCCGGTTGGTCAATCTGTAAGTTTTCATTTGTTGCCAAAGTGTATGACCATCTCACTTTCTTGACGAATAAGGTTCGTCGCCGTCAACCGATTCACAGGATCAATAATAAAATTCCCTCCCAAGATTGTAATTTGTAAGGATTTGTTTACCTTGGACCCTCTGGCTAAAGGCTTTCATTCTCTGAATCAGCGTTGCATATGTAAACCAGCTCACTGGCTCGATTCCTCCGATTCCTCCAAGTCTTATACTATTGTAAGAAAATACCATAGAAGTCACATTAACAGATAATTGGGCATTTTTTTTCACAGAAATTTGGGAGAGAACAACCTTTCTGGCTTTCTCCCAACCCTTTCTTCAAGCATGACCAATTTGTATGATTCTTTCCTTCTTTGCATAGACTTACACTTACAATTTCGTTTAGTGTGGTAAATGACAATCAATTTTATGGAACTATACCGTCGCTTCCTCCAACGTTGAAAGACTTGTACGTACATAAAGGAAATATCGATTGCGTAGTAACTTTGCATTAGAAAACTTTCAGGTAATAAGCTGACTGGCACAATTCCATCTCTGCCGACCACAATACAGTATCTGTACGTTTCAACTTCTGTTCTTCTTCACTGACCCGACCCGTCTAGCAATGTCAGCTCCAACAGTCTTACGGGGGTATCCCGTCACTCTCCGCAACTAATTTAACCATGTTGTAAGGACTTAATTTTGATACCTATCTCCTATTCACTAGCCTGAAAGCGAGGCTCACGATAATCAGCTGACAGGCAGTATGCCAAATCTGCCGACCTCCCTAACATACTTGTATGGCTTCTTATTTATCTTCTTTCTCAATAACATCTTGTTTTGTAGAAACCTTGCGAACAATAATTTGACTGGATCGATCCCGATCCTCCCTCCTACGTTGCTTGCTTCTATAAATTAAATGCCAACAACGTTGCATTAGATGGAAATTGCTTCGAAAACGCGAAAAGCAACAGCGTGGTGAACGTGAATAATGTTTGTCTTTCAAACAACAAAACACTACTACAACATATTCGAATACCACTACTTTACCTTCAAATAACTATGAAGCTGGCATCAATGTAGGAGTTATTGCTGGGGCTGTTGTTGGATCTTTGGTTGTTGTATTGTTGCTCGGCTATGGAGTCTACAAGATCAGATCCAACCAATTAAAAGCCCGAGTCCACAGCCAAACCAGTCTGTCATTACATTAAGGCCATCTCTGCCAGGAAGCAGTTCGACGACTTCATTTGGGACGTTCCAGATGGCGGACCAACTAGTAGAACCCATCGATAAGAATCCAAAGTCTCTCTTTGTGCAATGAATAACTTGTCTGGTCAAAATCTTGGTATTCGTGCTTCTTCAGGTTACAAAGCAATTGACGTCGTTGAGGAAGGAGAATATACTATGTTTGGAGATTTGAGGCTTCCGTCTTTACCTTCTCAATGGTCTGTCCAGCAAGTGATGGCGTGGGCGTCTCAAAACGAGGCAACTCCTGAAATTCTTGGTTTGATTGAACGTAAGTTGGTACATACTTGATTGAAAGCAACTGACCTTATTCAACAGATGAAAAACTTGATGGACGAACCTTTTTGCTGTCGATAGTGGATGATTTTATGTTTCCGTCATTGGGTCATCGGATTCGCTTCCGAAACGCGTTGGATAGCTTGAGAAAGATTAATGATGAGACGTTGGCACGTTTGGAGGAGACAGCCCCACCATATGCGACGTCCTCAGCTGCCTGACGACTATTATTGATTATTATTACGATTTACCATGAAATTATGCTATTATTAAAACCCATTGACTTTGTTACCGAACGTAGTAATTGTAGAAAGATGTTGAGTTTTCGAAATCTCTCCTTGGCCTTACAAGTGGAGCAATGATTCCTTAATAATGAATCAAAGGGGTATCGTATTTATTCTGCTTATGTGCTGGTATATTTCGAACAAAAGGATAAATTCAACGCTATGACTGACCCCGCTTTCCTTGCACACAACCAACGTAATTACTCTCAAAGTCAACTTTACAGACCGTTGGTTCCAAGCAGGTACTAAGCAGCAACCAGCCGAGGGTACCAGTCGCATCGTAGCCAACTTGGTACAGATCATTGTATCCGTGACATAAGAACGCGCCAAATGGTACACCGTCCTGTGCAGTCTCTGAAGAGGCGACGGGTGGTAGTGGTGGAAGATTGTTTTTGGTTGCCTTGGCTGGTTTTGACGCTGGCGCGCAGTTGACGAACGCTATAAAAGCAAGAATCAATGTCACTGAACTTGTAACTCTCATTCTGATGAATCGATGATGGGTGGTTTTTTAATGTTTTTTTATGTGGTTTCAATGCCATTGTTGCTGTTTCCCAATCACATATCATTCTAAATTAGGATCACTGACATTGTATTTCATTTCGGTATTTTAATAATGTTTTTCAAGGAAGGAACGGAACTTTAGTGCTTGATTTGGACTTGCCAACAGCAGTTGATACCAACGAGGGCAAAGCAGGTCGTGAGTCAAGAACTGTTGTTACAGCTGATGCAGGACTGGGTCTTGAACCTATCATGCATCCAACAAATCCTTGGAGCAAGTCCACTTTACAAACAGTTGGTTCCAAACACGTATTCACAAGTTGCCATCCAAGAGTTCCCTTTGCATCGAGGTATGTGACTTGATAAAGCTCGTTGTATCCGGCGCAATAAAATCCTCCAAAGGGAACCCCATCTTGAGAGTCTTCGGAAGTTGCAACAGGTGGTAAAACAGCCTTCATTAGGATGGGGTCCAATGGCTGAGTGACGCTTGACTTGCCACTACTTCCCGTGGGGAGGGCGCGACTTAATGGAGCAGTTAGGGTCAGCAAGATCAAGGTGAATGCGGAATTCATTGTTGAATTTTAATTTTTGAGACAATTGCACTTTATGTGCTTTTATAACCGCTTTACTGACCTTTGTCTTGTTGTCCAATCACAGACGTAATCATACTTTTTCACCGCTATCACTAAAACCTTGAAGTTCCAATCAAAATCTAGTCATTGTATTGTGAATACTGATAGAATTTCACGTTATGAAGTAAGAACACGTTTATTACGAAAGCAGCGGGTATGATAAATAAATGAAAATTGAAATTGAAATCATCCACTTTTCGAACTACCACTCACACAGCCATAAATTCCCTTCGTCTTATCAACTTTACAAGTTGTAGTGGAACGACACTGCTGTGTCAAGACCCAACCAAGAGTTCGTTTCGCGTCCACGTAGTTGACTTGATATAAATCGTTTCCGGCGCAATAACGATCACCATATGCCTGGACGGAAGGTAAGACGGGCCTGACATAGCCTGGATCAATTTTGAGAGGGCCTGAGACGTCAGGTACAGCGGTTGTGGTTTGCGGTTGTTACGGCGGCTGGAAGTGCACTTGTGATGGCTGTCGCGAGGACAAGGAATACTACTGGAATGTCAAGCTTCATGGCGCTTTTTTCTCTGGTATTATAAAAAAGAACCTGTATCAAGTTTAGGGAAAACAAAGAAAGAAGGATATGCCGAATCAGATTTGTGGACCTATCAGAACTCAGAAATCTGTGTAGGTGATTTAATAGCGTCAATAGGATATATTTTATTTATTCAAATACATGAAATTAATATTTATTAATTGACTGGGTTGCTGTTAACGTCAAGGTACCGTTCCGATGTCACCTACATTGGAAAACAACCAACTCCCTTTCCACCAACTAAATCGACAACACATTTCTGTCCATCCGGACACGTGTTCAAGAGCACCCAATCGACTTTCGTAGTCGTGACATATGTCAGTTGATACAACTCCTTGTGCCCACTACAATAATATGCAGAAATAGGGAATCCAGTAACAGGAGGTAAAAGCGGCTTAAGGATGACTGGACTTCCATCACGCGCACGCAGCACAGTTTCTTCTCCAAACACAGATGTGACAAGAGCGAGAGAGACGATCAGACTGGCGAGCATTGTTTGTGTTTTTGCAGTGAAAGAACAAAAAGGGAACATCGGACAATGAAGTAATTAATGCCAAACAATATAATACCGTAATCACAAATCAAAACGTCAATTTCATTCGTGAATACATTAATTCCAAATGAGAATATCACCACCTAAACACTAATTCCAAAAATCAAGAGAAATCAGTCAATTCCATGTTCACACATCCTTACTTGGAACACACCCAACACCACCAGCACCAATCAAATCGACAACACACTTCTCAGCAGCAGTACAATGCACGTCGATAACCCATTCAACCTTATCAAAGTAACCTGCTTCAACTTGTACAACTCAGAATCACCGTTACAGTAGTACGCGCCGAGAGGGAACCCGGCAACAGGTGGAAGGAGGGGCTTGAGGACGACGACGGAGCCGTCACGGCATAGAGGACTGGAGATTCAGCCGAAGCAAGAGTGGCGGACGCGACGATTGCGGCGCCGATGGAGAGAGGGTGTTGAAGTACATTCTTTTCTTTGAGAACTATTTGTTGTAGAATTTATGTAGAGGCCGAAGGGAGTGTGTGTGTGGGGGACAAGGGTCTGTTTTCCTGAAAAACAGCAGCGATAGAAACAATGGAAAATTCAGAGCGTTCGAAAATCTCGGAAATGAGCAAGGCTATTTAGAAATTTGATTGGGAAAGGCTGAGGAAGCTGGCGGTGTGTTCTGATTGGTGTGTGTTTGGAAATTGGGGAGGTATGCTCAGTTGTTGAAAGCGTCAACAGTAATTGCATACGGAAGCTACAGTTCATAAGAGAATTTATTCTTTCACGAGGACACGTTCTGGGATGATAAAACAAGTTTCCATGCCTTGCGGCTGGAATCCGATTGGGCCGACTTCACAATCTGCACATGCGAGCATTCTGTGGCCTGATTCTGGATGAACCAAAGAGAATGCAATATTCTGAGAACGGTAGGTCAGTGTTGTTTGTTGTGAGGGTAAGGAATGAGTTGACGTGGAGGAAGTTGAGCATTGCTTCGTTCGTTTCCTCTTGCAGACTCCACTCTTAACAGAGGAATGTAACTCACCCAAAAGTCCATCTTGTCCTTCACCTTCCATAAATATGTGAAGTTTGAAGATTCAGTTGGTTCTGATGAGGGAACGCCTTTAGGCAATGCAGGAAAGGTTACTTTCTGTTGGGTTTGAAAGTATTAGAAATATTTCTATCCATTGAGTTGAAGCGTTGGTGTTGGCCCATGTAGCCAATCTCGTTTGGCTAAACCAACAGTACTCACAGGCTCCAAGACAAAGTCCGAGTCCTTTACGGCACCTTCCTTTCCGAGAATGATGCATCCACATCCAGGCACAGGACAGATGAGTTTGGTGGTGAGAGGTTCGCCAGATTGGATCATCTCCTTTCTTTGGTTTTTAGTTTTTGAAGAGAAACGAAAGAGACTACGCAGCAACATCAAAATGGCTCTTCCATACGTTGACAAGGAGTACGAGAGTGAAGGTAGTAGTGTGACTCATACACCAGAGTGTACTCATACTTTCTGTATGATACAGCGGCCAAGGCATATGTGTCATCACTGATTGCATCTGAGCTTCAAGCAATGGGACCCAACCGACGAGCCCTTCCTGGCACGGACATATCCCTGTTTTCTGTAAGTCAATTAAACGAGACCATCTCGGAAGAAACTAAACCACTACGGCGCCACCAGAACGCACCCAACTCTCGTCGCTTCTCGAAACAACAACATCGCGGAGGAAGCATCGGCGGCATCGACACGACGCGCTTCCGCCTCGAACCACCTTCGCACGCCCAAACCGCGTCCGAGGACCAGTGGGCCGCCGCCGTCGCAAACGCCCACGCGCAACTCGAAGTCCAACTCGCCCGCATCGCAACTCTCGAACTCGTCTCGGCGTTCGGCGCGAATCAGTGGAAAATTGCAAACTTTCAACTTGAATCAATGGTGGCGCGTGTCAGGGCAGAGGCTGATGCCGTCAAGGCTGAGTTGTTGGCGTTGAACAAGGACAGGAAGACAGATCAGTTGCGTGCCGGGGCGGAACTGGCGCGGTTGGATGAAAAGTGGAATGACTTGGTCGATAGGGTGTTGCGTGTCGATATTGCGAATCAGGTGCTGGAGGCTGAGATTGAGGCTCTGCAGTTCCAACTCCAACAACAGCAACAACAGCAGCAGCAGCAGCAGCAGCAGAACAGCAGTAAAATAAATTGTAATTTATGGATATTGCGTTTTAGACTCCCAATGCGGCTTTGGTGCCCCGTACTATAATACCATGTTCAACGGAATGCATACGTTCCTCCAATGTCTCCAACGTATCTGTCTCCAGAATTGGAATCTCCTCTGTCAGAATCACCTCTCCTCGATCCACCTCTGCAATCACGCGATGCACCATGACACCGGTTCCCTTGATCTTTCCTTCCTTGAACGCAGCAAAGGCGCGATCGATCGCATGTGCGCCGTCAAACTGGCCTGGCAGAGCAGGATGCAGGTTGATGAACAGACCGGGCGGGAACTTTGCGAGGAACTCCTGCGACAGAATGTGCATGAAACCTGCGAGGACAACAAGGTCGGGCATGTCCTTGTTTGCGACTTTCTTGAACTCGGCGATGATTGCGTCTGCGAGGTCGACGTCGTAGTCCTTGCGCGTCTTTCCGGCGTCCTTGTGCGCCTTGAGCGACATTGTGAATGTGGGATGCCCGCCTTGGCCGCGCGTTCGAGTCCGAAGGCGGACGCGCGGTTGGACACGACGAGTGCGATTTGTGTGGATGGAAGAAGGGGTGTGTTGGTGGCGTCAATCAGCGCCTGGAGGTTCGATCCGTTGCCGCTGATGAGCACGGCAATCTTCTTGGGCGGTGTGTTGGTTGGCTGGTCATTGCAAGTTGAGGGGTTGGTTGGTGGCGGGGAGAGACAGGTGGTGTCAGTTGGAGATGACTTTTTGGAGAGGAGTGGAGAGAGTTGGGCAAAAAAGAAAACCGCCATCTCCATTCCAAAAGTTGAGTCACAAGAAGATGCTCGCAAGAGAGACGTACAAGTGGCTGCAATCGCTGGACCTCAAAGTAAAGAATCCAAAGAGGTGTTTGTGGATTTCTTATGTAAAGGATTCCAACTAACCAGGTTCCATACAAAAAGGGACTTTGCAAACGGTGTCATTATTGCGGAAATCTTTTCGCGTTACTTTCCAAATCAACTCAATATTGACTTGTTTTACTCGGGTACTTGCATCTTTCTGACTGAGTCGTACAACAGTTGACTGATTGTCGAGAATAGGATCAGGAATGGAACAGAAACAGAACAACTGGTTACAGCTACAAAAGTGTAACCACTTTCGTTAGCTCAATCAAAGCCTTCTAATCCGTCGCTACATCAGTCTTCAAAAAGAACGACATCAACATTCCTCCTGAAGCTGTGAACGCTGTATGGAAGATTTACATTCCCTAAATCCACTCCTACTGAATATGCAACTATCAAACTAAAGGTCATGACTTGTCAGCCTAACGCTGCAATTCTCTTTGTCGAAAACATTCACCGTCTTGACGAATCGACGGTTCGGCGAAATGACAAACTCTTCTCAATTCCTTATACCAACACAAACAACAGTGCATACCCGGCAGCCAACCCGCCCCAGACTTGTTTGACACGTCCATCCCACACTTTGCTCTCCAACTGCTTCCTACATTATCCAAAGTGCAATGGCACCACCGCACCAGGTTTCCCCCCATATCCAAAATTCCTCCTTTTTAATAATTCAATGCATCTTTATAACAGGCGGATGACGTCGTCCGAGAATACAAGGCTCGTTTCAAAACACGTGTGGTTCCTGCGAGTCCTAAAATTGTGAACGAGGGACGTAGCAAGAGTCATAATGAACTGGGTGGAAGTAGTGGAAGAGCGTTGGATTTATTGGGTGTTCATGTGAATGCTATTGAGATTATGCAGCGGAATTAGATCTGGAATCAGTTTATAACAGAGCATGAGTATGACTGCAATTTTGAGAGTATTTATCTCAATAAAATAGTTTTGGGTTGTGCTGTGGGATCTTGGAGAAAACAATCAAAGTCCAAAATTCAAGTCCACTCATGGTTTTTGGAAGCTATATCCCTGCTGATCAGCTGCAAGGTCTTACTGTCGTAGTCACTGGATGTATGTATATCAGGGGACTTGCCTGACTCTCTCTCTCGAACACTTTGTAACAGGTGATAGTGGGTTTGGATTCGAAACCAGTCTTGCACTGGTTGCCCTGGGTATGAATGTGATCTCTGGATGCTTAACAGATAAAGGTGAGAAAGATCTTAACAGTCACCTGTTGACGTATCAATTGTACAGGGATTGAGGAACTATCTTCCATTGCAACTTCAAACCGCTACCCAGGCCGTCTCACTGCCCTCCCATTGGATGTAACCAACGAAACCTCAGTTTCAACGTTCACCACGAAGGCAACGCACTTGACTCCCAACGGCATCTTTGCCCTCATAAACAACGCCGGTATCGGCTACACAAACCCATTCGAAATCCTCGGCCTCTCCAACCACCGCCAAATCATGGAAGTAAACTACTTCGGAACCCTCCGCCTCATGCGTGCATTCTCCCCCTCCCTCCGCGCATTCTCCCTCGCCCAGAAATCCCTCCCAACCAGAATCTACCCCCGCATCATCAACATCGGGAGTGTTGCAAGTGAAATCAGTCTTCCCATGTTTTCCGCATACGCAGCCTCGAAACACGCGGTGAAAGCGTTGTCTGACGCGGCGAGGATGGAGATGTCGCAGTTTGGGATTCAGGTTGCGGTTTTGGAGCCGTTTTTTGCGAGGACGCCGATTGTGATGGTGGATCGGTCTGAGATGCAGGCGGCCATGTTTTTGGGGGCGGGGGAGGAGGTGAGGGAGGCGTATGTGCAGCCTAGTGTGAAGGATCGGAGGAAGTCTTTGGAGAAGTTGGATGCGGATTGGTTTACGTTGCAGCCGGAGCAAGTGGTTTGTTGATTTTTGTTACTTTGGGGTGTGGTGTTTGGTTTGTCATTGGAATCATTGATTCGCGTTACCAATAGGTGAACAAGATTGTCGATACAGTTAGACGCAAGACTGTAGGTGGGAATACTCTGGTTGGACTAATGGCGCACATTCTCGTTTTTTTGAAGACTATTCTGCCATATTGGTTGATGGACCAAATCTTTTACGCCAACGTGAAAGAGACTGGACTCAGCAGACACAAGTATTTTTAATTGGCAATGCCGCTTCTTCTTTGTGGAGGAAATGAAATGGGGTTTTTAAGAAAAATATACTGTTGCACTAACAATCCAATTCCGTGTTTTAATTGTTCAACTTTTTGCATATGTATTGGAATAGCTACAATACGCCTTGAACCCATAGGAAGCATCCAAGATCGCGTCATGGCTAAGATTTGGCTCTTTCTTCAACTTTTCGTGCATAATATCTGGCAGACGTATATATTTTTATAAACCCCTCTCCAGTCTGAGTATCCTTTTGCAGCAGTGGTAACATTTAATTTGGGATTGTTGTTTGACCCGCAACCTCTGCATATATTACTCTCTTACCAGGCTTCTTTTATGGCTTGCTTGTTGCAGCGAATTCACTGTTAGTTCTAAGCTTAGAAGTTTAATTCGAGTTACTAGTTACTAGAATTAAAATATTCTTACTTCGGCTTTGATGTGCCCTCCGGCGGTAACAACTAACAGATATTCCAATACCTCGAAGATTGCAAATTTAAAGATAAACCATCGAAATAAGCAAACTCTGTCTCATATGCATATTTCTCATTATAAGGTTATTATGTGATGATGCGGACTGTGCTTGGCGTGGGCAAGTTGACTGCGACGTGAAGTTTGCATCTCCACAGCTCACTTAAAACTCGCCGTCAGAATAGCACTTTTTCCCATCAAATTCTTCTCTTGTAAATGCTCTCTGCTATTGAATCTTCTGTTGCTTCTGTCCCTCTTGTCAAGACTAAGGAATCAAGTGCTGGTGCTGTTGATCAGTCGGTGGTGGGCAACGTGGCTGCCGTTGCAAAGACGGAAATCAAGGACTCTGCTGAACAGGTGTCGAAGGAGATCGCACCTTCTGTGACTGTTATTCCTGGAACGAAGCCAGTCGTCGCGTCGACGGAAACCACCAAGGAGGTTGTCAAGGGTAAGGAAGCTGTCGCAGGAGATAAGAAAGAAAATGTTGACGATGAGGATGAGGACGAAGAAGAGGAGACGGTGACAACGAAGCAAACTGCCAAGCCAGTCTTCAAGGTTGTCCGCCGTAAAGACAAAGCAGAAGACACGGAAATTGTGGAATTGCAGGTGAATGATCAAACTATCATCAATTCTATCCAAACTGTGATTCGGTGTGAGGGCTTGTACGCTTCGCCTCCAGTCATTCGGTCTGAAGAGCTTTTCACCATCTTGCCGCAACTTCGAGCAATGATTTTTAGCGAGGATGAAACTGTTGGAGAAGACGAGGAAGTGTTTTGTAATGACACGGGAGTGAATGGGAAACGTGGACTCGTGAAGCTCGTTCAATATCTTGAGAAGGAGCACAAGGAAGCAACTGTCATCATCAACAATATGAAGGCCTTGGTATGTGTAAAATATTTGATGTCGTTTGGCTAATGTATTTAATGCAGGGCAAGATTTCGTTCAAGTACTTGTGGAGTCTGTTTCCAAACGATGGTTATGCTGTAACTGAGGTTCATGGCGAACCGCAAGGATTGGTCGTGGTGAAAACAAGCTATCTGCGAACATGGATTGGAAACTTCTTTGTCATTGAAGGACGGTCCATTGATTGTGACGGAACCCATTTCAAGTATGATAACAGCAAGTACTACATCTCAGACTTTGATGCAGTGGTTGATATCACTTCTTTGAACGCAAGACCACTAGAAACTGACTCCAAATTGTTCAACGAATTGGCTGAGCGTGGAAAGCTGTTTGAAAAATATGCCATCGGAAATTCGTATCTTGCAATATACCGATCGCATGTTCCGTCAAAGCTGCTATGGCCCTGTTATATTTTTTAGCTGTTGGTAGAATCATGGTGGACGCGTTGTCATTCGGTCAGATGAATCCAAACTACAACATGGGTGTTGCTTCGAACCGACCAGCTGCAGGTCGTGGACTCAACGTTATCAATGCGGAAAATAACAGACTGACAAATGTGCCTGACGCAATGCACTTTCTCTGCTCTCCGACTGTGTATGCATTTAGCTTTGCAAGTAAGCGATGGGGACAAACATATGTCAAACACATTTGTCCCATCAGCTTTGATGATCACGCGTTCCAACGTCTTGTGATGGACCATGAACGAAAGCATTTGATTCTCAACTTGGTCAACGGCGGAACTGGTTGCAACCTAGACTTGATCAATGGAAAAGGTGGTGGCTTGATTTTTTTGCTTCACGGTTGTCCTGGAGTTGGAAAGACATTGACAGCTGAAAGTGTTGCTGAGCATCTGCACAAGCCGTTGTACTCTGTTTCGGCGGGAGAGCTTGGAACTGATGTCGCATCGTTGGAACGAAAGTTGTCTGAAATCTTGGAGGTTGCCAGCGCCTGGTCCGCTGTCATTTTGATTGATGAGGCCGATATTTTCTTGGAACGTCGTTCGAAAACGATATCGAAAGAAACGCGCTTGTCGGCATCTTCCTCCGTCTTTTGGAATACCACCAAGGGATTTTGTTCTTGACCACGAATCGCGTCCAATGCTTTGACCAGGCGTTTAAGTCCAGAATCACTCTTGCATTGAGATATGGTGATTTGGAATCGTCAGCCCGTGAACAGATTTGGAAAACGTTCTTGGATCGTTCAGAAGGGGAAGGAAATTGGGACTTGGACGTCACAGAATTGGGTAAAGCTGATATTAATGGCCGTGAGATCAAGAATGTGGTACGATTGGCGAAAGCAATGGCGACTGGTAGCACAAATGCAACTGGCCCCATCACAATGGAAAATGTGCGAAAGGTACTCTTAATGATGAAAACTTTTGACGATGAAGTTGGAGCTGAGACCAATTTTAATTGAACTTACGAAATGAATAAATGTTATATACTTTTAACTTGAAAGTAGTCTCCAATTCAATGTCCTCTTTAAGTCAAGACGACTTCCGGAAGCTCCTTCAAACTCCGCGGGCACCATCTGCATCAGATACAAAGCCAAAGGAGGCCAAGTTTGCGTGAGTACAGTGAACACCAAGATGTTGGCACTGACTGTTTGTGTTCTGACAGCAAACCTCATCCAAAGAAGCCAGCTTCCGAGTTTGCCCGCCCAGTACCAAGGAAGTTCCAAAAGAAGCAGGAGTGAGTTCGAACGACAAATGCAAGCTGAAGTGTACTCAACACCGATACAAACACAGAGCAAACACCGACCAAAACGCAGATGATTCAGGCAGCAAATTCCGCGACAGAGCTAGTGAACGTCGGCAGGGAATCAATCCAGACTACAAAGACTCTGAGGACATTCTTGCTAGACTGACTGCGGCCGAAGAAAAGGAGGGCGATATCAAGGACATCAAATCCGTGATTTATGAGCAGTCAAAGTATCTTGGAGGAGATGTTACTCATACCCACTTGGTGAAGGGTCTTGACTTTGCGCTTCTAAAGAAAGTCAGAAGCGAGCTGCAGAAAGACCACAAGACTGAGTAAGTGCCTTCTTCCATTCAATTTCTTACTGTATCTTTTAAATAATCAATAAGGGAGCAAGAAGCGGAAGACTTTTTGGACAGTGTTGCCGATACTTCCAAAGCTACTCCGGCATCAGCAACCGCACCTATCGAACCTCCTCGATTCCTATCCAGTTTCGCGGAACGAATTCATGCTGCAGCTTTCTTGTCGAAAACCAGCCTGCCGCCCAAGAATGAGCTGTTTCGAGAAGGAAGAATGGCATTCTGTTGGGACTTACGGGGTGGTGATGATATTCCGACCAACATTATCCGAAGTAAAGCTGATATAAAAGATGAGGTACGGCTAAATCAATTGTTAGACGATGGCAGTTAACGCAGCAAGTTCAGATGAAGTCGTCGACAGCCGATTCAGAGGTAGTCATTGGAAAAATCGTTGAGATTCTAGCATCTGTGCGCTTTGGAACTAGAACGAAGGAGGGAATGACAGTTGGTGAGAAGAAGGCGCTCAAAAAGAAGGAACGCGAGGAAAAGGAGGCTGCAGAACAGAAAAAAAGAGAGCTTGAAAGCGGTATGGATATTGAGGGTGCAATTATTGAAGACGACGGAGAAGAGTAAGCGGTTAATTGACAAATGATTGAATGATTAACAATTATACAGTATATTTGCAGAAGCAGGTCGTGATTATTCTCTAGAAGTTGTGGATAAATCAACGGGTGAACGCTTCAAAGCCATGCCACAAAAACCTGAAACTGCCGGATCAGGTCCAATCAAACCGACCTCATATTTCGCGAAACCGGTTATCGAGTCAGACGATGAAGGCGATTCTACTTCAGTCATGGATATCGTCCCTGCTTCGATGAGCCAGGAAAATGAGGACGATGATGATATGTTTGCAGATCTCGATGAAACTTCTAAACCGAAATCCAAGACTACAACTGTGTCTACATCAGCAACTCCTGCAAATGCCGCACTCTCATCGCTTCTCAGTACTTCGGCAGCAATGCTCAATACACTTCAGGGAGCAGGAACCGCTGAAAAGCTTCTCACACAAGAACACCACGCCCTCGCAAAAACCAAAAAGCCAGCTGGTCTATCTCTATCCCGACTTGCATCAAATTACGGTGAAGAAGATCCGGAATTCGATCGTTACTATGACAGTGATGATCAGGATGAGGAGGAAGAAGCAGCTGCTGATGCATCCCAACTGGATCTGGGTATCAAGAATCGCAAAAAGACTCAAATGAAACGGTATGATTTCGAAACAGAGGAAGAGTTCCAGGCGTATAAAGAAAGTCAGGTTGTAATGCCCAAAAGTGCATTCCAGTTTGGTGTCAAGAGTTCAGACGGACGTAAAAATAGGAAAGAAATGCAGGCCAGTAGGGGAGCTGGAAGTAGCAGTGGAAATCAAGATCAGAAATTGGATAAAGAGATGAAGCAGCTTGACAAAATGATGGGTGAAAAGTATGGAATGTCCATTACCAAAAACGATAAAAAGCGTGAAAGCAAAGGAAGCGGCGGTGGACCTACACAGAAACGCAGAATATGATTGTTTCATTGAGTAATAAATTCGAATGACATGGATCAATTAATTTCCAAGTGACGTTCCAACTCACCCCATCACACCAAACACATACACTAAGAAGCCAACACACCCAAAACGCGCTCGATTGGGATCGAACCAGTGACCTTGAGGTTAACCAGCCCCACGCTACTGCCAGCTGAGCCAACCGAGCACTTACATGCGCATGTAGGGCCACACACTATGATATCTTGTTAAAACAAGAAACATTTTTTCGATTCACGCTATGAACTTGAAGTCAGTTGTTCAATCGAATACAGGATCGGGCATAATAGTTGCTGGTGACCTTAACGCAAACGGTTTACCATAACGATTTTGTTCCACTCAATTTAGTAAGACATAGAAGGATCAGCCAACAGTCACATTGGAATTCTGGAGATGAGAAGAAACATGTTTGTTTTATTATCCAATTGGTGTCTTATCCCAACTTTGAGACGACATCCTCAATAACACCTTTCAACTTCCCGCCGCTTCCGCGTCTTTCACCCTCGTCAAGTGCTTAACAAAGCCACCAGTAGCACTTGGAACCAAATATGACACACTCTTTCCTCCCTCAATTGTAATTTTCATTCCCTTGTACACGGCAGCGTTCAACAACACACGTCCACTTCCGTCCGCACGAAGAATCAACCGTCCTTTACTTGCCGAAGCATCCCAGTTGACTTTCAAAATACCCTTTCCGACGTCTTCCCACTTCTTGTCGGTCGCGTTCAGCTTTGACGTTTTTGACAAGACTTCGTGGAGGGTTTCTTCCGATTCCTCACCAGCTCCACGCATAAGTGTAGATTGGTCGATTTGTTCATCTGGCTCAGGTTCATCGTCATCGTCGCCGCCGGCGGTCTCTTCAGTTGTAGCTGCAGGAGCAGCTGATGTAAGGTTTCCAAAGCCGCCAAACGTAGGAGTTGTAGTAGCTGGGGCGAGACTGCCAAATCCGCCGAATGAAGGAGTTGTGGTTGGAGCAAGAGAACCAAATCCACTAAACGTACTTGCCGGTGCTGGAGCTGCTGCTGCTGGTTTCGTGCCGAATGAAAACGAAGATGAAGATGTCGCTCCTCCAAAGCTGAAACCCCCGGTGGTAGCTGGCGGAGCAGCTGCTGACGACTTTTCTTCTGGCTTCTCAGCGGCTTTAAAACTGAATCCACCTGTTGTCGCTGGAACAGACGTTGTAGAGGATGCGGAGCTGAATGAAAACGTGCTAGACGCAGGGCTACAGTAGCACTTGAATTGCTTGCAGGGGTTCCAAATGAAAATCCCCCAGTTGTGGCGGGAGTCGACGACGACGTTGAACCGAAAGAAAAGGAAGTAGCACTTGGCTTTGCAGCTGGCGCGGCTCCTGTTTGTCAGTTTCACATGCCAAGCACTTCACTTTTGTCAGAAGATTCGTCACCAAGCATGTATCACAAGTCCATGAAGGCCCTGCAGACGCTGCTGGCTTCGCTGTAGCAACAAGTTGCGAACTACCGAAAGAAAACCCTCCGGCTGAAGGAGGAGCAGGTGTTGCTGATGCGGTCCCAAATGTAAATCCGCCCGAAGCTTTGGGGGCTGGTGCGGCTCCAGGTTTATCTGCTTCACATGCCAAACATTTGACTTTGTCTGAAGGATTTGGTGACAAACAGGTTTCACAGTTCCATGTTGGTCCAGATGCGGCCGGTTTGGACGCGGCTGGTGCTGGGGTAGGTTGTGCACCGCCAAATGTAAATCCTCCAGCTGGAGTAGGAGCAGAAGTGCTTGTAGTTGCGCCGCTGAATGAAAAACCTCCTGTAGTAGAGGTGGTAGATGCAGCTGTTGTCGTAGATCCACCGAATGAAAATCCACCAGTCGTTGCTGTGGTAGACTTTGCTGGAGCAGACCCAGGTTTGTCGGCTTCACACGCCACACATTTCAGCTTATCAGATGGATTCGATACTAAACATGTGTTGCATTCCCAGTTGGATCCTGAAGGTTTCGCTAGTGCCGCGGTTTTGGGCGTAGTACTGAAACCAAAAGTAGGAGCAGTTGAAGAAGGCGCTTCCTTTGAAGCAGGACTGAACTGGAATCCAGTTGTGGCCGAAGTAGTTGTAGCGCTGCTTGACGGAGCAAAGGAAAAAGCTGCGGTACCTAATGGGGAAGAAAGTTTAGGAATCTCGATTGCAAGATGCTTCACGTGGCTATTTTAACGCGTTCCATCCAGTTTGTAAATGAAATACTCAACTGGCAGCAACTGGCTTGGAACCTGGTTTATCAGCCTCACAAGCACACTTGTCTTATCACCAGCATTAGGCACCAAACAAGTTCCACATGTCCAACCAACAGCAGAAGCAGTAGTCTTAACTGGTGAAGTTGCTCGCTTGTTTTCCTGTCTCTCTTCAAAACCGTAACAGCTCCAGCATTCTTGTCAATAACACTTTTGTAGTGCGATTGATAACGGCTGGTAGCAGCAGACAAGTCTGCGAATGGATCCTTCTTCAAGAGTGTTTGGATATGTGCAAGGAAGTCCTCATTCAAGCCCCTCAATTGAGAAGCAAGAGCCTTTGTTTCGGAGTAACTTTTGCAGTTGATGCTGGAGTAGTTGAAGTAATTGAAGTGGTTGAAGTGGTTGAACAGGCAAGGAGACAGGAGCAGCGCGTTCGACGGCTTCGTTTCTCGGCAGTAAAAACTCGGCGCGGCAGGCGGCGGTGCTCCGAATGAAAAGTTTGCAAATGCAGGAGTTGGAGCAGGTGGTTTTGGCGGGGCCGTTGCAGGTTGTGCAGCGGCGCCAAAGGAAAAGGCGGCGAATGCACCCACCAGCTGAGGACGGCTGAGGCGTCGACAAGCCCGCGGCTCTCTTTTAGATTGGAACAGAGGTTAACCGTGAATCCCTGATTGACCAAATGCTTCCACTCACTCGCTTTGGTGCTGCGATCACACGTTCCTTCAGCTTCTCTTCTGAGGCCCGCTTGAATTCACCCGTTGGCTCAGGCTCGTCATCGTTGTCTTCATCGCGTCCTGGCTGGTTTGTGAGGTATCGCTCAGCTCCTCGTTTGGACATTGTTCACTTTTTGTTGAAACTGGAAGAACAAAACCAAACCAAAGCAATATCAACCAAAGTCATATTTCAACACACTCCCTTACTCATATTGGAACACTCGAATGAAAACAGAATCAAAAAGAATCAAAATAGGTCGGCCCCAATAACGACCAGAAAAAGGAAAAAAAACAAAAAAAACATCCATAATCATCAAAAAGTCATCCAATCAACTGAACATACCAGTTGGCTTGTTCAACTTCTCCCTAACGTATCCCAAAATAGTGGATAACTGTTTCCACTGTCCAGCTTATCCTCCATCAAATGCGACAAGAATAACATTCGCAAGTTGGCATCTCCGTCTTCCTTGACCACAAAGACGGATGGATAAGTTGTCATCATGAGTGTCGTCGTTCTTTGATGTTGGAAATCAAGTTGTTCACTCGCTTGCTCCAGTCATTTGGAAGTTGGGGGAGGGTTGTCTGAGCATCAATAGCTTAGAAATTATCGACTTTAAAATAAATCATTATACCTTTCCAGGAACAATGCCGTCACTGTGGCTGTCCAAAAACGAGCCCACAAAGTTCCGGGGCAATGGCGCGTCCCACCATACGAAAATGTCGGTTCCGTTATCCATCAGGTATAATCCATGACGTTCAAGCTTCTCGCTAGACAAGTTGAGTACAGTTGGGAAAATAACTTGACCAGTTGCTTCATCCACAGTTCCCGCCAAACTATCCATGGTGTGAAGAGCCCAGAAACGCGGGTGTACATTTGGAACAAAGGACTCGGTAGAGTATACGCACATCATGGCATGCGCAAAGGAGCGCACGTCACTTGGAATCACGCCACTAGTTCGGAAAGCAATCTAACGATCTGATTAGCTACGCTTACATCCCTCCACTCTCGAGCGAAATTACTCACATGCTTCAATGTGCTCATAATCAACAACGGGAGCAACTTCAAGTTCTCTGGCAAAATCAACATGGAGTTCTGTCCAGACGATGTAAAAGCTGCCTTGTACGAGTTGATGATATCACACAGCCGAGAGACCATCTCATCTCTCGCGCTCTCAATATGACTTGACAAACATTTCTCAATACCCTTCTTAGCCAACAAAGTCGCAATCGCGTATTGATCCGCTCCGGTATAAATATCACCCAAAGTATCCGTAACAGGAACAGTGAGAGTCAAGACTCTTATCCTTCTCTCTCCGTTACTGTTGGTGTGTAACAAGGCAGTTTGGAAACAGGCGCTCGAGCTTCCCAAAGGATCCTGGATTTCCATTTCGATTCCGTACGAGTTATCGGGGTTAACAGCAGGAAGAGCGAGAAGGTCTGTGCTTCGGAGGAAGAAGTTTCCGTGGAAACGGGTCATTCTGATTCCCTTTGAAGCGCGGACACGCAATACGGCCTCGAGAGCCAACGGTCGGGCAAAGAAGTTGTGTAACTCTGCGGAGAACTTTGCAGTGTCTTGTGGGTTGGAAACGTTGAAAGATGGGTAGTACCAAGTTCCTCCTCCAGTGACGCGACTGAGACCTGTCAATGTGGCAATGTCGATGTATTGACTGTTAAGGCAAAGAGGTCGACTGCAACTTGGGCCCGAGAACAGTCTACGGCAAACCCTTTATAGAAGTGGTTGGAGGGTTGGAGTAATGTGACTTCTTTTGGAGTTCCAAGGAGTTTTGGATCTTCGCGGGGCTTCAAACCACCTTCACTGAGGTTTGGCAAGCTTCCCTGGAACACAACAATCTTTCCTCCGATGGCACTCTGTCGAATTATCAGTATTGGAAACTAAATCCATCAAACACATACAATCATCTTAAATCCAATTTGCAACGCGCGACCCAAGGCATTTTGAGAGTTTTTGGTCTGTCTGAATAAGTTTGGCAAGTTGCTGAGAAGCTTCTCGATCACAAGTCGTGATTCGGTCAAAGTTACAAGCAAATCTTCTGGGAGCGGCAAGAAGGCGTCCTCGATATCTGACACAACCAAATTGTGGTTCGGAAAGAGAAGCCTACATATCCCAGTTAAATTTACGAATCGTCGGAAAAACTCACATTCAAGTTGAAGAAATGCAAGCTACTGTCCACAGCAATAAACGCTACTTTTGTTCTTCCATCTGAGTTTGGAATAGAATCAAGGTGCTCCAAAATGGTTTTGCAGACAATGTCAACCATTCCGCTTTGAACAGCGGCGAATGAAACATCAATCACAAACAGCATCACAACTGGTTGAGGAGGGCGGACCATGTACTCTTGAGGAGCAATGTACTCAACAACAGAGTGAGTCAACTCGGCGCGTTTCATACGATCAACTTGCTGCCGAGCATCAGTGTCCCAGTCGAAGAATCCGGGAACTGTGAAGGGGTTGGTCAATCTTTTCCAATCCAAAAACCAACAACCGAATGCGAACCTTCATTCGTCAAGAAACACATGTTACACTTCCAACGTGTTCCTTGCTCCACAAACTGCACCCAAGGGTTGATGTAAGTTCTGCATCGTCGACATCTCACGATTTGTGGTGGGTTAATCACAGGCACTGGTTCCTCTCCAGGCAACAATGATCGGTACGGAGTAACAATCAATCCAAATGGAAGCTTTGTTTTCGTTAAAACAGCTTGGGTTTGTGGGATAACATTCAATGTGCATCGTTTGTACGAGGCAGGGCAGATCGAGTGTGGGGATTGAGCGACTGAGAATTGAGGAGACATGTTTGGTGGAGCAGCTAATTCTTCTAGTTCGATAACGTTTGGAGCACGTTGAAGGAGGTTGACAGCTGCTTGTTGCTGTTTGGGGAGTTCAGTGCCAATCGCCGAGATAAAACCGACAAACACATACAGGTCCTCTTTGCTGCTGTCCTCCAAGGTTCATGTTTTGCATTCCAGCCTGCATTTGGTTCATTTGAGGTTGTCCCATTTGAGCATTCATAGTGTTTGGACTCAATGGGCCCTGTTGCTGAATTCCTCCGTAAGACTGGCCAGGTTGTCCAGGTTGTCCGTATCCTGGTTGCTGGGGCTGAATAGGATTTTGCGGTCCGGCACCAAACTGAGGTGGTCGAGGTGCTCCAAATTGAGGCTGCCGCAGGTTGCATAAACTGAGGTTGAGCTCCAGGCGCCTAACAAAATTAAATATTAAAGTTAAACCGTACGTGTTCATGCAGCATGATCGTCAACGTGGATGTTGATCAAAGCCACGTACCTGCATCATTGGATTAGGTGCTCCATTCGCCTGCCCTTGTCCAAGAACAGGCTGCTGTGGTTGAAATCCTGAAGGTCCGGGTACAGGTGCTCCTGTTGGAGGACCGTAGGGATTTTGTTGTTGTTGTGGAGGTTGTTGGGGGTAAACACGGCGACCAGCAGTGACAGGTGGGACAGGAGCGCCAGGTGCAACCTGAGAAGGCGCCTGTTCTGCGATAGGACCAGGTTGCGGTTGTCCCTGGAACATTTGTTGTTGTGTTGCTGTTGTTGTTGAAAGGGCGGTTGAGGTTGAGGGCCTGGCTGTCCCATTGGACGCGGCAGAGAGTTAACTCCCATTGGCTGTTGCATTGGTCTAACGCCCATTGGATTGACTGGTCCCTGTCCCATTGGACGTTGGCCGGGTTGAGGCTGACCAGTCTGGCCAGGACGGTACATTGGAACCTGTCCGGGTTGCGGCATTGGTCTGCCTTGCATCAAACCAGGTCCTTGGGGCGATTGGGCCTGACCCAGTGGAGCTTCTGATCGAAATGCACTTGCTGTCAACTAATTGGCTCAAATAAATGGTGACTTACGGGGGCGGAATCCATTGGACGGGGTGCCATGCCTCCTGGTTGTCCTGGTTGACCCTGCTGAGGTGGCTGCAGTGGTCGTTGCTGTTGTTGCTGCAGTGGGGGTCCAGAGTAGGGCGGTTGGCTCATCTATGTGCAAGTTTTTCGATAATCCTGTAATAAACCAAAATAATGAGCATAGAGAAGAGAACGTGGCAGTATAAAAGCGTGTTATTGAAAAGTGAGCATCTAAGTACACAAAACGCTCTAATGGTCGTGTTGAAGTAAAATTGCCCCCCTCTCTCACAAGTCAGACTAAAGACTTGTGGCGTACGTTCTTATTGTGCAGCTATAGCTGATGTAGCTGTTGGCGTTGCAGCAACATCTTTTGATGAAATACTTGGTACTGGAGGAGCAGGTGAATCTGGTGTTGCACCAGGATCGGTCTTCGGCTTATCCAATGTGTAAGAAGATTTAGCTTTTCTTGTTAGATATCCTTGATCCAGAATTTCGAATGGCTTTACATCCCTTGCTGTAATGGCGAACTGTTCATGATTTTCAATCATAAATTCCACCACAAATGAACAGCTTTGGAACTCCTCTGTTTTACCAAGAATTAATCGTTTTTCGCAACAGCTGTTGAAAATTGTACTCACCTAAAGCCTGCTTCTCTGATTTCGGCTTCAGAATATTAGGCGAAAATATTCTCGCTAGATTATTTGTTGTCATTTGATTCACTTCTGAGTTTTCGGCCACCATGGCAAAGAGCTCCAACATTTGTTCTAAAAGCACAAGGTGTGGTGGTGGCAACAGCATCAACAACCAACGGAATACTTTGATCCGTAGTCCCCCATCCACAGGAATTTCTGCAACGTGATATTACAAAACCATGAAATTACGCAGGAAAGTATGATTGAACTTACCAAGCGCTTTCAAAAAGAACGGGTACAAATCCGTTGTCAACAATGGTTCAGGCAACCCTCTTATATATCGCTTGACAAAATCCGCCACATCATAGACTGTATATCCCTCAAAGTTGAATCCAACTCCATACTTTGGTCCAGCATCAAACACAGTGGCCAACTGCGCCATA
This sequence comes from Rhizoclosmatium globosum, assembly GCA_002104985.1. Lineage (NCBI taxonomy): Eukaryota > Fungi > Chytridiomycota > Chytridiomycetes > Chytridiales > Chytriomycetaceae > Rhizoclosmatium > Rhizoclosmatium globosum. Next base: position 324,608 of record MCGO01000016.1, on the reverse strand, counting down.
CGACGTTCTGATCCATTGACTCGAAACACTCCATTACTTTTCAATCCATTGGCTTTCAAGAAATTGATACATTCGTAAGCGAGAATGGGTATTCTGCGAAGATTGAAGGTTGTATCATTTTCGCACGGCATTGAAGCATATTCAATCGATTTACAGAGCGCGACTTGAATCACTGCGAGTAAAAGCACCACCACGAATCAAAAATAAGTATGGCGCGCCAGTTCTTAAGAGGGAATAGAGCCGAACTCACCTAACTCCGCCTTATTCTCTTTCGGGTCCTTTTTCCATTTCGCCCACCACTTTTTCTTTCGAGGAATATAAAACGCGGCTTCTTGAACGCTTTTTAGGGCGTCTGTTGGAATCAGAGGTTTAAGGTTTTGTTGCTGGAACGTTGTTCGAAGCCTCTGTATCGCTCCCGAACCAAGAGAATCAATCTCTTCGCCAGAGAAGCAGCCATACCACATTACATCTGTTGAACCTGTATAGTGTGGAAGTTAGCCAACTTTGTACATTGTTGGGACGGGCGCTGTTCTTTGTTTGAAAAAGCTGACCTCGTCGTGATTGAACTGCTGATCCCGCCGAACCCGCCCTTGAGGAGGATTTAGCGTCCTTCCTTATTATTTCGCTTTGAGACCTATGCAGTGAGTGTTTTGAGCCCGAGTTCATGATCGCTCCACTGTTTCTGACAGGCGGTTTTTCCAAAAGTAGTTTCCCTTGTTCTCTAATTCACGTGATCTACCACCAGATTGTACATCAAGATTTAACCTCAAATACCCGATATATTCAAAAGAAAACTCTTGATGCGTAGCTCAAAAGACGCGAAAAGTCAATTCAAATCACAACACGAACAAGAAGGCTAGATCCTCTTCACTCAACTTGGCCAACGCGTCCATGTCTTTACCCACAGTCGACTGAAACAGCATTTTCTTTTCTCTTGCAGCTGTAAGATACGACTTTCAATAGAATTTTCGATAATGAGACGAGTAATACGAATGGGCCGATGCTGTCCCAATCGATGGATACGGTCAAACGCTTGATCTTCGACGGCTGGATTCCACCATGGATCAAGGATGAACACGCGGGAAGCCTCCGTCAAGTTTAGGGCAACACCTCCAGCTTTCAGTGAGACAAGAAATTGTGACATTCGGATCTGTCATAAATGAAGAAATGACGGCTTCGCGTGCTTGTGGAGTCATTCGGCCGTCAAGTTTGACACAGTTAAAACCTGCTCGAGAGAGACGCCAGTGGATGAGGTCAAGGAAGGCGACGAACTGAGAAAATACAATCGATTTCATAGTTGCGTCTTCGCGTTGCATAATCGTTAACTCTTCCACGAGTGCTGTGGGAAAACGTATTAGGTTTTCATTGACTTTGAGTTTGATGAAAGCTGAACCAACCTTCAATTTTTGTTGAACTACGCCACTTGGACATGTCAATATAGTTTACAATTGATGTTTTTACAGCGTCCTTCTCCTTTCCTTTGCCCTCAAACTCTTGCTGAGACAAGTCAATAGACAACACCTTGAAGCAAACAGGACAGTTGCACTGTTGACCCTCCGGACAGCCCAGCATATATTCTCGCACATCTTCTCTGCAAAACACGTGTTTGCACTTGCTCACAACAGCATCTCTGCAACTTCTGGCACAGTCCACACACCAACGACTCATTGGCCAGGTTCGCTTTCATATCCAACTTTGTCGTAACTAATAGCGGATGATTCACGGCAAGACGCATCCTCGATAGTAGAGAGAAAATAGACGCGTAGTTATTCAACACAGTATTCGACGCAATAAGTCGAGAACTGACGTTTCGAGTTATCATACAACGAAGCATACAGCTCCTCCTCAGCCTGATTAAAAACATCACGCCGAACCACAATAACACGTGGCGGAAGCCCCAAATCATCCGCCCGTTCAATCTTGGTTCGACGTAACATGATTCTATCCAAAAGACAACCCAGCTTCGTAAACGCATTCAAGCCTTCCCCGACACCGCCAAACGTCTGAATCGGTTTCAGGATTTCAAAGTTCCACCAACAGAAATGCATGTGTGATATGTGGCCACACTCGTCACAGTGCCTTCGGTTTGAAAAGTTCCATGTTTTCATGGAGCATGGGCATTGTCGGCAAAAGTAGTTTGAGAAGGGATCCAGCGTCCAAGAATCTGATGAGGGAGTAGAGTTCGCCGACACGGTTTTGGAGTGGGGTTCCACTGACGGACCACTTGTAGGTTGTGTTCAAGTTGAAGACGGCGCGAGCTGTGGACGAGCTTCGGTCTTTGATGGAGTGAGCTTCATCGAGTACGATTCTGCCCCAATTTACAGCGTGGAGGACAGACTTCTCTTTGACCATTTCTCCTTTTCGCTTGAAACCGGATTGTTGTTTACGGTATAGCGATTCGACGATTGAGTATGTTGATAGAACAACATCGTATTCTTCCAGTTTTGTGGCTGAGCTTTCTCTGTTCGTTCCTGGTTTACAGAATCAGCATCAATATTACCACTAGAAGAATTTACCATGGAAGACGCATATTTTGAGTAAGTTTGGGGTCACTCGCTCCTTCAGCTCTGAAAGCCACTGCAAGATGGCAACTGTTGGTGTCAAGATCAAGTTGGGTTTCACATTCCGACTATTAACAATCAAGGAAATAATTTGAATAGTCTTTCCCATTCCCATTTCGTCTGCCAAAATACCGCCTTTAAAGCGTGGATTTAATTCCTGTTGTTGAAGCCAGTACACTCCTTCCAGTTGGAATGGCAGAAGCTTAATGACGACGTGTTCTGGTTGCGGACAAGTTTCGGGAATTTCTGTTTTAGGAATCGCGCAAGGTCATCCCAGACTGTTCTCAATTCAGGGTGATGGGACCACAGTTTTCCTGCGAGTAGAATTTAGTACGAGTTAAACAAAATCCAAAGACTCTCACGTTAGCAGCAGTTCTAAGTTGCTCGGGTGTTTTACGCGCTCGGGAGCTGCTTGTCGACGTCTTGGAGCTGGTTGGCTTCATCGCCCTCTTCCCCTTCTTGACCATCAGCCTCGATATCCATTCCATTCACATCGTCATCTCCTCCCACATTTTCCTCCCCTTCTTGATCCACGTCCATTGTTTCGCCTTTCTACAGTTTGTTCAGGATTTCCATTGGTCCCACCACCATCATTTACAGCACCTAGGAACATTTGTTGAAACTGGTTTGGAGCGCGTCCTCCACGCCCACCACCCCGACCGCCACGAGTTGTACCAGCACCACGTGCAGCAACAGCATCGCCTCGACCTCTGCCACCACGTCCTCTCCAGCTTGAATCACAGCCGCCAACTCATTCACTTGATGAGCCACATCGTTCACCAATTCATCAATCTCATCTTCTTCAGACTCAGATTCACTTTCGTCACTACTATGAACGAATTCTGATTCTTCAGAATCATCGCCTTCTTCCATGGACTCTGGTTCATTAGAGTCATCGTCTTCATCTTCGTCTACAATTTCGACAATCTTTGGAGTAGGAACTCTCTTCTTTTTAGGTGCCGGGGCAGGAACAGTCTTTAGCTTTGAGACTGAGGCTTTTGTTGCACGAGCTCCTTTCTTTGCAACCTTTCTCAGTACTCTCTTGTCCTAGATCAATCATTATTATTTCCCAAGCACTATTTCTAATCGAGGCGCGACTTCTTCCTCGTCCTCCTTTGAGTTTTCAGATGTATCACTGTTTCCAGCATCACTGACATCGAAATCCGAATCCGAGCCAAAGACGGCGGAAAGACGACGTTTTGATCGAGCCATCGCCTCTGAGCGCGTGGACGAGGCGCCGATTGCTTTGAAAGGGAGTCAGTGTGGGTAAGCACCGTTTAGTCAACCAAGGCAACGCACCTTTTGAGGCGGAAGGGCAATTGGATCGTTGCCTTCATGTTCTTCTTTTTTTTGTTATCTTTTCTATTTCTTTGTTTTCTAGTTATCGTTGTTGTTGTTGTCGTTGTCTTCTTCGAGGGTGTTTTGTGCTTCGAATCGGTGGCGTCATCAGACTCGCTTTCCTTCGCCGTCGAAGCAGTGGCGCGTTTGAGAAGCCGCGCCGAACTTCGAATTGAGGACGAAGACGAAGTTGACATTTGGCTGCCAAGCATCGACTTTGGTTTGGTGTTGGTGTGAAATCAGAAATGGCCCAGAAAACAGATCGACTTACTTCTTTCTTCTCTTTCTTTACTCAAAAGAAAACTAAATTGAATCACTTTAATTGCTCTGTAGAAGTTGCAGTCAGACACTCTTTTGCTCAGAGTCGATTCAACATGCTCTAAACTCTGAGTATTATAGATATAAATGGAGCTATTCGACGCTCCTCCTCTTGTTGCATTGCGTTTCAACGTCCTTTCTTTGATTTTGCTCAGTTGATCCTTCCCAATTGCATTTTCAAGCCGACTTTGTACTATCTCGTCCTTGTTCATGTCATTGTGATAGAGTGCCAACTTCATCTGAAAAAGCGTCAAAAACAGAATACTAAATACTCCTTGTGTTCCCGCAATGAAATCGTCGGAGTTTGGAAAGAAACAACCAAGTATATATAGAACAAACGACGCGAGACACAGACTTGATGCAGCAATGCCATATTTGGATATTATTACAAAGTGAGCATCGATTTCTTCTTCTTTTCTGCTTCGTGTAAACTGCATAAATTTCGCGAAAGCATACAACATGTACACGTCAATGATAAGACTGATGAGACCACATATTCCACTGCTCAGAAAACTTGCCACTAGAAGGTATCCAATAGCATGGTTATTTTCAGTCACCACTAGTTTAATCACGAGATATCCAAATCTGGAAGAACTTGAAGTAGAAAAAACCCTGGCATATATGGAATCGCTTTCTTAAAGTATCGATAGAAAGGCAGTTCGAGGTGTTCAGCAATCGGTGATCCCCTGCTGATGGTGTACTGCAAATAACACAGTTCTCCAGTCGAAACAAAAGTCACACGCAATGTGTACAGGACCCACGTCACTATGTCACTCAAATCAATATTGAAAAGTATTTCATTGAAAATATTGACGAAAATACTGGCAAATGTGCCCAGCAGAAGTGACTTGTTGAATGGGGTTTTTAAATTCACTGACCAAGACAATTTAGAGCGACCCAATTCTTGAACCAGTATGAAGTAAAGAGCTGCGGCGAAAACAAGGCTTGAAATCCCTGCCATTATAGCTGGGAAGTATCGTTGATAAATGAGAATAAGGTCCGTCATGATTGAAGAAACAATGGAAACAATAAACAACAAAGGAAACTTGTATATACTTCAGGAATTCAAATTTTTATTTAAATAACCATCTTCTTAAGAACAGCAGCGTTACTCTCTCCTGTTTGAGCGACGAGGTTATAGAATATAGTGTCCTCATTCGCAACCAAGTTTCTTGGGGAATCAAATTCAGCGACCTTTCCGGCGTCCAGCACAAGAATTCTGTCGTAATCCATAACAGTATTCTGCGAAAATGTTAGTTCTTGTTTTTACTCCCCTTGAAATGCACTTACCAATCGATGAGCAATGGTCAAAACTGTGCTGTCTTGGAAGTCTTCGCGCAATGCTTTTCCGATGGCAGCGTCAGTTTCATAATCCACATTTGCAGTCGCTTCATCCATAATCAATACTTTTGGCTTCTTCAACATCGCACGAGCCAAACAGAGGAGCTGTCGCTCTCCAACAGACAAGTTATCACCATTCGCTTGCACAGTGGCATCTAATTTCCCTTCGAGGGAATTGACCTTCTTTTTCATACCAGCGCGATCCAACGCGTTCCACAAGTCAGCGTCAGAATATTCCCCCACTGGATCCATGTTAAAGCGGAATGTTCCACTGAAGACCACAGGATCCTACTTTCAAATTAAATACATTAATCGACAAAGTGTTTTTCAACAAACCTGAGGAATGATGGCGATATGAGACGCAAGTCTTTCAAACTAACTGAATTAATATCGATTCCGTCAATCTTGATGAGGCCTTCGGTTGTTGCAATACGGAAAATAGCTTGTGTAAGGGAACTCTTTCCGCTTCCAGTTCTGTATCAAATCGTTTTTAGAACCAATTCAAAAATCGCTAAAACAGCAGTATTTACCTTCCAACAATTCCAACTTTCTCCTTGTTTCGAATATCGAATGAAACAGTGTCAAGGACAACAGGAAGGTGTGGAGCGTAACGCATTGTCACCTCTTTGAACTCAATAGTACCCTTCTCTGGCCAGTTTGAAGGTGGTTTATGTTGTCCATCGTTTTCGACTTCCACACGGTACGCGTAATGTTCAACTCTCTCAGCAGAGTTCATTGCTAACTCACAAGCTGTGAATTGTTGCACCATCATAGACAAAGTCTGCGTAATCGTCAAAGAGTAGGTCAAACAGAGACCGAACAGCGTTGCCGAGAGTACTTTTGTGGTGATACCGAGAACAGCGCACCCAAAACCAAGGCGCTTCCAATAAGTTGTAAGCGAATAGACAACCAACTTCCACCGGTAGTCAAATAGAAGTTTGGAGAGTTGGAAACATCCATGGCAGTATCATTACGTTCAATGAAACGTTTTTGATCGCCGTAGGCACGAATGGTTGAGATACCAACAATACTTTCACCAAAGTTATTGAACCTAGATAATGTATTTAGGGAAAATGATATTATATCAATGAACTTACCATGGAGATCTGGCTGTGGACGAAAGTCTCTTGATTTCTCGAGCAGTCTTTCGGTAAACATCTTGGACAAACCAATAGATTCCCATGCAAGGAACAAGAACTGCAACTAAAATAGGAAGTGTCACAATCATAACAATAAATGTAGATAGCGCTGTAGATGCAGTAGAAGCCAGTTGGCGAACATTCATGGCAACTGAGTTGTCAAGTTGATCCACATCAGAGGAAAATCTAAATGATCGGAATAAGAATACATTCAAGTCGGAATTATTGCGACAAACCTGTTGATGATTCGGCCAACAGGAGTCGTATCGAAAAAGTAGACTGGGCAGGAAAGAATACGCTGAAGAGCCTTTTCGTGCATAATTCTGGAGGCTCTAGTTCCAGTAAACGCGAAAAAGTATGCATATCCAAATGTAGCAAGGGATGACAAAATAGCCAACGCAAGGTAAATCAGCGAATATTGCGCTGTAGTCAACCATGGGAAATCGTTGCCAGTCCACCATGTGAGCCAAAGGTTGTTGATGACTGTTGTTCCTTCGTTTATGGCAATCAAAGTAACAGCTTGAACACAGAAAAACACTCCTCCACAGGACAGAATGTATCGCCACCAAACCTGGGCAGCGACACCTCCTGAAGCTTGGTCTTCCTTCGACATGATATTCGAGGCATTGTCCTTTGGCGTCGTCAACTCTTCCAATTCCTTGAACACCTTTGTCAAGTCTTCGCTTACAGTCGTAGCAGGACCAGAACTGCTTGACTCATCATCTGCGGCACCACCATAAGTCTTCATCATCTCTGCAAACGCGTTTCCGTTTGCCATGAGGTCACTGAACCGGCCTTGCTCTGCAATTGATCCCTCCTTCATGAATACAATGTAATCACATTGCGACAAGTAGTGAAGCTGGTGTGTCACAAGAATACGAGTACGAGACTTCATGGATCCCAAAATACACTTTTCAAACAAGTGGCGACCGACGTGAGCGTCTACGGCGGAGAGAGGGTCGTCAAGCAAAACGGTGGATGCTTGATTGTACATGAGACGGGCCATATTGATTCTTTGCTTTTGTCCACCTGATAAATTGATTCCGCGTTCTCCAATAGAGGTCTGGTCGCTGTCCTTGAGAATACGCAGATCAGGCAACAAAGCCGCGTCGTACAAGACTTGGAGATATCGCTCTTTGTTATACTCAGTTCCAAACAGAATGTTGTCTTTGACAGTGGCATTTTGAATCCAAGCACTTTGGGCAGCGTATGCAACCGATTCTGAAATAGCCACCGACCCAGACACTTTGCGCATCTCTCCAATAATTGCGTTCAGGAGCGACGATTTTCCACTTCCAACACTTCCAACGATGGCCGTCAAAGATCCTTTCGGGATAGTCAAGTTGATGTTTTTCAACAATGACTCTCCCCTCCTTCACTTCTGGTCCAGGCTTTGAGTTTGGCCCACCTTTTGGCCCCGGCGCGATGGCTGGAGGAGGTCCAGATGCAGCCGTGGGTTTACCTCCAGGAGATACCGCCTTAGGATCTGATTTCTTGGCACCCTTCTTTGGAGCAGGTGGAGCTGGTGGAAGTGTATTCTTTGGATAAATAGGACCCGTCCAATTAAACTCAGCATCAACGATTTCAATCGCGTTTTTGGAATCTGGAGACAACGCAATCGCATATTCCTCGTCGATTTCGTTCGCCAAGAGGAGAGACTCGATTCTTGTCAATGCAACGTTGAACTCGGCCCAAGAGTTTAAAATGTTGGGTAACATCCACAGGGGCATTCTGAGCTGGTTGAACCATGCCATGGACGAGAATACTTTAGATGCCTCGAGAGGATGAAGGACACCATAGACGATAAAAGAAGACAGGTACAAAGTGCAGGGATTGTCATGCCTTGAGTCATCACCACGGCTTGATAAACGGATCGAGTCAATACTTGAACCAGCTCCTCTTTTCTGATAGACTCAACGACATTGAGGAAAGAGTTTTCCCATGCAAAGAGCTTAATTACGCGAATTCCGTTCAGGATTTCAGTTGTTTTCTTGACACGCTGATCAGTGATTGGGGCTTGCTTTTGACGAATGACTTTCATTTTTTCAAAGAGCCAAGCTTGGAGAGGCATTGCGACGAGAAGTAAACTGAGACCAATGACCGCAGCCCAACCAATCGCAGAAATGAGGAACACGATGTTGACAATGAGTTGCAAAGGAATAGTAAAGATGAAGATCATTTGCATCATGAACATTTGGATTCTCATCACGTCAGAGGAGGCCATATTAGTAATCTGTCGGAGGAGTGTAAATTGTAAAGATTTCGGCCAAGAAATTGAGAATGTAAACTTTACCTGCCCAGACGAGAACTTGTTTCTTGATTGAGGAGACAAACGAAGAGCCTTGCGATAAATCCCAGTGGTCATCATTGACTTGATAGCCATGGATTTGATTGAAATTGCTTGTTGGAAGTGATTGGAAATCAAAGACCCAAGGAGTTGAAGCGCAAACAGTCCGAGTGCGTATCCTATACCATTGCTAAGAGGTTCGGCCAGAGGGTATCCCGCTTGATTGCATATTCCACAATGAATTGTAACATGTATGGCGAAAAGAGTGAGGTCCTATTTGTAAACATTCAATACCCCGTGAAATAAAGTATAAAAGCACATACAAACTCGAAAGGATTTGTAGAAAAGCAAGCGGCAGGACTTCCTTCTTGAACAGACGCCACAGACAGGACCTCAAGATTGCCCCATCAATGACTCGTTGTTCGTCCTCTTCCTTTCCCTCCGCATTGACCTTCTTTGGCCTGCCTTCTTGCTGCTTTCTCCATGTTTCTTGCTCCTTGGTCCACTCGGTCTCAAACTTGTTGGCCATGTCAGTCGCTCGTAGCTCATCTGGGATTTCCCACAAGGTCTTGCATAGTAAGAGGCTCCTTCCAACCCTTAATAAAGAGACTGTGGATTGATTAGAAGCGAGAAGGTGATTCAGTGGGACTACTTACGGGTTGACCCATTGGAACAACAGCTTTGACAGTGGGTTGGCACCCTTCTTGGGGCAATCTCCTGCGCCAGGGGCATCCAACCAGCTAGCTGTGATGCTGCCACAGTCTTCTCGGTCATTGGATTATGATTTCAAATATCTTTTTGGGATTGGGCCAGGGGGAACGGATCGATTTTTGGTCCCGGCACAAGCCTAATTTGATTAAAGCCTGATTCCAAATCGTGGGAACAGGGAACTAACGCCACCTCTTAATATCGGATGATTTATAATCTAGTTTTCCATTCAATGTCAAAAGCAGAAGCTTAACACGTGGGTTAACTTTCATTTTATGTGTATTACGAACTTAAAACCCCCACGCCTCATCAGTATCAAAATCGCTCTTCTTTTGATGTCCATCATTGTGAACGGTTACTGGTGCCTTTTGTGGAACAGTTCTTTAGGGACAGTCCAGCCCTCGCTCCTTTTTCTCAAAGTCATCAAATCCACCAAATCCACCAGTAGTTGCAGTCGTTGGTTTCATGTCAAATCCGTCTCCTCCCTTCTTGGACTTCAAAGTCGTCAAACCCACCGAATCCTCCAAAACCACCACTAGATTGTCCCATACTACTGCCAGCCCGTAGTACCGCTCTTTTCTTTCTTGAGGGCCTCTGCTTTGTGCAATAAATCATTCCAGTCATCATCTGCATCGAAACCGCCGAAACCGCCACCACTTCCATCCTGAGCATTCTTGACAACGTTTTGGACAAACGAAATTCCTCTCGTTGACTCCTCGGTCACTTTCTTCTGGATGGTGTGAACGTGGATGACAAGTTGTTTGTGAGGTTTGGATCTGTCAATGTGGTGGCGGCAGGTTTGATGACATTTTCGTTCACAGCTCAGTTGCTTTTGAGACAGTACTTGTGAACATGGACCATCCAAGGTTGAGTGCTTGGAGAGGGTCTGCGAGAAGATCTGGCTGTGGTGGAGGTGCATTGTTGGTGAACCAAATCCAGCATACTTTCCTCTTGTGATGGAGGCAAATCTGCTCGACGATTCTCATTTTCAGCTCCTTTTGCTGTTGGGATGGAGAAACGGGGTTAATTGGAGCGCCCAACGAGTGACATCACAAAAAGTCACTCACGGCGAAGTAGTTGTCATTGACACGAAAGGTGTTTGAAGCACCACCTCCACTGCCCCCCATTTGTTGGTATCCCATACTTTGCTGATGTTGCTGTGGTTGAGCTCTGGGTTGCTGCTGCTGTTGGAGTTGTTGACGAGCCTTTTCGATATCCCAAGGTCGTCCCTCACACTCAGCCGTCAGCTTATCCTTGTACAGTTTTGCGAATTCGGCATTGTATTTTTCGCTGATTGACATTCCTGTTCTCCACTGGGGCTGCGACTTGAAGAACTCGAGGGCCCTTGTGTTTCCGCCGACCCGCATTCGCTTCTTTTGGTCGTCGGACCATTTGTCCATTGTGATTGAGCGCACGAAGGAAAGGTGGGTTCCGAGGGCGCGGTGCTGGCCCGAGCACTCGAGACTGGTTTGATTGTTGGTTGTTATTTAGTGCCAGTGCTGTCAAGGAAGAGGCAATCATCGGAGGACGGGGTTGCATGCGAACCAGAAGACAATTCCATAGGTGACACTGGCCCATTGTGGGTGGAATGCTCCACAGTCAAAGCAGTTGGATCCTCCGTCGACTTTTCAAGTCCATCTGTTTGACAGCAACTTTCTCGCATTAAAATAGCATAATAATCAGAGAGAAAAGAAACAAGAGAATTAAGAATCGCACTTCTTTTCTTCCAGTGTACATTGATGGATAAATGTCTCTTAATTTCTCTTTCGAATGTCTCGAGGCCAAAGCGACGACGACGACAACGACAACGAACACGACAACGAAGAGTTCGCGCTCGCCGCAAACGCCGCCATTCGACAGCGTTCATGAACATCAAGACAAGTTAGTTTTGGATTGGGGTCGGACGACTCACTGGAACCCCACCCTTTCTCTCGTAGATACATCACCGGAAGCATCTGTCTGATTCGCCTCACAAACTTTGTTACGTACAACAAGGTCGAATTCAGACCTGGTCCGAACTTGAACATGGTCATTGGGTGCGTGTTGTTTGCTGAATCTTGCTTACTTGGAAGTTGGGCGTGGTCCGAAAACTGGTGCACTAAACTCTTGAAACTCCACACTGCCACTCCCTCTTCAAATGCCAGACCAAACGGTACTGGAAAGTCTACTATCGTTTGTGCTATTGCTTTGGGTCTTGGGGGAAAGCCAGAAGTGAGTGGATTCATTGAAGCAGCCCTCCAAATGACTCTAACCCAAACCAGATTCTGGGTCGCGCAAAAGAGCTGAAAGAGTTTGTGAAAAAGAATCAGGATCAAGCTACTATTGAAATCGAGCTCAAGACGGACGACGGTAGCATTCTCATTGAACGTTCTTTCAAACACAATTCCAACAACAGCAGTTGGAAAGTTGATGGTGCGTTGCAGGATTCAAACTTCGTGAATATCGCCTTACTTTTGCTTCTCAACAGGACGAGTTGTCACGGAAAAGGGTGTGCGAGAGGTTATTCGTGACTTGAACATTCAAGTCGACAACCTTTGCCAATTTCTTCCACAAGACAGAGTGTCTGAGTTTGCTCAGGTGCGACATTCGAAGTTTTTGTCTGGGTCTTAACGCGTTCATATCATTACAGATGAGTTCAGAGAAGCTCTTGCTTGAAACTGAACGCGCTGCTGGTGACCCATCGCTTCTCAAGAACCACAATGAACTTGTCGACAGAGGAAAGAGATTGAAGGAAATGGAGCAAGTAAGAGCTCTCAAGCAGCTTCATTGCGACTAATGCAACCGTAGACGTTTGCAACGACACCGACGTTTTGAACGCGCTAATTCGAAAGCAAGCTGCTCTCGAAGAACAAGTTGCTCGACTCCACGAAAAGGAGAAGCACCTTCATGAAGCGAAGCTTTTAGAAATGGCCATTCCACTTGCCGCCTACGACAAAATCAAGATTGAATTCCAAGCTGTACGCGACAAAAAGGAAGAAATCGAGCAAATGAAGCGGGATTGTGAAGCGAAAGTGATGCCTGTTTCTGTTCTTGTTCAAAAACTCAAGGCCGCCGTCAACAAAGCCAAAGACGACGGAAAAGAAGCTCAAAAAATCTATGACCAAGAAGGTGTCAGAAAGATGGCTAGGATTGCTGCGGCCATTGAAAAGAATGAAAACGAGGAAAAGAGTCATTCAAGGGAAGTGAAACAGGCCAAGAAGGCGGTGGCAGATATTGAAGCACGAGTAAACCAAGCTCGCCTCAAAAAAGAAGAAACTGCAAGAGAAGTAGAACGAATCAGAGCTGATTTGGAACGGAATGGTCTTTGGAGTGACGATGGGAATGTGAAAGACGCATCAAAGTCTCCAGAAGTCCTGGCTATCAATGCTCAAATAACTGAAACTACAAACGAAGGAATCGAATTGGTTCGAAGTCTTGAAGATCTGTCGCGTAAAAAGACTCCGTTCTTTGATGAAATCAAGTCAACTGAATCAACAATGTCACGCGTTCAATCCCAGTTGCGACAGCTTAGTACCGTGGCTGGACAGAAATTGGATAAATTGAGGAGCTTACACGCCCACGCTCACCAAGGAGTGCAGTTCTTGCGAGGTCAACATAATCTCCAGTTTCAAAAGCCAGTCTTTGAACCAATCTGTTTGGGAATCAATCCAGTGAATCCAGAAGTTGCTAAAGCGATTGAAACCTTCATTGGATATACAAAGTTGACCGTATGTATCGTTTTTTGAAACTCGTACCTGATTGAATGTTTCCTTTGACAGAGTTTCGTGACACAAACCCAGAGCGACTATCAGTTACTTCGTAACCATTTCTACGATAAAATGAAGTTGCGTGTGAACGTCGTATGTGTAGAGAACGTGCAGGAGAGTTTCCGATCCAAAATTTCACCTGAAGAAATCTCGAGACTTGGATTCGACGGTGTTTTGATTGACTTTGTAACGGGTGATCCTGTTTTGATGTCTGCTTTGATACAGTACACGCCTCTTGACGAGACGGTGAGGCCTTGATAGTTTGTTTGAGGTTCTTTCATCTTGCTGATATCTTTTTCCAGCCCATTTGTTTGACCGACAGCCCAAACTTCAATTTCCAACGTGTTGACAGCTCCAGAATTAAAAACTATGTTGTGGGAAAGACTTCGTACAGTATTAAGTCTGCATATGGAAGTATTTCGTCCAAATCTGAAACGATGAAGGAAGCCCAGATTTTGAATATGACAGGTTTGACGATGTTGACGGTTTTCAATTTTCTAAACATCATGTACAGTCGATACTCAGCAGCAAGCCGAATTAAATCGTCGTATGCATGAACTTCATGGTGTAAAGAGTGATGCTTTGGCGAAAGTGGCGAGCATTGAAGCTGAGGAGGCGGATATGCGAGCTCGTTATGACGAGAAACGAAAGCAAAGAGTGAGTGGTTAAGTTCTGTGGAAATGACAGCTCATACTTCAAACAGACTGATCTTCTGAACAAGAGGAAAGAGTTGCTAAATCGTCGAGCTGCATATGATAAGAAATCAGCAGAACTTGGTAGGAAATCGATTTCGTCTTTTATACTCCATTAACTGATGGCTTTGCAGAGGTTGTAAGCGAAAAATGGAGAAGCGCCCAAGAAGAAGTCGCAGGCGCGAAAGAACGGCTTGCTGACGTTACTTCACGCCGTCACAAATATGTGTTTGACCGAGCCAAGTTGAATATTGATTTCGCGGTATGAGTATACTTTTATTCTTTTCTCTTGTCTAACGTTCGTATAGAATCAACAAATCCGGGCCTGTGAAATGTTTGATCAGGTGGTGATGACAAACCTGAATAGGATTCAGTTGGACGCGGAACATAAGGATGCTGAAAATATTGAAAACACCGCAAAGGAGCATCACACCGAAATCAACAGGGCTTTTGATACTGGTGCGTATGATATCTGGTGATGATGTCGTTATAACACTTCCTTTTCAGTCAAAGCAAAGTACGAGAAACTCAGAGCTGATGCTAGACTTGCTATGCAAAGCGCCAAAGATGCAGTACCAAACGATACGAGCGAAGAGGACCGTAAAGAAGTTATCCGGGTAAGGATTTCTTCTGAAGTTCAAACTCATGCTCATAATTCGATATAGATGAAGGAGAGTATGTCACTGGCTGACTTAGAAGTTGCACTCGCTCAAGCACAAGCGAGAGCAGAGTTGTTGGGTCATACAGACAACAGTATCTTGAATCAATATGAGCAGCGCAAGAAAGAGGTATTTAACACGCGTTTGCGTCGCATTATTGACACTATGCCGAACAGATCGAAAACAAGACGGAGAGGCATGAGGAAAAACGCGTCAAGATCGACGAGGACAAGTCAGCCATACAGCGATTGAAATCTGAATGGGAACCCGAACTTCAGAAACTGATTGATAGAATCTCAGGAGATTTCCGGAAAGCATTGCAGGGTATAGGCCGCCGTATTGTATTTCAACCGTGACTGATTCAATTCTTTGTAGAAATTGGAAATGACGGTGAAGTAAAACTTGGTAATTACTTATTCCTTACGTTTACGCTATTTCTAATACAATTTTTAATAGCGAAAGACGAGGACTTTGAGAAATGGAAGATTGAAATCTACGTCAAGTTCAGAGATAGTAAGATTTTCTACCTCTGTCCAATATGTTTATCTTACGTGTCACATTTGCAGATGAGAAGCTTCAAATCTTGAACAAACATAGACAATCGGGAGGAGTGAGTTCCAACCCGACCTTAACGACAATGCACTGATGCATAATTCACAGGAACGTTCAGTGACAACAATCACGTATTTGATGGCTCTTCAACGTCTTTCGGTAGCACCGTTCCGTGTGGTTGATGAGATTAACCAAGGAATGGATCCCCGAAATGAGAGGGCTGTGCATACTCAAATGGTCCATGTCGCGTGTCAACCAAAAAGCTCCCAGTAAGGTTTATGTGTCTTGTTGGCTTCACTAAATGGTTGTTCTCAGGTACTTCTTGATTACGCCAAAGCTACTTCCAGATTTGGAGTATCATGAGAAAATGAAAGTCTTGACCATTTTCAATGGTGATCACCAGCCAGAGCGTTTTGATATTGAAGGATTTCTGGAGAAGAAGAAGAAGCAGAGAGTTTTGTAGGGTACTATTTGTTTCTAGCTGTTCTGTTTATGTTGTAATTTCAATGAAGCTTTATTCCTAAACAAACGAATTGAGGTTCAAACAAACAAAAAGTAAATGGTAAAGCAAAGAATAGCAATATGAGATGCCCCAAACATACCCAACACATAAAACAACACAGCAAACAACAAGGCCGCAAAGCGATTCGCACCATGTTCAAACCACAAACGTTCTAAAAAGTGACTCTTGCGGCAAAGGACTTCGTAGTCCTTGACTTTTGTGATTTCCTTCCCACCAAAGGCGAAACGTGCACCGCCATACCTGGTACTGACAGGCCCAATCACCAACGCGCCCAATCCAACGTGTTCTGCATTGATAATTCGCGAACGGGCAATATAAATAGGGTTCCCGCTTTCGTCACACCCACCAGGCACAGCCTTGAGTGGAACCGCACCAAATGTGCTTCCACTGCTTGGAATCCATTCGAACTCTTCCTTATTCGCAATAGATAACACCTCATGCTCGTACTGAAGCGTGATTTCAGACCCTTCCCAATTGGCTTTCATGACTCCGTCAGAATTGGAATATCCAATCTGCAACGATGACCCGACCACGGCTCTGCTGATATAGAGAGGCTTTCCTTCCACATCGTATCCGCTTGGTTGAACACTCGAAGGGAATTTACCATCCTGCACGGTTTCCCACATGTCCTTGGAAACATTCTTGTATGGGAATGCAATACGTTGCAATTCATCGCCCACAGCAATCACTTCATGACCTGTTGGATCCGCCTCCAAATCAAGCAAATTCTTTCCATTCAACTTTACGTAAATCGCGTTCACATCATCAGCGCCTTTCAAAATCTCAGCACCCTCCAAGTCGAGTGGGGTGTATTCAGTGTAATGCTTGAAGCGTCCGAACCTCGGAGGCTTTGATTCGTGAAAGGTTTCAACCAAAAGAGCCTCATAAAGCTTTGCAACCATTTCTGAACAGAAGATCTCTTCACTTGGTCTCCGATAAGCTTCCAACACTTGAGGTGGCATCTTCTTCAGAATATCTTCAATTGAGTTACGAAGCGACGTCAAGCGATCAAATAAGTCGTGGATGCGGCTGCAAACTGAGGTAATGGATTCATGGGATATCCAAAGTTCTTATGTTTCTCGTAAAATTCGAGAACAGTCTTACGAGTCGTCTCAATGTCCTGATCAAGCAAACGATGACGTTCTCTGTCATCGAGCTTGAAAATTGCAACATCTGCTTCAACCTCGTCAATCAAGGGAACCCATTCACGGAGTTGAGGTCCGAGCCAGAATCCAAGGCGAGGATCAATTTCGTGATCGACTGGAACGACGTGGCAATAGTCATACAAGTGGAAGATACGACCAGATAGAATCGATTCAAAGATGTAGAGCTTTCCTTCTTCGAGGAAGTCAAGGGGTAGAACATTCTTGTCCACGAGAATTCCTGACTGATGTTGACCTTCTTCAGTACTCCAGGTGAAACTGATTCAACTTACGTGTGTCCATGGTGCGTGGAACCGCTGGAACGGACTGAATGAGGGGACAACGAACCGAGATTCAACCTTCTGAATGAATGCACTGACTGGGTCGCCTTTTCCGTGAAACCTTTTCAATGCATAAGTAAGTACTTGCTCTCAGAGTGGGTTGTTGTGACGAGATGATTTGAGAGCAGCAGTGCGATTTGTAAGCTCCTCATTGTCAATGTGACTGTCCATAGCCGACCGGCATGACCATTTCCGAATATTCCAGTGGATTGGTAGCCCACAGATTGTATGCACTTACAGAACGGGTGTCAAAGTGCTTGGAATCGTTGTTCTCCGTCTGAGCCATATCTGGGTCTTGATGAAGAGTTTTTGGCCGCTGACAAACAATCACAGCCACTTTTATCCAAATAGCAAAAAAAGAATCAATTTATGAGTAAATCAAACCAAAATCGAAAAAGAAGTCCCTTCCAAACCATAGCCTCTACTCATTCCCTCCCAGTTCTTAAAAGTCCCTAAACTTATCTTGTGTGGATCAGGTCCAGGCCCACCATAAGGCTCATGATTCTCATCATACACATCAAAGTTGCTCGCGTCTCCATCTTTCCCACACGGTGGCAAATACGGTGCAGGAATCTGACAATCCTCCAACGCCTGCCAATCCAAATCACCAAACCATGCATGTCGCTTGATATCCTCAACGCCGTTCTTGAGAATTCCGTACCGTTTCGTCAAATCTGTTGTGAGAATTTTTTGACGAGGTCTTTTGCGTTTGGGTCGAAGTGGGAGGGGAACTTTGGTTTGCAGGCGAGGATCTTTTCGTAGAGTTTGAAGTGGTCATCATCGTAGAATGGTGCTAATTTTTATTCATATATTAGATATGGGAAAAGAAAATGAAGAGGCGGTACTTACGATGACCTGCAATCATTTCGTAAATAAGGATACCAAGAGCCCACCAATCTACAGCTCTTCCATACCCCTTGGATTGAATAATTTCAGGAGCAAGGTAATCTAACACACACAAGTTAAATTTTGTATCCCCCTTCATTTACAAAAAGAACAAACCAGGAGTTCCACAAAGCGTCCAAGTAACATCCGGAACCTCCTTCGCGAACCCAAAGTCCGTAATCTTAATATGCCCCTCTGAATCAATCAACAAGTTTTCAGGCTTCAAGTCTCGGTAAATAATGTCCCGGTTGTGAAGATACTCAAAAGCAAGAATCACTTCACCCGCATAGAAAAGCGCGACGTTATTTCTAAATCTTGTTTTTTTTCCACAATCATTAGCGACCCAAGCCCAACAAACAACCCCATATCCATACTTACACCACTCCTCCTCAAAAACGTAAACAACTCTCCACCCTGCACAAACTCCAACACAAAGTACAAATTCGAAGCATCCTGCATCGTCCCCAACAACTCCACCAAGAACGGGTAATCCAACCGCATCAAGATATCGCGTTCGTTGATTGTGTGTTCAACTTGCTTCATTTTCACAACTTCGTGTTTGATGAGGACTTTCATTGCGTAAAAGTTTCCGGTGGATTTGAGGCGGACGAGGTGGACGCGACCGAATGAGCCTGTTGAAGCGTGTTTATTTTTGGGGGGAGAGGTTAAAGGGGGTGGAGGATAGAGAGTGGAGGGGGATGTTGGTTACCTGTTCCTAGAGTACGATCGATATGGAAGTCACTCAAATCGTACCGCTTCTTTTTGATTGTCGCGTGTTTATCTCCTTTGACAAGAACTTTTCGCGTCTGTACAGATGAACGGCCTGCAGCTGGTGGTGGAGCTGACGCTGACGTTTTGCTTTTTGACGGGAGTGGGGGTGGAGCAACATCGCTTTCTCTGATGTTGCTGCGCGACCCTTCTACTGTCGATGAGTTTGTGCTTTTCTTGAAGGTCTCTTTGGCCTTCTCGGTTAGCTTCCGGATGAAGGACATGCGGTGTCGGGAGGTGGTTGGTTTTGTTGGGATGGAAGAATTGTCAGAAACACCAATGGGAGGGAATGATGATACACATCATGACAAAGTAATAACAAGGGCCGCAATATATCAATGTTCTATATCTATTCAAGAAACCCATTTCAAAAACGCGATAAAGATAAAAATAGGAAATCAGTGTCATTAAATGCAATCAACCCCCAAAACGAAAAACTAAACCCCAATCAACAAATCAACAGCAACCTGTCGCACCTTATTCTGAAAGTTATCCGCATACAACCTCGTCACAGAGTTAGCAGCATCATTCAACATCCCCTTCACGTTCCTGACGCCCGTTCGTAAAGTCTCCCTTCAAAGCACCTGTTCCCGTATACGCTGTACTCAAACAGTCCCCATTATTCGCCCACACGTTCTTGAACATACTTTCAAACTGCTTGTCTGCAGTTTCACTCGTCTGGGACTCAACGCCAATCGAAGAAATTAAGCCTGGTAAGACGTGTCTCGCGAGAATCGATTGCACAACATTGTGCGGTCCAAACAGTCCATGCAGTTTGTTCGAATTACGCCGGTTTGGTCTTGTCCTGTGGTTGAGGAGTAGTGGGATACGGTGGTAAAGTCTGTGGAAAGGAGGTCAAGAGGTGTTTGAGGTTATCGTAGTTGAGCCTTTGGTTTCTTTGTGGAAGTCGTAGTCTTTGTATGTGATTGTTGGGTGGTCCGTGGATACTTGCTGGAGGAGGGTTTTGAATCGTGTTCCGAGTGTCACGGCCTTCCTTTCCAACCAAGTCAACTGTTTGTGTGAAATGTCAGCATGAAAGAGAGTAAATAACAAAGATACCAACAACAACAGCCTGATACAGTTTCTCCAACTCCTCCACATGCAACCTCAAAGCCGCCAAATTCTCTTCATCGCTTCGATCCAAGCTTGGCGTCGGGTTCAACGTCTTGGTACTCGCGACTTGTGTCCAATACAATGGAATCGATCCACGGATCTGAAGAACGATGCAACCTTGGATTCCTTTGTAAAGACAACCATCTCGTCTCAACAAAGTTGGCGACGTGGCCTTGCTCGTCAACACCGCGGCGTTCGTACCGGAATCCGGCTCTGTATTTGCTTCGACGCGAATGAGCGCGAAATCGAAGGTGGATTCGGGGGAAGCGGAGGTTTCGCTGCTCATTGAAACGGATTCACGAACTTCAACGAATCCTTGGATTAATGGCGCAACAGTGAGCCGACATCTGCTAGGGGCTTCACGGCAGCCTTGTTCCAGAAGAAACGTCATCAGTTTCATTTTGAGATTGCTGGGAAGCACGAAGAGTGAGGTTCCATGGACCTGTGGAAAAGAAGAAGGTTGGAGTTCAAGAAGGGACTTGATGTCGGAAGGTTGAATAGATTCTGGAGTGACTGGATCTTTTTTGCCACCACCGGCGAGGGAGTTGAGAGAGCCAAGGATTGTTGAACGAGAAGTACGGACGGAGGACGAGTCGGAAGCTTTTGTCTCTTCTTCAAGAAGTTGCTCAGATTCAGATGCGCTGTCGTCTGCAGTGGTATTGGCAACGTGAAGTGGGCTTGTTTGAATGGATTGAGGAAGAAACCATTTTCGTGACTGTAGCTGATGCTGTGGCACGTTTTTGTTGAGGTGGTACGGGTGATGAAGTGGGTGCAGTTGCTGATGGGTCCTCAGTAGGATGTTCTACCGTACCAGTACCTATATGATAAGTCAATTGTTAGCATACTGTAAGCTTCAAGTTCCCAATCCTTGTGATGTCAACTTGAAGGATTCCATCCATTCAGTTTCCATCCCGCATCAAGAAAGTCCAGCTTATAAATATTGCTGCAGTATTTTCCTTCTCGTGAGCAATTGCTTTTGCAGCTCGCTCTCCATCAATCAGAAGTAGTGGTCGTGACAGTACCTTCAACCTCAGATTCCTCCCCACCAGAAGGGCCTTCTGATGTAGTACCTTCTTTGGAAGCAGTTGGAGCTCTTGATCGTAGCGGAGCCTTAAGGACATTCAGTGCAGTAGATCCAACAGACGAAGCCAATTGGACACCCCCAGACACAATTCCAACGCCAATTCCAACGCCGCTTTGACAGTGTCCACCAGCTTTCACCGTTCCAACCCCCAAATCAACGCCAGCCTTCACAGTTGCACCAGCCTGGATCCTGGTTTGGGCAAAGGCGGAATCAATTGGGCTCATTTGGACGAGCGAAGTGGCAGCACGCACAGCCACTGCATCAGCAAGAGCAGCAAGAACACCAGCTGAGGAATTGCAAGGAAGCACAGCGACCTTGATGGATAGGTTATCGTTCGTGAGTACATAAAGTGACTGCGCATAACACGCACCTGTTCAACAACAAAGACATCCGAGCCGCCCAGCCGGCCAACCTTCCTCCGTCTCGTAACCACAGTCAAATGCGGCACCTTTTCCGACTCGCTTCCCAGGCAAAGACCAACGAATCCAACGAGTCCAACAACCCGAAACACCTTCGCCGTTGCTTCGATTTCAGCGTCGCCTTCGTTTGATTTGCGGATCAGCGACGTCGAAAAGTCAACGACAAAGTGCGACAACGGCGACAACGACAACGACGACGTGGTTTCAAGGGCAACTTCGGCGATGGCGTCGTCGACTTGGCTGCTTTCTTCGGACAAAGGCGCGGACGACGGCGAGGTTGGATGCGCAAACACGTGGAGTTGCGTGTCCGTGACGGCGAGGGTAAAGTGGCTCAGTGGGACTGAAGTAGCCATGTGTTTGTGTTGATCAGAGAAAGACTCCTTTTTTGATTGGGATGGATTTGTGGCTGCCAAATTGGTTTAACCCATTTCCCTTCTCTTTAATTGAGCTTTATTGGTATCGGTCACTCTTTCCTTTCATGACTGGAAAGAATTTACTTCAATCCACGGATTCCCAAGTGTGGGTTCAGATCAGTTGGCTTCAAGTGTGGCAAACTCTTTTGCCACTTGTACACTGATCCTGGTGCTCGTGGTGGGAGAACTCCAGCGACTCCGTCTCAGCGTTGGCTGATCCGCCAGCGATTCTATGATTCGACAGTTTAGTCTTGATATTTTATAAAAAGAAGGAGGTGGAGGAATATCGCCACGTTGAAGAATAGAGACTCTCTCAATAGAGAAAATAAGATGGATTGTGTTGGAGTCCAAGATCCAAATGTCCTCATACACTTTGTCACATCATCCCATCCATCCATTCGTTAACGACATCATCCCATGTCTGAATCAATTCTATGATATCAACTATACTAACCTTTGGGTCTCTCCAGATCCAACAAGCTTCACAAGGTCCTCGGATGTGTACACAGCAGTAGCAGGGTAGTTACGGCGCGTGTCACGGTTAAAGTAGTAGTTTTGATGAATCTTTCGTTCAGCTGGACGCTTAAAGTCTGGTTGGGATCTGAATGGGTTTTTTCGATATGAGTGGTTGATGTCAAAGGTTTCGAATGAGAGGGTCCATCCAGCGAGTTTCATATTTTGACACTGATGAAGGTCTCGCGAGACTTGTTTGTTATTGATTGATACAGAAGCCGTTCTCATCGTTATCATTCGTTCGTTGTTTTAGGTCAGTGCTTCAGATCTCCCGTTCCTCCCAACACTTTCGACTTCTTCGATGTAATAGACAGATGACGCCTTTCAACGGATGATGTTCAGGACACATACCCTGGGGACACAGTACGGTAGTCCTCAGCCTATAAACAACGCTGTCAGTCTCCCATCCCCTTCTTCTAGGACAAACAGAATCAAAAGACTTACAGGTGGAACAATGGCAGGATCGTTTGGTCTCTGTTTGTTGATAGTTGAAAAGGGTGAGCCTTCCCTTCGTTTCTAACCCCGCCTCCATCGACAGAACCACTCCCCCACTGGTACTCACGACTCTGTAGATCCATTCCAGGTCCTTGAAAGACTTGGGCACACCTCCAAAGTGCTTTGTGATGAAACGCTCGAAACCCATCCTTGTTGGTGTTTTTGGCCTTTCGTTTTTTCCAACCTCACCAACCAACACCCAACCAACTGACTTCAGAAATGACCAACCTACAAGAACGCGTTGATTTCGACATCGTAAATCCCTTCGATTTATTTTCAAAATAACAAACACAGTCACATAAGGTTTAGTGGGCGGGACACATTCCACGCATCCATCCATGCACATACTTGAGACCTCCATTCTTCAAACCAAACGCAGCAGCAGCACCCAACCGACCGCGACAACCGAATATCCAGCAACCTTGCCCAACCAGTTGTACAACTTTGTGCGGCTCTCATGGATCGCAAGGGCCTTAGAGTAAGGAATACGCGAGAAGGAGACCATCGTGTACAATGGAATCACGGTTTTGGGAACCAGCGGTGCAAGAAACCTTCCAATGCTTTACGCATCTTGTATGACAACTTTGTGACAGAAGAGCGCATTTCAACGTAGTTGTCTGAAGTTGAAGAGTGTCAGCAAAAAGCCTTTCCATCAAGCTCAAACATGTAAACACTTACTCAACGCCAAATCACAAATCGCTTCCGCATCTGGGTTCCTCAACTCACTGTACTCCTCCAAAGCCTTTGCAACTTTCTCAGCAGAAGGTCTCGCACTCCCCGCAGATCCGCGCTTCCCCAACACACGATCGAAAATCTCATCAAGAACAAGACAATCCTCAAACCCACAATTCATACCCTGCCCATAAAACGGCACCATCGCATGCGCCGCGTCTCCAAGAATCACACAACTCGACTTGTAGTGATACGGCTTACATTTGATACTAATCAATGACCCCTTCGGGTTCTTGAAGTAATCCTTCACCAGAAGTTCCTTTCCAATCAATGGAATCGTGTCAGGGAACTTTTGCTCGAAAAAGAGCATCAAGTCAGTTGGGGATTTGATTGCTTCAAAGTTGGACCATGGCATGAAGAGGGTGACTGTGAATGACTTGTCAATGTTGGGGAGGGCGATCATCATGAAGGTTTGGCGAGGCCAGATGTGGAGGTGGCCGGGTCCATTTGGTATTCTCCGTTGGGACCTGGTGGCATGTTCAATTCGACGTAGGCGTGTTCAATGTCTATAATATGAAAATGAGTCAGTGGTGCTTGTAGATGTGAGGGATAAGTGTTACTAACACTCTTGCATAAAGTTCATTCTCGTGACACGCATCAATTCTCTGCGGACACGCGAGAAGGCGCCGTCAGTACCCACAATCAAATCGGCCGTGGCCTTGACAACAGTTCCGTCAGGTTTTTTGAAGTTGAGCACCTTCTTGTCAAAGTCGATTGACAGGACTTCGTACTGGAACTTGAAAGACACGTTCTTGTGTGTTTCGGCCATGTTGAGAAGGTGCTGGTTGACAAGCTTTCTGTCGACTGAGTTGATAGCCTGTTGTCGTTGGCAATGCATCAGCACCGCTCAAACGATACCTCAGCAATCAACACACAAACACACCTCGTTAAAGTATCCGTAGTTCTGCGAGCTCTGCGAGTTTCCGACGTGGATCATTCGCGCCTTCATCGGAATGAGAGTGTCGAGGAGGCCCTTTCCAACACCGGCGCCTTCGAGCCCTGCGATTCCACGGGCCGAAAGCGCAAGATTGATTGAACGCCCGCTTGATTGCTTCACTGTTCGAATGTCTGATTATGAAGAGAGAGAAGCGAGGTGGTGGCGTTAGTGACTGCATCGAGAGAGATGCACAACAACCCACCTTCTCTCAGCTCATACACTGTCACTGTCCATCCTCGGCTCGCAAAGTACACGGCTGCTAGCGATCCAACTAGTCCGCCTCCGACGACGGCAACACTGAATTCTCCATTTTGTGAACGGGTGGGTGAGCTCATTTTTTCGTTGAGTTTTTGATGTTGATCCGAACCAACGCGAAATCGCCTTTCGCAAAATCTCCACTTCTGTGTTTCCCACGTTGTCTTATCTTGTTTCAGAAATCTAGGCTTCTATTTTTTTTGGTATGTTTCATTTAAGGCTCATAACGTTTGTTTACTACTTGAATCTTTTGATAAAAAAGACCATAACTTTAAGAGACAGTCTTAATTTAGTGATTGAAGACTATTCTTTATTATCTTCATACTTGTAGTTTGACCTAATCAACGGAATTTGAGGGCAGCTTCTGGTTTGTTAACCAAAATAGCTTCAATTTCTTCCAAAACTTCAGGGGTCAACTTGGGTACAACCTCCAAGCCTTAATATTTTCTGTCACTTGGGAGGTTTAGATGCACCAGTGATCACGGTTGAAACGTTTGGATTCTTGATGCACCACGCCAAAGCCAATTGAGCAAGACTATATCCCAGCTTATCAGCAATAGGCTTCAACTTGTCAACCTTAGCAAGTCTTTCTTTCCTTCTGGCGTTTCCAACCCAGCCGCAAGGTTCTGCATAATTGGATTCTCCTTCAATGCGAATCTTGAGTCCGCAGGAATTTCCTTGTTGTATTTCCAGTCAACACACCAGACGCCAATGGAGACCAAATCGTAGTTCCCAAGCCATTTCTCATACAAGGGGCATATTCCTTCTCGAAACGTTCACGGTGGAACATGTTATACTGTGGCTGCTCCATCAAGGGTCCAATCAAACCAAGCTTTTCAGCGATACGGTGAGCGTCAGTAAGCTGTTCAGCAGACCATTCCGAGGTACCCCAGTGAAGGGCCCATCCTTTTTCAATGACCCAGTTAAAAGCGCGGACGATTTCTTCGGTGGGAGTGTCCACGTCTGGACGGTGAGCGAAAATCAAGTCAACGTAGTCCAGCTGGAGACGCTCAAGGACGCTTTAGTGCCCTCGATAATGTGCTTTCGGGAGAGACCCTTTTCATTCACACCTTCTCCGCCACTATCGGAAATCACCGGATTCAGGACGGTAGCATACATACAAAACCTCTTACCGGAAGATTTTTGTGGAAATCACATAAGAGGAACGCTTCCATCCAAACTTCTTGATCGCATTTCCCATTGCGATTTCAGACTTTCCATTGGCATAACTGATGTTATATACCTGATTGCTGCATTCGAAGATAAAGCAAACCTTCGGCGTTGTCAAAGATTCCTTTGTACATACGTTAAAGGTTAGTGCCCCATCACCTCAACCAAATTGAAGGCCTTAAAGCTCACATCGTAGGCTTCCTTCAAACACTGTTCAGCGATATCATCGCCAACTTGTCCTCCATACGTCACCCATCCTCCCAATGAAACTGGATTTCGAACGATCAGCTGTACTACTCACTTCAAGTGATGTACTAACGGACAGAGACTTTCAATCCTGATCTTCCCAAGAAGCGGTACTCCATTTCGTTGTTTTTGCAGACAAGTCAAAACAAACGTGTTTGAGTTTCAAATGAGCATGCCGATGGCATCATTCGTTGTTTGTGCTTGTTTGTGGCTTCACCAAATCACCAACATTTCCTCCTCTTTTTAACATTTATTCGTCAGTAATAATAAGAAAACAGAAAAACGAATGGAATAAAACGGCACGCACACCACAATTTTCCTCACACAAATTGGTTTCAATCATGTTTTGGGAAGAGTACACATACATTCCTCAGGACTGGCACTGGGCTATCACGATCACGCGGGAGGTGCAGTTTGCTCTCTTGGCGATCGCACTCGCGTTCGTTGGCTGGCTCTTCTGGGAGAACCGTTCGTCTTTCTCTTCTCTCAATCGAACTGACATTACTCCACTAATGCAGGTTACAATGACTTCCTCGAGAAGACCAAGGGAGAGTTTGCGGACGTGACCTTGCGCAGAAAGATCCCTCTTACTGCTAATACGCAATGTGAGTTGGTTGCTGTCAGGGTACGGATTGAAAAGCTGATTGCTGACGCTTTGATCCTCATTCGATTAGCTACCGCTTCGGTTTACCATACATGGACATGGCGTTGGGACTTCCAATCGGTCAGGTACGTCCATTGTTGTCATAGTGAACATTGCCAATCGGAAACTTGACAGCACCTCCAAGTATCAGCAACAATTGATGGCAAGGAAGTTACTCGCAGTTACACTCCAATCTCAGAAGATACTAACTTTGGTGTCGTTGACTTCTTGGTCAAGGTATGTCTCGTTTCTCATTTCTCCCATTCCTTACCAACCAACCCAACAGTCCTACCCAACCGGTCAACTCTCTCGTCATTTTGACAGCCTCCAAATTGGAGACAAGATCAAAATCCGTGGACCAAAAGGAAACTTCCAATACTACCCTAACATGGTCAAGACTCTTTGCATGATTGCGGTGGAACAGGAATTACTCCAATGCTTCAGATTATCAAGGCTTCGCTCAAGAACTCGGCCGACAAGACGGAACTGAATCTGATTTTCGCAAACGTCAAGCGTGAAGACATTCTGTTAAAGAATCTGTTGGACTCTCTCGCGGCCACGCAACCACGATTCAAGGTGTACTATGTGTTGAATGAGGCTGATGAAGATTGGGAAGGTGGTGTTGGGTTTGTTACAAAGGAAATGATCGTCAAGCATGGAGCTATTCCTGGAGACTCCAAGGTCTTGCTTTGCGGTCCACCTCCAATGGTTCAAGCGATGCAGAAAAACTGCGAGGAGCTTGGGTTTGCTAAGGCAAGGGCGGTTTCCAAGATGGAGGACGATATTTTCAAGTTTTGATAATTTAATATTTACGAAGATTAAATAATAGCGTTTACTCGTTCACTAGTGTATTTACATTTATTGTCAAAGGATATACATTCTGGAATATGCACGCGCCAACCAATTTTTTTCAAGTTCAAATTGCACATTGCTACTCATGTTTTGGCCAAACCCGAATTCGTTGAGCAGCCATGGCACTGGCACATCACGATCACATTCGAGATGCAAGTTGCAATCATTGCAGTCCTTGCTGCATTTGCGTTCTATCTGTTTTGGGAGAATCGTGAGCATTGCTACTCTTCCCACTTTGAAACTAACGAAACGAAACGGGAAACTTGCAGGTTACAGAGACTTCCTTGAGGTAACCAAGGGAGAATATGCTGAAGTCACTCTTGTGAAGAAGACTCCAATTTCACCCAATACTGCGTGTGAGTGTACTGTCAACTGTGAAACTAACTCTGGAGCTCAATGAAACTTGCCTCTTTAGATACCGTTTCGGTTTACCGTACATGGATATGGCATTAGGTCTTCCAACTGGCCAGGTATGAATGGGACTGAGGTGAATTCTGACTGACTTTGAAAGATATAGCACCTTCAAGTTACCGCAACAATTGATGGAAAGGAAGTTACTCGTAGCTACACCCCGATTTCTGACAACACGATTTCGGTGTTATTGACTTGCTGGTTAAGGTTAATACTTTCCTCGCCAAATTCAACAGCAAGTCACTAACCATTAATTTTACAGACCTATCCAAACGGCCAACTCTCTCGCCATTTCGAGAACCTCAAAATCGGAGACACGATCAAAGTTCGTGGCCCCAAAGGAAACTTCAAGTACGAGCCAAACATGGTCAAGACTCTGGGAATGATTGCTGGTGGTTCAGGAATCACCCAATGCTCCAGATCATCAAGGCTTCGCTCAAGAATCCCGATGACAAGACGCAACTGAATTTGATTTTTGCAAACGTAAGCCGTATTGATATTCTCTTGAAAAGCGAGCTGATGCGCTCGCGGCTGCTGTTCTCGATTCAAGGTTTATTATGTGTTGAATGAGGCGAATGAGGATTGGGAAGTGGCGTTGGGTTGTTACAAAGGAAATGATTGAGGAACATGCAGCTACTCCTGGGGATTCAAAGATTTTGCTCTGTGGTCCACCTCCAATGGTTCAAGCTATGCAGAAACATTGTGAAGAGATTGGGTTTGGAAAGGCGAAGCGGTTTCCAAGATGGAAGACGATATTTACAAGTTTTGATAATTTAATATTTACGCTTTATTTTTCTTTGCTTCAATCCTGCGTGCCTTTTATTCATGGCAATTTTAGTTGTCAATATGTCGTGGTTTCAACCTTCTCCTGACTTTGTTGGAGAGCCATGGCACATAGCTATCGGAGAATGGCAGATGACAATCAGCTACGATATGCAAATTGGAATCGTTTCTGTCCTTGCATTGGTTGCGCTCTATCTGTTATGGCAGAACCGTGAGAACCAGATCCATAGTATTCCATACACAGGCTGTAAGGCTAACGGAACACGATTGTATAGGATACAGAGATTCCTCGATGCGACAAACGGAGAATACGCTGAAGTTATCCTCTCGGGAAAGACACAAGTGTCACCCAATACTGCAATGTAAGCAGCGTGCTGTCAAATGTGAAACCTTGTCGCTAAACCCAACCCACATCAAACATGCCAGTTATCGATTTACAATGCCCTACATGGATACTGCGTTAGGACTTCCAACCGGCCAGGTATGATTGAAGAAGGGAAAGTCCTTGTTTCTGACGTCTCATATTAGCACATTCAAGTCACTGCCACAATTGATGGAAAAGAAGTAACTCGCAGTTATACTCCAGTCTCTGGCAATGAAGATTTGGGCATTATCGACCTTTGTTGGTCAAGGTGTTCCACCAACTCTTCCTCAAAAGCTAACTAAAACCTTTAGACTTATCCAAATGGGAAACTTTCTCGCCATATCGAAAACCTCAAAATCCGTGACACGATCAAGATTCGTGGACCAAAGGGAAACTTCAAGTATGAACCAAATATGGTGAAAACACTCGGAATGATCGCAGGCGGTACAGGAATCACTCCAATGCTGCAGATTATCAAGGCTTCAATCAAAGATCCCAAAGACAAGACAAAGCTCAATTTGATTTTCGCAAACGTCAAGCCTGAAGACATTCTGTTGAAGAAGGAGTTGGACGCGCTTGCAGCTTCTCTTCCTCGATTCAAGGTGTACTATGTGTTGAATCAACCGGATGAAGGTTGGGAAGGTGGAGTCGGCTTTGTCACCAAAGAAATGATTGAAGAGCATGCTGCAACTCCTGGAGATTCCAAGATTTTACTTTGTGGACCTCCTCCAATGGTTCAAGCTATGCAGAAACACTGCGAGGAGCTTGGATTCGCGAAAGCGAACGCTGTTTCCAAAATGGAGGATGATATTTACAAGTTCTAGTTATTTTTTTTTTGATTAAACGAGTTTAACAAGACAATAACCAGAATCCAAAGAATCCAAGGCACTCTTTGAGTCTTTGTGACCTTTTAGCTGCTGCGTCATGGCCAAACGTGTGAAGTCACAATTTTGATGGCAGTGTCCTTCAATTGTCATCCAACCGTTCCAGGTATGTCACTGCTGTAATTTTCATTCCAATTCTGCTCGCTTTGGTTATTCTCTGTACGGACAAGCTTAGAAAGCTGGGATTAAGAACTTGCAGCCTTGATTCAATCAATTATTGGACAGAATTTCGTACATTTGTTTTCCTGCCACTTTAAATAAACGTAGTTTCCATTTTTCTTGCATTTTGATCCAAATGACATAACGATCGTTGAAGGAATCAATTTCCAATGACGTTGTTGTTGTTATGACAGATTTCAAATCTGACGAAGGAGAAAGAAACAACCAACCAAACACACACATCCAATGGTCTTCACCGGTATCGTCGAGCATCTAGGCACTATTTCATCCATCGTTGAGACTGACAACACCTGGGGAGGAGGCAACGGTCTCTCTGTCACCATCGTCGATGCCAAACCCATTCTTGGTGATGTTCACATTGGCGACTCCATCATCTGCAGCGGTGAGTTTTGCTTTATGATTGATGTACAGCGTTACTTATTCAGTTGAGGTACGCAGGGATCTGTCTCACGGTTACCGAGTTTGACAAGGAGGTTGGCAGCTTCAAAGTTGGTATTGCGCCTGAGACGGTCCGACGCACCAACTTGGGCGCCTGGAAAGTCGGCGACAAAGTCAACTTGGAACGAGCGATGCTTTCTGGCGTGACCCGACTTGGCGGACACGTTGTGTGCGTTTGTTTGTTTGGTTTCTGCTCGTGGTCTCCTTTAACTAAACAACAACACTGAACCAGCCAGGGCCACGTCGACTGTCCAATCACAATCGTTCTCGCAGACACGATCCACCAAACTCCCTTATCTTCCGCTTCCACATTGCCCCGCTCAGTGAACTTGTTGCAAAGAACATCCTCGTAGACTGATGCCGATCCGCTGCAGTTTGTTACCTCAAAGGGTTACGTGTGCTTGAACGGTGCTTCCTTGACTGTCATCAACGTGGACAGACCTGCACGATGCTTCGAAGTCATGCTTATTGCTCACTCTCAAACCCACCTCAACATTCCTCTGCACAAGGATGGCGAGCAGATTAACTTGGAGGTGGATGAGCTTGCCAAGTACGTTGAGAATGTGGTCCGTGCCTTCGTTGAGAACGGTACAACTGGTGAGAACGACTCTGCTTTGGGAAGCCTGATCAAGAACCTTGTCGATGATGCTGTAGACCGAAAGCTGAAAGATGCCGGAATCATTCCAAAGGCTTAATTTGTTGGTCTCAATAAACTCATTTCGTCATTTCTTTTCAAGTCTTCAAACAACGATGGATATACCTCAACAATCCCTTCATCGCCTGGACGGCTTCAGTACCTCTCTAGCCAGCATCAACTGCACGTGTCGTAGAAATCATAATGCTGTCCATAGGCTTCCATCGAACTGCTATTTCAAATTATGGCTCACCTACCTGTCAAAGCCCTTCGCCACTGGTAAATAAGAATCATTCGTCTCTTCCACAAACTCTGCCCTAATTCGCCTTGCAGCTGTTTCGTGAATCGTGCATTTTATAGAGTTGCATCGTCCCTCCTCTGGCAACAACCTCAGTTTGTCACTCTACATTCCTTCGAAACCTTCGCGTCTCTGTGCGGCAAACAAGCTCCGGCGTCGCACGAACTTCGACGACTGATTCTTTCAACTACTTCAAGTTCGAACTGTCCCTTACTGGCGATTTTGTGACACCCCTTCATATTGCCCTAATTGCTGAAGCTGCACCTCGAGATCTTGTTCATATTGATTTGACTGGAGTTGAGTAATTCGAAATTTGTTCTGATTGGTTGATTCTGACATGCCGTTTCAGTGCCACCATGTGACAGACGCTGCATTAGCTCAATTATTAGTCGTTTCAGCTCCATCACTACAGATTTTGATTTTAACAGGATGCCGTTTTTAACAGATGCGGGTGGAATGTTGATTGCTGGATTTTGCAGTGAATGGGAGTCCCTTAAAGTTTTGCGACTTAGAAGTGCGGTTTAATCAGTGACGCGACGCTCATTGAGCTTGGAAAAACATGTGCATCGTTTATCGAGTGCTTGGATTTGAGTAATTGTCCAAGAATAACTGATCGTGGTATATTCCGGTTCTTGGATAAAACCATCAAGATGAGGAGAGGCAAATATGGCGATATATCGTACAAAACCGTCAGATAACGACGCATTGGATACAGAAGATGCGGGTCTAATCATACAAGCAAAAATTGATTCTAACACTGGAACTGGCCGTTTGTCCGAGTTTCGGTTCAGTGGGAGTCAATCTACAAGTCGGAAACTGACTTGGTTCGACTTGGAACGGATCTTGGAATGTGTAATGAAAGGGAATCGCATACAGTGTCTTGAGTTTTCTATACCCCCTCCTACAAAAGTAAGGACAATCTTGTGTTTAGCATCAAACGTAGTCTGACATTTCTCAGAACGCTCCCAAAAAGTTGTACAAGACTCTTCCCATACAACTCTTCACAAAGATTACAAGTCTTCATATTCATAATGCAGAAAACATGCACAGTGAAGTGTCGATAAAATTGCCACATCATTGGGAATTCGCTGGAAGCTCTGACTCTGACACCAACATTTCAACTACCGATCAAACACTCACATTATTGCTCGCACCTGACCAAAGTCAAATACCTCGACTTGTCACACTCAAAATAGACACTGCCCTCCTCCACCACCTTATTCATGGCTGCGATTGTGCACAAACCATTGAAACACTCAACATAGGCC
The DNA here is from genome assembly GCA_002104985.1 of Rhizoclosmatium globosum. NCBI lineage: Eukaryota > Fungi > Chytridiomycota > Chytridiomycetes > Chytridiales > Chytriomycetaceae > Rhizoclosmatium > Rhizoclosmatium globosum. Next base: position 291,476 of record MCGO01000016.1, on the reverse strand, counting down.
ACACAAGAACTCTGACAGACCTGTCCCTCTTCCCTCTCTGCCTCCTTCCACCAAACCAAACTCTCCTCCTTTCAACAACGAAATCTCCCTCCCACTACCAAACCTCAATCCTTATCCCTCGCACAATGTCCCAACATAACATTTGACGGAATCTTGCCCCTCATCCAAACCTACGCAAATCCTCTTGGTAAAGCTCGAGTTCCTTGATATTACGGGTACGTCTATTGACACAAAGTCGTGGCCAAAGTTCATGGACAGTGTGAAGAGGCTTGAACGCGCGTTTCTCTCGATTGAGGAGGGGACGGGTGGAGGAACGGCGGTTTGAGGGTGTTGCCTGAGTTTGTTGGTGTTGACTCTGGGAGTAGTGAGCGAGAGTATGTGTTTAGTGGAGATGGGGGGTGGGTGATGAGGAGGGATGAGGCGGAGGAGAATAGGGATGAGGATGTTGAGACGGATGTGGAATCTGATGAGGAGAGTTGGGAAGAAGATGGGAAGGTTAGTAAAGGGTTGAATAGTGGAAAGGTGTTTTTGTTAAAAGACGCGAGGTATGCTGAAGTGTTGAGGAGGAAGAGGTTAGTTTGTATTGCGAAGTATGGGAAGACCGTGTTGGGTGACGAACTGTAGACTTCATAAAAATTCCATCAAACTTTCACGTTGTATTCTGCTTGGTACTATGTGATTTACTAGTAAAAAACCGGAATTTGTTCAACGCCACTTTTTCCGTTCCGGGTGGCATAAAAAACCGAGTCCACCAGCACTGAATCTTCATTAAATCTTCCACTCAACCACTTCTTCTCCACACACAACAAATGCTCACCGACAACAGCAACCCTCTCTTGGCCGACTGGTCCCCCGACCCTTTTCCATCCCTCCGTTCGAGAGCATCAAGACCGAGCACTTCCAGCCAGCCATGGAGGTCACGATGAAAGATCATCTCGCGGAGGTCAAGGCAATCGCAGAGAACCCAGAACCAGCTACTTTTGACAACACGTTCAAGCTCTATGACCGTGCTGGTGCCCAGTTCTAGTAAGTGTATTTTTAATAGCCAGCAATGTGAATCTGAAACCTCGTTACAAAAGCGCTATTATTCGAGTTTTCTACAACCTCACAGGATCTGCAAACGTTCCTGAGTTGCAGAAGGTCCAGCGTGCTATGGCTGGTCCACTCTCAGACCACTACGCTGCCGTTAGAACTACACCTGGGCTCTTTGATCGCATCCGTACAGTGTACGAGTCCCGCGAATCATTGGAGCTGGATGCTCAACAGCTTCGTTTGGTTGAGCGTGTGTACCAAGACTTTGTTCATCAGGGAGCTTTGTTCGATAAAGTATGCTTGTCTGCACCCTTAATCACTCCTTGATCACTCATCAGATTTTCGAAAACAGGCTAAGCAGGATCAAAACAACGCCATTGTGAAGGAGTTGTCTCTTCTCTCGACTCAATTCTCTCAAAATCTGTTGGCTGATGAAGGGGAAGTCGTTCCAGTTACTTTGGAAGAGTTGGATGGTTGCCCCGAGTACCTTATTGCAAGTGCACAAAAAGCTGCTATGATAACAAGAGAGAAGGATATGTTGTCTCCGTGAGCCGTTCCATGGTTGAGCCATTCCTCTCATCTTGCAAGAACCCAGAAGCTCGTGAACGCGTTTTCCAGGCTTTCATCTCACGTGGAGAGTTTACTGCTGAGAAGGATAACAAGGCTATCGCAGTCGAAATCTTGAAGCTCAGATCCCAACAGGCTGCTTTGCACGGATACGATTCATACGCCGCTACTCCACCGCTGACACCATGGCCAAGACTCCAGAAGCTGTTCTTGAGCTTTTGAACCGTGTTTGGGCTCCAGCGAAGGATGCTGCCAACAGAGAGAGAGAAATGCTTGCCGAGTATGCCAAGTCTGTTGGAGAGAGCGAGGTTATTCGTCCATCTGACTGGCGTTTCTACGCTGAACGTGTTCGTGAGACCAAGTATGATTTGGACGAGTCTATTGTAAAGCCATACTTTAGTTTGGACCGCATGCTTGAGGCTCTTTGATGTTGCCTACAAGCTCTACGGACTCACTTTTGTTCTTCGTCCAGACATTAAGGCGTATCACGAGGACGTTCTTGTCTACGAGGTTCACGAGCAAATTGATGGCCAAGACACGATCCGCGCTATTTTCTTCCACGACAACTTTGCCCGTCAGTACAAGCGTGGAGGTGCCTGGATGAGTGAATTCCGTTCCCAAAACCGCAACATTGACGACCTTGGAACCAACCAAATCCCAATTGTGATTGTAAGTTAAAACAATGCTAGTATTCCAACTGACTTACATACCTCAGAACAACAACAACTTCACAAAAGGAGCTGACGGTCAGCCAACTCTCCTCTCCTTTAACGATTGTGTGACACTCTTCCACGAATTCGGACACGGTTGCCACGGTATGCTCTCCGACTCAAAGTACCAACGTTTGGCAAGTACGAGAGTCTTGAAAGACTTTGTTGAGCTTCCATCCCAATTGATGGAGCACTGGTTCCGCCACCCAGAGGTTCTTGCCAAGTATGCGATCCACTATGAAACCAATGAACCAATCCCAGCCGAGTTGCTGACAAAGCTGATGGCTTCCCGCAAGTTCCAGCAAGGTTTCGCAACAGTTGAGTACGCCGCCTGTGCTCTCGTGGATCAAGCTCTTCACGCGTTGCCAGCCAAGGAGTTGGCAACTCTTGACTTGAGTGAATTTGAAAAGTCAAAGTTGGCTGAACTGGATATGCCAGCTGGAATTGTGATGCGTCACCGTATTCCACAGTTCTCTCACTTGTTCTCTGGACCAGGATATGCCGCTGGTTATTATGTGTATTTGTGGGCTGAAGTTTTGGATGCTGATGCTTTTGATGCTTTCTTGGAGACTGGCGATATTTTCGACAAGGCAACTGCTGCTCGAGCAAGAAAGTACATTTACTCGTCTGGAAGCACTATTGATCATATGGAAGGATACCGCGCTTTCCGTGGAAAGGATGCTTCTATCGAACCAATGTTGAAGAAGAAGGGATTGTTGGTTGAAGCCTGATTCTAATGATCGTGTTTCATCGTGTTTAATATCACATTATCAAGTTATGAAATAAACAAAGTGCATTCAGCAACAACCGATAAACAAAACAGGATCGCTTTTCTCAAGGATCCTAAGTTCTTGTATTCTGTCCGAAAGTTTGACTGTAAACATGTCCCAAAAGAGGCAACAACAAAGAAACGGAGCCTGAAGGCAGTCAACCGACCTCATCAGCACCCAAAAAGAAAGAAACAAAGGCCAAGAAACCACTCGCTCCAAAGAACACGAATGAAGTGATTGTCATTGATAGCTCCGAGGATGAGCTGAAGAAGGACGAGATTATCGATGACTTTGACCTTCCATCCAGCAGCCAGGTAATTGGACTTCAATGAAATGGAGGTTAAAGGAAACAGGCTGTAGCGCAAGGAAGCCAGAATGAATCCAAACAGGTGTGCTTGCGCTCAATCAACCAACACCAATCATTGACACCTTTATCCTCTTTCCGAAGTCTCCTATCGTCAAATGGATCTTTGGAGGAAGTCAATCGTCGAAATCGAAAGAAAACTCAGTGCCTCGAAGTTAGTTCGATTCTCTTGCACTTCAGTACACGATACCAACTCTTTCAATAACAGGACAGGAGACTCAACTTTGGGTTGATAAATACACGCCATTCACTGAGGTGACTTTGTTCTCGGCTTGTTGACATCTCATTAAACCAACACAAAAGGACGAACTATCGATCCACAAAAAGAAACTCGCCGATGTTCGACAATGGTTCATTGAAGCTCTTGATCCAACCTCCGCAGGTCTTCGGCGACTTCACAAATCACACCGTCTCTTGGCTCTCACCGGAATCTCAGGAAGTGCTAAAACAGCAACAGTGAAATTCCTATCCATGGAACTCGACTTTGAAATAATAGAATGGATCAATCCAATCAACGAGCTTCAAATGGATACGACAAACGACGACCTCGAAGAATCATGGACACATCCATCCACAACAAAACCATACACCACAACCCCAACCCTCCTCCAAAAATTCACAGACTTCATCACATCCGCCCGTAAAACAAACGCCCTCTCATTCGGAGACACACCAACAACCTCACCACCCTCCTCCTCCCCTCGAAAAGTAATCCTCCTCGAAGACCTCCCAAACCTATCCACCCCAACAACCCGCGCCCACTTCCACACCCTCCTCCAAACCCACGTCCACACTGCATCCCAAGTCTCCCCGATAGTCCTAATCCTCAGCGACACAATCGCATCCACAGACTCAGAATTCCGCGCCGTGACGTTGAAATCGCTTGTCCCGGAAGACGTGCGCTCCGCAAGCGGGTACACGCGTATTCAGTTCAATCCGATCGCGCCGGGGATACTTACGAAGGCGTTGATGCGTGTTGTTGGGGAGGAGAGGGGTGGGTATTGGGGGGGAGGTGGTGGGCGTCGGCGGAAACCGGGTCTTGGGGATGTGGAGGCGATTGTGGAGGCGAGTGGTGGGGATATTCGGTGTGCGTTGAATGCGCTGCAGTTTATGTCTGTGGTTGAGGAGGAGGGTGGTGGTAGTGGTGGTGGGAGGAAGGGGAAGAAGAAGCGTGAAAGGAGGTGGTGGTGCTGGGAGTCGGGACGTGAATTTGATATTTTATCATGCGTTGATAAGGTGTTGGTTGGGAAACGTGAGTGGGTTTTTTGGATTTCGAGAGCGATTTCAGCTAACTAATATGGGATTCTTGACAGGATTGGAGCCGGGAGAAACGCCTGATGAGTTTCCTGGATTGCGTGAGGATATTGGTGGAAATGCACAGATAGAGGATATTCGTTTGCCAAAGCACTTGAAACATTTCGACAGGAAGCCACTGAAATCTAACCCTGAAGTGAGTTCTTTTCAAGTATTGCGTCAGTATAACATCCGTAGTTTGTGTTTGAGTCTAGTCATACAGATGCTGATGGATTTATTTCGTATTTGGCGGAGAATTACACCAGCATGTTCAGCGAAATTGAGGAATGCGTATCAGCCGCTGACTATTATAGTAGCGCAGACGTGTTACTGGGGCCATGGAAAGTATGTTGTGAAAGAAGGTATTGGTGAAAGTCTAAAATACAACCACAGAATCGAACAACAATGTCTGCATATGCCGCATCGATTGCATGCCGTGGAACAATGCTGGCGCGTACCCATCCATTACCGAAACAAAAGTTTGGAAGCTTGTCAAAACCCCAAGCCATACCAACGTTTGTAGCGAAACGAGATGCACTAGAGACTGCCGGAGAAGCTTCCATGAGGTGGATGCATGGCTGGTTTCGGAATCAGGGTCGCGGGACGCAGTTCCAGCTTTCCAGTAAGTCATATTGGTCAATAGTCTTGAACTTGACGTAAAACAATGTATAGGTAATTACAACACTCAGTATTAATGACGGAAGTGATTCCATTCGCTTCCAGAATATTATTTAATAATTCAAGTGCCAGTGCTCCAAGGATACATTTGAGTTAGTAGTTTGTTGATGTCATCAAATGTACTGATTGTGCAATAGTTCCGCAAGACCGGGCTTTCTTTCAAAAAATGTGCTCATATCGAGGCGCTGGCGGATCAAGCGTTGCGGGTGTGCGAAGGAAGGCAGACGTTTTGGATGAGACAGATGTGGGAATGGAGGAGGAGGACATTGATGAAGTGAGATCTGTGGATAGAGACCAAAATCAACAGTTTTCCATTGTGGAAGAAGTGATTGATGATATTGAAGATTAATATTTATTATTATTTTATTATTTCTCCATGTCAAATGATGTCGCTCTCAGTGCACACCAACACATCCGTTCCACTGTCGCTGTCAGTCTCGCAGCCCTCCTTCACCCTTCCCGGGGCCGTGCACGTTGTTCAAAGTGCATCAGTTCCTGTGCGACCGCCGACGACGCTTCCCGTCCAAGTTGCCTCGATCGCGGCCACGTTTTCGTCGACGCCGTTGCGCGTGACAGTTGTAGCGACGCTTTCGCGCGTGGCCACTTTGAATGCGACTCAAATTGGTTCGATTGGAGCCAAAGTGTGCGCACTGGCCTCGACGCCCTTTTCAAACGACTCAAAAACTCACTCGATTTGTGCGCCGACGTCCGTCCGGGACTCGTCCGCTTACGCCCGACCCCGTCTTCGAATGAGGCCGCGTACTTGATGTACTCGCTGTCCTGCCCTCGAATCTGGCATTCAGACAATTTGCTGCCAAACCTGCCTTGTAACAGGAACAAAACAACATTACATACTCTGATGTTACAATCCGTTGGTTCAATGATGAGAAGAATCAGCTTGCGAGTATTGGAGAATATCGGGATCTGCTCAAAACGGTTTGGAGTGCAAGCTGTCCCAATACCAGCTGTGTCAATCACGCGTCGAGTTACACAGCCAAACCGTGATTCTGCTTTGATTCAAGAGCTTTATGAGTATGAGAATGCGGCAAAGCCTTTAAAGATTCAGAATTCGAAAGTGGTTTCAGCTGGAACCACAAACTGGACTCTCCCTTCCCTCCCTCTTTGTCAAATCATCTTGTCGCCATCCATTGGTTACCATCCATCATATATCCTCTCTTTTCTTCCCAAGCCGGTTCTCTTTCAGCCAAACTAGACGCTATAGTCATCCACCTCCCCATCAACCATCACGCATTCGCGGATCCCTTTCAAATCGATGGTCTCAACAAATTGAATAATGATATCGAGTTTGTCGCGTATGGTGAACCTGACCTGGAAGTATCCATCGAGGAATCTGAAAAGGCTCGAATGAATGGAGTCTTTGTGGTTATCAAGGAAGTTGGCAATTTATGAATCAAAGGTAAATTGAAGTTAGTGATGCGAATGAGACTTGGGGTAGATTTGAGTGTAACATGAGGATTCGAGTGCACAAACAGTGAACGACCTGTACTGACTTCATCTTAAATAGGTCTAGCATTGAAATTCCATTGCATATGAGGTATCAGCCACCTTCTCAAGAAGGAGGATATGTTACAGTTCCTGTCCTTCCAGCTACAGTGTATGCCGTTGTACCCAAAGACTCAGGTAACATTTCTTAACCGCCATCATTCGATAATTTCCTAAATAATGCATGAAAATTGCAGAATTCCTTCATTCCTCTGTCATTAATCCTGTCATCAGTCATTTGCTGAAAGGAAGTCTTAGAGGTATACACGTCTCCAAATATCTCTTCCCTCCATCTTAATATTCAATATGCATAGATTCAAGTAAATTTGTTGGACTACGGCAACAAAGCTTTGTGGAACTCCCTTTGGAATCTGTGGAGTCATTCTCAATGAAGATGCCGGTTGGAAATTCAGAGGACGCAAGCTGGGTTCTTTGGACACTCAGCTCAGTTGTTATTGCGTCGTGTATATACGTCATGATGCGTTTGTTGGAAAGTTCAAGTAATAAAGATGTTTTCTGAGATGAGAACGATTGGATCTTCCTTGCCAGTATGTGGATAGTCACGATCATCCAGATCTTTTTCTCCTTGTATTTGGATTAGTTTCTTGATTCTTGGTGGTTGTAGATGGGTAATAGTTTGGTTTTTGGGCCGTCCTTAGTCCTTTTTTTGTACTACAACAGGCATGACATGACCCCGACCACCAGACGCCCATCACAACCTCAACGCGCCATCCCATCCACTCACATCACCGAAACCCGTTGAAGAAAGCATCAGAGGTGTCGTAGTGATCTTGGACGTCTGGATGAGGATATTGACGGAAGGGCACTGAGTTGAAGGAGATGCTGCGAGAGTGAGACGAAACACTTGGCTTCAACAGCGACGGCAATCGTACCATCGACGCCATTTCGAATCAATCTGGCTGGAAGTTGAGACGTTGAATCGGACGATAAGGAACTGCGAGCTGAGGAAGGATCAGGAACAAAGGGAGAGACTATGAACTTCAAAGAAACCCAGCCTACCAACTCCCTTCTGCTCTGTTCAAGTATGCTAACCGAATTATTCCTCAATTTCTCGTTGCGTCAACAGAAATGGCCCCAAAGAACGTTACTGGTAAGCAGCAACAACATTCTATCCTCAGCTTCAGCAGCATCAAATACGGACATCAGAATCTGGATTCAGTCGATTATACGAACAATGAAATGAAACGTGTGAAAGGCTTAAGTCGATTCAATACCTCTCACTTCAAAACCACTTCTCGAACCCAAAAAAACTAAACTGGCTCTTTCCCTACAGCTACCCCAGCCATTAAGAAGGCTGCCGCTGCCAAGAAGGCTGCCCTCAAGGGTACCGGAGGCAAGGTTGTCCGCAAGGTCCGCACCAACACCACCTTCCACATCCCAAAGACCCTCCGTCTTGCCCGTGCTCCAAAGTACCCACGTCGCTCCGTCCCAAGAGTCCCATCCATGGACGCCCACGCCGTCATCAAGTTCCCATTGAACTCTGAGTCTGCCATGAAGAAGATTGAGGAGGACAACACTTTGGTCTTCATCTGTAACGTTCGTGCCAACAAGCGTCAGATCAAGGATGCCGTTAAGCGTCTTTATGATGTCAACGCTGTCAAGGTCAACACTTTGATCAGACCTACTGGTGACAAGAAGGCTTACGTGAAGCTCGATGCTGATGTTGAGGCTCTTGAGGTTGCCAACAGAATCGGATTCATCTAAACTTGGCCTTTTATTTTTGTCATATAAATTTGAGTGGTGCGGGTAGTGATGGGTTGCTGGTTCTTGACTTCTTCCTTGTGTCTTTCTGTTGGATGGAGGGGGTTGTCATACGGCAAATAAATAACAACATTCTGAAAAGCTGGTCGTGATATATATACTTCATGTGTTTATTGACTCGGATGTGTCAAGTGAACGTTTCGTGTTCCTCCTCTGCCTTTGGCGTCTTCATCTCTCGCAATAGATTTAATCCTTCTAACCGGCTTTCAGTCGCTTCTACCAACGGCTCAAATACCAGAGTTTCTGGATCAAGCGCTAGTAGCTCTCCATCTTCGAAATCAAAGTACCATCCATGAATACTTATTGTTTGATTCATGAGCCTTTCTCGAACCCAGGGATATCCAACAAGATTTTCAAGGGAAAGCAAAATAGACGCGTGCTCGCATGCACGATTCTGGGTGTCCATATCTCGCTGACTAAAGTGTCTATAAATGTTCATGAGATCATTTCATTCCATCAAAGTGCAAGGAAATAAAACTAACTTGAGTACTTTTTTCCTTGCCTTTTCGGCAATCTTCATCCATGGTCCCAAGAACTCAGTTTCATTTGAATCAGTGATTCCACGCATCAGTGCTGCTATTCCTCCACACTTTGTGTGTCCCATTACAACAATGTTTGTCACTTTTAATCCTTTCACTGCGAATTCGAGTGCAGCGGATACACCGTGATGACTACCGTCTGCATTGTATGGGGCGACGAGGTTGGCAACGTTTCGTACAATAAACAAATCTCCAGGATCACAATCTGTAATGATGGCAGGATCGACTCTATTTGTAGTTGTCAGCAATAACGCGAAAGTCAAAGTGAATAATTCGTACCGAGAATCACAGCAACCAATCAACAATGTCTTTGGACTCTGCCCTTGTTTCAATGAATCAAACAACTCCGTATTGTCTCCAAAGTAAGCCTTCTGGAACCTTTTGAATCCGTTCACGAACTTTGCCATTTGTTTGTTGGTTATTTCCGGCTTGTTGTGCATCGATGCTGATTATCTCGATAAATACTCACAGAAACGTGAAGAAAACAACTTACAAGAACTCGTAGCTCGCGGTAACTGATTCAAGACTGTACTTGGACTCAACACTCGATCCAAGTCTGCCCCTTTCCTCACTCGAGCACTCTTACACTCCCGTTTCGTTGTTGTTGAGCATGCGCCCGTTCTGTTACACTCGTCCTTGAACTTGCAGTGCTTATATTTTCTTTACTATTCTTCCGTCGAGTCATTCGTTTTGATCGTAATTCGCTCTTTGAACCTCGCACCGAATTCGAACGGGTTGAAATGTGATGATGATGATGCATGGGAATGACTCGATGTGGTGTCTGGTTCAGTTTTAAGGGTATAACGTAGCCTTCTGGCACGTGTCCAACTCCTGGCGGGTGGTGGTAATGAGTCGGTTCTTGTTCTGAATTTGTCACCACAGTTTCAGTCTGTGCTTGATCTGATATTGGAACACTTGTTGGCTGCGGAGGTTCTGACGATGGTTCTCGAGTTCGTACAGGCCGCTGTTCAGAGGGTGGTGGGCCAGTTGGAGGCTTTGGTTCAAAACGTTGCTGCGGCTCTTCTGGGACAGGAACGATTGCAGATTGGAAAGGTTGAACTGATTCCAGAATTTCATGGAGTGTGTGCTGCAACTCTTCTATCGAACCTCCAGACACTCGACGATCTTTCGCAACTTTCGATTCCTTGCGTTCAAGCTTTACTGGAGAAGGTTCTGAAACAGGTTCTTCTGATTGGTGTCGTTCTTTCACAATCTTCGACTCTTTCCGTTCCAACTTTGGAGGCTCAGGATGAGGTGCTTCTGACACGCTGTTTTTCGTCAATTTTGAGATCTTTCTTTCCAATCTTGGCTCGTCTTGTTGTTCGGAAATTGGCTCTTCAGTTTTCTTGCTGGCAATCGTTTCAAGCTTTCCAATCTCTGTTTGTGCCGCAGAATTTTGAACTGCTTCATCAATTATTCGGTCTTTTACTACTTTGGATTGCTTCCGTTCTAATTGCCCTGGTGTTTGACGCTGCTGAGCAGTTTCGCCCGACTGCCTGCGTTCAAGTTTAGATTCCTTTCGCTCTAATCGATTCTCATTTTCGATTTGAGATACAGGCGTTACTTCAGTTAGGTTCTCTTCTACAGCGCGATCTTCGCTCACGGGGGGAGGCGGTAAGCCCAAATTCGTAAGAATTATTTGGTTTGGCGTTACAGATGTTTTCCTACTTTGCAAGCGAGAGACTGAAGTTTGTCTAGATAATGCACGAGATACGGGACGAGATTGATGAGGTGAAACAACTGAATTGAGCTCTGTTTAGTCGAAATAGATTTCTTTTGCGATATTTACCTCTCGATGTCACCTTTGAGGCAGTCTTCTTTGTCACATTCCTTTTCGATATCGCTTCTAGAGTAGTTGACGCTGGCTTTTCAACAAGCTGATCTATATCATTCTTCAAGTTTTGTACTGCTTCTGCATCAACCAATTTCGTTTTGTTTTGAGTAATGGATTTGGACGTTGGAAGAGCCGGTAGGTCCTGAGGTATACTATTTGGCTCTGAAGACTGTGAGGAGGACGATAAATCCTCCATTGGTTGACCTTGTTGCATACTCATTTTCCGAAATCCTTCTAGAATTTCAGCCTGCTCATCTATTTGACACCGATATTCCCTCTGATTGGCCTATGTTTCTGGCTTATTGCTTTTTTATTTTTCACTCATCTGCCCACTTCCCCTTCCCCACCCTCAAATTTTAGTGACTAAGGCATAGCATTTGTAAAGAAAACGAACGAAAAACTGAAATAAAAAGGATAAATTCATAGAGCTAGTTGGGGAGTTTTGCTATTTTCTGGGTATTTACGATTTGTTGTGATTTACTGTTGACTGTAGTGATTATGATGCGATGATGACCCATGGTAATGATGATGATGGCCATCAGTTTGTTGCTGTGTAGGCGCTTGACTGTTTGGAGTTGGTAACGTCCGGTTTGGGACTACATATCGACCTTGAGGAGGAATCATAGATGCTTGCGATAGAATGGATGTATGAGGATGGTTTTGGTGTTGAAACGGCATGTTTATAGCGGCGGGCATAATATTCGTTGTGTTCGTTGTAGGAAATGGGTTGTGATGAAGTATTTGCGTTGGTACGATGTGGGTTTGAGGACCAACTAGAGAAAATGCTTGAGGGAGAGATCCGAAAGAAGGTTGAACTGGTGCCTGCCCATTGCTAAGGGATGAACTAGATGTAGAAAAAACGGGAGCAGTAGATCCAAGAGTGACACTATGAAGCGAGGCAGACGATGACCGATGTGATAGTATTGAGTGATGGCTATGCTGATGAGACAGTTGTGGATGACTGCCTCCCAAAGTTGCGTGTGAGCCTGATCCACAACATCCTGATGGTTCTTTAGCTTCTACTTTACTTTCTTCTACTGGAGCTAATGCCAAAAGAGATGCATTATTGGTTTCGACAGTCGAGCCATCTGTCACTTCCATTGTCTGCAACACTTTTGTATTGTACCCTTTGCAATGAATACATTTGTGATACAAAAAGTGGAACTTGGCGTAACACTTTTTCTCGCAGTCATTACAATATATGAATGTCTGAGTTTTGTTGTATTCGGGAGGCATTTGGTGTTGGGCAAGCATAGCATCAATCCGTTTAAAGTATTCGGTCATATTCGCAAGGGACTTGAAACATGTTGGGCATTGATACGATGTTTGAATGTACTCTTGGTGGCATTTGTAGTGAATACAGTGTCCGCAAGGCTGCATACTGGGTTTCAGAATCAAGTCTTAATCAAAGAAACAAATTACCATGAAAATAACTGTCGTGGTTGAGGTGAACATGTATTCTCCGCAAATAGGGCAATCAGATTCCAAGTTTCGCTCAATACATTTATGACGTCCTTTCAGACTGATGGCCATACAAACATTGCATTTTTTACAATGGAAGTAGTCTTGTCCCAGTCCTTTTCCGATTCTGCAAATCCCGCAATCATAACTTCAAAGTGTTAGTCACCGGATAACAATTAAGCCAACTTACCAATGATAGATATTTTTCCTTGGATCGTCATCCCATAACTTACACTCCTTGCAATAGTATTTCGCAACCCGCTTTTGACATTCAACGTTGATACAATCTTGACCAGCAGGTTGCACAGTTGAACAATGCATACACATCATCGTTGTTATTAGATTCCTGTGAGTTGTTGTTACGACTTGTCAAAGAGTGAGAAAATTGTAAATCACCTAATAATGTTATGATCGGAAACTTCGTCATGGCAGAACCGGCAGGTGTACCATTTTCCGCAACAATGCGCCTGTAACTTTGCAGCGCGCTGGTAGTGTTTGCATCCTATAGTATTGCTAGATTTGTCCTGCAAGGCTTCAGTTCAACAAACTTAAAAAAAAGAATGGCTCTTACATGAAACGTCATTTGCCTGTCTGCTGGTACTATGAGATTGAAATCTTGTCGTTTGTCTTCCAATTTGTTGCTTGCCAGTGACGCCCGTGTTGATTTTCCTTTATCCCGTGAAGACCATTTGCTCGTCATAAGTTCCTGAAAAAAACGCTTCATACGCAAAATCAATGTAAAAGTTTCAGTATAAAATACCTGAATACGCTTTGCCTTTTCTTGGGGCGGTATTTTGGAATCTTGTTGAATCAAGATAATTTGTTTCCTCAGATCCATTTGGTTTTGCTGTGCTTGATCCTCTTTCTCTTTTTGGACGCGTACATCTGATCCGACTTGAAGAAGTTGCGGCTGAACTGGAGAACTTTCTGCTTCACCCTCTGACTCATCTTCGTCAATCTCGTCGTCCTCGTCATCATACACGTCGTCCTGCTCATAATCTTGATCGCTTTCGTCCATCATATCTTCATCCTCGTCTTCATCTAAATAGTCAAAGTCTGTTCGATCTATTGTTGGGGATGTGGGGCGTAATGAAGGGCTGGTTTGCAGATCGGAAGCACCAAAACGAGACATTCTAATGGGACTGTTAGTTTACACAGAAGCTGTCATGGCAAGAGATGTAAGCGGGAATAGGAACAATATGAGGCTTCTATGAGACTTTGTCCATACTGGAGCATTGTCTATTGGAGATCTGATTGGGGGATCCGCCATCAACTGTAGTACGATCCAAACACAGCTATACGCAAAGTTCTTTTGTTCAACTACGCGTTTCTTCGTGCTTTATGCGAGATCACAGGTTGTGATTGATGATCGACTGTACCTTGTGAGAGGGTGCGTTCAGGGGATTCCAAGGAAAACGGAGAAAGATGTTCAGAAATATGTAGCTTTTGATGTGTTCAGGGTTGTAGATGAAACCTGGAGGTGATGAACGACGTGAGTGTTAATCGATGCCGGGCACTCAACTTCGAACTCATCTCACCTTGCACAATATAGAGCAGTGAAAACCTTCCAAAAACGATCCAAATATCGAAAAAGTCTACTCGCAAAGTTGATCTATTGTACGAGAATGGAGAACGAAGCTGGCTGTCACAGCCAAGCCAGTCAGGGACAGAGAACAAATTTTTGAAAGAAACAAACCTTTGACGATCTCAGCTCGAAATAAAGAAACTAGAGAAGTTCGTAGGTTGTTGCTTGCTATTGAAATAAGTCTTGTGGCTTTCGCGGCTTCAGAACGTGTAAATAACACGGTGGCTCTTTATTTTATGAAACAAAGACTTCTTGCAGGGAAAATCACACAATGTGTGAGTGGTCTCGACCCAGAAAATAAAAGAAATACTCAGACATCGCCAAAATTCGTTATATTAAAGATACAAGAGACTCAAAACGGGTTAGTATGGTTGGTATCCGCCGCGACCTCTGGCAACACCAACGAAATTAGCGACAATATTATCACATTAGAAACTCATACCTATAAGGCGCGCCTCCGCGATATCCTCCTCGGAAACCCCCACGGACAAAACCACCTCTCGATGCCCCACGGAATGCTCCTCTTCCACGAGGAGCCCCACGGTATCCACCACGCATAAAGCTTGGAACGTTAGTGCGTTTTGGAGTGACCTGGGGAAGAATACGTTGGAATTCACTTTCACGGGCATTCAATACAAACCTTGAGCAAGCGCCCCTTGAAAAGAGATTCATTCAACGTGATGGCAGTTTCAACATTGGCAGCATCGGCAAACTCGACGTATGCGAATCCTTTGGGCTGACCAGTGAACTTGTCACAGAGAATAGTGATGCGGTTGATAGTTCCGCAAGATTGAAAGTGCGACTGAAGTTCTTCTGGAGTTGAGCTGTAATCCACGTTTCCGACGTAAACAGATCTGGCATCAATATCCTCCTTGGCTGTGATTGGTTCTTGTGTAAATATTCCAAAATTCTATTGCGGATCAGTTCTCACCAGCGTCAGTAGTGGCTCCTGCATTTGACGTTTGGTCCACTTGCTCTTGCATTTGCTTCAACTTTGCAGCTTCTTCCTCCATTTGCTGAACACGAGCCTTCATGGCAACGATTTCCTACACAAATTCTGTCAAAACAGCTATTGGTTTCATTTGGAATACTCACGTCGTCCATTTCCTCATCCACGATTGGTTTTTCGTCGGCCATTCTGAAGGTTGTCTGAATGAAACACAACCGGTCAACAATCCCTCCTCTTTTTCGTATAACAGCAACAACACATTAAGCGCCAGTATTCAAGGGTAACTAGTAATCCATACTCTTTTCCCTCTCCTTCTCTCTCCCTCTTTTTTTTTTGCTTCCTTGCTTCCTCCATTCATTCTTTTATCGAGAGATTTATGATTTTTAAGGAGAGGGATTTCAAAGGATGGAAGGAGGTGGGCTTTGCACAGGGAAGTGGAGTTAGCGGCTGTAGAGGAGGAGAAGGAGCTCCAGGTCCAGCAGCACATAATCAGGCACTTAATTGTAGGATATTCGGCCGAATGTTGAGAGATGCCGCAACACAAAGGCGACTTCTGGTATGAGGAAAGAGAGGTGATGTGCTCACCTTGTTTTTGGTTAAGTTCTTAAAACATAGAAGAAACGGAAACGAAAAACAGTAAATATTATTTATTCCGCATTATTCTCTCTCCAGTTCTCAATCCATGTCTCAATTCTCTGCACGTTCTCCTCCATATCTTCAATGGTTTCAGACTTAAGCTCTACAATAATACTGGAATCATAGGATTCAAACGCTTCGATTTTGACGACATCCATAATTTCGCACTCGATATTCTCGGTAATCTTCTTAGTATTGTAGCCACTAATTCGATAGGTTACGTTTCAGTAAGGTCTAGAGGAACAAAGTCAAGACTCACCGTCCTTCCAATCTAGGATACAGAATAGAGTTGTTTGCTCGCAATACAACAACAAGGTCAAACCATCGCTCTGGAAAGAACTCGCAACCATGGTGATCAACGACCTTTCCGCCTTCCTGCATCATTTCCTCCATCTCGTCCACAACTTTATCTTCATTGATGAGATATGAATTGAATTCGGCATCGTATCCGTCGTGAAGGGCCTTCTCCTTGACAAGCTTTCCAACTTCAATATGTGTCATGCCTGGAACAGCTTGTGCGACCATTGAAGAAGTGACCGTCTTTCCTGTTCCCGGGGTTCCTGTGATCAAGATGTTTGGAAAGGACCGCTGCCTCATCTCAGGAGCTGATTCATTGTCGCTGTCAGAATCCATCTGTTTCAAAAAAACAAAAAAACAATGCAACAGATCGATGTATTGGTGTTTATCGATTTATTTATTGTTGATGTCGAATCATAGCCTCGTACTCCATTCCTTTTAGTGGTTTGAAGAAAGACATGAGACTGAATCAATGAAGGAGGGAGGGTATTTAGGCCTGGTCCTTGTAGAGGAGTTTCTGAACAAAAGATTAGGTTCTGTTTCTAGCCAGGTACCAGTAACTTACGACATCTCCAGCCTTTCCGTTAGCCCACTTGGCGTACTTGATGAACTGCTCCTCTCTCTTCAAGGCAGCAACCTTAGCATCTGGCTTCAAGGCTCTGCGGAGGGCAGCAGCAGCAATGTTGGAGACTTGGAGGTAACTGTGTTATCCAGGCATTTTAGTGATTGTTGTTTCGGTCTGTTCGCTTTCTCCAGTTCTGTCCTTCTGATCCACCCTTCCTTCTTCCAGTAATTGTACTGCACTAACTAAGATGTCAGCATCATGGAAGTACTACTCACGTAAGGCCAGCTTCACGCCAAAAGAAGGACATGGTGTTTTCTGCGTTTTTTTATCGTCCTCAAAAGAGAGAAATGGAAGAAAGAACGAAGTAACAATTGAAAGAAAGAAAGAGTCTTTTCATTAAATCAAATACAAAAATAGAGATAGTTTCACTTGTGTACCGCCGCATCTGGCCTCGTCGTGTCAGTCTTCATTAATGATCGACCATATTCACTCACCGTAGCTCAGAATATCATCCCAAATAGAAGTGTTCACACGACTCGGATCGTCGTTTAATGCTGCAGTTATACTTTCTCGCGGAGGTTCAGGTTCGTATTCTTTAACTTGCGGTGGCATAGTATCAAAAACAGCTTTCAAGCTCTTTGTCGAAGAGCCTTCTTTTCCCGTGTACGAGAAACTTCGTCCTCCTTTCCCTCCTTTCATACTTGATGGTTTGCTTACCGCTTTAACAAGCTTGGGTGAACTTTCGTGAAACTCGGGTGTCTTTTCATGTTCGGCAATCAGAACAGATTCTGTTGACGCGGCATTCGATGAATGGCTGGATGGTAAGTCATATCCAGCAAAAGTTGAAGGATTCCAACCAGGTACTACATCGTTCTCGGGGGCGTGTACCTGAATTTCATTCTGAGATGTTTTCGAGGTAGATTTTTTCAAAGTTTGCGTTAATAGATCATCCCTGCTGGTTTGCTTGGAGCTCTTTTTGGCGTTAAGTATTACTTCCTTCGAGTTTTCTTTCTGGGATAAACTCTTTTGAGTATCAGGCTCCAATTTAGACAATGAAGATGTTTTTGAAGGTTTAGATGTAGTTGATGGCTCTGCAGTACGCATATTAGCCGGTTCAGCTTGTTCTGCAAAATTAGAGTGCAGTGGTGGTTTGACAGTGGCATCTTCCGAAATATGGCCGTTCTTCAAGATTTCCTCCTTCTTATCCACCGTATTTATATCGTGATCGCTATTCTTTTCCACTGTTACTTTCGATTGAGAAGCAGAGTGAAGTCCCAAAACCGATTTGAACATGGCTTTCAAATCGATAGATTCATCACTGACAAATTCTGGCCCTTCTTTTGCAGCGTCATCAACTTTTTCAATACTGATAGAGGCCTGGATATCAGTTAGCTTCGGTGCGTCTGGTTCAACTCCAGAATTTCTAGTAAGATCTTGGAATAATGAGTCCAGTATAGGTGTTTCGGTGGGTACAATTTTATGGCCGTCGTTTGCTTTTGGTAATGGATCTTCTGGTTCAGGTATAATGCGTTTGTGGCTCCTTCATCACCTGTTTGAAGTTCTTCTTGATGCTGGAGCTGACTGGCTTCATATTTTGCTGTCATAATTTCTTCAAGAGTCTTGGGTCGCCTTGCACTGCTTGGTCGCTTTGCCATTGAGGCTCTATTTGCTGCGGTATTCTCGCTATCCAACTCAGTTGTTTCGTTTATATCAGCTCTCAATGTATCAGCAGTGGCAGGTTTGACCACATTTTCTAACGACGTTCGATCGTCTATGCTAACAACGCGTTCGCTGTCCTCGTCATGAGGAAGACTTTCACTTGAAACTTCTTTCTTTCCATCGCCATCAAGACTCAACACAGATTGCATCAACAATGCCATATTAATTTCGCTTTTTTCTTTGGCTGGTGCGGTCTCTGTGTTGGTATCATTTGACACATTCACATACTTGCTGATTGTTCTCGGCAGGCTCTGTGGCTCCTCTGCGACAGGATTCGTATCATTCGTTTTAATGGCATAGAAGTTTCAATCAATGCATTCGCTTTTGCAATGGCTTGTGCAAGCAAGTTTTCCTTGCTGGTTTGTTTGGAACCTGCCTTTGAGTCTGCTAAACTTGAAACTGACTTGACTTTCCTCGATTGGTTTATTGAAACAGTACTAGAAGAAGAAGATCTTGGCGGAGTCGACTGGGGGCACCAACTTGGCTTGCTCTTACTGTTGGAGAGTGTGTCCCAGAAGGCTTGGAAGTGGGAGGTTTTGCAGATATGCTGTTTATCCGACTGGTTGGACGAGAATGAGTTATCGACGACTTTTCCTTATTGCTAGTATGGTTTGTTGAATGCATAGAAGCCGAGCTTGATGATCTGGATAGGACAGAGAGTGGAAGAACTTCTTTGCTGTTATGCCTCGTGGAATTTAAAGAAACTTGTATTGAGCTGGCTTTTTTGATACTTGATGCTCGTGAGTGAGGCTTACTTTCATTTAATTCCTTGTTACTTGAAATTTTGTTATCAGCTGCAACATTTTCAGTACTCTCGGTTTTGTTTAGTGGAGAAGGAGACTTTCTCGTTTTCGGACCGAAAAATGCAGAATTAATTGATTCAAGAGGAATCAGACTGTCTCTACTTTGAGTACGGCTTGACAATTTAGATTGCTGTCCTGATGCTAAACTTGGAACCGACTTGATTCGTCCAGTCAATTTTAAAGATTCACTGCTACTTGATCGAAGTGGTGGTTGATCTTTTGACAAGCTTTGATTTGACGATGATCGTAAGGGTGTCTTGACTTTATTTTGGAGACTGGAGCTTGAAGGCTGCTTATATAGGTCTTTTGAAGATTGGTTTGTTTCAGGTCGCTGAGAGCTCTTGGATGTAGACTCATGTTTAGGAGTATTCGAAAATTGTGACGGTTTGGTGATGGATGTCCTTTCAGTTGTAGCTGGTTCCACTTTACTCTGAACCGTTTCCTCGTCTTTTTGACCTTCAACATCGCTATCATCATCGTCATCGTCATCATTCGTATTAGAAGCCGTTACAGACAATGGGCTTCTGACAGAAGGTCTTCGATTCATTGACACTCGAGACGGTCGGAAATTTATATTGTCAATCAAGTCATCATCTACTTCAAGTCCTGCTGGCGGTGGACTTCCAACGGTTGATGCTCGGTTTGACAGCATACCTGGTGGGGTAGTTGGAGAAACACTTGCACGACGGACTAGAGTCGTTACCAGCAAGCTAGGTCGCTTTTGAGAATTGACAGTGCTTGCACGCATGCTCATTGGCGATAAATACTCATCAGACTCATCTGACGCACTAGGAATAAAAAATTCAGAGAGAAATTACGTTTAAGCTTGACCTCACATGGATATCTTGCTTCCATTCAACTGTATAGAGCCTACCATCGACGTTGATGAAGTACCGACTTGATTTTTTAACAATGAAGTTTGGAGTTTCGAGTTTGAAGTGGTGACAACTTGTTTGTCCCCAGCCACACGGTAAGAGACTGAGTTCTTGCATTATGCTGATCTCGCAAATCTTTCAATGAGCCTATGTAAATTTTAGATCAATTATGTGGTTGTCGCAGCGTTACCTTTCGCCAAGTTGGGCTCACTTCGAGGAATAGAGGCTGCCAACGCTTCAAAGGAGCTCTTTTTCACATCTACTATAACGATTAACTGCGGGCCATAATCAATCTGAACAACTCACCTTTCTCTGAAGTCAATGGTTTGCCTGACAGTGTCTCAGTAGATGATATAACAGCTTCTGGGACTTTTTCCAAAGTCTCTGAAGAAGCAGAAACGGGCTGATTAACAACAGGAGTCTTTGCCATTGAAGCTCGATTGGATTCGTAAAATTCATCAAAGTCGTCGCCATAATTTAATGATCCCGTCGAGCCTGCCAAAGTCGCCTCGGCATTGTTAGCTGTTGGTAAATCGAGGATTCGTATGATTCAAACTCATTCTTGATCGAGCTAGGCTCTTTATGTCTTCAGTCGGAGGCTTTACGATAACTTCGGGTTCTGTGGTTGTCTTGGGTTCAGGTTCGGTTGAATGGGCTCAAATTCAGTATCATCTAAATAATCGTTGTTGTACGCATCTGCATTTGTGATGCACGTGCAGTTACTACAGGGGACAGGTTAAAGTCGTCATCATAGTCCAAATTATCAAATGCGGAAGCTTGTCTTGAGCTTGGAGCAACTTGTTCCTGCTGACTAGGTTGAGTTGAAGTTTCGGTTGCTGGGGCATTCGTAATGTCCTTTTCAAGTTGTGGTTTTGACTCTTCTGGAGGAGGCAGTTGACTCGGAGTTAAATTTAACTCATCCGAAACTTGAATGGGTTGGGACTCGATGAGAATCTCGCTTTGAGCTGGACTTTGGACCAGGCTCCGAGGCTTTACGCTTGAGACTTCAGCAGCCGCAGATTGAAGAGGTTCAAACGCATCGCTAGTATCGTTTTGAGGTTCAGCTTCTTTGTCAGAAATATCCAGATTACTGAAGGAAACATTCTTCTTTGATGAAGTAACATTATCTGTAGAGCCTTTGAGACTACTTTTTCGGGAGGAGTTGAGGTTGGCGATTTCAGAACTAACTGGTTGGAGCTTGTTCTGCTCCAATGTTTCAGCTACGGGTTCAGCGAGAGCTTTGGTTACATTATCGCTGATGGCGTCAATACTGTTTCCTTGAAGTTTGATATCTGGATTTGATGAATTTCCACTGGACTCAGGCAAAATAATATTTTTGTCAAGGTCCAATTTTTCGGTGGAAGTTACATCGTTTGCAACTGACGTTCAATGATGGCTGTCTTGCTTGCGTAATTGAAGTTGATAGCACACCTGCATCAGATCAGAACTCTGTTTTTCGGCCAGGAATCTGTTGTCAGGTTCAGGAACTTCAATGTTTGCTTCCCAATCCACTTCAACTTGACTCGCCGGCTGTGGTAAATGTACTTCGTTAGCGGAGTCTTTGATGCCTTCTTGTGATAGTTCAACATTTTGAGGCACCACTTCTTGTGAGGATGGTTGCGGAGACTTATATCGGATTCCCAATTGATTTCACTTCCGCCAACAGGAGCCAGTGGAGTCTCGTTTTCTTCTTTGATAGTGGCTTCCTCATGGTGCACTACTTCATGATTACTTTGTTCACCAAGACTGAAATCTGATTCCCAATTTATGTCGGCAGGATCTGCAGTTTTGGCAAGAGCTACAGGCTCTTCTTGAATTGTCGGAGGCTCAGAGACTTGTTGATGAGTTTGTTCCATGGGATCGGGTAAGCTGAAATCAGACTCCCAATTAATTTCAGCAGGATCAACAGCTTGAGCTGGCTGTTCTGAAAGTTGATTGTTTTCATCATGAAATTCTTCATCGTAGTTGTATTCGTTTTCATCAAAGACTTGCTCAGGCTGTAGATCTACTTGTTCATCGTTTGCATTGTTGAGTTCAAGATTACTTTCGATTGGAGACGCAAATAATTGAGGTTCAACTGTTTCATCGACAGGCTTATTGTCTTCGACTTCGTCCGCAGTGCTTGTTTCTGGATCGACGGTTTCCATCCCTCTAATGCCGTCGTGAAACTGCTTGTGGAGTTCCATCCAACAAATACGACAGTGAATCTTGCTGTCCCATTGCTAATCCCGATTCAGAGACTACTTCAGCAGTTCATCACCTCTTCAGTCTCAGTGCCTCCATATTCCTCAAAATCTTGCATCGAAATCAAATATGTTCACTCACAGCTTCCACTTTCTTGAATATTCGCAATTGATCCAACCTTCTCAGGACTTGCGAGATACTGAGCAGAAGTACACCATATAGTATTGGCTCATTCCGATTCTTGGACAGGCGGTATCTCAGAGGAAGGTTCTTTTACAGCCATGAATTGCGCGGTTACTTCATACCCCGCCTCAGATCCAAAATCGCTAAACTCGGAGCCAATTGGAAACTCAGAGTCTCGTGTTGGTCTTGCGGAAGACGGACGGGGACCGTGGTCGATGATGGGAATCTGTTGCTGCTTGTTTCTTTGCAGCGAGTTGTTTCACGACCTGTAGTTTTTCCGTAAGTTGCAAGAAACCAATTCAAAAATGTACCGTCTCCACATCGCCACCAAGTTTTTGATATATCCAACTAGTAACAACTCAGTAGCTTCAAGCGGAACACCCGCCATCTGTTGTACACCTTCCAACACCTCCACGTTATTCAACGACTGACTCCCCTCGGAGTCGACTTTGGTGAATCCCCAATCAACTTAACAAGCTCTCTCAAAAACAGTTTCGTGTTCCAATATCATTCTTCTCATAATGTCGTCGCGCGAGTCCAAATAGTTTCAACACGGGCGATCCCGATTCCAGCTCGATTTCGCTCACGTCGTCGTGTGGAGGGATAGGGCGGGTTGAGCTCGTGCTTTTCGTTTCAGTTTTGCTTTGAGGAGTTCGATTTTCGGGATGACTTTGTCGGGGTCGAGGCCGTATTCTTCGAGTTTTTGGCGACTCATGGAGCGAAGTTTTGTGAGGAGTTCTGATTCGGTGAGTTCGAGGTTTGGGGTGGTTTTTCAGAGTAGAGGAGGGCGGTTTTCCACATTGTTACAGGGAAGTTTGCAGGAAGGTGGGGTAGACACGCTGGAGATGTGTTTGTCGGGAGTTCAATGTGTTGATTGGAGATTCGTTGTTTTTCTTCTTCGATTTGACGGCGGATTGCATACTTGTTTACTTTCGTGTCAGCGATCATCAGGAGAAACAATTCACCTCTATTTCGCGGTCAAGAGTCCGTTCTTGTTGATGTTTAATATTTTGTTCTTGCCAGTCAAGTTCATCAAGATATAATTGTTGCTTTTTAAAATGCTTTTTGGGAACGACTTTTCCATCGGCCGTGATCTTTGAAAGGTTTAATAATTCACAAGACGCAGAAATTAAGTAACATACAAGGCCGACTTTTTGTAAATGTTTACGGAGACTTGCACTACTAAGTAGTCTCGCAAATCTTCATCCAGTAGTGGCTATAATCTACGAGCATCATAAATAATGGATTAGATCAAATTGAATAGTTACGGCATATCCTTGGTCACAAGGTTGACATCGTATATCCGTTCCTTCTCCCTGAGAGACAAAGTTCTTGGGGGTCTCCTGAAGTCATTAGTGAGAATCGATTTCCCTCAAACTCAATGCCTTACTTTGTTATGGGAACTGGTGGAGGTTTGGAGGTAATGGTGGCTATAATTGAGTCGCGTCAGTATGTTCAATCATTTCTCTCACACAATCACCTTCATTATCAGGTTCTGAAGGATCAACCGTACGGTTTGACTTTGAAGTGGATGTTGTACTTGGTCGCGGCTTCTTGGGTGGAGTTGGAACCTTGAAAATGTCATCGAAAGCTGTGAGTGGTGCTACAGACGCTTTCTTGTGTCGCCTTGAAGGTTTCATATGTGGTTCGAATTGGTTTCAACACGAAATTTCCTTTGGAGCAGCCTCTATAGAATGGATTGAGGCTGTGGAGGCGGCTATGGAGATGCCAATCCTTTGTTGTGAAAGATTTACAAAGCTAATCTTAAAGGTATAAGGCTGGATTTTTTCAGAACTATCCTTCCAGATAATTTCGGCTGACTTTGTTGATTCTCATTTGTCATTTATCGGACACTTGCGTTGGTAGTTCCAACAACTTCCAAAAATTTCATACAAATCGGGAGGTTCAGGATGGCGGAACCTCAGAGCATTCTCGAGTGGGGTGCCATTGGGTGAGTTTCTCTTCATTGATGCTTCCAATGGCAGAGAGTTGAAGTTAAGGGGATGGTTGAAGCAGCACTTCATTTGAAGGTGCAGCGCAGCAACAACGCACCCCATCTGACTCTCCACTCAAGCACTTTCTTCTCTCGCTTAAAAGTCTTTAAACTCCGCCCTGACGCCACTGACCACCTTCGATCGAAACACAGAATTGCATCGGCAACCGAATCGGCAACATCGAATGCGACGCCGCGATCAGTTTCGTTCTTTTCCGAATCCGAATTTGTTGTTCAAAGTGCGGCATTTGGCGAGTCGCACGGCGCGGCGGTGGTCAGTGACTTGTGTTGAAGTTCGAGAGCGGCGACGGTTGACACACTTCAAATTCAAGGTTTCTCGGCGATCGGAAGAGGGAATTCTGGTGACCTGGGGCGATAACAGCTTTGGTGTTTGTGCTTTGCCTTTCGTTTGGAGTGAAACTGTCTTTCTAATCGGCGAGCTGGTAGGCCAACTCGGCCATAACAAGAACCCTTCTTCTCCATCTCGTGTCGATATGCTCGAATTATACAACATCAAGCTGTGGCTTGTGGCGCCCGCTTCACTCTCGTCCTCACTTCATGCGGGAAAGTACACTCATTCGGTGCGAACGATTCTCGTCAACTCGGTCACTCGCCTGACGCCATCAAAGTATCGAAACCAAAACAAGTCAAGTTTATACCCGTCCACAAAATCTTGAATCATGGTGCTCCACCCCCAAAAGTCTTGCAGATTGCATGTGGTGCTCGACATTCACTCTTACTCACTGAAGATGGTTCTGTATGGGCGTTTGGAGATAATTCTTCTTGTCAACTGGGAATGCGGCTGTCTGTCCCCTTTTCAAATGGTGCTACTCTCGTCAAAGAGCTCTATGGCCTTCCCATCAAAAAGATCTGTGCTGGTATGGTTATACAGAGCGAGACTTGAACAGAAGCGTGGCGAAAAAATATGAAAGTTGGCGAATGTGAAAGAAGAATCTGACAAATCGTTGCAACATTACATCATCAACTCCAATTGAAATATCGAAACACAATCTAATTAATTACTGTAGGTGGCGCATTTTCATTGGCATTGACCGCAACTGGAATGTGTATTCTTGGGGAAGCAACTCTACAGGCCAGTTAGGTCATGGAACACGTCAAACCACGCACATACCAACTTTAATACAAAAATTATCTGGAATTGTTGATATCTGTGCTGGCGAAAGTCATTGTCTCGCAATAGACTTTGCAGGAAAGTGTTTTGTCTGGGGAAGTGGATCTCACGGCCAAACTGCTTCGTTCGCGCCGTTCTTCACCTCTCCGTTTCCTTTGAGCGGAATGGATGGTGGTAATTTTGGATCTGTACAGCAAATTGCTTGCGGGAAACTTCATTCATTTGTTTTGGCGAAACGACCACTTGGAGACGGGTCCGATAAAGAATGCCTGAAATTGTATTCGTTTGGGTGTAATGATGTCGGACAGCTTGGAAATGGAAATTGCATAAGTAGGAATACTGTGGGGCAAGTCTTACTCCCAAAGCCTCTTGATCTGAGTCTGTCGCATTCACTGATTGGTGCCTATGACCCAAATGATGCTTGTTACGTCAGCATCACCGATATCGTCACAGATTACAGAAGGTCTTACGCTTGCAGCTATCAAAGACCTTGTTACCTCTATCGAAACTCATGACTCTCATACGTCCGGCTCTCTCTTGCTCTCATTACTTCAGCAAAATCTCTGTTCTCTTTCTCGACTTAACTCCTGTTTTTTATCTCAAGACTGTGTATGCAATTTGGCCACAAGTTTCCTTCCGTCTCACTCGCAGATGCAAAAGCAGCATTTACGTTACTAGCATCAATGAAAAACCCAACATGGGCGCCTCAAATTCACAAATTACTCTGTGAAGCCTATGTACTCGATCCATCTGCTCTCACAGAATTTGAAGGAGTCTGCAAGACCCACCTGTCTCCTGAATCACTGCACGGCTTTTTGATTCTGTTTGAAAACCCATTCCTGACGTCTAATAAGGACAACCTCGAAAGCGTTGGGCGACTCGCTGACCTTATGAATGATTTCAGTAATGAGCAAAGAGCTGTGTTTGAACAATGGTGGACTCAACCTGAACTGTTGGAAAATTTCCGGGCAGCCGTAAAGCGTTTAACAAGGCATTATCGAGATATACATTCTTGCGGTTGGAGGAACCAACCATGTCTGCCTTGGAAGTGTTGAAGTGGCTTTGGACTATCAATAATCGACCATTTGAGGATGACGACCCGTTAAAGTTTCGACACTTTGAGTCTACCCTAGGAAGTGTTGTTCAATCTAATGCTCCCCAACTGAGCCAGTCCCGCAACCCGCTCCTCCTAATGTCTTTCAAGCAATGCAAGGATTTATGTCTGCCATGTTTGACGTACGTAATCCGAATGGAGCTGTTCCCACTGGAGGTGAAGGAAATGCAACTGCACAGCCGACTGCCCACGTATTCCCCTTTCCATTCCCTTTTCCAAATCAAGCAGGGGGTGCAAACCAACAGTTGCCGC
This sequence comes from Rhizoclosmatium globosum, assembly GCA_002104985.1. NCBI lineage: Eukaryota > Fungi > Chytridiomycota > Chytridiomycetes > Chytridiales > Chytriomycetaceae > Rhizoclosmatium > Rhizoclosmatium globosum. The sequence continues at coordinate 264,656 of MCGO01000016.1, read as the reverse complement.
CCTTGCCAAATAATCTACCTATGGATGCCATCATGGAAACGTTTATTCAAACGGCGCTCCACAATTGGAAGCGTCATTCACCAAGAATCAAAAAGTTATCACTTGGGCTCTCGACCATCCCCACGAACCCTCATTCCGCATTCCGAATTTATTAACGAAACATTATCAAAACGAGTTGACTTCAAGAATGATTATCGGCCTTTTGTTGGCGATTCCGGTCGCATCCGTTTTTACCAGAGAACCCAGCGAACCATTTTCGTTCTCTGAGTTTCCTTTGTTTTGACTCTTGGAGCCCGTATGCTTCTCTTGGTGCTTGATATGCAACGTCAAATGCGAGAAATCGTCGAACTTGCCATGATTCAATCGCTGCGTAGAAATGATCCCGTCGACTTAGAATCTCTTTGTCATCAGTCATCAAAGTACGTCGAGACCACTTACTTCATGATACTTTCAAATCCATGGACAAACACCAAGCAACAGCCTGAAAAAACCATTACGTGTCAAATTTGCTGAAGAAATGGGAGTCGACGGCGGAGGTATATCTCGCGAGTTTATGAACCTCTTTTTCAGGAGACTATTGAAACATTCCGACATGTTTGTTGATGTTGAACGAAGCGTGGACACGCCAAGAGCAGTCCAGGATATATTTGGTTCAATCCACTTTCGAAACGGTCTTTGAAGTCGTTTCGGACTGTGGGACGGATATTCGGGTTGGCGCTGTTTAATCAGTGTTTGACTGGAATGTCGTTTCCTCCTGTTTTGTTTCAACGGTTGTTGGGATGGCCTGCGACGATGTCAGATTTGGCGGATTTACAGCCTTCCACTGCGAAATGGTTGAAACAGATGTTGGAGCACGATGACCCGCGACTTTGATGATTCGTATTATGGTTGGAGTTTTCGGTGACGGTTCGTGCACGTCGGGCAGATGATACTTCTGCGCTTGTTGAGCCTTACAAGAATGTTATGTTGCCGGGAGTACATTCTGGGAAGCCAGTAACTTTTGAGAATCGCGAGGAGTATGTTAAGGCAATGATTCAATTTCATACTGGAGGTAGCGTTGAATCTCAGCTCGTTGAGTTCCGCGAAGGGTTCTTGGAGACTTGTGGGGTGAGTTTCTTGATGTTTTGGTGAACAGCCGTCTTATGTGGTTATTTAGGGCCCTGTGCTGGATCACTTGCTCCCTAATCAGCTTGAAATTATGTTGAAAGGGCGTGGTGGCGAAAAAGCAAATTTAAGGACTTGGAGACCGTAGCAAGATATAAGGAGCCATACCACAAAGATCATCCTGTCATAAGAGGTTCTGGTGAGTAGTCTCCTTCGTGTACAATGTAAATTGTTCCTAACAATTTCTCTAGGTCTGTGTTTCACGCTCTTCCCAACGACTTCAAATACAAGTTTTTGAAGTTTATGACAGGCACAGATACTATTCCACCTATTCGTGGCTTGAAGGAAGTTCAAATCGCAATTCAACCAAGTGGTAGTGGTGCAGCTGAAACAAATCGTCAAGATGGAGATAATACGGGCGTTCCTTTGGAACCTGGCAATCAGACGGGGGAATTGCTGGCTCTGACCAGGCTGCCCCTGTGGTAAATCCAGTTGCTCCACAAACTCCTACTCGTGGAAACAATCCAATGATGCCCATGCTACCACTTGACGGCTCTCCGCAATCTCAACAAGCTCAACAAGCATTTGCACGTCTTATTGGGATGATTGGTTCTCCTGGTGGCGCGAATCTCACAGGAATGCCTCAAATATCTGTTATTCCTCAACCTGGACTCAATCCTTCGAACCAACATTTCGACATGCAAGATGAAGTCACTGATGATTTTTCAGACTCAACCGACAGTAGCTCTGATATCGATCCCATGGACCAATTACTCGACGACGACTCTGAGGACGAGTTTGTGGCGGGAGTTTGAGTTGAGTTTCCAACAGGATCACAATCTTCAGGAACCAAATAATGGTGGAGCGAGTAATGTGGTTGTGAATGTTGGTTTTGTTCTGGATGAGAGAAACGAAGGAACTGGTTCGAATGCTGCAACTGCAATGGAATCTCCGACAGGTCCACATTTGACCCAAACAGATGAACCGCAGACACGTGGAACCAAACGAAGTCGCGAAGACGAGGATGAGGAAGAAGAAGTGGATGAATGGGAAACTGGCGTTGTCATGGATGAATCTTCAGAATCGGAAGCAGAAGCAGCACCTATTGAACACGATGAAAAGGGGAAAGGAAAGCAACCACTTCCGAAAAAGCGACGTATGGGTGGATCTTCGCCTGTTCGACGCGTGAAGCAAGATAACTGGAAACAAAGCGTTGTTCTTGACACTTCCTTGAACGAAACTGTGTTGGTGGAAAACGTGGATGAGCAGAGATTACCCGTGGCTCATACTTGTGCATATGTATTGGATTTACCAGCTTATCAAACTGTGGAGAAATTAATGGATCGGCTTGTGTTTGCTGTCGAGAACGCTGGAGAGTTTCATTTGGTGTAAGGGAATAAGCGATGAGGAGTTCATGTACAATCACGAGTTTAGTTCTATATCAATATTATGGGTCCTTTACTATATAATTCCAATATACTCAATTAGTTTATTATACTGAGTCTTCATTGCTTTGAGCTTGCTTCATCGCAGCGCGTTGTTCTTTGTTTGGGCGTTTCTTTTTCTTGGCTTGCTCTGAATTTGAATTTGAAGTTGAGGTAATTGGTGTCTCGGCAGGTACAGTGGGTGAAGCAATTGAAACTTCGGCCTTCTCCTTAGCTCGTTGTTTTGGGTTCTTGCGCTTCTTCTTCGCAGGCACTGAGCTGCCGTCTGGTTGTGTAGATGATGGTTCTCCAATTATTGGAGTGGCTATTACTTGCTCAATTGAGGCTGGTTTTGGTTTGATGTGTTCAGGTTTAGCGGTTGGCATTTCGATGGTTGCTGTAAGTCTGAAATCCGTTGGTGCAGATTTCGCTTCGAGTTTCTTCACTAATGGTCCACTTTTCTTCACTTGGTTCGGCCTTTGCTGTAGGAGTAGAAACGGTAGCTGCGGGATGTGCAACTGGCTTCTCAGTTACAGCAGGATTTGTTTTAGGGATTTGAGAGGGGTTATTCTCGTTTGATGCACTAGCATTAGCAGATTCGGTATGCGATGGAATTGTTCCACTTGATTCAGGAACTTGGTTTCACTTGATTGAGGTGCACCGCCCCTTCCAATTGTGTTACCAGAAAACCCACCACGATTTCCAAAACCTCCTCTTCCCCCACCACGACCTCCAAAGCCGCCTCTACCAGTTGCCCCAAATCCACCTCTCCCTGTAGCCCCACCAAATCCACCTCGACCACCTCCTCCGAACCCACCGCGACCACGCCCATACACCCGCATAACAAATTCAGCCCCTCGATAAACAGCGCCTCGTCCAAGCCAATACGCATACCGCTGCTTATGAAGTTCAAGTGCCCACTCCTTCTTTTTCCAGTACTCCTGAGTAAGTGCAGCAAGTGTGCACGGCATAGGACCGAGAGACGGAAGCTCACGAGCCTGTTCTGCAGCCGATTTTTGTGATTTGAGTTTCTTGGATAAGAGGGCTTTTCGTTGTTTTGAGCCTTTACGGGCCTTTGAATGGGGTGGTTTTGGTGGATCTAAGGGAATGGTTGTGATACGGTTCGACCAACGTGTTTCCTAACGTATACATGTAAGAATGTTTTCAATTTGTGGTGAGGTAGTAGCTTACAGGAGGGTATTGAGGGTGCAGAAGGATTCCAGGAGCTGCAAACCGTTCCCGTTTCAGTTCTTCCTCGTCGCTGTCCACTTCATAGATTCGAGGGTTTTGTTGAATGATTTCAGGTTCAGGTTCGTCTTGAAGTCTGACTGAGAGTATTGTTGAGTCAAAGAGGCGGAAGTCCATGTTCTCGTCGGTTGTGTCAGCGACTGGTTCATCGACGTCCATTGCATCTTGTTCTTCGTTCCGTGATCGCTTTCTTCGTCCCACTCGAATTGGAGGCCGAGAAGTTGTTCAAGGCGGCGCTCATCTTCTGTTGCCATTTTTGGATTGAACAAACAAAAAGAAAAGGAAGAGTTATTTACAATAGAGTTATAGTTAAAACGGGGCCCTTATATGGTGATAATACCTGGAAATATGGTCCACTATCTTTCCTTTTAGTTCCCTCATTTGCTTGTAAATTTCCCTCCATACAGCTTAATCAGTTTATTGAGTATGAATCAAATGAATAGACACCAGTAGGAGGAAATAAATGAAGAAATGAATAGAGATGTATCCACGAATTGAGGTTACTATCAAGTACAAGAATCCCGGTCAACGCTAAATTACAAACTACAGACGCAAACGATCCATACGATTCTTGATTGCATTCACATCAGTAGAAAGAGCCCCAACATCTCCATCAATACGACGAATGTAAGCAAACATGTCTTGAATCAACTCATTCTGCACATCCAACTTTGCCTGCATCTGTTCAAAGAGCGCCTCAAACTTTGCAGTTTGAGCATTAATCAAGGCAGGTGATACAGCTGGTTCATTCGATGTATTTGAGCGAGTGTTGTGATGGTCAGTTGGAAGAGGAATGGACGAGCGAGCCCAATCTCCGACGTTACCGCTACGTTCATAACCACGTTGCTCGTAACCACCTCGTTCGTAACCGTTGTTTGCGGCGGCGGCGGCACCGGTTGAGCCTGGGCGCGGAGGTGGCTCCCGCTCACTCACTCGGCGTCCGGGCTGCGCAGCGTCCAAGTCCGAGTTGGATCGGCGGCCAATTGCGGATGCACTTTGCGACGGCGTTGGCGATGTTGACCGGTTGAATTCGGAGGAGAGAACGTGTGATCCGACGGAGGATGCCGGGGGAGACATGGGAGACATTGGACGGTTGCGGTTTGATGTTGGCAGTGGCGTGTCATCGCCGAATGAGATGCTGCTCTGGTTGTTGCGGTTGGAGACTCGTACCATTCTTGTGAAGTGTTTGGGGGTGGTTTTGTTGAATCAATTTAATCAGATTAAATCAAGGAGAAAGAAATGGGATCACTTTTTTTATACAGAACGAACTCTTACAATGGACCTATTCCGTCCAGTACAAACTCAAGCTACTTTCGAAACTTCGACTCCAGGAAACAACCTCCTCAACTCTTCATACGCCCAATCTACAAAATCTTCCCGTGCTTCCTCGGGAACTACGACTATCTCCTTAATATCACCTTCCGCACTCTTTTCAGTATGAATGCATTCCTTACGATACTCTTCTTCATCTCCTATTAACAATTTCAGAAACAGACAAACTCCTTGTTCAATAGCATCGCGATGAGAATCAGGTAGTAATGTATACGTTGGCATCATGTTGCACAAGATCCTGTGAAGAAATGTTCATGAATTTACAGTTTACGGAAATAGTGAGTGCCTTACGTTTGAAATGGAACAGGTTTCACTGTAGAACAAGCCATTGAGTGAACAATATCTGATTCTGAAGGGAACGCATCAATGTCCAGGAATGGCGGTGGACTAGAGGGGGAAATTGAAGAGAATGGAGAAGATGGGGCAGTAGAGGGAAGACGGCTTTCTGGAGGAGTATATTGGATTTGCGATAAGGCGGAGGGAATAGTTGTAGTTGAGGAAAGTGAGTATCAGGAAGTATTGATTCGACTTGTGGCTGTTGATTCCGCGAAGAATGTGTTGTAGTGGTTAACGACATCTCCTTCTTTGGCACCAGTTCGACAGGTTGCTGACGAGAAAGAGAGCTTCGTTTTCGTTTCGACACTTGAGTAGCATCTTTAGTTGAAGGTTTGCAAGATTCTGACAAACTAGATTTCGTCTTGGAACCTCGGAAGGCTTTGACGGCTCGAATTTGACAGGATTCTTCTTGAAATGGCTATATTCTTCCTCGTCGTCTTCTTCGTCCAATTCGTCCCTGATTCGCTTAAAGGCTTGTTTCGCAGCTCGGCGTTCCGGCAAGAAGGGCGAAAAGGTGGTATTTCCGACATCATCCACCTGAAGTACTACTGTCGTCATTAATTCCGTTGTCAGCACCCTCATTTATACTATCCTCGTCAATGCTACTTTCACCAACAAAGTTTCGGACCACTGCATCATTGAACCATTTCACAAATTCCGCCTTCAATCCATCTGGAACCTTCATATTCGTTGGCGGGCGACCTCTTTCAAACAAGATTCCGCATTCCTTAGGTGATATGTCGCCTGAGTTGTGATTCAACTTGTGAATATGAATTTTCGGACTTGGTAGAGAATGCGAAGCATGAGTTCACGCTTTGAGTCTGCGTTTGCCATGTATGTTGGATTCGCATCCTTTGCAAGTGAGGCCCAAGGGTGCATGATGGCAACGGTTGACGGGTTTGACGGTTGGTCATCGGGGCTCTTTGAGTCGGTTTGCCGCGGTAAGGTTTGCAGCGCCGGGGAATCAGATGGTTTGTTTTGTTGTTCGAGAAGGGCTTTGAGGGTGGCGTTGGCGGTGCGTGACTCAGCGAGTTCCGCTTTCACCGCGGCGAGAGCGGCTTGAGCTTCGCGGAGTTGGGCACGGAGTTCAACGTTGCTTTCAAGCACAGATATATACTTGTGCTCGAGAGGGATGGTGGAGCTCATTAGGGCGGAGTTTGAATCGATGAAGTGTTCACCTTCTCAAACTTTCCAGAAACACCAAATCTATAATATTGAAACAATAACGGTTATACCAATCACGGCAGTAAAATTACGAATTTTCAATCAGTTTGCCTCCTTTCCTTACATTTCGACTTCACTTGAGGTTAATCTTTATTTATCTTCAAACCGGTTTACACTCGTGTCTATTTAAATGCCACTTTGATTTAACGTGATCCCACAGTTACAGCAGACAGCCATTTGCGAGGATAACTGTTGATCCAACTTTTCAACAGCAACAGCAACATCTGCAGCATGTTTCAAGCAGACACGGTTTTCAACATGAGTATTTCGTGTATCTTTACGGAAAAATCCCTGCCCACAATTATCACATGTGAATGGCTTGATCTTTGTGTGTTCACGTTCAATGTGCTCCCGAAGTTTGAATGCCCACGTGAACGAAGCTGGACAGTACAAGCAGGACTTGAGTGGCCTTTTGGAATGCGCGTATTTGTGACGATCAAAAGCCTGCCGTATGGTGGGTCAGATGGAATGGTAGTCAAGGGTTTGTGACTTACACCAGACGAGTAAAAGACTTCCGGACATTTTGGGCACATTAAACCATTTGGGAAATCAACTACGTTATTCTTTTTGCATGCTGTCTCGTGGAATCGACGTAGATTGTGTGCAGCGAACCGAGCTGGACATAAGCTGCACACAAACGGCTGTACCATTTACAGTAAGTTATAGACAATGGCAGTAAATTTATTCTTACTTTAGGATCTTCTAGATTCACGGGGCTGTGTTGAGAACGGGGCCATTGAGGAACGGGGTTGTCGGGAGCAACGGGGCTTTCTTCAGTTTTTTGAGTTTGGGATGCAAATGTTTCTTCTCGTGACTTCGAAGAGACCCCAGGAACGTAAAGGTTAGACCACATTTTTTGCATTTATATGGCTTTTCTCCCGTGTGAAGCCTTCGGTGCTCGCGAAAACCCTGTTGGAGTGCAATTTTAACATATTATTTGACCCCACCAAAACACACTTACTCTTAGAGATAAGAACACCTTCTGGCAAACCTCAAATAATTGGACCAACTCGTTTTTCTTTCTTTGGTTTACACGCCCGTATTACTGATATGCTTCGCTGCAACAGCGCGTCAACATCATCGTCACTCGCCAGTGATTCCACGTCAACCAGTGAATCATTATCGCCTTCAATCTCATTTTCATTTCGTCATCTCCATAGTCCGTCGCTAAGTCGTCATCATCTGACAAGATTCCGTTTTCCGACCCGCCATAATCAGTCGCCTCGTCCGCGACATCCACCAAACCAAGAGCAGCTCTCTCTCCGGAATATAATCCCGTCAAATCAAACGACCAGCCCGCCCACGCGTCTTGTGTGGAACCTCGGGTTGACTCTCGTCTGCTGCGGGGAGTATATCCGATTCAGCCCCCGCCGCGACGCGAAAATTATGGAGCTCTTGTATGGGTTTTTGAAAGAAACTTTTAGGCCACAGAAGGGAAGGCTTCGAGTCCGCGTTTGACAGCACTGCGAGTGCTATGATTTCTTTTCATTGATAAATCCAGCAAATAAATTAAAACTAGGAGCAAGTAGTTATTCTTTTATACACAATTATGTCGACTTAGATGCCACTGAGACTTCAACAAAGTGCGGCAACTTCTCCAAATGCGAGTCTAAAGAGTTTCTTGTAGGACCACTCCCGCTTACACTTTCAAACGCTCCAACAGTCTGTGCCCTCAAACAAACTTCTTAGTTTACATGGTCATCACGCTCATATCTCTTGAAATATCCCTTTCCACAAAACGAGCAGGAATATGGGTGACCCTTTTTGTGCATCCTTTGGAAGTGGGCACTCAATCTACACAGAAATTTGAACGAGGCTGACATTCTGAACATTCAAAAGCCGCTTGTTGGAGGGTGAAAGAGGATTCCTGAGGTTTGGATTTCGGTCTCCTTTGGCACGACAGGCTGAAACACGCGCGTCTAAGTTCGCGTCTTAGTAAAGAGCTCAATAGAAAAAAGCGTTTCTTACGATATCCTTTGGTTTGGTTTGTCGTATTGAATGTTGCGGCGCATTACTCTTTTTACAACCGCGTTTTTCGTGTTTCACCATGATATCTCGTACAGAAACTGTTTCGAGCACGTCTTGCATTTGAAGGGTTTCTTTTCCGTGTGAACAAACTGATGCTGTTCGTACCCTAACCAATATGTTTTGCCATTTAGGCTCGTGCACAATAGAAAAGGATAACTTACGATCTTGCTCTTAAATACACGCGGACACAATTTGCAAGTAAGCAGATTGGTCGGACCAGACTTTGACTGTAGCTGTACAGTTTCGTTGACGTGCGAGCTTGACGCCACAGGGCTCACGCATTCAAGGATGCGGAAAATAGCTCACTTTCAGACTCGGTATCTTCATCGCCATAATCCGTCGCGAGGTCGTCGTCGATATCATGAGATAACAAGGTTTCTTGTTCGGATTCGCAGTAGTCAGTCGCCTCGTCCTCCACATCTTCCAGACTAAGAATGCCCTCTCTGCGATAGAAACTCATGTGAATTGAAAGAGGGCTCTGCGCCCAGTTTCAAGAATCTAATATGACCCGTCGCTGCCATCGTCTCTACTTCAGCAGCCTCAACGCTCGGATTCGGGTATGACTCAGCAAAAATTGGTAAGGATGTGGTAGTATAGGTCGGTGAAGACGCGTTGAAATTGTTGCGAAGGGCGACGCTTTGAAGTGACAATACTTCTGGATTTATTGAATGCCATCTATGCTGACTGAGAAGCCCCTACAATTGAGCTCTCCATTTCCATTTTTCTTTCCACTTCAATCAAATCTTCCACATTCCCAGCTTGCAAACAAATAAGTTGTTCCTTATGTTTGGTGAGGACGCGTTGTTGCTTGAATTTCATCCCACATACAGAACAAATGAACTTGCCGACTTTAACATGCGCTTTTTCAAAATGAATTTTAAGTCTGATGGCCATTCGTAGTTGGCTGGACACTGTGTACACGAATGCCCTGGTTTTGATGAGTGGTAGCTGTATTCGTGTCTTCTCCGTGCCTACATTCGTTGATTCATATAGAGCAATTTGCGAAAGAAGAAATTACCATCAACGACGTGAAGGATTGTGTACAAATTGGACATGTAAGTGGTGCTATTGGACGATTATCCAAGGAATGGTGTTGTACGTGCTTGAATAGAATCCTTTGAGTCGCAAATTGTTGAAGACACGTTTCACATTGAAAAGGAATCCCTGTTGTATGAACATATTGGTGGTTTTTGAAACCCTTGTAAGATTTAGACGATAAGCAAGTACAAGAAAGCTCCCTCACTCTCTCCGTTTTGAATATTTTGAGGCATACTTGACAGGTCAGGTTTGTGGGTGAAGTTGCAAGACTGTTGTCTCAACAATACTCTCCCTTTTCACATCATTTGAGGAGGCAGCGTGTGCTTCCAAATCAGAATCCGTGTCTTCATCGCCATAGTCTGTTGCCATGTCATCATCGTCGTCGCCATGCTGATACGGTTCCTTGTTCGGACTCGGCATAGTCAGTTGCTTCATCTTCCACATCGCTTAGACCAAGCACACTCTTCTCCTCAGAATTCATTCCATCTGGTTTAACAGACTGGCCCAAACACGCGTCTGGAGCAACCGACGACGGTTCAATCTTAACAGCAAGCTCAACGGCAGCCTGCGACGCGAACGTGGCGCTCGAGTCAGGACGCGCTTGCTCGATTCGAGAAGTAGAATTTGAGGTATTTCCAAAGGCGTTGGATGCGATGAGACTGTGTGGCTTTTTGGTTTCGGTGGATTCATTCATTTGAATCAGAATAAAACAACAAGTAACAACAAGTCTATTCAGCAATCACACCAGAAGCACAATGATGTCGACGCAATTCCTGCTTCGATGACAAAAGAAAGCCACACAATGTACACATAAAGGGAGAAACATTGTGCGTCAACAAATGAATCCTGAAAGCAGTAGGAAACGAATGTAGAACGCGACAGTACGGACACTTTCTAAACTCTTTACGCCAGCACAAATGTGGTTTGCGAGTGACGTAGCTGTTTTGAACTTTTTCGGACAGTTGGGACAAGCTAGGGTCTTTTCTTCATCGCAACGATTTGGACGTGAAGAAGAGCTCGACTCAGGTCGATTAATCTTTGCGGCAGTTAACCAGTACCATCCATTTATCAAGTGAGCGCGTTGTGAGTCTGTCCAGCTGTGCACTTCCATAATGTGTTGATCCAATTGATTCCTGAGAATGAGGAAGCCAGGACACAGCTTGCAAGAAAGATATTCTTCTGAATCAGAGTTTGATATAGATTTACTGATTTCGTCGATTGTTGAAGATGTCGTTGGGGTTGGTGGATGATTGATGAGGCTGCTGTCAATACTCTTGGCAATAGAATCTTCTGAACGAGCGTCCCATCCATCATCATCGCCATAATCTGTCGCGATTTCATCGTCATCAACATGGCTCTGTGTCCCAGTGTATTCGCTGGCTTCGTCGTCCACTTCAAGACCGTCTTCACAGTTGCTTGTTGCTGACCAAACATCCGAGGGAGTATCCAATGCCAAATTACGTGATTCATGTATAATGTCATCTGGTGGATAAAAGTGATTGTGAATCTGAATCAGGCATTCTGACATTCTTCTCGAATCTCTTTTCATCCTTCCAGTTTCTAATCCTAAATACCGCAGAACACCAACTCCCACCAACCAACCACGCACCCACTTACGATGGCACACCAGCCCACCACACTCGACAGTCTTCCCGAGAAGTTCTTGAGCACATCTTTTCGTTTCTTCGATCGAAGGCGCGCAGCAACACCGCCGCCTCAGCCGCCGCTTCTCGTCCGTGCTTTCGTCGTCTGCGTTTCTGCGATCGCTTCTTCGGCGAAACTGTTCGGCCTCTGATTGGCTGGCCTCAGAACCAACCGCCGCGGATCGTTCCTTCTTTTCGAATTGGCCACACAATCTCAAACGCGCATTTGCTGAGATTGCGTCGCCCTCAAAGCTGCACATTGGATTCAGTCGCTGTGAACTGTCTGGCGCGATTCCGGATGAGATTGGCGCATTGCTGAACTTGCTTTCGCTCTGCTTGGACCATAATGAACTTGCTGGCTCGCTGCCGCCTTCCTTGTCACTGCTCTCAAACTTGAAGTCTCTCAACTGCTCTAATAATGACATTGAAGGTCCTATCCCTGTCGAAATTGGGAACCTGGTCTCCCTGAATACCTATACCTCGAACAAAATAGGCTCTCCGGCCCATCCCTGCCTCAATTGGAAATCTATCCAGCCTCAAAAAGTTGATGCTCACTCAAAATTGCTTGTCTGGTTCCATTCCTCCAGAAATTGGTGCCCTGTCACGGTTAAATACTCTCTCCCTCAGTCACAATTTCCTCACTGGTCCTATTCCTCCGGAAATTGGTCTCCTAGAGTCTCTGCAGTTTTGTAAACTCTCATTCAATAATCTGACTGGCTCTATTCCTCCTGAAATCGGGAGGCTTGTGCGTTTACATGGTACTGTATTTATGAGTGAATTGTGGAGTCAGTTATACAGCGAGTTTACGAAATGTGGAACGAGGTCACGAGCGGAACTCGTTGCCTTCATGCAAGGCCACTGAGAGAGTGAGCGCAGCGAACAGTCTTTTGCGACGCGAACTGTGGATCGAGTTTACAACTTTTGAAGCGAGGTCACGAGCGGAACTCTTTGCTGTAATCTTTCAATTCAATATCACTAAGGCAGGTGATGGAGTGAATACAGTGAATACAGCGAACATCCTGCCAAACCAGATAACAACAACAGGAACATAATTTTAACCAATGCGCCACACAGGTCTCTACGTGAACCATAATAATCTTACTGGTCCCATCCCTGCCAAAATAGGCAACCTGGTGAATCTGTGGCAATTCAACGTGTCGCGAAACCAACTAAGTGGGTCCGTGCCGAACGAAATCAAGAATTTCGTTCACCTAAATTACCTGAATTTGTCGGAAAACGAGTATTTAGACAAGGTAGTTCACGAGGATATGAAGCAGAATCAGGCAGCATGGAGATTTTTGAATGAGCAAGGCTTTGTTGTTCCTTGATTTACTTTTTGTTAAAGGAATATCATATTATATAGAATGTAAATACTTATATAGTGACTTGAGATCAAGATGGCCGAAAGAGTTCCGGTTCAACCCGAAGAAAAAAGAAGCACCAGAAAATGAAGACCGCCGTTATTGTGTCAGCCGTCCGAACGCCCGTCGGATCGTTTGGAAAGAAGCTCGCAAAGTTGACCGCGCCGCAACTTGGATCGATTGGTTTGTCTGTTTAGTTTGTGATTCGGCCAAAAGAAGTGGCGCGCTGACCCTTCCCCCAACTCTGGTTACAGCCATCAAAGGCGCGATTGCCAAATCCGGTCTTTCTGCTTCGAAAGTGGAAGAAGTGTTGATGGGAAATGTAGTGTCCGCGGGCGTGGGCCAGTCTCCAGCGAGACAGGCTGCCCTTGGAGCCGGGTGTCCTGAATCAACCGAGGCTGTCACTATCAACAAGGTCTGCGCGTCTGGGCTCAAGGCAATCGTATTTGGTGCCATGAATGTCCAGCTTGGACTTCGTAAGGCTGTTGTTGCGGGTGGAATGGAGAGCATGTCGAACGTGCCTTTCTACTTCCCTAGAAACGCTGCTTACGGACACCAGACTGCTCAAGATGGTATCATCAAGGATGGTCTTTGGGATGTGTACAACAATGTCCACATGGGTATGTTCCAGTCATATTATTCCTTCGCTTCGAACCATAACAACTACAATTAACACAGGTAACTGTGCCGAAGAGACTGCGCTGAATTCGGTCTTACCCGTGAGATTCAGGACGCTCATGCTATCGAGTCATACACTCGCTCTGCCAACGCGTGGAAGAACGGTGCTTTCAAGGAGGAAATCGTTCCTGTTATTTTGAAGGACAAGAAGAAGGGTGAAATTGTCATTGATGAGGACGAAGAGTACAAGAATGTCAACTTTGACAAGGTGAATATATGCAGAAGCAATTCGCAGAGTGTTGAGCGTAGCGAATGAGAAACAGATGTTAACTGAGGGTGAGTGTGGAGCACGTCACTTCCAAATTGAAGCTGGAGAGTACAAATGTAGAATAGTTATGATCGTAAGCGAAACCTGCAATCAGCACAATGCTTTCAAATGAATATGTTATATACGTTAACACCATTTCCCCACAGGTCCCACAACTCTCTGCCGCCTTTGTCAAGGGCGGAACCGTCACCGCCGCCAACTCCTCCACCTTGAACGACGGAGCCTCCGCCGTCCTCATCATGTCCGAAGAAGCCGCAAAGGCCGAAAACCTTACCCCACTCGCTCGTATCGTTTCCTACGCCGACGCAGCAACCTCTCCAAAGAAGTTCACCATCGCTCCATCCCTCGCCATCCCTATCGCCCTTGAACGTGCGGGTCTCACTGTCAAGGACATTTCGCTCTTTGAAATCAACGAGGCTTTCAGTGTTGTTGTTCGTGCCAATGAAAAGATTTTGGGATTGGATCCAAAGAAAGTGAATGTGAATGGAGGTGGTGTTTCGTTGGGTCATCCAATTGGGTATGTTTCCTTTCCCATTTTTATTACTTGTTTGACGACAGTATTTTCGTGTTACTGATTCTGTTAACAATTAGTTCTTCTGGATCGCGTATCGTTGTTTCTTTGGTCCACATGCTCAAGAAGGGTCAGTTTGGTGTCGCTGGTATTTGTAACGGAGGCGGTGCCGCCTCTGCTATTGTTATTGAACGTCTTTAATTTGGTTGTTGTTGATCAATAAGACTATCCTTCTTCCTTAAAAAAACTTAGAGGTTCGTTAATGACAGATATAGATTCATAAATTAGTATGTTAGAATACTATTTCTCCGTAGTTAGAGGAACATTTCTCAAGTTTACCCAACCAATTTGGAAACATTTTGGAAACTGTGCATGAGGTATGTCAGAAGTCCGCCTCATAACCCTAACCTGAGTCCGCCTTGACCTAGGCCTTGACCAGCCTGTCCTCCATATTCAGCTTTCACAACATCACAACTAACTGGAAACTTTAGTTATTTTCTTCCACATCTTCCATCTGGCTGGTAAGACCTCTCCTTGACAGCTTCAGTGCGCAGTTCCATCCACCTCTAACAATACACACTTGAAACCAGGCACGTCGATCAAGCAATCCGGAGCGAAGAAGACCGAGTCGTAGTCATCCGGTTCGGCCATGATTGGGACCCAACTTGTGTGCAGATGGACGAAGTGCTCTACAAATGCGCTGAACGACTTCGAAACTTTGCAGTTATTTATCTTGCGGATACTACGGAGGTACCGGATTTCAACAGCATGTATGAAATTTACGATCCTTGCACTGTTATGTTCTTTTACAGGAATAAGCATATGTGAGTTTGTTTGATTTGGGAATGTGGCTGAGCTAATGTGGACATTATTGGCAGCATGGTCGATTTGGGAACTGGTAACAACAACAAGATTAATTGGGCGATAGATGATACACAGAATTCATTGATATTGTGTAAGTGTTTGGCTGATTCATTCTTTCAGTACTAATCGTTCATTTCAGAGAAACGGTATTCCAGGGAGCAAGGAAGGGCCGTGGTCTTGTAGTTTCGCCCAAGGGAAGTAATGTTTATATCATTGAAGTTCAAACAGAAGCTAATGAAAACGCTAGATTACTCGACGAAATACAAGTATTAACCTTTCAATCGTGGAATAAATATGCATCAATAATATATTTTTATTGAATAGGGTCATTTGGAACTCTGTACGAATCATATACATACTCGGATCACAACACTCAATACTTTATTGGTTATGGAATAGAATTGTTTTATTTATTTATCAGTTCCATTTGTCAATATCAACCTATTTCAGACAGCCTTTGCACCAGCAACAAACCGTTCAACCTTTCCGTGATCCTTAACCCCCTTTGAGCCTCAACTCCACTCGAAACATCGACAGCCCCAGGCCCAATCAAAGCAACGCCTTCCCAACATTCTCTGAATCCAACCCTCCAGCAACCCAAATCGGAACCCCACATCCCTTCACAAGACTCTTGGCCAGCTCCCAATCAAACGTAACCCCACTACCACCTTGCTGCTCAAGCCCCTTAACACCTGTATCCAACAACGCAGCGGCAAGGACTCCATTTCCTCTCTCAATCTGCGCAAGAACAGATATAGCCGTGTCACCCTTATGAACATGGAAGGCTTTGATCACAGGAACGCAAATCAGGGGAGCAAGAAGAGCAGGGTCTTCCGAACCGTGGAATTGAACCATATCGAGTCCAGTCTCACGAACGATCGCGTTGATTTCTTCAAATGGAGTGTTACTAAACACTCCGACAAAGAGGGGTGTGTTTGAGGATGAGGTCGCAATGTGGGTTTTGAGCGCAGTGTGGGAACGTGTGTACCATTCTTGGGTGCTGCAGAGGGGTGGACGGGCTGGGAGAGTGAATTTTTGGCGAGGAGTTGATTGAGTCAAGGTATCAATGATTTCTTTTGCTTTGGCGGGGGTGACTTGACGTGGGGAAGGGGCGAAAATAAGGCCAATGAAGTTGGCACCGGATTTGGCGGCGATTTGGGCGTCAGAGACGTTTGTTATGCCGCAGACTTTGACGAGAGTCTTTTCTGGGGCGGATGGAGTAGATGAGGGCGTCGAAACAATGTCCATTGGTGTGGGGAGACCAATCAAGTCGCGGATGAAAAGACGCTTGTCTTTTGATTTCATCAAGTGTTCACCGACGAGGACTCCGGCGGCTCCACTAGCAACATACTTCTCAACATCACTGCGACCGGTGATTCCACTCAAGGCAATCAAGATAGTGTCCTTTGGAACCATAGACGCCAAAGTCGAAGTTCTTGACATGTCAACAGTGAACGTATGCTATCCAATGCATTAATAAATGTGCATTGTGTCAAACGACATTTTGGAAAGTACTCACCAAATCACGGTTGTTCACACCAATGATTTTTGCTCCAACATCAACAGCAATCCTCATCTCTTCAGCATTCGCAACCTCCACAAGCGGTTCCATGCCAAGTGCTCTCGAAACATCAATCAACCCCTTCAACACACCATCACCCAACAAAATAGCAACAATCAACAAAACAGTATCCGCGCCAGCCAATCTCGCCTCATAAATTTGATATTCGTCGACAACGAAATCCTTACGAAGAATTGCAGGTCTGTTCTCCAAATCATCAACGGCTGCACGTGCAAGCTTCATATCCTGCAGAGTGCCCTTAAACCAAGTTGGTTCAGTCAACACAGAGATCGCAGACGCTCCACTCGTGGCATACAAAAGCGCCTGAGACGGCGCATGCGTGTCCATGTCAATGGGACCCTTTGACGGTGAGGCGCGCTTAATTTCCGCAAGGACAGCGACATTTGGAGCTGCCGCAAGGAGACGTTTCCCAAAATCAATCTGCTTTGGGGCGAGACCGAGCGACAACGCGGTTTGAAGATCTTTGAGGGAGTGGCCTGGGAGTTTAACAGTTTCCTCGACGTCTCTGAGACGCTGTTCTGCGATTGTTTCGAGGATTGTCTTCTTGTGTGGGGCGGAGGTTGGAGCTGGGGAAGCGATGGAGGGGTGGTTGTGTTCAAGCTCAGTTCCGGTTGAGTTGAGTTTGGAGATTTTGGAGAGGGGATTCCGGAGCCGACAGCGCCGAGGCGTTTACGTTGGCTTTTGGGAGTTGCAACGTAGATTGGCCTTTGATATTTTTAAGGTTTTTAGAGGTGAGCTTGTATAATAGGGATGGCTTACTTCTCAACCATGGTTTCCCAGAGACCTCCTTCCCAGCTCAAAAAGTTGGCGATCAAGCGGTTTCCTTCCTCACTCGCGATCGATTCGGGGTGATATTGCACACCCTCCATAACAAATGTCTTGTGACGAACACCCATCACAACTCCAGATGGAGTGGTACTCGTGATTTCAAGACAATCTGGCAAAGTGTTCTTGTCACCTGTTTCCGAGTCGAGGGTTAAGATCAAGGTCCAAGAATGACGTCATATATCAAATAGCTCACCAGCAAGAGAGTGGTAACGAGTGACTTCAATGCCCTGACTAACGCCTTTGTACAATCCCTTTCCATCGTGCTTGACTGGAGAAGTCTTTCCGTGGACAATCTCGCCTGCAAACTTGACTGTTCCGCCATAGCATTCAAACATTGCCTGCTCTCCCAAACAGACTCCGAGGATAGGAACCTTTCCGCCAAACTCCTTAATGACTGCCATAGAGATTCCAGCATCTCTTGGGTGTCCAGGACCTGATGCAAACGGGTAAGTAATCGAGTAGGGTAGATAAACTAGAACGGACCTGGAGAAATGACGATGTTCTTTGGGTTCAAGGCCTTGAGCTGTTCCAGAGTGATTTCATCATTACGGAAGACTTCGACGTCGGCACCGAGCTGGGACAGGACGCCGTACACGTTCCAGGTGAAGGAGTCGTAGTTGTCGATCTGGCGATCCGTTGAAGCGGAAGAAAGATGCCAAACAATGTGAGTACAGACATTAAGCTACACGGATCGCGTTACCATGATGGTCTTGCCACTGTGGGCAGCTGTCGAGGCAACAGTCATTGTTGGTGATGTTTTTTGTGTGAATCACTGGCGAAAGAAACCAAGGCTGCAGCCAACTCTAGCGGTCATTTATTAAATCGAATTGCTTGTATTCATGTCTCCCAGTTTGTATGTTGCGTGCATCAATAGATTGCCGCATGAGTCCTCGACCCACACCTTCTTCAACTCAGAATTCCCTTCACAACCACTCTCGAACCAACTAAAATAGGCCGCACGAGGTTATAAGAATATGTTTGAATGAATTGAAAGGGTTCCAGTTGACTTTCAAGGTGCGTGGATGCAATAGTCGCAAGGAGAGTGCCAGGAACAATGCATCCCTTGTAGCCCTCCCATAGAGCATAATCCTTGTCATAGTGTACCATGTGAGCATTATATGTCAAAGCAGAGTATTGAAATACGTGAACTGGCGAGAGGGATGCTGGTGCTCCCACATTGACGTCCAGTTCACCCTCCTCCCTTCCTCCTCAGCCGATTCCACATCCGGATACGCCAAACATCGCTCGTCTGTGAGAAACGGCGTATCTTTGTCCTTCGCAAAGTAGTTTCGCTGCACCCACACGAATGGCGTCGCACCAACAACCTTCTCCTTCAAAATGGACGAAACCTGGCGCATCTCTGATTGCAGCACCAGACTTTGCGGCGCCGCTGTTTGCCAGGCAACGGATCCTTTTACGAGAAGGCGGCGGCGGCGAGGCGGAAGCTCGGACGCGAACGACGACGGAAGGTGGTCCGAGAAGTAGCCATCGCGAGACAGGGCACGCGGTCGGTTGCACAGCGCCAGATTAAAGAGCGTTGGAAGCGGTGTTTTGGATGCGTGTTGCACTTGGGTGATCTCAGAGAGGAGGGATCGCAACAGGTGGATCTGCGTCTGATCAACGACAGCTTGATGTGCGGATGGAAGCATCTTTTTTGGACAGACAAGGTGAGTTACTCCCTCCTTCCATCGTCATGGCCGTAACCTAATTAGTGCGCACTCAGGAGTCAGAATGAAGTCAACCAAAGACTTCTTGGTTCTTGATCCTGCATAAGCCACCGAGGATCTGCCAAGAAACGATACAAGCCTCAAACACAACATCACATCCGTCGCTGCTGTTTTGCGGCGAAGAAGAGAACATGGACTACCAGCAGCATAACTTCACCAAACAGATTCCTATCTTGTAATGCAATTGCTTCAAGCGGTGGGATGTTGATGCTCTCGTCCAGGTGGCGCTGAATTTAAAATTCAACGTTTTTTGTCACGTGCCAAGTTGGCGTCAAATTTTCGCTCAACTTGAAACATCCTCGCGTGCACGACTCCTGAGCGGCGGAGGGTACGGCACACCCGAGGGCCAAAGGAGGACGTTACTGAAATTAAAAACAATAAATCCATGTTTTCATTTTTAAGTTGGATCATATATAGAATACGATAAAGTGATTGGGAAAACAATAAATGATTATATATCAACAATTATAAATATAGGTGCGCGAAATCACTGAAGACTTTGTTAATGGTTCGTTGTTTGCCATGAATGAATCCACAAGTCTTCCGCCAGGAACATCTGTGCGCTTTCAACGAAATGCTTTTACCGTCTTGCAAGAGTGTACTGAAGCGTACATGACGTGTTTTTTTGAAGATGCTAATCTGTTGGCAATCCATGCTAAGCGTGTAACTTTGATGCGACAAGACACAACTTTTGTGTCGTCTTCGACATGAAATGTAAATGAATTTAAATAAAGAATTTGATGTACAATCCATTCTCGGCTTTGCAGCTTTGTGCAACAGAACAATGACAACGTTCAACGTCTTGTTTGTATTAACGTGGACGCGAGGAAAAGTGGATAACAACTGCAAGAACATATGAAACTGGTTGGATCGCATAGAAGTGAGGCAGGGCCTTGACGGGAAGGCAGGAAGGGGGACGTTGGCGGGCTGGCGGGCTGGCGGAAAAGGAGCGGAAGCTGGTATAAAGGTGAATGCAATTACAGAAAAAAGTTGCCACTGCTCACACTTGGTGTCAGTGGACATTGTTGCGAAAATGCTTGTGGTGCTCACACTTGGTGTCATCATTATGCAATTGACAGAATCAAAGAATCTTCTACTGCTCACACTTGGTGTCAGTGGATTGATTATTTGGTTGTAGATAGTCATATATATATTAAATAAAGAAGGAAAATAATCTCAAGAGTCATTTATAATGTTGCAGTTGCAAAGTGAAAAAAAGTATGGAATGAAACAAAACAGACGCGTCTTAGTCAAAGTCTGCATCTAGATTGTCTTCAGCTTCATTGTAAAGTTGATTTGTGTAATCATCAAGGTCTTCAACATTGTTGAATTCTGTGTCAGTATCGTCAAAGACATTTATCCAGTCATGAGATAATTGACTGATAGTTGATGGGTCAGGGTGGGGTACAAGTATGACCGTCTTCAGGTAAAAATGGGGAAAATCCTTGCTGAGCTAGATGAGCTGGCACTGGACCTTGATATGTTCGCTGTCGCCTTTTGAATTTCATGGGAGATTCTTCAGGAGGGAATGTTGGGTTGGTCACGGTAGACAATTGGATAAGTCGATCGTCTTCATCAATAACATAATCCTTGGGTTGACAGGAATCAAATTCTTGGTCAGATATGGCTCGTAGGAGCATCAGGCTGCGGAGTTCCCGTACTCGAGAAATCAGAACATAAAATCCACCAGCGTCAAGAGAAAAGTCCTGATGGAGTTTTGGGAATTCACGTTTTGATACACTGAAAGGAGCCAGTAACAGTCGAGGCAAGGTGAGTCCTTGTACACGATAATCTGTTAGACAGAACGCAGGAGTGAATCCAAGTTGGGTAATACGAAAATTGGCTGTCTTTCCACACATCTTGATAGCATCACTTGTCTGAGATTCAGCCATCACTGGAAAGATTCCTGGACCAAAGCCTACATCATGGTCATTATCTGGAATACGCACAAGCACATATTCAGGCATTTCAGAACTCCGCTGGAAAACTGAACCATCAACGCGGACAAATTCCGCAAAAGTTGTTGTAGAAGCCCAGTGAATAGATACTATTTTCCCAAGTGTTCCGTTGGCAAGGCCCGCAGGAACACAGCTATTGGAACTTAAGCAGACATCCATGCCAACATAAATATCTAAGATGGGACTCAGGCGCTTGCCTTTCTCGTCCCCAAGTGTGTAAATGTAACGAACCATATCAGGTGTCAAGGGAAGTGGGGGCTTCATTTTGTTCCGCGGTTTCACCGAAGCAAGCTTGGCCACCAAACGAAAAGTTGGATTTGAGACTGGACTGATGATGGGAACGTGCCTTGATGAAGCTATCATTGTAGCTTCTGCGGATGATGTTGGATCCAGTACAAACAAGAGCAGGATGAGAGTCAGTGTTGAATTCCGCCCATTTTTCTGTTGACTGGACTTGAGAGTTGAGAGCGGCTCGAAACGCTGTGGAGTATAAACCAACACGAGCATTAGACAAGTGGTACCCAAACAGAGGATCGGTAACAAATCGCATGGATTCAGTCAAATAGTAGCAAGAAGTGAATGACATGTAAACATCATATGCCTTCTTCTTGCGATAATATGCCTCTTTTTGGGAATCAGAAGCATTCTGGCTGACATTCGTTGGAGGAACAAACAGGTATTCATCTTTGACAGGCCGCTTTTGGAACACATCCCCCAGCAACATTACAGCAAGACCTCCAAAATAGACATTATCTTCATCAGAAACTTGTTTGACAGTGTTGAAGGCCTTATTCAGCTTAAAGAAACTGTCTTGCCCTATCATGAAGGCCTCATCCATAACCAACAACTCCACAGCTTCCCACTGTTTATGATGTTCGGGTAAAAACTGCATTCCTTGAGAGAACCTTCCAACACGATGCATTGTTTCGCCCCCTATTCCACTGGCTGCTATACCTGATGGGGCCATTTTCTTGATGGCTGTGGGCCTGTTATACAACCTTGCCAATTCCATCAAGGCGTTCACAATACGAGTTTTACCAACTCCTCCTCCACCTGCTACAATACTGCGTGGTGGTGTCTCTGATGAAGTGGGCTCAATGAATCGTGAGACTAGGTATGAACCGTATGTGGCGAAAACGGCATGTTGCTTCAAATTTAAGTTGAATTTCTTGGAGACTTCAGCAACAGTTGGATACATTCCGAGAGTCTTGGCCATGTCATCAACAGTTGGTTTGGAATAGTGAAGGTTCACAATTACATCGGATAACTTTGGCAGGAGAGACACTGATGCAATGGGAAACCGATTTGTAGGAACATGCATAGATGGGCCAGGAGTTTCTGGAATCTGAGCCAGAGGATGCCCCTTGTACTTTTTCAAGACTTGTTTCATTGCTTTCAAGGAATGAATAGCAGGTGCATGTGAAGAAGCTTTGTCCAAGTGAATGTGGTTGGGAGAACGAGTAAAATTGGTGAAGCGAGATACTTCAGAAAAAGTGTTGTTGGCACTTTCACAATCCAAGTTGCAATAGATGGATGAGAACATTTCACTATCATATTCTACAGGCTCAAAGTCATCGTTGTCAGCATCCATATATGCATCACTGGCGTCTTTGGGCTCCTGAAGAAAATAGGGGATCTTGGAGCCTTTCTTCATCGGGTTCGTCATCACCATACAGATCGTCAGGGTCAATGTAGCCATCAACTCTCTTCTTGGTAACCTGTTGTTTTGCAATCACCTATGTTGTTGATGTGAGAGTTAGAAATGTGCTCTAGCTATTATATTAAATGCTAACCTTTGACAAGTGCCAATTATCAAGGTTGTCAATGAAGCGGATTGTTGCAGCATTTTGGTGCGGTACCCACGAAGTATAAAAGGGAATGACAGAGTTGGATGAATTTGTTGTGAAAAACATGTCCAATGATCGCCAGGGATATTGAAGCAACAATATGGACCTTGCGCGGCGTTCAATCAAGTTTGGTTCAGTGTCAGCAGATGAGGGAATGCGTGGACCAATTAAATTGGGGACTCGAGGTTTTGGTAAATAACGCAGCTGATGTGTAAGAAACTGTGGATGCGTAGGAGCTAAAGGAAGTCGCATTGTAGGTATTGTTTCTGCTGTCAAGAACAAAGGTGGCTGGGTCACTGGAATAGAGAGACTGGGACTAAAGGCTTGACTTTCAGACTGCATACCATCCACTTGAACAGAAGAATCCATTGATTGTGGGCAGTAAAGTTGTTCACCCTCATCTTCTGAGACATCTGCCATCCATCCATTTTCAGCATCATCTCCGTCTACTTCGGGGAGCTCCTCATTGTCATCCACATCAGAACTCACACCCTCTTCCATTTCTTCATGTGACCTATTTGATGTGTATATGAGTTTTACAACGTTACATTTTCAGTTTTTGAAATCACCTTTTATGGGCACCCGTTTTAGAGATCAATACTTTCTCATAATGCTGATCAAAGAGTCTCAAGCAACACTGTTCCAAGACAGGTGGACGATGCATATAATCGAAAAAATGTCCAACAGTGAATTTCCTGGAATTTGCATCATAGGACAGGCTCATATTTATCTCAGTTTGTGCTGATTGGAACATATCAAGTCCTTGACATAGTAGGAGGGGTTTAAAGTCACAACTGAAATGACCAGACGTATGCGTTGTTAAAAACAAAGCAGCCAGTGAGGAAGATACCTCCATCATGTTGGATTCCATTGACATCAATGACATGAGACGTCGTAATCCGCGACGATATGGCTCTAAGTCAGGATCTTCGTTTGCTATCCGTTTCTGATACCGGGTGGCAATTGCAGCTAGAGCAGCAACTTGAACACTAAGGGAAGCCTTGGTGGCATACTTTGTGGCGTAGAGAACTACATCAGCACCATCTCCCAGTTGCAAGAAGCGACTATCATGGTTCCCAGGAATACATGAGAACCACACATCGCAAATGTTGTTCAAGTAATTACATCCCAATTCAGTATGGAATCGATATTTGTTGTCCTTGTTGAATCCAGTTTGTTCCAAGTTTTGATGAGGCATACGGTAACGGCACTTCTCACCTTTCTTAAAGCATCCTGCGCCTTTGAAGTGAGAGAACAATCAGTGAGGGTCAACACCAGAAGAAAGGATGAAAATACAAACAATGATAGTGGTAATGTTCTTGAACATGGTGAAGAAAGATTGATTTTTGTATTGCTGCAACAAGAGGCTTTTCACTAAAAGGAGCAAGAAGAGTTCCTAGATTCAGAACGTGTGATTCTTGGACAATTGGGAGGGAGTCTGGGTCTTGGAGACGAAGGTCCTCTATTGCTGATGTGATGGAGGTTTTCAACAACTCTGGACTTGAAAACCGCTGAGAACAACTTGTGCACATGGCAAGCTTTGGCGGTGGAGACTTTTTTGACCTTCGGCCACGGAGTTTTGGACTCAAGTGAATAGGGATCAATGACCCTAAAGGACAGGAATTGCAACATTGTGGCTTGTACTTGTCAAACTCGTAGATTGGATAATTGGAAGAGACAACTGACTGCAAGAACGTGTCATAACCATCTTTCCAACCTGATTCTTGAATACGCGTTGCCCATTCTTTCTCACTACGGGGAGCACCATGAATCCAGGCAACTCCGTGTGTGTGAAGAGTCCCTCCTTCTTGACATTCTATAAAATGTGCTATGGCTTCCAGAAATCCATATGCACCACCTTGTGAATATGAACGACCAGCTTGCATATCAAATCCAAGGACATGTTTAATGAACAAGTCAAGCACCACCAAGAATGTGTCGCAGCCACAACAGGGTTGTCTAGCACTACTTTAAGCATTGCTTTCCCATCAGGCATATGAGCAGGAGTGATATCTTCATATCGAATGTCTTTGGGCATCAGCTCATGTGCATAGAATGCCAAAAGAGCAGAACCTGTGTCACTGGGAGTAAGTGTCCAGAAGATGTTGGGAACACCACGATCAAATTGAAGTGATTCTAACTTGACGCGATTCTTGGCACGTTCGGCACTTGAACCTGGAAACTTGGCAACACCTGATGAGCGAACAGTAGAAATAAGACGAGAAACACGTTTCACTTGTTCGGTTTGAGGCGGAGTTGCTTGAAACAGATCTCTGGCACGAGCGCATTCCATTTCCCAATCATAAAAAGCCTTGACGTCAGATGGATCCAAGTTTGCAGCATCATGAGCAATAGATGGATTGCCTTTGCACTTGAGATGCATAGAGGTGAGTGCACCAGACATGGAAAGCTTGTCATGAGCATAGAGTACAAAATCAGGATCATTACGAAATCCAAGTGCACCAAGTCGAAGGTAATAGGATACAATACTATGCATTGTTTAGGAATATTTGATGTTAACAAGCTTAAGAACTCACGCTTTAAGTGAATATTTGTGCTTGCGCCGGGAATCACCTGGGCCCCCTTGGCCATAGGGAAAGTGACGAACATAACTCATAGTCATTTCATGTTGTGATTTGATCAATTGGCCAGAATGCTTTATAACAAGTGTTCCAGGCCTGACTGTAGAGTCAATTGAAGCTTGTGGCGTTGTTGGGCTTTCACAAGTAGCATTCTGTTTAGTTAATGAAGTTAGCATTAGAATTGTGACAAAAATGCACACACTTTTGCAGTAGTGTCTGTAACAGACGAGTCTGCAATAGCAGACTCAATAGTTGCTTCTAAACGAGACATAGACGATGCTGATTCCAAATTGACTAGCCCAGATGCATATTGCAGAACTGTGATTCCATTTGGAGCTGTAGACTCAAATTCTGGTTGACGAACTGATTCAACATTTCGTTCAAGTGAGTGTAGAATTCCAGAGAGATGGCGATATTCTGTTTCACCAAGTGTTGAAGCATCTAATCGCTCAATAACACCTTCAGGAGTGATGGATGAAAGAATGTGAGAGTTTAATGGCAGGCCGCGAGCAAATTGGTTGTTTGCCAGCAAGAATTCACTGGCGGCACGAATCTTGTCAACATTTTGCAGGAAAGGAGTTTTTGAAGCCAACTCCTGGGCAGAATCAAATGGACCCGCCAGGATAGCACGGTAGTTTCCAGACACATAAGTAGGTAAGCACTGTGCTGCGGTGCGTTGCGAACAATCCCATGACATGAAATGTGACGTAACCACCTTGTTTTTGCCTCCCTTTAAGAACGACAACTTGGCACGAGTTTGGCAAAGTGTTACAGTTTGGAGTTCAGATGAGTTGAGAGCATCAAGAATGTCTGAACGACCCAATGAAGTAATCAGCTATTGCAAAACGAGTTGGATAATAGCTTTTGCTTGGGTCAAAGCCCCGATTAAGTCTGCAGATAGTTTTCCAAGTCCCTGCATGAATCCAGACATAAGGTATGTTGCCATCAACAAGATGAAATGCGGTGCGGTCAAGGGCCATTCCTTTCAAACGAATATCCAAGTCACCGAGGTCATAAAATTTGACCAACTTTTGGTCCATACCCGCGGGATGCTTATACATTGCATTCATTATGCGAATGGGGAGCTCCATCACTGGAACAAGGACAAGATCCGAAAATCGACACAAAGAGCCAGAAATGAGACACGTTTGATAAGCAAGGTTTGCATGAGTCAGCGACTCCTTGAATTTAGCAATTATAGCCTCCTTTCGCTCTAACGTAATTGGCGTCAACAAGCCATCACGGTGAAGAACAGAGACAATATCTGGAGCAAGGAATTGAGCTTCAAAGTCAGCTAACTTTAAGGCTTTGGAAACTCGATAACGTTCTCTCGCGCTTTAGCCAATCTAAAATCAACCTATTAAACCAAGAGACCAATCAAGACAGCACCGATCATTTCGTTCCTCGTGGGTTTCCCGTTCCCTGGCCTCAATGTGAGCAATACGATTGATAACTAATGTAGCATTTCGCTGTGCCTCGCTTTGAACAGCTCGTCGTTGATGAGATAACTTATTCGATGCTCGTCTGTTCAGAATTAGCACTTTCCTTTTGTTCCTATCAAAACAAACCGATCGTCTAGAGCTTGTGGTTTAGAAGGTGCTATTGATTTGGCTCCAGAGTCAACAATATATGGTACTGCAGTAGTAGTTGCATGAATCGGTGGTGAATACGGCGTAAAGGTGGCGTCGAGAACAGTGATGAGATTGGCGGAAGTGAAAGCGAATCCAGAACTTTGAACAGGTGGTAACGTTGGCGGTGTGTTTGTTCCAGTGGTTGTTTGAAGGGGAGGCAGTGTTGTTGTAAGCGGAGCAAGTAGATAAGGGGCATTGCGACGGTTGCAAACAGCATCAGTGTGATCGTTTAATCTGCAGCGCTCGCAATACAGGGATACAACCCGAGGCATTGTAGTTTCAGTAAGTGTTTGACTTTCTGGAACAGAACGATCTGTGGACGACGCCCCATTAACAGACTTAAATGCTGCTCCTTTCCTGAGCAGCAACAATACTTGAAAGAAGAAGGAGTACCAGTAGTAATGGAAGCATACGTAGGATGTTTGTTTTCAAATAATCTTATCTATTCATACAAGATATAAACCATTGATGTGAAAGACATATTTATACTCGATTAATGCGGATCAATAATTAAGAATCAATCTTGAGGCGGTGGGTTTCTTTGGTGAGGTGTCGTTGGTTGGGTAAGTCGTCGCTGGTTGGGTGAGTGCCAAAGCAATTCATTCGCAACAATTTTTGCCAAGTACCAGCCACTTTTTCTCGCGCACACAAGAAATCGCCAAGTTGCACGGGTTTTTTCTTGTGACAACAGGAAATCGCCAGGGCAGAACACCAACAGCCAGCTGGTCCATCTCCAACCCAAGCCCTGACATCCACATCTCCACTGCACATGTGACTTTTGGGGACGGACACGAAAAACCTCTCTGGCAGGGCTCGAAACAGAAAGTAGTACCAAAGGTTCCTACGAACCCTGTTCTCGAAAATTTTATTTTCGACACCAAAGCTCTACGGACTGCTTTGGCATGATCCAAGAACTTTCCATTTTGATATCATTAAACATCCTCAAAAATGATCTTCTCAACTGTGATTAAGGTCACCACCCTCTTCCCTCGCTTCAACAAGTGTTTCTGCCGCCAGCAGAAACGCTAAAATCCACCCTGTTCGCGACTTTGAATGGAAACCCAGACACCACCACCTTTGGTCTCAACCAAGAGGCAATGCTGCCCCTGTGATCCTTCACCCAACGCTGACACGCCTGTCATGGCCGCTCCAATGAACCTCTACTTGATCTGGTATGGAACCAACTGGACTCCTGAAACCCAAAGCAATCATCACCGACTTCCTTTCTGGTCTTGGTCAATCTGACTTTTGGCAAATTGCCGCCAAGTACTACCAGACCATCAAGGGACAGCCCAAGCGTTACGTCACCAAGGACCTCAAGATTGCGGGCCAAGTCGACGACGCTTACTCGTTCGGGAAGTACCCAAACAATGCTAATGATGCCAACTGGAACGACATTCCATTGATCATTAACCAGCACATCAAGGCGGGTAAGCTTCCATCTGACACCAACAGTTACTACGTTGTCCTTGGTGATGATACTGTCGTTGAGGGACCTGCCGACTCTGGTTCATGCGCTGCTTACTGTGGTATGTAAATTTTATCTCCAACTCAATCCGTGATGTACCAACAGTTTTCTTGGTGTATGTTAGGTTACCACACCAGTGTCAAGTCCGACCAAGTCTCAGCTGCTCAATACAACTACACTACTGGTATTATTCCAGACCAACCAGACTACGTCTACACTTGGGTTGGAAACTCTGATGCCTGTGGATTGAACGGCTACATCGGTTGTGGTGGTGACACTGTTAGTCCCAACGGAAACCGTGGAGTCGATGCTATGCTCTCCCCTCTTGCACACGAGCTTGCTGAAGGTTCCTCAAACCCAAACACATATGATGGACCAGGTGGAAGTGGTTGGAACAACGCTGACGGATACGAGAATGGTACCTTTTCCTTTTCTAAGTCCGCATCTTTCTGAGTCGCCAAAAATTACAGGTGACAACTGTGCTTATATTTACGGATCCAACCGTAAGTTTGATTGGTTCGGTGGATTCCACTACAACCAGGAATGGAACGGCAGAAAGTACCAGATTCAGCAATTGTGGGACCCAGAGACCCAGCTTTGCGGACCATCTTACAAGAAAGCTGCTTCCGACTGCGCCGCTCTTGCTAAGGTGTTCCCAACCCTCAACTTTGGTGACGACTGTTGCAACTCTGGATACGCTGACTGTACTAACGGAGTTGTTACTGCAATTGACGTTCGTGGTAACAAGCTCTCTGGTGAACTCCTCCCACTCATTGACCAGATCGTGTACCACTTCCCATGGTTGAACAGCTTGAGGCTCGGAAGCAACCATTTCACTGCCAATCAGTTCCCAGACAGAATCTGTGAACTCTTGTTCCTCCAAACTCTGTCCCTCAATAGCTTGCCAATCACAAACGCTCAGCTCCCAGACTGTCTCTTCATCTTGTTCCAGCTTGAATCTTTCTCCATGACCAGCTCTGGTCTCGTTGGAGAGATCCCTGCATTCGACTTTGAAAACTTTGCTCCATTGAAGCGATTGATCCTTTCAAACAACAACTTGACTGGAAGCATTCCAACTTCGTTGGCTAAGAAAGATACTCTGACCTACTTGTTCTTGAACGGCAACTCTAACTTGTCGGGTCCAGTTCCAAACGGATTCAACGGCTTTGGCGGTCTTTCCGCTTCTCCCCTTGCTAATGTCCCATACTGTGACTTGACTGGAACTAAGCTTTGCATTCCAAAGGGATACACTGGTCCAACTTGTGGAGCACCAGCTTGTTAAAAACTAGAGGATATAGATTGATTCTAGATTTTATTGCAGTAAAAATAAATGCACGTGTGTTCTTCATTATGTATATAACAAAAGCGCGTGCAACTTTAGCAGCCATTTGCATTTGATGTGAGTTTGGGGTGTTACATCACAGCACACCAGCCCACTTCTCGCCACTTTCGATTCTTGTTCAAATCTAGCTCAAACTGTATATTTTCGGGTATCCTTCGCAACCGTTTGGGTGCACGGCCTGTTAACCGATTCCCACCTAGCATTAGAATCCGAAGTGTTCCCACCAAAGCCTCCATTTCGACGGGAATTCTTCCCGAAATTCTGTTATTGGAGAGATCCAGCATATACAGGGTGTTCAAGCGACATAACGAAGCGGGGATTGTTCCAGTGAATAAGTTTCCAGAACAATTCAAAATTGATAAAGATGTGAGTTTGTCAAAATTAATGCGGTTGGGAGAGTTCCAGAAAACTTATTATGGCTAACGTTCAGATAGCCTAAGCTGATTAATTGCGACAAATGATCTATTCCGCCTGTTAGAGAATTGTTTGACACTGAGAAGCTTGTGAGTCTTCGTAATTTCGTGATGGACGGTGGAAGCTCTCCTTCAAGGAAATTGTAATCCAGCGAAAGAGATTCCAAGTTCACCAACTGACCAACTTGAATAGGAATGCAGCTGTGAAAACGATTATGGACCAAATTAAGCTGCTTCAAATGAGGCAGTGACTCTAGGGCAGTTGGCAGATTTCCAGTCATCCCGCAGTTTGCGAACTCTAACGTCTCCAAGTTTAAGGCATCGGTCCAGCCATTAGGAAAAAACGCACAATTTTTGATGCCAGGAAAGTGTCGAGATTGCCAACCCTCTAAACTCCCCCACCACTTGTATGTGCAGCAGCGCCTTGAGCTTTGGAGAACGTCATCTAATGCAGTGTAGCTATGTAGTCTGGGTGAATAGATTGAGTACAACAGTTGTATTTATTATTTGTTTTCTGCAGTTGAAGCGAGACAACTGCCAATCCACTCTCATCCACATCAAACGCAGTATTTATCAAGTGACGAATAGCCCGAATTGTCATTGCAATCGCGTTGTTTTGATCAGTCAAGACAAGCTGGCCCAATGCAATCACCTACACCAAGCGGGTCAGCCTCTTCAGGTTCGCAATTCTGATTAATTCGACGTGCAAGATGACAAGCGGACATCGGCAGCATTAGCTTTCTTCGCTTCCTTTGCCTTCTTTGGTGTGTGTCCGGATTTCGACGTCAAAAAACAAAACTACAGAAACGAAATCCGAAAAAGCGTTCTATAGAAGTTGTAGATGCACTATAAAACTTCGATTTGGGACCATGGATATGTTGATACAATGTGCGTGGCTGCCGTTCTATTTGTTTGCGCGAAAAAATGCATCAAACTCTATTTTACTCATAAAATCTTACTGCTAGAAACAAAATCAATACTTTCGCTCTATAGAAATTAAAGAACTATGTTTTACCGACATTTTGAGCCACTATAGACAGTGTTGCGAGTATCTGCCGTCGAGTTCTATTCCGTTGAAGTTTTCAACATTACCTGATTTCAACACTGTTCTCCAACAGAATGACACATACTAGCGAGATACCCCTTGTACATATATATTTGCAGGTTACTCATTTCTGTGTTTCTTTTGTTCCTTTACTTCTTCCTTTTATTGGGATCTCACAAATCGTGTTTGAGAGAGGCAACCAAAATTGAAAATTTTCTGGCTTCATTTTTTTACTCAACTCTGGACCACCGATGCCTTAAAAGATTGGAGATGTCAGGCGACAGATCGCAATCCAAACGACAGTTTGATATCTGCAATGTTTTCAAACTTATGACATTCCACAATTCTTTCGGTAACGGCCCTCGCACAGCTCCATTCGTAATGGACATAGCCGTTAGATTTAAAATGAATCGAATTGAAGCGGTATCGGATACGAGACATCCAATTTGTCAGGTGCCCATACAAGTTCCTTAACAGCTGACAGACACATTTGGCATAGATGTACTGACACTCCATTGGAAGCTTCAACCAGATACTGTCATTATTGTAATCGCTTCTTGTTTGTGAGCGATTGTTATCTGGTTCGATGCATTGATGGGCGAAATCTACTGTTCTCAAAGCGGCATGGAATCGTTTGCAGAGGAGAGTGTAGCGATAGACGTGGGGTAAGGGAATAAAACTGAAGATGTGCTGTATAAGTTCCGTTGGGATTTCGCTCTGAAACACGCCTGACATTGATGGGGGGATTGTTTCAAACAGAAGGTGGAAGCGAGCCTGCTGAGTAATAGGATTTTATTCAAATAATGTTACAAATACAAGACAATTTGTAGTCAAGTTTTGAATTTCCAGAGACATCCAAATTCAAGAGTCGACGTTTTGAGTTCAGCTTTAGCGCTGATGGAATCCGTCCTCTCAAGTTATTGTCGTTTAATTTCAGTATTTTCAGAGATGCGTCGGGTCTAAGCATACGGTTTATATCTTCTGGAATGCAACCATATAGGCTATTTCGAGATAGGTCCAAAATAACGAGGGATGTTGAATGGAACAAAGACGGAGGTAATCCTGATGATAATTGGTTTCCAGAAATATTAAGTACTGAGAGTTCAGGCAGGTTTCCAATTTCCATTGGTATTGGGCCACAAAACTTGTTGTCACTCAAGTTGGCGTGCCTCAAACTCTTGATCTTGCACAAAACGGAAATAGATCCTATCAGATTATTTCTTGCCACAGAAAGGACAGCTAGACTTGTTAAGCGGCAGATTGAGCCAGGAATTTCGCCGCACAACTTGTTTGAGTCCAAATAAAGATTTTCCAATCTGGTCAGACAGCCAAATTCATTTGGAATGAAGCCTTCCAAAGAGTTATGAGCGAAATTCAGATAACGAAGGTTTTCGAGATAACGTATTGTTGTCGGAATAAAACCGACGAGGCCAGAGTTTGAGATGTCCAGCCTGATCAATGCATCAGATTCTGAATCTCATTCGAAATAGTACAGTTTAATCGGTTGAAAGAGAGGTCCAGTGTCAAAAGCTGGGCAAGTTCCCACAACTCATCTGGAATCGGACCGAATAAACAGTTTTGCGCCATTCGAAGCTCTTTCAATTGAATGAGAAGGCCTATAGAAGGTGGCATGGGTTTTCCTGACATGATTGAACCGCCATTCCAATCGAGGGAATCAAGAGGAGCTAGAATATCAATCGCATACACTTTTTGACATTCACGAGGCCAATAAAGCCAAAGCTTATCCTCTGCGGTCTCGCAAACACTGTTCATTCGACGGGGCAGTGTTGTGCGTTGGAGGCTGATTCGAGCAAAATCAGATGAATTGAGGCACGAGTGAATTCTCTTGCATAGACGAGTGTACTGAAAGACCTTGCTGAGAGGTATGTAGCTGAAGATTTCTTGGAGCAGCTCAGTGGGCAGCCCTTTGTCCATGACGGTGGGGCGGAGTTGATTCTCCCTTGGAAGACAAAATTTCAAGCCCCCGAAGGCTGTGAGAGCAAAAAACGTAATCGATCCTACAAAACGGTATTTATTTGATCAATACTAGTGCTGAATACTGCCGCGTTTACTAATTGACGATGTTTCTGTATTGATGGTAAAATCCCGTCACCAACTTCAGCGTGTTCTTCTGCTCTTTGGCATCCCTTTCCAGAAGCCAACATTCATATTCTCTATTCGTGTATTTGTTGGGCAGAGGATTCGCCTTCTTTTGTGAATCTTACACGTTTTGTAACCAAAAGCGCGGTTATTTAATTATTCCCATCAAAACAAACAGGATAGCACCAAGGAAGAGAGACTAAGTGGAATTATGGAACTGGTAGGCATAAAATTGTCGCAATTGTCGACGCAACTGTTGTGATTGGATCAGACTTTGTATTTTACTACGTGTGAATGTTCAACATCTTACTTATTGTGATGGAACGCACAAGCACTCTAAATCAAGCTATTTCATTTTAAAATCACAGAGACTTAATATTTTATTTCATTAATATCAGTATTTGAGACTTCCTTGTTTACTACTCGACGGTAGTCCCACATTGTCAACGACACCGTCAAACTCTTCACCAACCTCACGTTGGTCTTCCAGCTGTTTACCAGTTCTTTCAAGAAGCCAACGTGCGTATTCTCCATTCGTGTATTCCTTGGGGATCTGATTCTTCTTCGTTTTGAAAAGTCCTCTTCTTGATACTGAAACCACAGTAATACCCATCAAAATGAGCAAAACGGCACCTAGAGAAACACCCAGAGGAACAACTGAGCTAGTAGATGCATAACTGAAGCAATCTTTTTGGCAATTACTGCTACAGTAATATTAGACTTGTATACATAGTTCAGTGTAAACATTAAGGTTCTTACTCGATGCCAGTTACGGACGCGGTTTGATTAGAAAGTTTAAGTTCAGATCCAGGAGGCCATGGTATATTTGGCCATCCAGGAGGCATTGGTGCAGCAGGCCCAAAGTGAATAGCTGTAGGGTACAAGCCGTCTCCTGGAAGAGGAAATGGAGCCGCCGGAACTTGAATATCTGCTGGAGCCGGCAGCCAAGACGTGGAGGAGCTTTGTACCATTTCAAAGATCTTTTATTCCACAAGCTGAGTCCACAAGCTCACAAAACCATGCTCTTCATTTACATTCCTTTTTTTCCATTCAACCAAAATCGAATTTTATTTGATTAATGAGAGTATTTGAGACTACCTTATTTGCTACTCGACGATGGGCCCTCATTCAAGACGGTAAAACTCCACCAAACTCTTCTCTTATTTCACATTGTTCTTCAAGCTCCTTTCCATTTCGCTGGAGTAACCAGCGTGCATATTCTACGTTCGTATATTCGGTCGTGATGCTTTTCGTTTTTCTCGAGAACCGTCCTGTTGTCGTGACCCAAAACACCCGATACTCATCAAAACAAATAAGAGGACGCCCAGAGAGATACCAAGAGGAATAATAGCGTTAGTAGGCGCTAGTGCACGCCAATTTTCATGATCATAGTCATGGTCACTGTGTTGGGTTAGATTCCATTTGAATAAATATCTTTGGATAGTCACAGGAACTCAACTCTTTGCTCTTAAAGCTTAGGACTGTAGAAGTTTGATTTGAGGGCCTAAGTTCCGATCCGGGCGGCCATGGTATATTATTCGGCCATTCTGGGGGTACTGGCGAGGTAGGACCAAAGTGAATCGGAGTTGGGTTTAAACCATCGCCTGGAAGAGGGAATGGCAGAGGGACCACTGCTAAAGAAGAAATCAGAGATGTTGGCGAGCTTTGGGTTACCATTTTGAGCAAGATCTTAAGTCCCACAAGCGAGGGACTGAGGGTGAATAGAACAAACAAGCACTCGAAATTATTACTCAATCTCTTTCCTTCAATAAATCAAAGCGAATAATATATAAGAGTATTGCAATAGAATCATCCGCGGTATGTTAAGGAGACCAGTCCACGCCATCGTCCTTGTGTCCGCGATTTCCTGAATTCAACACCGCCAGCATAAATTCGTCTGATGCATTACCGATTTCGCGTCGTTCCTTGACCCTTCCACTCTCACTTCCCACCCAAGATCCAGCATATTCCTTCACTGATCTTCGCGTTCTCTTGGGACGGCGGCATTTTCCGGTGCAGGAGTAAACGAGCGCAACCAAGAACACGAGAAGCAGTCCAAGCACAAGGCCGAGGATGAATGGAATTCTTAGAGGCGTGGCAGGGACAGAGCTGTGAGTCACATTGGATTGTTAGATGAAGGCGGTTCAATGAATTGGAAGTGAGTGTGGACGATTACGGATCAGACGCGTCCGTTTCCACAGTCGCCGTTGTTGGTTCGAGTCCCGGCGGCCACGGAACTTCGTCGGGCCATCCCGGAGGCGGCGGCGCGGCGGTGCCAAAGTGTGGTGCGCCGGAGTTGGCGCCATCGCCTGGAAGTGGAAACGGTGGTTGGCTGAGGTTGGTGGTGGCGGTGGTGCTTGCCATTCGGAAATGGAAAATAAACTTTGCTTGCTTGTACCGCTGTCAACATGACACAGGAGTGGAATCTCAAGAGGTGCGTTAGAGTCAAGAGAATACGTTGAAACAAACAAACAGAATCTATATTTCAATATATTTTTAAATCGGGAACAACAGCTCAATCTGTCACAGAATCAAGCGTAACCAAACCCACTTGTACATACACCCCACAAATACATTCCCCTCAACCACAGTTGAACAGCCCACCATCCACCAACGACTTCAAACGAATTCCCTGATATATCCATCCAAGCAGCTTTCCCCATCGCTATCACACTTTTAGGAACAGTTCCACTCAGCCGGTTGTTGCTCAAGTTGAGGTATCTCATTCCTTGTTGGAGGTGTCCCAACTCCTCAGGAATTCCTCGTGACAATTCATTATTACTCAAGTTTAAGAGAGAAAGATTTTGCAGTGTTCCTAGGGATGCCGGTATGGGTCCAGTGAGAGCGTTGTGTGCAAGGGAGAGTGATTGCAATGTGGCTGGGAATGTAATTGAAAGTGACCCAGAGAGGGAGTTGTTGGATGCATTGAGAAATTGGAGGGATGGAAACATAATTGATATATCAGAGGGAATGCTTCCTGATAGTTGACAGTTGTGGAGGTGGAGACGGAGGAGATTTGGTTGGTGGGTTGGGAACGAGAATGAAGTGTTCAAAGGATTGTGATCTAGGAATAGAGATATGAGGCATGCAGGTAAAAGTGGTATAGGGCCGACCAGGTTGTTGCGACCAAAGTCAAGGTGAATGAGGTTCAGCATTTGGTCGAAGAGGGGAATACGTCCAGTGAAGCCATTGTTTCGTAAATCGAGGTGCTTTAGATTCTCTAAGTCACCGATCCATGAGGGAATAGGTCCGTCCAGCATGTTGTTGGCAAGAACAAGTGTGTGTAAGTTTGTCAGTTGACGTATCTCCGATGGTATGCCGCCAATCAGTTCACATTGAGCCAAAACAAGAGTCTGTAATTGGAAAAGTTGATCTAATCCTTTCGGGAGTGGGGCGTTGATGGATTCAAGGTGCCATTGCAGTTCAATCAAATCACTTATGTAATGTTTAGCATAGACAGTTTGGTAGACCTGAGGCCATTGAAACCACAAGATATCTTGTTCACTTGGTTGCTCATTGCTAAGAGAGGTTCGACGGTCGAAGTGGAGTCTCAAATTGGTGATTGCAAAGTGAGGATCAAGCAAACACTGATTCAATCGTCTGCATAACTGCCGGTATTTGAGCACTTGCCTTGGAGATATGCAGCTGAAGATCTGTTGGAGTAATTCATCCGGCAAGTCGAGAAACTGCAGCATTCTGTGGGGTGGGCTGCTAGCAGGTTGAAACGAAGTTCAGGCTGAACACAAACAAATGAATATAGGAATAATAAATATGATGAAAAGTTTTAATGCCAACTTCGAACAACCACATTCAGGTAATTCTTTATTCCAATTTAATACAGTTCAATGCTTTTGAAAACAGCTTCGTAGGGTCCCTTTTGGTTGTCAAAGTAGGATTGTATCATAATAGATAATGCAATAACTTTGGAGGCATCCAATTTAGCGCCGTCTGTCGTAGGTCTTCCTCTGTAGTATGCAACAAAAGCATCGAATGGAGCCTCGAAGATTTGAATGTCGTTAGAGGAAGAGTTTGAATGTTGTACTTGAATTCAATGGAGGATTCGCGTCTATTAGATGGGTCAAGTGAGAGGAAGTTAAGTTTGAAATCCAAACAACACACTCAATCGAACACTCAAACCACTCAATCAAAAGATATAACACAGTACCTTCCATCCTCGCGACGACCTCCTAACTCATTGTAAAGGTTCAAAGCATATGTACGACCATCAGCCTTATCAAAAGTGATTTGAAGACCAGAATATGCGGAAAAGTCTGTTGTAGTAAGATTGGTACGAACAGAAGCGAAACCGGCACCACCAAGAGTAGAAGTATCAAGAAGACCACTGAATGTAGCATGGTCGTAGGAAGTAGCGAGGGTTGCCGTTGAAATACCACCTCGAACCTTCAAGTTCACAAAGAAATTAGAATTGGGCTCGTTCTGAGGAACTCTTTCTACAAAGTTTTAAAATACTCACGCGGTCAGTCACAGAATCCCAAGTGGAAGGGCCTCCCAGAAGTTCTCTGCCTGAGGACCAAAGAGTTGTTTTGGATTGGCAAGGAAGCCTTTGACCTGAAGGATACGCTGAAGTGGTTTTGTAGGCATTGCGAAGGAAGCAGAGACAGTGAGAGCGGCGAGAGCAAAGAGCCAGACGGTGTTGGCAGTGTCATTTCCAGTTGAGTTTTTCGGAGTGAATGATTACCAATTGAATTGCGATTGGAGGAAAAGAGACAAGATGTGATCGGATTCATTTAAAGATAAATAGATTCAAGAAGATACGAGAGAAAGAGAGAAAGATGGTTTAATTGTAGATTGTTTTAACTTTGAAGTTGAGTCCAATGATCTCGTCCAACATCCCAACATCAACCAGAGAGGGACCACAGCGCCGCGAGTCCATGTACTCCTCGCCAACGAGCCAGACACCGCCACAGCCACTCTCAGCCTCAGCTTCATCGAGTGTTGTTGGTGGTGGCGTTGGAGGAGGAGGAAGCGACTTGTTCCGACACCGAAACAAGAAGAGAGACGACCAGATTCGGAAGAAGGCCGAGACTGAGGTTTGTGTCGATTCAAACCCGGTTTAACTAACCGGCTCGCTAGCTGTCCCGCAAGACAACGAAGCGCATGTCCGTGGCGTCAGTGCCCCAGTCAAACTTCCAACCACCAGTCTACAACAAGAGATCAAAGGGCTACTCATCCACTGTCGCTTCCTTGAAGCCTGCTCAGGCTATTACTGTGCTCGAGACGCCAGAATTGTTCAGGTGCGTTGAGTGACCTGGTGTGACTGGCAGACACATCATGGTATCATGCTTCAAGAGTCCCCCTTCTCATACTGGAATTATACTTGTTTGGCGATATGCATGGAATCTGGGAGTGGATGCTGGAGTGGGAACATCGCTGCTTTGACACCTCAAACCCCTTGTTTCATCAACCAACACTTGACTCACATGAACCCCCAGGCTGCCCAACTCATGGCTGCAAAAAGAGCGATGCTGTCTTGGTCGTCAACGAAGAAGGTCAATCTCGGGTATCCTCACGGACAAGGACATTGCTTACAGAGTTGTCGCTGAAGGCCTTGACCTGAGACAAACTACCGTCTCTCAATGCATGACTCGTAACCCCATTGCGGTTTTGGATAAAGGTCCAAGAAATGAGGCCCTGTCTACCATGGTTTCTCGTCGGTTCAGACATTTGCCTGTTATTGCTGCTGAAGAAGAGGATGGTGTAGATGCTGAGATGGGTGAGTTTTCTTGCAAGAGTGAACGAAGTGAGGCTGTGAGTGAGCGCAGCCACCAGAATGAATGTGGTGATGCTGGACTTGGGGAGTCATAAAGAAAATAGCGAGTGTAGCGAGTATGTTGTAAGACAAAGTCGAGATACGACGAAGTCGCGAAAAAAAAGTGCAAGCGTGGTGAATTATGAGACGAAGTCGGAAAGAATAAGATTGACGAAGCTGGTGAAAGCGAGCATGCAACAAAGTAGGAAAGGAGCCAGCTGGGGAACTGATCGAGCAGATTATGCTATAGTGTCATCAAACCCACAGAATGTTGAAGAAGCATTGGCGCGGCACATCAGAATAGTGGGAAAATAGCTCATTGTCTGACAAAACAAATTAATAGGCTCTACAACCACAACTGCAACTTCTACAAACGTCGTGGGACTCCTGGACATTACTAAGTGTGTCTTTGAACGTTTGGATGATTTGGAAAAGAAGGTGCTTGAGGACGCCAACATCGTCGCTGCAATGGAAGCTCTCGAACGTCGTGGACACTTGGCCATGGCTGCGGTGGAAGGAGTACGCGCTCAGCACGGTTGTCCTGACTTGCTTTCCGTTCTTCACAAGAACGATGCCAACGGGGAAGGCGATGTGCCTGAGGTTGGAATCAAGGCTTCTGTGCGTGATGCGGCCAAGATGATGAAGCAGATGCATCAAACGGCTGTACTGGTTCTTGCACAGGGCGAAGAAAAGTTGCACGGAATCTTCACGACTAAGGATATCGTGTTGAGAGTTATTGCTGCCGGTTTGGATCCTGCCACTACTTCAGTTGTGAGAGTTATGACTCCTCACCCTGATTCTGTGGATGCATCCACCAGTATTCTTGATGCATTGAAGAAGCTCCATGGTTTGTTTCGAACTTTGGCTTGGTTCTCACACTTATATAATTCTTTAGTTGGCCACTACCTCCATCTTCCAGTTGTTGAGGGATCGGTTCCTATCGGTCTCGTTGATGTTCTTACTTTGACGATGGCTATGCTTGATTATCTTATGAACAAGGAGACTGGTGCTGACGCTTCTGCTAATGACAGCGCCGCAGTTGACCCAAGTGGTCCAATGTGGAACAAATTCTGGAACTCAACCTTCAACAACGGCTCCATCATTGATACCGAATCAGCCGAATCCTTCGATGATGATGTCAGAAGTATCACTTCATCTGGAGGGCGCCGTCATGCCACCTTGAACCGAATCAACAATGACTTCTCCTCGTCAATACCGTCAGTCCCTTCAAATTGGCCACATGCCTGAACGCTTCTCTCCCGCCCCACCACAGCCCTATATGCGCGTTGAGAGTCCACCCCCTGTCGCTCCATCTACAATCCTCTCTGGAAGTCAGTCCTTGGATCCATCGCAGTTTGGCTACAAGCTCCGTGACAAGCGTTCTGGAAAAGTCCACAGATTCACGAGTTCATCCATGAACGTGAGCGACGTGTATGCTGTCATCCGTGCGAAAACTGGTGGCGCGCCAGGTTGTGTCCTATGAAGACGAAGAGGGTGATATGATTCTGTTGGGAAGTAACGCGGACTTGGAGGAGGCTGTTGGAATGGCGAGACGGTTTGGGTGGGAGAGACTTGTGTTGCATGTGGGAGAGCAGCCAAAGAGAAGGAGAAGGAGAAGGAAGTTGCACCAGCTGCAGTTGAAGAGCATCCACGTGCTGCGTCGAACCGAAGGTCGACTCAGAGACGTGCAAGTGTTGCGGAAGGAGGCGTTACTGAGTTTTTGAGGGATGCGCCATTGGCTGTGAATGTGGCGTTGAGCGCTGGAATTGTTGTTGTGGCTGCGTTTGTCATGTCGAGATTTAGCAGATAATGAATGTGATGGTTGTGTTTGGTAATTGTTGGGAGTTTTATAGACATTCTTTGTTTCCCTTTTTTTTTAGTATCCTTCCCTTGCCTCTTCCTTCTTTTTCGCTTGCCATTGAGCCCAAAAGAATCCCAAAATGTATCTCTTATTCCCACTTATTTGTCCCAATCTTGTACAAGCTGACGTTTGGTGAGTGCCACGTTTTCAGAGCTGAGAATTCACCTTGCAAAAATCCTCGAAGTTGATAACGCCGTCGCCATCCGCATCACCTTCCTTCATTAGTTCTAGTGCTTCTTTCTCACTCATTTCGTCTCCATGGCTTTTTGCGACATTGATCAAGTCTGATGCCGTAATGAGCCCATTGTTATCAAAGTCCATCGCTTGGAATGCTTCACAGAGTTTCTCTTCCGTATAATGAATTCGAGTTTCTCCTCTGAAATCTTCCATCATACTTAATGAGTCATGTTAGTACTTGAAAAGTAAAACAATAACAACACTCACACCAAAAACTCGTCAAAGTCAATCGTGCCCGTATTATCTGCATCAACACTTGCAATCATGGTCCGAACTTCGTCCTCCGTTGGATCCATTCCACAGCTCCTCATGACTTCACCCAATTCTTGAACATCAATACATCCGTTATGGTCCGCATCAAACAGAGCATATGCTTCCTTATAATACTCGACCTGATCGGTGCTCATCCCGCCCTTCTTTTGCTTGTTACGCGCACTGTTACTGCTCATTTGTTTCGACAATTCTTTTCAAAGAAAACAGACACATGACGAGTCTCACACGCGATGTGCTCAAGTGGGTGCAAGGTCTCGACCTGACGTACTCCATCAAAAACACGAAACGCGATCTAGCGAACGGGTTCCTCCTTGCTGAGATTCTCAGCAAATATCATCCCTAGAGTTCCAGATGCACTCATATGATACGGGAATGGGACCTGCGGCGAAGCGAAATAATTGGGAGCAGCTGCAGAAGGCGTGTGGGAAAGTAGGGATAATTTTGACGCGTGAGTTGGTGGAGGATGTGATGAGATCGAAAGCGGAGGCGGGGGCTATCGC
Organism: Rhizoclosmatium globosum; assembly: GCA_002104985.1. NCBI lineage: Eukaryota > Fungi > Chytridiomycota > Chytridiomycetes > Chytridiales > Chytriomycetaceae > Rhizoclosmatium > Rhizoclosmatium globosum. The sequence continues at coordinate 222,433 of MCGO01000016.1, read as the reverse complement.
GTTGAGTCTTGTGCATCATCATGTTATGAAATCTGGGTCTGTGATTATTATTTAGGTTATGAGTAGACTTGGGGTCTGACTCTCGTATTTAAGGTCGTCGCCATTGGTGATGGTTCAACCAAACTCGACACCACAACAGAACCCAAGCAGAGTGAAACAACCTCCTTCAAAGGGACTTAAAACAAAGTTAGAGCCCTTAAATCAGCAGCAGCAGCCTCAAGAGAGCCTAATAGAACAACCTCAAACCGAATCAATCCGTTACCCTGATCAATCTGCTACCTTGAAATCTGTTAGTGGAGCTGGCGGAATAGTGATGAATAATTTGAAAGCTGCGAGCCAGTTTTTGCTTGGAATTAACGCATCAGCTATTGAGAATCCGAACGAATCCAAAGTATACTCACTTACGAGTGTTGGAGGGACAACAACAGAAGCCGCGAGCCTTGATGAACATCTCGGAAAAGTTCGTTGAGAAAATAGTTTTTATAAAATTAACGCGACAAACAGGTTGCTGTTTTGAAAGTCCTATGTGGACTCTTTGGAATTACGGACCAACAAGTCTCATTCAGCCGTTCTTGCTTCGCAACATTACTGTGCAGGGAGAAACTGATTGGAAAGTTTGATGCCATTAGCTCGGAGGATATTGATCTATTGCCCAAAGTTTTGGAGAACAAGGAGAAGGAGTTCACTCCCATTTTGCATAGCCGCCATCTGATATCAGCTGCTGTTTGAAGTTTTGATTCCTTGTGTTATCAATTTCGCTTCTGATACCAAGGTATTGCATAGTAAGTTAGCAATGTCAATACAAATTTATCTTAACTGTGAAAAACAGTGGCAACAGCCATTTCATGTTACTTTGCATCACTTTTGCAAAATATCTCCAGCAAAGAAGCCTCGAATCGGATTACACAAATCAAGGAAGTCTCGCTGTTGCTGTCGAAAATCACAAGTAGCCCCGAAAAGATTCCGTTCGTGGCAAGAATCTTGAATGCGTTTGTTGGGCCAGACACGCCAGATTCTGAAAAAGTTCGGGCTTTCCTCTTTATCAAAAATGCCGTGTACAGCGCTTTGGCGAGTCGAAACGTTTCTGTATCTGGGAGCAACACTGGAAGCTTTGTTGGTGCTGTCACGCATGCGTCTACATTCACGGATACAGGAAATCCGTTTATAAGCCTGCTTTGTGCGGTTCAGTTAGAATCAAGCAGCAAAAAAGCTCAAGACTCCAAACAACCAACGAGCTTTGAAGAAATGGACCATGTAAAACCTTCGCAACACATAACACTATTACTGTCAGAATGTTTGACTGTGTTAACACGCACCGAAGAGCAGCAGAGCAAGGAATCATATTCTCATCTCCTTCTTCGGTGTTGAAGTATGCGCTGCATTGCATTTACTTGCACATCTTGCATCTCAACCAAACCCCAAACATTTCGAGAGTTCTGAAGATATCCAGCACGATAAACCTGTTCGCTTTAAAACCGGAGCAGTAGGAGTGTTACCTGATGGAGTCAGGGATATTATTGGCCAAGAGAAGGGTTCTTGCGTGCAGTTATGTTTCAAAACTGCCCACCGTCTTTGCAAAAAGCATATGTCGCGTTTTTAGCATCAGTTTTGAAAAATACTGATGAATCTCATAATCTTGCCACGTGGCAAGGAACGCGGCTGGATGTGTACTCAAAGCTGTCAGCGGCGATGTCTTACGATCAAGTAAGTCATAATTATTTGATTCATATCTTTGTTTAAAACTGCGCAGGCTTGATTCTGCTATCGCCTGCCCTTGAAAACCATCCGCCCTTATGTACACCCTTTGTCAAGGGCTTCTAAAATGAATGATTCTGTTCGCTGTATCTTGTTAGAGATTCCTGTAATTGATGAAAGCTCTTGGACCACGAGCTCAACAGATTTGCTCACAGCTTCAGCAGCCCAGTGTGTGTCTGGACAAGATCAAGGACTTGTTATTTATTGGGACTTGCCGTTTTTATCAAAGCAGGTTTTACCGCGAGTGGTTGACACCTGGTTTCCGTTTGGAATCGCGATGGGCATCATACGATTGGTAAGAATTGCCTCTAATTGATGGACACTATTAAACGCGTATCACAGATGCAAACATCCAAACATGACCTGATGCCTCGTGAATACCTACAAATTCTCCTGGCAGTGTCCGTCAGTATTTCTATCTCTCCCGAAGTTTATATTCCGTCGAGAAATAGGAAGGACATCGTGGCTGCATCATCTTTACCCTCCGTGGGTTCATTCACAGAAACTTTCCAAACCCCCTGCTGCACCAACACAAGCAGAAAACTTAGCGAAAGATCCTTGGGCTCATGTATATATGACATTATCAGACGCTATAAATGCAAGTTTGATTCAACAAGAAACTTCTCAATATGGAGTCAATATTATAGAGTCATTTCTGAGGACTAGAGGAGCTTTGATCGCCCCTAATTTAAAAGGGATTTTGGCGTCAATCGTTTACCTGCATGTTGCAGGACATCGAAGACCGAGAGAGAGGCTGTTGAGACTGGTAAAACGTTGGGCCAGCTTTCAAGGCGAATATGGCTGGAACACTTCTCGAAGTTCTTTGGATTCGAGAGAAAACGAGAATGACAAGACAGGTAAAACTGAAAAGCATTGTTTGGTAGAAGTATCGACGGAAAATCAGGCCGCGGTGCAGGCCGCCATGAGTGATGTATTGAGAAACTTCACGTACGGTTCCCAGCTATTAGTTCTGGGACCGGTGGAGTAAGTCATAGCTTAAGTTAACGAAAAATAAACTTTTAATAAACTCAGTGAGGTTGGTTATTATATCCTCCAAAATTACAAAAGTATGTCCGTATCCACAAACACCATACCCAGCTGCTGTATCCACGCCTTGAACAAATTTGCAATTATCAACAGACGCTGCAAGCTCTATATTCTCAGTGCTTCCAACACCACAATTTCCATGCTCATTCCAACCCCATGCTGTTGCCTTTCCAGTTGAGAATATTGCGATACCAGATTCTGAGCCCAAACAAATATGTGTTGCATTTGAAAGTGCTGGCACTACTGCAGGAGCCATAAACCTCGTACCGCTAGGAGTTCCAGGTATTTGACAAAGATCGACCGACCCCACATAATACATTCTTTTGATTCCAAAACAGCCGCACAAAACGACCAGCCACTGTAAACGCGAACAACGGGTCCCTCGGGAAACATATTTCATTGAAAACGAGATTCGTTGAGGGATCGATGTCATCTGGCAGGGAATATGGCGTGCAGATACTCTTTGGATCTACACCCACTGTCCAAATCGATTCTTCTTGGAACCCCCAGTCATAATTACAACCACGGACCCAGATTTTGTTGCGAGTATAATGTGGAATTGACCTGTATCCATGGAGATGATTGTTGCAATTCTGTAGCAGGTCGATACAAACAGCATGGTCCCGTCTGTGACATACCAACAAAGTCTCCCCAAACCCAGACTTCTCCATTTTGCAATAATGCAGCACTGTATCTCAACGATGCAGCAATTGCGGCTGCAGGAGTTGGAAGCGGGATGACGATTGGGCTACAAGGGATCTTTGAAGGAACTCCATCCACCTGTCCACAACTGTTTTCGCCCCACGCATACACGTTGTGAGAGGAGTCCAGAGCGAGGGAGTGGTTGAAGCCGCATGCAATGTGAGTGAACTGTGTTGAAGGGTCAGGAGCAATGTCCAGGTACTCGAAAGTAGTTAATTCACGTTGAGAGGCAGTGCGCCGAGTTGTAGCTGCAAATTTGAGCCACAGCCAGCCAGGCGGGCAGAGGTTGTTATAAAAGCGAGTGGTTTGCGCCACAGGATACAGAGAGCGGTTCAGCGCCGGCAGGAAGGATGCATTCGATTGGAATATGCGCGTCACTTGTTGTTCCAGTACCAAGTTGGCCGTGCGAATTGGATCCGAATGAGAAGAGCTTTTTGCCCATGACTTTTGAAGTTTCTTGCCAATGAATCAACTCATATCTATTTTCCATCCCTCGGAAGTCTACTCCCTCTTTAGATACATATCTACTGTCTCGGATAAACACATTAAGTACAAGAGCCTTTCGGATGTATCAGCAAAGAAGGGAACTCCAGAGCACTCACGACAGATGTGTTATTATTTCCTCAACAAGACATCCCGCTCTTTTGCTCGTGTGATCCAGGAACTTGATCCAAAGCTCAGTCTTTCTGTGTGCGTGTTTGCTCTGGCTCTAAGAGGTCTAGATACTATCGAGGATGATATGACTCTCTCCAATGAAACAAAGCTGCCATTATTGAAGTCGTTTCATCAGATACTGTACACGGAAGGATGGAACTTTGATGGGAATGGCCGCAGGAAAAGGATCGTTTTCTGATGGTTGAGTTCAATGAAGTCATTGATCAGTTCTTGAGGCTTGGTCATGAGTTGAGTGGCCTTAATATTGTATCAGCTAGCTCATATAGTTTATAGAGAACAAACTGTAATTGCGGAGTTATCAAACGAATGGGGGCTGGAATGGCAGAGTTCTGCGACGGAAAGCGAATTTAACAATGGCGGACTACAACCTGTACACTCATACGGTTGCTGGTTTGATTGGAATAGGATTGACGGGTTTGTTCAATGCCTCCGGCCTCGAGAGCATTACACTCGATGAGTCGTTTCCCAACAGTATGGGGCAATTCCTCCAGAAAGTGAATATCATCAAGGATTTTGCTGAAGATCTCAGCGAGGGGAGACAGTTCTGGCCACAGAGGGTGTGGGAACAATATACTGCTGAAGGTGAAGGGTTAGAGGCCTTCGTGGATCCAAACAACCTTGAAAACGCGTTGGGGTGCCTGAATGAGTTGTGCATTGATGCACTGCAGCTAGTTCCTGACTGTTTGGAATATATGAGCAAATTGAAGAATCCATCTGTCATCAGGTGTTGCGCAATTCCACAGGTTCAGTGTCATTACCTTCCGAAGTATACTTATTTGAAATTGAAATAGGTAGTTGCCCTTGCATCTTTGAGTTGCGTTTTCAACAACCGGGTAATCTTCGGTCGAAAGAAGTTCAAGCTTCGTTATGGCCTTGCTGCAAAAATTATGTTCGTATTCAATCATTTGATGATGTCAAAGAAAGCTATAGGGAGTTGGTTGGAGACCTTCAGCGGCAGAACAGGAAGCGTGGGTCTGTTCACCTAGATTCTCGCTGAAGCCTATGACCATTGTATGTTCCAGAATTAAGAGATGGCTTTACGAACACGATCGAGAAGTTGGCAAGCAAGTTAATTCTTCAGACTATGGGATTTTGGCTTGGATGTTCATAACCATTCTTACATTGGGACTGGCAGCCTTAACTGCAATTTGGTTAAACGATTCTAAATCAGAGTATTGACTCCTGCAGTAAACCAGCCTCTTGTTTCCGTTGATGTTGATCTTTTTGGAGATGGCCTGATCCCAAAAACACTTTGCAGCAATGGCAACAGCGGCCCTCCTCGCCTCCATCGGACACCCTTCCGAAGTGTATGCACTCCTCAAATACAAGTTCACGACCTCAGACGCCGTGACCAAGTACACGACCCGCGAGTCTGTGACAGCAAAGAAGGGCACTCCTGAGTACACGTACCAAATGTGCTACTACTTCCTCAACAAAACATCCCGTTCCTTTGCCCGGGTCATCCAGGAACTCCACCCGGAACTTGCGCATCCTGTCTGTGTCTTCTACTTGACATTGAGAGGCTTGGACACAATCGAAGACGATATGACCTCTCAAATGACCGCAAGCTTCCGCTATTGCGAACCTTTGATACGATCATGTACAAGAAGGGCTGGACTTTTAATGAGAATGGACCAAATGAGAAAGATCGCATTCTTATGGTCGAGTTTGATGTTGTCATTGACCAGTTCTTGAGGCTGAAGGAGAGGTAACGGATATTATATTCAGTTTCTATCAATCTTAATCGATACCATCTGCCAGCTACCAAACCGTCATTGCTGATGTCACAAGACGTATGGTAACGGTATGGCCGATTTCTGTGCGGGAAAGAAGGTTGTCACAATTGCTGACTACGATCTGTACACTCACTACGTTGCTGGATTGGTTGGGATCGGATTGACTGGTCTTTTCAGTGTTTCCGGACTCGAGGATGCGTCCCTCACCAAAGACGAGTACCTTCAGAACCGTATGGGTCTCTTCCTCCAGAAAGTGAACATTATGAAAGATTACTTGGAAGACTTGAATGAGGGCAGACAATTCTGGCCAGAGGAAGTTTGGAGCAAATATGTTTGGGAGAACCAAGGTTTGGATGCATTGGCCAAGCCTGAGAATTTGAACGACGCTTTGGCTTGCTTGAACGAATTGTGTGTAAATGCTATGGAGCTTGCGCCAGATTGCTTGGAGTACATGAGCAAATTGAAGGAGCCATCTGTCATTCACTTCTGTGCGATCCCTCAGGTATTTACAACGATATCTTACCTAACAAAGCTAATCAATATTACCAGGTTATGGCTATTGCTTCTATTGCCTTGTTCTTTAACAACTCTGTGGTTTTCACCAAAGGAGGTCTCAAGATTCGACGTGGACTTGCCGTGAAGCTGATATACGAGGGTACAACCTTCGAAGGTGTCAAGAACGTCTTCAAACGGTACGCTTTGGAAATCGCTAAGCAGAACTCAAAGCGAGTTGGAACAAATCCAAAGGATGAGTCTTTCATGCCAATGTCGATCGCTTGCTCCAAGGTCATTCGTTGGATCAATGCACACGACAAAAAGATGGGCATTGTTCCAAAGAGTTCGGGGGAGCAAGTGTTTGAGTATTTGATCGTTGCTGTCAACTTTGTACTCCTTGCTCTGATTGTCCAGCATTTCTACAACGCTTATAACAGCCTGAACTGAATCATTTCTTCTGATTAAACTTAGTTTTTCTATATTCTTGCTGTATTCTAATAACTCAAACCCTCCGTGAGCTCGGCCTCCTCCACCTCTCTGGTCGCATAACCAGCCGACTAACATCTGCCAGATTCCATTGCATCCTATGTGATTCCGGAGACAGATATACAAAGGTTGCCGTGGCAGCTGTTACAGCCAAAGCAGCCCCTCCAATGTTACCAACAATATCCTTCGCATCAAACTTCCTTGTAGTAAGAGTGCTTTGGAGCACTTCTGAAGCAACAGCTGCTGCAGCTGCCACGCATAGCACAGCTTGCGTTTTCAATACGAAACGTCTCATATCCCTGTCGGTTGCTTCCGTATCTTGAAGGTGTAATGGAAGATAGTCCCGAGCATCTCGAATAAGAACAGATATTATGTAGTCGGCGGCAGGAAACAGCGATAGTGTCAGCAGGAAGAACATGATGAAGTGTAACAGCTTATCGTTTCGGAGCAGAGATGGGATGTAAGGATTGACAACAGAGTTCGGTAGAAGTCCTAATAGTAGCATGATAGAGCCAATAACTGACAGCGGCAGTAGGGAGAGGAAGGCGGTGGGCTGGTGCTTCATTGTTGGTTTCCTTTTCAACAGAAGTTCTTTCATTGACATTTCGAGCCGTTAAATAATAATAATGATCGTGATCATTCAGCAACTGGCATAGATTGAGGTTCTATATATTGTTCAAAGGTTTCTGCGAAATCTTCGTACAGTCTCATGGACCTACTGGGCATCTATGCACGCTCCGTAGGTTTTTGCATTAGAAAGAACGGATAAATAACTCTTGAGTATTCTTCAATTAAATTTGAGAAACTTGAAAAGAAATGAGGTATGTCAGAACTCCACCTTGGCTCACGCATGGATCCCCTTATCGACGGCTGAATCATATAAGAGATATAAGCAGAGCCTTTGTTTAGCAACTGTGTCAGCTTGTTCGGCAACACCTTTTCCAACATAATACCCTCCAACCTCCTCGCCCTTTTGAGCTTTCACAACATCTGACTCGAAACTTTAGTTACTTTCTTCCACATCTTCCATCAGGCTGGTAAGTCCTCTTTGACAGCTTCAGTGCGCAGTTCCATCCAACTCTAAAACGCAACATTCTTGAAAACCAGGCACGTCGATCAAGCCATCCTCAGCGAAGAAGACCGAGTCGTAATCATCCGATTCGGCCATGATTGGGACACAACCTGTATGCAGATGGATGAAGTTCTGTACAAATGTGTCGAACAACTTCGAAACTTTGCAGTCATTTATCTCGTGGATATTACTGAAGTGCCGGATTTCAACAAGATGTATGAGATTTACGATCCTTGCACTGTTATGTTCTTTTATAGGAATAAGCATATGTGAGTTTGTTTTGTTTGGGGTATGTGCGTTTGAGCTATGCATTCCTTTTTAGTATGGTCGATTTGGGAACTGGTAACAACAACAAGATCAACTGGGCGATGGATGATACTCAGGAGTTCATTGATATTGTGTAAGTGTTTTGTCTAATATGTTCGTGTAAGTGCTAATCGTTCGTTTCTAGAGAGACAGTATTCCAGGGAGCAAGGAAGGGCCGTGGTCTTGTAGTTTCGCCTAAAGGTGGGTGATGTTTATTGTTGGTTAAGTGGTTAGTCCGAAACTAATCATAACTTAGATTACTCGACCAAATACAAGTACTAAATCCGCTATGGTGTAATAAATGTCTCTTCTCTCTTCTCTCTTTCATTAATGTTCAAATGTCCCGCCGCAACAGAATATCACAGAATCCACATCTTCAATGCACCTCAATTCCCTACTGCCCCCCGTCTTCAAGCGTCGATCTTTCAAACGAATTATTCCACTCTTCATAACAGCAATCGTTCTCGGCCTCGCAAATGTCTTCGGCTTCTGTTCTCCTGTTTTCAATGGGCTTATACTTCAACCAAAATGCCCAGTGGAAGCCTTTCTCGTTAAATACCATCCACGACGTAACTTGCCACGAATTAGACCTAGAAAGCGGTCAGTTTGGGGATCCTTTTGCAGCATCTGTTTTCAAGGTTTCGCAGTGTATGTCGCGATGGCATTGCGGACAAGGATACTTCTTGGTTCAGCGACGAGATGAGGAACTGTGTAAAAGAATGCTTCGTAAAGACGGAAAGATGAGAAAAGTCATTTTCGACGATGAGTTGAATCGGAAACTTGTTGAAGATGTTGGACCAGTATGTAACTTTTTGATAGTATAATCATACTAATGGATTACATAATAGGACTTTTTCTATCTCGTTTTCGATGGTCCTGCTCGAGTTGCGCCAATGACTTGGACACATGCTGGTAACTGCAAAACACGACACCCTTTCCATCTCGTCAACCCTGGAAACTACACTGTATCTCTTGAATGGACTCATACCAACTTCAGCGCCGTAAACGAAATTGATTTGAAAGGGATTCATCCATCGCCAGTTGCAAGGGTCGCGATGTGTTGAGGAATATGAAGCTTGAAGTGTGTCCTCAGTGTCCACAACTACGCTCTCTAGTGCGTCATAATTCACGAAACAGTCCTATTTGCAGTAGAACTAGACCAATACAGGGAGTCTTTCTGAGCGGAAGGCGACAGTGGGGCAATAGTATCAGACTCGTTGCGAGTGAACAGAACGCAATCGCCTTATGTCTGGATTCCGCTTGGTTGCCGTTTGGATCAAACATTTGACCAGCATCAGAACGATGCTTGCTTTGGGCTCAAATCCTCCCGATCGTTTTGATGGTGGGGGATTCACATTCACACCGTTTCTGGGATGCTGTTGACAGACGCATTGTTGCAACTACTGAACCTTATATATTTGGGGAGAAGACAATATGGTAAAGCACAATAATCGTTGAATGAAACTGATGCAGATTTGAATAGGTATAATCATTACCAAGGACACGTAGCAAACACATACCACGCAAGCGGAAATAATTCTTTGTTTCTCGAACGAATTCGAACGGATGATGGGATTCCTACTAGCAAATTATGGCCCGATAATCGGACTACCACGAGACAGAATGTAACATTTGAGTACCAATGGAGCCATCAATTGACTGAGATAACTGATGACCAAGTGTTTCAAAACGATGGCTTTGCCACACGGTTTGGGAGACAAAACATAGTTGTGCTTCAAACAGGTGCGTGGGCAGCATCAACTCTTGATCGCGATGGACAGTGGACTTTCAACGAATATCGCCTTCATATTCAAACGCTTGCAGAAAAGTTATTGGAGATGCGAAGAAAGGATCCCATGGGACCTACGTTTGTATGGGCGTCAGCCACAAGTATGAAAATTCAAAGACAAGGGGAGGATACTGCGTATGAAAAAAGTGGCGATTGGAGGAATCCATATCGGATGAAATTATTTAGAGACGTTGCAAAGGAGGTCATGGAGGAGGCAGGAATTCCTTATTTGGACTGGTTTGACGTTACGAACCACTTTATACGCGAGTCACCGGACGGATCCCATTTTACGAATCTGCCAGGTATGATGTTTTCTAAATATATCCAGTTCCAAGTCTGACTAAGAAGGAGAACAGCAACGGATGCTGTTGTAGATGATTTGTTACACAAGCTGAACGTATGTGCGAAAGAAGAATGACATGTCGGGATGAATGAAGCTAATCTTCACGAATAAAGCCAGGTATTGCTTTACGCGGCATACATTTTACCTTAAGGTGGAGATGCGAAAAATTCATTGAATTGTTGATTTTGGTGTCTCCACTTTTTGTTTCTTTCCGTCGGCCAGCAACTCTCTCGGCGCAACAAGAGGGTCCGGATCAGCCCTTTATTCGAACACATCTTCAGCCGATCCGAACTACGACCCCTTGCCTCCTTGAATCAATACCCACTCTCAGGACCTTCTCTCCGATGAATCCAGGCGATATGGGAACCTTCCAGGACCCGCTCCTCTTTGGCTCGCTGATGGGCAGCCACATGCCACTGTCGATGGGACCCGCCGATCAAATGCCAACATGCAACAACAGCAACAGCACACAGCACCAGCAACAGCAGCAGCAGCAGCAACAGCAGCAGCAGCCTATTAATAGCGGGGCCAGCCAGCCAAACTCCGCCCAGCAAGGTGGTCCAGCGCAGCCTCCGCCAAGTAACAATCTTAAGAAGAAGCGAATTCCCGCCTGCGATCTGTGCAATTCAAAGGTGTGTTGGCGTTGTTGGCGCTCCTGGACCGACTTCGATTCTCCCACTCAAACCATCCCTGCTCACTCCTTCCTTCTCTTTAGAAAATCAAATGCGATGGAAACCAGAACTGTTCAAATTGCCTGAAGTCGGGTAATCCCTGCACATTCGAACGAAACAAGGATCCAAACAAACACCCAAAACGCCCTCGAAAAGATGGACCCGCCTCCGCTGCTATGCCTGGCATGGGTGGAATGCCGTCCATGATGGGCGGTGCTGGTTTCCCAAATACTATGGGAGTAACGGGAAATACCAGTCTGTTGGGTGCGACAATACCTCCATCATTGATGATGCCCCGAACATCGTCTTCAGGCTTTGATCCATTAGTGTCGGGAATTGTACCGCCTCGCATTGATCCTCCTATTCCTCCATCCGTCCCTCGTATCAGCAGCAATATTGGCGGCAACATCCCAAACTTTCCAACTCCTCCATCTTTGAACGCATCAATCCCAGCCGGTATGAACCAAATAGTTACTGCTGGAATGTATAACGGTGGTTCAAACGCTGGACTTATGCTATCCGGAGGAAGCTCATCCATGGCTATACCGCCTGGTGCAGGCTCGTCCAGCCTCTCTAGTAGAGAAGATCCGTTAACCTCGATTCCTCAAGACGCACACGATGAACTCGTGGAGCTTTACTTTGAATACATTGACCCCACAGTTCCAATCATTCAGCAATCAACTTTATGGAAAACAGAGCAAACGAATCACCTTTGCTCTTGTGTACCATGTATGCCCTCGCCGCACGATATTCAACGCATCAGAGTGTCATGGCATTAGGATCCATCTACGGTGGACCCGCTTCTACTATGGATGAAGTAAAACAACGAGCCTGTGATGTGTTTTACTTCCGTGCTCGTGATTTAGTAGATCAGTACATGGACTTTGCTAAAGCCTCCACTATCGCTGCTTTCTTGTTACTCAAGTTGCTTTGTGCTGGTAATGAAGATATATTGGATTGATTATCAAGTTGCTAACCTTTTGGAACAGCATCCGGACGAATTTCGGCTTCATGGATGTACTCTGGAATGGCAATCAGTATGCTTAAGGAAATGCGTCGTGGTGCCAATACGGATGATGATGCTCCTCCAACAGAAGCCGACACTTCAATAGATTGGTTGGAACGCGAAAAGAGGCGGCGGTTATGGTGGGCGTGTTATATTGGAGATCGATATGCTGCTGCTGCATCCGATAGGCCGATGATTGTGCAGGATGCTGGTAAGCTTTTCATCGCAGTCCAATCTTTACTTACATCTCCCACAGACTGTAAAGTTCACTTTCCAGCAACTGTAGAAGATTGGTTGAATGGATATCCTGCTTCTCCAGAAACTCCGGAGGTGCAGGAAGATAGAAAGCGACAAATCGCTGAGTTTGCATCCCAAATACCGTTCAACCCCATCGCACAGAACCAAAGTTATTTAGACTATTTCATTCTACTGTCAAAGATTTTTGGCAGAGTCATCGATTTCACCAAAGTTTACAAGACAACAGGTGGTTTGACGGATATGCTCCTCAATAGTGTCACGAATCCAATGCGTAACGCAAATAACAGCAATACCGAGGCTCAGAACGAAACTCAACTAATTGCTCTTCAAACTGCACTCGAGTCCTGGTACAATTACCTCCCAGACTCCTACCGTCAACTCAACTACGACGTTCAACTCATTGCAGCTTGCAGTCGTCCAAATCCATCCTCCGCAAAACGTGAAGTCTATCTTCGCGCCAATCTCGCCATCTACTATCGCATGTGCCTAATCTTACTCCACAAACCCAAACTCATGAACCTCCTCCGCAAAACAACCCTATCCCGCCACCACGCAACAATCCCAAAAGCAGATACCTTCATTGCATGTCACACCGCCGCCAAAGAAATCACACAAATCATTGAAGCAATCCGCGGCCGCGATGCGTCCCCAACAAACGGAGTAACCCATCCCTCACGCATTTCACACCATTCGTCACATCTTTCGCCATCTTCCAAAGCGCTCTAGTCCATTTAATCGCGGGACAAGTCTGTTGTGGCGGTGCAGACGGAGTCCGCAGTGCACAAGTCCATTCGAATGCGTTGAAGGGACTTGCACGGGATTGGGGGCTTGCTGGGAAACTGTACTCTAGTCTGATCAGTTTGATTGATGTCGCGCGAGAAGCGGCTATGAATGGAGAGATGATTCAGTGTGGCGATCATTGTACGGATCCCGAAAATAATGCGAATATTGGAGGGATGAGTGGGCCGGGTTGAATAGCCCTATGGGTGGCATTGCGGGCTTGTTTGGGCTCATGAATGGCGGTATGAATGGAATGAGTGGGTTTCCAGGTGGTATGGCAGTGGGATGGGAAGCGGAAGCGGGCTTGGCGGTGGGATGGGTGGTATGGGAGGAATGGGAGGCGGAATGGGAGGAGGTTTTGGTGGGTTGTTTGGCGGTGGGCGTCATAGAAACAACAACGCACCAGGACAAGCTCGAATTGAGGAGTTGTCGGATGATGTCGCGGCTACTATCAGTGCATCTGTCTCCAACGTTCCTGATGTCCCTGTGGTGAACAATGGCAGCTCTTCGAGTAGTGCAGGCACTGGTAATCCTGGTCGCGGAAGCGGAAGCAATACTGGAAAAGCCGCCAAAACCACATCAACGTCAGGATCGAACAAAGCAACCAACTCAAATAGCCCTATGGGTAACCCAACTACAACTCCGAATGCAACCGCCTCCAACTTAAATAACATGAACCCCAACTTGCCTGCCGCGTCTGGAAACAACATGAATTTCTCATCTAACATGCCTCTTTCAAATAATATACCTGGTCCTGGAATGAACATGCCTGGAAACAACTTGAATAGTGGGATGGGAAGTACGTTGCCGCCGAATGGCTTGAACAGTGGTATGGCGAACAGCAATTTACCCGGAAACATGAGAAACGTGAACAATATGCCTGGCAATATGAACAGCGGTAATATGAACTTCCCTCCAAACCAAATGAACAACCAAATGGGCTCGAATCAAATGGGTTCCAGTAACTTAAATCCTATGGGAATAAATCCAATGGGCGGAAATCAGATGGGAAAACCCGATGGGTATGAATCCAATGAGCACTGTAAACCCAATGGGCGGAAGTCAGTCAAACAAGCCGTATGGAGGAAACCAGATGTCTGGAAATAACCAGATTGGTGGAACAACAACAAATGGGCGGTAACCAATTCAACCAATACGGAAAGCACGAATCTTGGAAACGCCACTGGACCAAATTATCAAATGGGAGGCTCTTCCAATCCAATGGGTGGGCCTTCTGGTATGCCTGGCTTTCCAAACAACAACATGAAACCCGATGGGTCAAAATCCCATGGGCGGAAACCGACCGGCTGGAAACCAAATGCCCATAATCAATTCAACCAAATGGGAGGACCGAATCAGATGGGACAAATGGGAGGCGTTCCAAACCAGATGGGCGGAAATCCTATGGGAATGGGTGGTGGAAACCAAATGCCGGGTAACCAGTACGGAAACCAAATGGGAGGTCCAAACGCGATGGGTGTAAACCAAATGGGAGGACCTATGCCTGGAAATCAAATGGGAGGTCCGGCGCAAATGAGTAACAATCAAATGGGCGGTCGGCCAGGGAATATGCCTGGTGGTATGGTGAATGGTATGCCAATGGGTTCTGGAATGCCAGGAAACAATATGCCAGGAAACCCAATGTCGAATCCTCAAATGCCTCAAATGGGTAACATGATGCCTGGTGTAAACCAAGGAATGGGACGGAATCCTATTGCGGGAGGAAACCAAATGGGAGGGCCGATGCCTGGAAACCCAATGGGAAGTAATATGGGAGGACCGAATAACCAATTGGGAGGGCCGAATCAAATGGGTGGAAACCGAATGGCTGGTGGAATGCATCAGATGGGAGGAAACCAAATGGGAGGTCCTAATCAAATGGGTATGGGATCAAGTTTGCCGGGAATGACAGGAATGCAGGGAGTTGGCGGTATGAATCAAGGCATGCCAGGAATGCAAGCTCCTCCTGGTATGCAGGGTCCTGGGATGAACGGAATGTGGCCGAATATGAACAACAACAATCCCCCCAACCAAGGACCCAACGGCCCCAACAGCAACAATCAAGGTGGAAACGACAATCCAATGTGGAATCTTTTGGGTCAAACTACAAACTTTGGTGGCCTTAACTCGCCAGGAGACTTCCTGTAATTTCTTATTCCAAACATATCCTGTATTGTATCCATATTCCAAGTATATTTTTAGTTACCGTTTACTAGTAAATTATAAACGATTATTTCTGTTACTCTCGACTTTATTTCTGCTTTTTCTGAGACTTCTTTGCTGATTCCTGTTTCTTGTCGGCTCCCTTTGATTTCTTTTTGCTCTTTGGTTCATCTTCTGTTCGTGCACGCTTTACTGGTGTCTCCGTATCCTTCTGATTGTTTCCTGCCAGCACTGATTCCAAGAACTTTCCAGCTTGCTCTTCCCGTTCCTTTTCCGAGTATTTCTCCTTAATTTCTGGGTTGCTTGACAAATTATGTTTGATGAATCGCTTGCAGCGGCTTGGTCCAACTGCATTGGCGCTATTGGTTCGGTTTCAACTCCATGTTTGTGGTTGTATTGTGAATGATACCTTTGTTTGCCCCCGCAACTTCACTGACTTTGTCCATATATTCCTTCACACGAGCCTAATTTATCGTCTTAAGTTCATACGGTAGTTTGACTTCAAGAACTGACCAACTCCTTTCTGACTGGATGTCCCTTTGTAGCTCCTTGTGTCCTCAAGTACACTATCATCGAATCAGTTAACGATAGCAAAAACAGCTTAATAATTACAGAAGGTGAGAGAGTTGATGAGATAGCTGAAGAGAACACAGAGCGAGGCCCGGTCAATCATGCCTTCAGACTGTTGAACAAGTTCATCGAACGGCGTCGTAAACAAGGGCGCCAAGATAACTTCCAACTGATCGACCGAGGAAGCGAAGGCAACGGCGGCCGCGGTAAACTCTTCTGTTTCGGCTTCCATGACTTTGAGAGTAGTTTTTGTTTTTTGCAAACTCGATCTATTTCTTTCTTCATTTGTTTTATTCCTTTATCAGAGATCCATTTCTTCGATTGTGACTGTTACTACTTTCTTTCCGCCTGCAATGGTTCGTTTCTCGACAGTGGCTGTATCGCTGACTCCCAATTCTTCACGTTCCTTCTTGGCTTTCTTCGTAGCCTCACTGATGGCTTCAATCTTTTCAATATCTTCAAATACACTGCTTATTTTGTTTCTCTGTATTGGTATTAGATTGGGTTATGGGTGGGAAGTGAGACGGACCTTTTCCTTCCTTGCTTCTCGTACAGCTTCCTTCTCCAGTTTGGCATCTCTCTCCTGGGCCTTCTTGATTCTTCAAGCTTTCGTTTCCGGAAACCAGTCAGGTAATCTCTGATGGACGATGTATGGATTAGTTGAAGTGCGAAGCTAACCAACCAACTCACGATCTGCTGGCATCATCATATGAAATAAGTTCGTCCCTCTCTTTGGCGTCCTTCTTTGGCTTAAAGGAATAAGGCTTGACCTTCTCTCCCTTCTTTCCTTTTCCTTTGCGGTTTCCTCCTGCTCCTGCTTTCTTGTCCTTCCCTTTCTGATTTGCTCCCATTTTGAAACAATTATTTCAATTACGTTTTATAAGAACTTATTTTATTATTTTATTATTCAGAATGGGTCGGTTGGTGTCAAAAGCGGCAACCGCCAAGTTTCGATCTCTGTCACAAAAAGTGTTCAAAACGTCTGTTCAGACGCACCCGCCGTCCCGCAATCAAAGAATATTTCTTCCATTAATATCTCCATGAGCTGCACAAGTAATCTCACTCTCAATTCCGCCTCAATGCCTCCAACAGATTCCACTACACAACCAAACCCACTTCGATTCGCATGCATCAAACTCAAGCAGTTTGTGAAAAAACTGGTTTCCCGGCGCAGCAAAGTAGAATCGTCTGCCACTCTTGCATTGGCAAATACGGACAGTGCGAGTTTCAACACCACAGCTCCTCCCCTTTTGAAAGACGTAGTTCCACTTCGATCCGAGTCATCTGACGAATCAACATATGATGCTGCTGCGACAGCAACGCTTCCTGGACCCTATCATCACCTTTTGTCACGAAAGTATTCATACAGGTATTGGTTTTACCACAATTTCTGGCAGTATTCTTACCATCCCTTTAATTCAAATAGCTCTATTTCAACACCCTCCCGCGAATCAGACACATCCTCCATCACCGAAAGTGGCGGAGACCCTTCACTTGAACGTCCACCAACAACACTTGCCAAGACCACACTTGAAATCGAACATGATATTTTCGTGTCACCGACATTCAATCCAATCAATCGAATGTCGATCATTTCTAGAGACGCGCCAACACTGTTGACTGTGGATTCTCTTGGATTCCGAAGATCCATTGGATTGGAAGAATTTAGAAGTGGGAATGACTCGTCGGATCAGGAAAGTGACGATGACGAGAGCGATGATGAATGTGATGAAGAAAGTGGCGATGAAACCGTTCTGGGTGGACGAAGTGATTCTCTTGATAGGAGTGTCAGTGTGAAGTGGGCAGAGTCACCAGTGTTGCGACCCAGTGGCCTTTCTCAGTTAGTTTTTATTCAGAGTAATATCATTATTGTATTATTAATAATGTATTTGAATTCGTTTCTCTGCTTTGAGTGAGTCGGCGATTCGAGCCCAAAGTCGGCAATCCCGGCCCACCCCAAAAAACTTCCAGCTGCATTTACCGCAGAACCCGTTGAGATTAATTCCTCAAATAAAGTACAAACATTGTAAATTACGCAATGATATTATGATTAAGAAGGCTTAGGCCAGTCTGTTTGTTTTATTAGTTAGGTCCAGGTTTCTAACTCAACACTTCATCTTCAACAACGCACTGAGGCAGCTTTTTCCACTCATCTCATTCACGCACATCAGATATCAACCATTTATTTATTGATTTTATTGGATTTAATGCAATTATCGTTGTCTCCTTTGAATAATAGACTGTTGTTTGAAACTACCACCAACTATTTTGGAATTGGCGCCTCTTCTGATATAAGTTATTATCTATGCTCGTTGTTTTTTTAACTATTTTATTTGATTAGTCGACAGTTTTAGGCTTTAAGCTATCTAGGAACTGTAATTATTTGGGTTATGACATTGTTACATTCTATTCGGCTTTACTTCTGAGCCTCTTTATTTGAGAGCGTCCCATGCTGCGAATGATATAAAAAGTACTAATTAATAAATCTGTGGAAGCTGAGGATGTTATCTTGTTCTGGGGACCTTTTAGAAAATTGCATTTTTCAAGGTGATCTTCTTTCATGCACCAGCCGTTGAATCAGCGGTAATTACGAGAAATGAACTATAATATAATATTTATACAATTAAAATTCACAAATGTTAAACTGTAAGCCTGCACAATTTGTTTCAAGGAGTGGCTCTTGGAAGGGTTGGTAGCCACAAATCCTAGCTGCCTCAACGTTTATGCAGTTCTGCTGAGAGTGTGCGTGAATATAGTATAAACAATAATAATACTTAGCGAAAGTTTGAAGTTTCTGCAATCAAAGCTTCTAGCGCAAATATGGTTGATTTTTACAATTCTATCCGTAACAATACGCACTTTCCTTACGTTCAAACGTCCTATACTTCTGAGGAGAGCAATATGTTTATATTTTAATACAATTTATATAATTTATTGGACAGTAAGAGATTACGCCAATGAACTGGACTTGTTTAAATTTTTTGTATCATTTTCAAAAGAGCGGCAAAGAAGGAGGAAGGCTCTGAGCTCCCTCTTATATATTTTAAAAGCATAAACTATTTATTTCTTTTACTTCCTGCGTTTTTAGGTGGTTATGAAGCTGTGGAGAGGAGCTATAAGCCAAGATGTTGCATTCAACATAAAAACCTGGCACTTCCTGCTCACCATTCTTCCAAACCGCACATTCTTCTGCCATTTCATAGTATTTTATATTATCTTTAATATTCACATAGTTTCGTGATACGAAATAAAACGAAAATGGAGTTATTTATTGTTTTATCAGTTTTGGAGTGGGCCGGGATTGCCGACTTTGGGCTCGAATCGCCGACTCACTCTTTTCTCAGAAACTTGATGGAAACTTGTTCAGTCCTTGCCCAGAAGATTGATGTTGCACCAGGTATGACAGAAACTTGCCTGTAACTTAAACTTACTACATAGCAGATCGGCGCTTTAACGCTCCTTGTTGACCGATTGGTACAAGCTGAAGCAACAGGTCTCCCAACAACGTACTCCCAAAACATCAACGAGACCACCTCCAAACACGTATACATCCTTGCATGTCTCTGGTCACTTCAAAACGCAGAACGGATCGAAGCTGAAAACAGCAGTGCGAATTCAGTCCAATCATACAAAACCATTTCAACTCTGGTTGAGATTGTCTTGTCGTGGGGATACGTCAAGGACAGGAAACTTGAAGGTGAATTCAATTGAAGTAATCAATATTGAGGACTGACACTGTTCGTGATGTAGTGTTCCAGTACCTCACTGCTCTGACACACATTCTCAGTTCACCGCAAGCTCATGGATCAAGTACTTCATAATCAACAAATACCTGCAAGAAACCTACAGCGCATATTTATCTCTCATTGCATCTGCCGAGTCCCTACCTTCAAAACCAACAGATTCGTTCACCTTCCCTCTTTCCCTCCCCGAATCCCTTCCCCAGAAACAAGATGGACACCTCCCAACAAAATCCCAATCCTTGCATACACCCAATTCTCATCCCTCCTCCAAACCGGACACATCGACCTCCCAAAATCCATGACCACATTCCTCCACATCCTCTCCCTCCCATCACCCGCACCCCTCCGCCTCCTCTGCGGCCGCTTCCTCACCTCCCTCCTCCTCCACAAAAAAGGAATCGAATCCCTCTTATCAACATTCCTCACAACCCTCGACGACCCGCAAGACCCGACAACAGACATCGGCGCCGCGTTGTCCTCCATCGCGAGAATCGTAAAACAGTTCCGAAACAGTGTTCATCGCCGCAAGAGTATTTCGAGGTGATTGGGCCACAGATTGTGACGCTGATTGAGACGCTTGAAAGGGGGAGCGTGATGTTTCAGGCGGCGGTTTATTTGGCGGTGCAGTTGACGAAATAAGGGGCCCAGGCTTGGGAAGCGGTTTATTTTGGATGTGCTTGTTTCTGGGTTTGTGCCGTTTCATTCCCTTGTATCGCGGGAGATTTGTGTGATCTTGATGGGAATCCGGTTATTATTACGGAGGAGGCGTGTGCGAAGGCGGTGGATAATTTGGCGAGGGTTTTGTCGCATTCGGAACCGTCGTATGCGGTTATGGACGCGCTTCAGCCGTGTTTCTTGCCGCTGTACAAAATGTTTGAGTTGCAACAGGAATCACCGATCCTCGCAAAGGAAGGCTCGATAAAGGATATGCTGGTGAACCTGCTTCGGTTAAACAGTCCGGCAAAGACCCAACTGGTCCTCACGCAGATGGTTCTGTTTCGTGGCGAGAGTGTTTCTGGATACATTCCTGTGGCGAAAGTTGGCAGTGGCGGTGGCATTCAATTCGTGAAAATGCGGCAAGAAGTTGGGATACGTGGAATCCAAAACCCTGACGCGTTTGTTGAGTTTTTGATTGGCCTTGAGAATGAAGCAATCACATCAGGAGTGTTTTTGGATCTGTTGGAAGAATATATCAAGACGAGTACTGTTTCCGATGACCAGGCGAATACAGAGCCAGAGTTTGCGGATTGAGTAAGTTCATTAATTTTTACACGTACAGGAACTGATTCTGCAACAGAAATCTGACGATGATTCGAATTCTTATGAGTCTAATTGAAAAGTTTGGTGCGAATTTGGTCAAGGGAACTCGTCATGTCATTGATCTTGTGAAAAACCTTATTGTGAACTCTCAATCTGTTGACACTGGCTGTTTGCTCCTCTGCCTCACAATCTTGAAGACTCTTTTGACTGAATTTGGTATGTCTTGAAAAATCTGTCATCGCTCTGATCAATCAATGACTTTAGATGAATCGAATGTCGACGTCAAGCAGGAATTCGACTTCCGAGACTCGTGGCTGTACTGCAAACACTCGAACATCACTCTGAAAAGGGAATCCAAACAGTATCAACGATGCGAAGGCTGATTCTCTTGAAAAACACCAATGCCTCCGATGCTTCTTCAGGTACATTAGTGACTAGAGAACTGTCACTTGAATGTTATTGACGCGATTTATGAATTACACAGAAAAACGAACCTCGAGTTACTTTTTGCAAAATCAATGCTCGAACTCTCAGACCCACTCCTCCCCATCCGTGCTCACGGCATTGATCAACTCCGAAAACTTATTCTGAGCAGAGATCCAGTTGGTCACGAAAACTTGTCCACAATCCTGTGTTCGTTTTTTGGACATGATTCAAGACGTTGACAGGTTTTTTATCATTTCCTTTCGAGTTATCGTGACATTAATTAACATTCTTCCAGTTTTATTTATTTGCATGCTGTTTCGGGCCTCAGCGCGTTGACGGATGTGTATCCACAGGATTCGCTGCAGGAAATCGTGTCACGATATTCAAGCGCAGAATATGATTTAGATTATCGCTTGAGGATCGGTGAAGTCGCATCAAAGACAATTCAGAGGTCGGGGCAAGTGTTTCCCAAATACGGTACGTTCAGCTCTGAAAGTGTGTGAAGATTAATCGAAATATGGGAGAACAGCACCTGAAATACTTCCTCAAATTTCTTCGTTCTCCATGACCAACATAAAGACTTCGTGGTAGTGCGATAGTATTGTTGGGAGTTGTAGCAGAAACGGCACCGTTTCCTTTGTTGCCTTTCATTCACCAGATTCTGGACTACATTGAGAATACGTTGATTCTCGAGACGAAAGATGCGGTTATGCGACAAGGTACCCCTTCACTCTTTTAAATGATATTTAATTTATCACAATCTAAAAGGTGCGGTATTGGCTCTGTTGACGCTGATTCGGGGAATGGACGGAACGTTTTCATCTTCCCATCTGGAACACTCAAGAAGATTTACACAAGACTCAAGATTGTGAATGAAATGGATCCAGATGAATTGACGCGGTATAATGCGGGGATTGCATTGGAAGAATTACGAGATCGGGCTGGTGTCTTCGTTACCATCTTGTGAATAGATAACCCCTGAATCTTAATTTATTGTTGTCTTTCCACCCAAAAAGTATCAAGTTTCAAATGAGTGACACATCTTCTGTCCAGCATCGCATCTCGTCTTTTCCTATGCCAATTTTGAGTGCAATGCCATCTGTTTTGATGCGGCATGACAGAATAGAACCAGTCTCGCCTTATATTTCCCCTCCTTTAAAATCCGCACGCGTTTTCCACCATATTTTTCCAGCATGCTATTTGATGAGGAGGACGAGGAGGATGCATTCCTGTCTCTGTCTGACTTGCTACCCACGTAGCCATCTTTCCTGTCTTTCCTCCTATGTCAGATTCTTTCCCTCTGACTCCCTAGAATCTCTTGAACCCCCCTTGGAATCCCGAGGAGACTCTTTGGAGGCTCAGCACCCAATCCAAGTAAATTCGGCCGAGGCTTACTAAACACGAAATCCTTCTTGTTCTTTTTCTTTTCATCTTCCACTTCATCCTTGTACCCCATACCCCTCAACATAGCAATCCCAAAATCCTCAATAGGAACTTGTTCAAAATCTTCAAGGGTTGCTTCTTCAGGCCGTAGCGACAGATCGTACAGGTACTTTTCCTTTGGATCTGCAATGTCCGGATTCCAGGGACAGCATTTTGAGCAAGAATGGGAAGTAAACAGTTTAGAAGAGGAAGGAGGTTGATGCATTCAAAAGAGCGTCGATAGCCTTTTGTTCGAGGGTGAGTATCTGGCTCATTGTCCTTATTTAAAGCATCATTTTCCGAGCTATTTGTGAGAGGCGAGGCAGCAAGGGACGACGAGGGAGCCCGTAGTTGCAGGCCCCATTTAGTTCCCGCTCTTGCTGAGAGGATTGAAGCGAGCGAGGCTGTGCTTTCAGTTGAGGGAGCAGGCGAAGGCCGCGAGCCAGGTTCTCTGTCAGTGTCGGTGTCTGTGGTTGAAGAAGGATGTTGTTGTTGTTGTTGTGTTGTTGCGCAGTTGTTCGTTCGCGACAACGCCGCGCCACTCGTTGACCAGTTTGAGCGGAATCACGAGCGGCGCCTTTGTCTTTTCAGCGTCGAATGATCTGTGCTCAGTTAACCTCGTTCGCCTCGCCGAATCCACAAACAACTCTCACCCAAGAACTGAACCGCCTTCAACACTCAAAATACCCTCAATCGTGTCGGCGTCTGTGTCTGCACGCGCTTTCTTGGTCGTTGTGGCGTCCGAGAAGGCTGTCGATGCCGGGGGAAGGGTCTCGGGTGCCTTGCGTTTTAGTGCGAATGAGATGGATGAAGACATTTTAGACAAGAAAGAAAGAAGAGTAAGAAGAGAGAGAAACTGAAGATGTGTGTTTATTGACATTATATAATAGACAGGTTATGCGGATCATGGGTGTTTTGGAGCCTTTGTTCTGACTCTGAAGGTTCTGATAGCCAATCTCTGTGTTTTGCTGCACTTTCGTCTCTCCAAACTGTCTCTTTGTGATTTCAGCAATTGAAATAGCCTTATTGATTGCCTTGTCCTTTGCCGTGACCAGCACCTATCAAGTATGCCAGAGTTAAGCTGGCGTTCAAGCTGTTATGGCAGCACTCACACTGCCCCGCTTGACGCTGTCTTCAGGTGTTCCATCGCTGCTTCAACACATTCGGTGATTTTGCTGCCAGATGCAACTGAAAGCGTCGTTTGTGCCATCTGAATCTTGAAAGTTCTGAACAAAAAACAAAACAAACAACCAAGAATGGATTCCTCCCACAGAACTAATCCAATCAATCTTTTGCCTGCTCTCTCCCGTACAAGCCGCTCTTTGCCGTGGATTAAGTAAACGCCTCTGCTTCTGTCTCTCGCATCCAGACTTTCTTAGGCTCAACTTGCTTCAATCGCTTCAAGTCCTAAATGGCCTTCTGATTTGGATGTCGCGTGGCTCTCTTGGAAAACAGATCAAGCTGATCATCTGTCGTCTGTGTATGCCCAGTGGTCTCTCTACTTTAACCAAGATGGAATGGCACAAGGTATGGTCTTTTCATGGCTATGAGCCAGGAGAGAATACTTAGCTATGAGCGAATGTCAAAGTACTGAAGCGTATAAGGCTGGATGCATTCATATGTCAACTTAACACGGAATTCATCTTGGAACCCTTGTTCAAGCTTAACCACATGGAACATCCACATATTATATTATACCAACACATTCATATGTAATAGGTCTAGTGACGAAACCTAGAAAGTCACATCTCAAGCGCCGCATTCCATCATCCATTATACTAGTCACGAAACTCACACACTTGAACTTATCAATGTCACAAATATCTGGTCTTATTCCCAAAGCACTCAGCCTCTGCATCTCTCTCATCCACATTGATCTACCACAAACGCTTTAACTGGACCAATCCCGTCCTTCCGCTACCTCGAACACCTCCAACACCTCGCACTCGAAGGAAACAAATTCACAGGCCTATTCCAAACGGTCTACCCGACTCCATAACCACCTCTCACTCTCCCAAAACAAACTCTCTGGAGAATTCCACAATCCCATCAGCACTCATCCTCTTCACCGCAAACAGAAACAACCTAACAGGCCCACTCCCCGAAACCCTTCCCTCAACGCTAGACCACCTCGACATTCCCAAAACCGTCTTCACAGGACATATCCCTGCTTCCATGTGCGCACTCACTTCCCTCACACACCTCATCTACACACAAACAACCTGTCCGGCGAAATTCCTTCCGATATGCACAGAATGACATCCCTCCACACGTCAATTTCTCCAAAAACACGTTGGTTGGCAGTTTGCCTCCGTTGTTGGGTGATATTGAGGGTTGCTGAGGTTTATGGTGTATGGGAATGACGGGATTACGAAAGAGGTTCCGGAGGTGTACGCCGGGGCGGGGTTTTGTATTTTGATTTGCAGGCGCAGTTTGGGAGGGGTGGAAGATGATATGGTTTTTTGTGAGGATTATAGTTGTCTGGACAAGTGACGAATAGGGGCACCAAAAAAACAAAGAATATTTCCTTTGGTCCGATTCTCTCGCTCCCAACGTTTGTCGCTTCATACCAGTGTTGAATTCGCTAAATTTGAAGCGAACAAAGCTCTCTCCCAACGCTATTTCAAGTCTTATTGAAACTCTTCCGTTCACCAAGGTTTCTGAATTAAACTTGAATCTATGCGGTGTCAAGGGCTTTCGGGCAGCCAAAATGAAACAAACCGCTCTCAAGAAATTGTTGATTGGACTAGTCATACAAGCCGATGCCTTGAAGTTGATTCATCATTTGTTTCCGTCTTTGGGGGAACTTGCGCTTGCAGATATTCAGCAGAAGGGTTTCGAATTTCCTGAAGCAATGGTTTAGTTGACAGGGTTAGCTTTGCGTTGGTTTCAAAGGAAAAGGTTGGTTGGAAGAACGAAGAACGAGGAATTCAAGCTGTAAACTTGGCAGCGGGGATGGAGACATGATTCTTCCATTTTAACTTTTGAAACAAAACAAGAGTGATGGCTTCCAATCAAGTTGCTGGTAGTGTTCCCGCTATCGAATGGCCAAGCGAGATTTACTTTCGGCGTTCCATTAATGATGCGCTTGTTGTTCATGGCTATCCAACTCCAGCAGAAGATGCAATGCCAATCATCAGCATCTCACAGTTTTCTGACAAACCTCCCTCAGCTGCCTCTTACGAAGAAATCACTCAAGTGTATGTTGGCAGCTCAAATGGATCGCTGGTTAGCGATCTCAGAACAGGCTCTGATGACGAAAGTGTATCAACTGTATTCATCAACCCTCCCCTCCTCAAAGTCGTCAACAAGAAAGCGAATAATCCGGCAAAGGAGCAGAAGTTTCACTTTCAAGCCTCGAGGTCTGGTGCCAGAGTATTGGATTACACAACCCACGATAAGACAGCTGCAAACAAGGATCAAAATGTGGAAGCCTCGTTCCAGATGGATCAAGTCTGGTTTCGTTGGATCTTCGATCCATCATTCTCGTCTGTACCTGGCTCGCCTACCCGAACAACAACACACAACCTCCAATTCACGACAGAATCACCTGCGGCAAAGAACGTAACATGGAAACTGTCGCAAAGTTTACCGTTAACCGTTCATTGTTTTATTCTGCATTTGCGACAGAGAACAAGGGAACTAAAAACGTGAATCCTATGTTCGTGACTGGAAAGTTTGAATTGGATAAGTTGACGTGGCCAAACTTCCATCAAAACCAGCTGACAGTAATTCTCTCGACGCTGTGGAGCGTCTGGATGGGTGATGTCTTGAACCGTGAAGGAGCTTTGAAGGACTTGCTGCTTGTGCGTGACAAGAAATTCAAGAAGGAACATGGTGGAGACAAGTTCATTTCTGCGTTCTACTTTGGAGGATTCCAGTTGAATGGGGCTGATAAACCTAGTCATAAGTCTTAGATATCATGGATTGGTGGAGGCACTGATTAATAGTAATACAGTACATTTCCAAAGAATGCGTTGAAATCATTGATTTGTCAACGGGTGTAATAAGAATTACAAAGGATAGAGCAAAATCATGGCAGACACAACAAACCTCAGCAGCCTTCTTAACGCCCACGCAACAGAGATTGCGCAGCTCCGAGAACGAATCAGCGATGTGATTGATCCATCCAAGCACGATGAAATCTGGCTGCTGCGTTTCCTTCTCTCAAACAAGACTGTTGATGTGGCTGAAACAGCTTGCCGCTTTACAATCAACTGGTACAAGACCCATGCAGCTGCAATCGAAACAGTAATGGCTGGAGGAAAGGCGCCCAAAAGATGAGATTAACGTGTTCCAAGTTGCTGGCTTCCATAAGGAAACGAACAAGGGTGAACCAATTTACTATGTCAGAGGTCTCTGCAACAACAAGGGGCTCATGGACAACGTTTCACACGATGACTTTGTCAACTTTACAATCTTCAGCCGCATAAAGGCTCTGGAAGCTTGTGCGAAAGCCACAAAAGAGCAGAACAGACTTGTCAAGATGGTCACAGTTGTTGACGTTCAAAACTTCAATTTCACCCGTGGAAACGATATGCGCTTCTTTAGAGCCATCGGAGACAGTTCAAAAATTAGCGAGAAGATGTTTCCTCAGCTGCTTGGCAGATCTGTTATGGCTAATATGCCTCCTACGATGCTCTTCTTGTTCAACACGGTGTTCAAGCCATTATTATCCAAGAAGACGCAAGAGAAAGTGGTTCTCTGTCCTGGTGTTGCATCCGGCAAGCCACTGGATGCATGTCCATATATTGCACGAGTTCTCAAACCTGAGAATATTCCGTCGTTCATTGGAGGAACCTGCAACTGCAAAGGAGGCTGTATCAGTGGAATTCCAAATTACCAAACTGTTCCAGTCAATGCAATTTCAGATTCTGGACTCATGAACATTACAGTTCATGCAAGGTCAACGGAAATGGTTGAAGTTCCATTGGCACAAGGAGCTCAAATCAAATACGAATTCAAAATTTCTGAGAAACAGGATATCAAGGTTCAGATCGTATTTCGTCCCAATGGTGGGATAAAGGAAGTTGAAGTTGTTGCATTACGTTCCCTTGAGGAGAAAGATGGGGTTATCAGTGGGAGTTTCGTTGCACCAACTGCAGGAATTCTCGTCAAGACATTTGATAACACTTTTTCTGGGTCAGAGCCAAAAACGTGTGGTATAAACTTGAGCAAGTCGAAGACAGAGAAGAATAACTGCGAAAGTGTGGATAATAAAGAGATGTTTGTATTCATGCCCAAACCCAAAACAACGCCATAAGCAGGAACGAAACAATCCTATCAGCTTGCGAACGTTTGCCCGAACTTGTAGTTGTTGCCGTATTGGCAAAGTTGACAACCTTGCAGCGTGTCGAGAAACAAAGCTGACCATCTGGACACCACGCCGCAGAAGTATTCCCGGCAGTGCACGAGCAGTGTCCATTATCACAATAACTCTGCAAAGACCCACATTGAATACCACATCCACCACAGTTACTTGTGTCCCCATCGTACCTAATTAAAGTCTATTAATTTCAGCAAATGAATGTAATCATCCAAATCACCTGAGCTGCAATCACACATTCCACCAACACAATTCAACCCGTTCTTACACACAATCCCACAAGCGCCACAGTTATTATTATCATACAACTGTCCCGTGGGACAAGTGCATTCTGCAGGGAGGTTCGATTCGTTCCGTTGCGGCTCGAAATGGAAATTCGGATTCATCCAGAGGTTCGGGTTTGGTCATGCAGTTTCCAGTGACGTCTAAGGATTGGATATTGGCTAAGGCCCAAATCCGAGCGGGATTGGGCCTGTGAAGAGGTTTCCAGAAAGGGAACTTGAATAAGAGTCAGATAACATGATTTGGGAAAAAGAGTTTTTGCAATTACATTGTCTTGAGTCCATAGATTTTACATATATTGGTTGGGATTTGTCCAATTAAGTTGTTATTGCTCAAGTCCAAGTTTGTGAGGGCGGGGATTTGACCAACAGCGAGAGGAATCGTTCCGTTTAAGTTGTTGCTACCAAAATTCACGTCAAATAAGTTGTTGCATTTGTTGATGGAGGTTGGAATAGGCCCAGTCAGTTGGTTTCCTTCGAGATGGCTAAATTTACATAAATAAATTAGAAGCTTGTCTTCTTTCACATTAGTTTTCATGAATTACATGGAGATCAGCTGACGCAATTTTGCAAACGTGTTGGGTATGGTGCCATTCAACTGGTTATACCCAAGATTTCTACAATAACACATGAACACTTTCGCAGCTGCCAAAAAATGAACATACAGTGATTGCAATGTTGGCACACTCATCAAAGAATCAGGAATAGGACCCGAAAGCTCGTTTCTCGATAAATCACTGCATCCGAAAGAATTAATCGTGATTGAATTATAAAGATAAATCTCACAGATAATTCAATTGGCCAATGATGAAATCCAGGTTGGAATCGGTCCACTAAATTCGTTTCCGGCAAGCTCCCTACTCAAACGTAAGTATCTTCAAAAGTACTTTTGCGGACGTTACAAATGCTGAATAGATGCTAGCTTAGACAGTGCGGATGGAATAGGACCGGTAATCGAATTGTTTGAAAGAATTACCATAATTTAGTTGCTTATTGTGCTCGCAAAGAACGTACAATAGTTGCAGGTTGTTCATCGAGCCAAGGCCATCGATTGGGCCGGTTATTTGATTATTCGATAAGACTCTGCCGTTTTGGAATAAGTTCAACACGATAGATGTCTTGGCTCACAATGAATTCAGCGCCAGGTCCTGCACACAACTCGGAATAGGTCCAGTCATATTATTTCCTGCATAGTTACTGATGATGTGGGCATAAGACATCGATGACACTTCACACCTTAAACTTGAAACCGAACTCACAGGTATTGAAGAGACCCAAGACCACAAAAAAGCATCGGCATGGGTCCAGGAGCAATTCCGACATTACTTAAAACTCTAACAGAAAAGCTTTAGCCTTGTGGCGAGAGTATTCTAGGAGTGTTTACAATGAGCTGATCTTTTGATGACCAACAGAATCAGCGATGCACTTGACGTATTTGGATTGGCAGCAATCTGATCCTGTAGGAAAGAGGTTTTTGAACCACATGGTGAGCCCGGTGCAGTCCGGAGAAGTCGTCGTTGTCGGCATTGTTGTCGGATGAAAGTGACAATTTGAAAGACTCCAAATAATTCATATAACATACATCATGTATTCGGTGAATCAATACGAAAATTATCGCTGGTTCTTCAGCACTTGGTCCACAATTCTCAAATCAACCACCTTCTCGCGCTCCTTTCCGCGCTTAACACCTTCAGCCCTCTCAAACGCGTCCAAAACTTTCCACCCTTTATAAGAAACTGGTTCAATACCTTTTTCCTTCAAGAGTTGCGATTCCGTTGAATCCTGATTTAGAGCTGGCGGGTTTTGTGGATCCAACATCTTGTAACACTGACTCGGCAGTCTCAATAGCATCATACATTGTGGCAGCAATAACGCCAACAGCACCGCGCTTAATCCAACCGCTTGCATACAATCCTGGAACAACCTTGTGAGAGACATCCAAAACACGGCCACGGGTATTTGGAATGAGACCTTTAGATGAGTCAAAGGGTACTTCGCTGGTTGATGTTGTGATTGGATTTCCAGTGTATCCCAAGGACGTGATTAAGAGCCCACACGGAATGTCTACATACTCCATTGGATTCGTGGTTACTTTAGAACCAAGTGGGGATGCAGAAGCAACAGGATCCATTCGCTGGAAACGCACAGCTTCCAAGTGCTTCTGTGTGTTGAGAATATTTCACGGGGTGAGGAACCAGTTGAGGTGCCACTGTTTTGGCTGATGGATCGCGTTCAACGAGTGAAGAATTTGCATGAGGCGTTTTGGGCCACGGTCTAAGGACTCGTCTGATTCCGAATTGACATAAGGGGAGTTGAGAGGATTGGAGTTGGGGCAGAGAAGTTCCTGGGAGTTTTGTCATTTCGCGGAGCTCTTTTGCTGTGAACGCGGTTTGGTAAGGACCACGACGAGCAACGAGGTGGACTTGTGAAATAGTGCTCTTCTCGAGAGAGGCAAGAACTGTGTCTGGATATCTGTTTTTGCGAGGTCTTTGAGGGGAGTGAGAAGGATACGAGCGACATCGAGAGCCACGTTTCCTTGACCAACAATTACAGCTGTGTCCGTTGAGGATAGGTCAATGGGAGGGGTTGGGCTGGAGAGTCAGAGGAAAGCCATTGACCCATTTGACGAATTCATGAGCAGAGTGCCTATGGGGTCTTAATAGACTAATCAAATATGATGTTTATACTCACTCCCTTTGTTGTTCCTTCATGGCAGATACCCAACTTCTTTGGCTGTTCGGCTCCATAGGCCAACACCACTGCATCGTACTGTTCGCGAAGCTGAGCCACGGACACATCGCGTCCAACATTCACATTTCCAAAGAACGAAAAGCGGGGCTCGGCTGAGGCAAATGCATCAACTTGTTGATCACTTTCTGATTGTTTCTTTGTTAGACAGCCAGCCCATCCAGTCCAGATACGCATTAATACCTTTGCATCCGAGTGATCGGGAGCAATGCCAAAGCGACAAGGCCAAAGGGCATTGGCAGCTTCTCAAACATGTCAACAGCAACTGATGCGTTTCCCTTGAGCACATGTTGGGCCGTGTAGAACGCAGCTTAATAATGTTAAGATAGAACAGAAACACTTGGTCAGAGCAACTCACCAGGTCCACTTCCCACAATCGCAACTCTGAACATTTCTCAAGTTCTTTCTTCTTCTTTCTTTTTCTCAAATCCAACAAAACAAAACAAACCCGCCAAACAACAAATGGTAACTTCCTTCGCTCCTTCCACCAGCAGACTAACGCAAATCCAGGCTGCCGCTGCTACGATTCAAACTTCAGTGCCTGGAATGCCAACGGGCGGATCCGTTGGAACTGCGGCTGAGCTGACTCGCATGGAACGAATTGGTACCTGTGCTTCCTATCCCTTCCTTTCCCCTCACCTCTAATACTTTTTAAAAAGGTGCGCACTCGCACATTCGTGGTCTTGGTCTGGACGATGCTCTGGAACCAAGGAAAACATCGCAGGGAATGGTGGGCCAGTTGGCGGCTCGTAAGGCTGCTGGTGTTATCCTTGAGATGATTAAAGAGGAAGATTGCTGGACGGGCGATTCTGATGGCTGGTGCTCCAGGTTTGTGTTTGTTGAATTCTGTGTTTGTTGAAGCTCCACTGACATTCTCTATTCCTCATTTACTCTTTGGTCGTATAGGTACTGGAAAGACTGCCATCGCTATGGGTACGCGCTTAACTCACTTTGCTTCGGTATAAACGCGAAACCTAATTTCATTTATCAGGAATGGCTCAGGCTCTCGGTCCAGACGTTCCCTTCACTATGCTCGCTGCCTCAGAAATCTTCTCTCTTGAAATGTCGAAGACTGAGGCTTTGACTCAAGCGTTCCGTCGTTCCATCGGCGTTCGTATCAAGGAAGAAACCGAGTTGATTGAGGGAGAAGTTGTTGAAATTCAAATTGACAGGAGTGAAGCTGGAGTTGTAAGTTTATTCTTTTTTCGCTGTTGAATGTACTGACTTGGATGTAGGGTGCCAAAGTTGGAAAACTGACACTTAAGACTACGGACATGGAAACTGTGTACGATTTGGGTCAAAAGATGATTGAGTCTCTCAACAAAGAGAAGGCTTCTGTTGGGTGAGCTCGAAACGTTTCTGAACTTTGTGGAAACTTATAAATGGATCTTTCAGTGATGTTATTACCATCGACAAGGCCACCGGAAAAATTACGAAACTCGGTCGTCATTCACTCGCGCTCGTGATTACGACGCGATGGGCCCAGAGGTAGTACTTTACATTAACTAAATCTAATCTTGCTAACTCAACAAACAAAGACACGTTTTGTCCAATGCCCAGAAGGCGAGCTCCAAAAGCGTAAAGAAGTAGTGCATACCGTCAGTCTCCATGAAATTGATGTCATCAACTCGAGAACCCAAGGTTTCCTCGCCCTTTCTCTGGAGACACTGGTGAAATCAAGAGCGAAGTTCGTGACCAAATCAACCAAAAGGTTGCAGAGTGGAGAGAGGAGGGAAAATCAGAGATTGTGCCAGGAGTGAGTATTCACCTTTCACAAACAATTCTGACAAATACATATTAGGTCCTCTTCATTGACGAAGTCCATATGCTTGACATGGAATGCTTCTCATTTCCTCAACCGCGCTCTTCGAAGACGACATGGTCCAGTCGTCATTATGGCTTCCAAACCGTGAATCACAAACATTCGTGGAACAAAGTACCAATCCCCACACGGAATCCCATTGATCTCCTCGACCGTCTCTTGATTATCGGAACCTCTCCTTACTCAGAGGCTGAAATCCGTCAGATTTTGAGCATCCGTTGTGAGGAGGAAGATGTGGAAATGACAGAAGATGCGCTTGATGTTCTTACGAATATTGGTATGGAGACTAGTTTGCGTATTCAATTCATTTGATTACTGCCGCGCATCTTGTGGCAAGAAAGAGGAAGGCTGGAGAGGTTGACGTCGATGATATTCGTCGAGTTTACTCGCTTTTCTTGGATGAGAAGCGGTCTGTGCAATGTATGTATTATTGGTCATCTTGGGTGTCTTTGATCTTAACTTTGTTGTTTACAGACTTGAAGGAGTTCCAGAGCCAGTATATGTACTCTGATGCTTCTGAAGACAAGATGGAAGTTGTTTGATTGTGAGTTTTGTCTGGATGAAGGGGCAGCTCGGATGTTTGATTGGCGTGATTTCCCTTGTTTCAGTTTCCTAACTTGTATTGTTTATCTCGTTTTACGCTCTATTTAATTTGAAGAATGACTTGAACTTTGTTGTAGTGCTAACTAGTTGTTTATGATGGATGTGTTTGGAAGTGTCACAAAAGCACCAAAGCAGAGTCCCAAACCTCACTTCTTTCCTGGTCTCTATACTCTCCTTTATCCTTTGTTAAACACGTTTAACTTATAGGCATATAGTATCCGCTCTTCTAACTGGCAACAATGGATTCAATCCTCACCAACCCCAAATATCACGATATCTTTTCCATTCTCAAGGGATTCCGAAACGGAGCCGTATATGGAGCAAGAATTAGATTCCCACATGCCCTTGTTATGCAGGTCCTGTTCGGAACTGGAACGTGAGTCCGTGTGGCTGCCCTGAGCCAAAACACTTGGATCACTCAGTCACTAATGAGGCATACACAGCATCGAACAGAAATTCAAACGTATCACAGAAGCTACAATTCAACACTCTCGAAACCTCGCCTTCTTTGTGACAATCTACAAAACTCTGATGGTTCTTCAACGACGCATCAAAGGACGAGAGGACAGCGCGGATTCCTTTATTGCCGGTTTAATCGGAGGATACTTTATCTTTGGAGACGACAACAACATCAATCAGCAGATAAACATGTATTTGTTGTCGAGAATCACGTTTGGGATTGCGAAGATGGCTGTGAAGCGGGGTATTGTGCCAGAACCTCCTCATTCGTTCCCTATTTTCGCAGCTACTGTGTGGGGTAAGTTGGGGATTGTTTGTGTTTGTTAGAATCTAATCCGGATTTATCAAAGGAATCGTAATGTGGCAGTTCCGACATGAGCGTGATGTATTGCAGAGCTCTTTGCAATCGTCGATGCAGGTATGTCTATTATTCGCTGTGGATTGTTTTAGTTGTTACTTATTCTTCCGCAGTTCTTGTACAACGACTCCGAAGTCTTTTCAAACTTGGGAAATTGGTTGTGGAGAAATCGCTAGGGTATCTCAAGATGCCATACATGATTTATTGTGGGAAGTCTTAGTGGGATGCGACTTCTTTCTTCTTTGCTTCCACAGCGGCATCAACGTCCTTCATAAATACATCATGCTCCTTTGAATCTTTGTCTTCAATTCTTTTAACTTCATCCGTTGACTTGATCTTGAGTTTCTTGAGATCAACACGTGCAGTTGCACGTAAATCTCTGATCTGAGTACGATGCTTTTCGGCAATTTGAGAAATAGATTTGATGATGTTTCGCGATGTTCTGCGCTCATTCTAGCCATACTGTTAGTTTTCGTTTTTCGAACACGTTTGTGACAGCTTACTTTGGAACTGTGACTTTCAGTGTTGATCCGTCAACTTTCTGAGGACTCAGGCCAAGCTTTGCATCACGAATAGACTTCTCAGCGAATGGAGTATACTATTCCACAGCCACTAATCAGTAACTGCTCAACGTGTTCAACCCAAAAAAACTCACGTCTTCATCGTTCAACACAACCATCAAAGTATGAGCATCCTTTGTAGAAATCTGAGCAATCTCAGATAGAGCAACAGCACCCTTTCCCTTCTTCTCCATCACAACCTGCACCTTATCCAAAAGGGCTGGGTTCGCCCCTTCCCAAAGTGATGCTGGTGCTCAAGTTGTCCTTCAAACGATCAATACAGCTTCGCATCTTTAGCTGCATCTTGGACATGTCGAATTCAGGTGGTGGAGCATCGTTATCATCGTCCTTTTGCTGTTTGCCGCCTTTGGACTTTGACGCAGGTTCCTTCTTTTTGGCGGCATAGAAACGGATTGATGGAGCGGTATTGATTGAGAGAATGATGGACGGGAAGCGACGAAGTGTTGCAGTGGCAGAGGCCCGTTGACAGCTGATGCGTGAATTGAACACAACGAAATGACAATGATTGGAACATCTTTTTGTAGAATATTTACACGAAAGAAAGAAAAAGAAAGAAACGAATTGAGGAAATGAATAGGTACTTTGATTTATTGATTGCTCGCTCAATTTCTACGTGCAACAACAATAATTATATATCTTAAAAGATAAACAAACTCTTCCATTATTTTATTGTTATTTCGTAGTTTTGTGATATGCATTCATCTCCAGCGCCACCGCCCAAGCCTGAGTCCCATCAGCGTTTTCTTCCCTGAATCTCCAAAGACCCAGAACACAACAATGGCACGCAAAGCTATTAACGTCGACGATCTATTGAAAGACTTGGACATGAGTCTGAACGAGCTCAACGAGGGTGCTGATGGTGAGTAGGATCACACTCGGCTGCATGGGGCACCTTGTTAATTGATCGCTTACAGCCGCATCCGCCGTCGCAGCGCCGACAAAGAGTGGATTGCATGATGCCCTCAACTCTTCCTCTCACGGAGAGGATGATGCATATGGTGACTTTTTGGATTCTTACGGCGAGGAGCAAGTGGAAGCTGTAAGTCAAAGTGCCTGAACCTTCTTGATTCGCACCATCTGACGTTTTACTTTCTTTAGCCTGTGATCCCTACTATTCCAGTCCCTTCTGTCGTAGCGCCACCTGTTCAATACAGACAACCCCTACCAGCCACACCTGTTTCATATCCACAGTACCCTCCACCTACAAGAAAACCTTTACCCTCCAGACCCCCGTCTGCATCCACTAATGCGCCTGGTATGGTTCAAAGAATGAACTCAAACCCCGGTGTCAATGGACAGATGAACGGATTCGGTATGGGAGCAGGACCTTCCGACAACCTCAGACGTGAGTTTATTGCCATTACACCACGTGTATCCAGTCAAGGCGGAGCTGAAATGGAACGCCGCGGGTCAACTTCCACAACCATGACCTCGATGACGTCAGCATCAGCCAATTCACCTGAAGTGTCAGACGAAGTCCGGTTGCTTCGTGAACAGCTGGAACGGGCAAAGATTGAATTGTTGGAGCTTGCGCAACAAAAGGCTTCCGTTCCAACATCTGTGCAATCGATGCCAGCTAGAAAAGAATACGAAGAATTCCAGGGCGTTAACAAACCAATGGCTGCGCCGAAATCAAAGGGAGACGCTTCATCCATCACTTCTGGAAAGAGTGGGAAGAGTGCCAAGAGCACAAGTAGTGGCTGGTTTGGAATGTCGCGTTCCAAGTCAAACTCAATGTTAAAGCAGATGGAAGTGCGAAACCAAAAAGAAGGAGAAGGACCTTCCTGTATGACCACCTCCATGACCCTTGGAGCGGAGGTCGATTCTCTAACTTACATAGACAATTTCATTCGAGTTTCTTTCCTTTTCTACGCAATAAAAGCAGGTTTCCTTTTTTGACTTTGATCAGAATCCACCAAATAGAATTTTCACCGTTGGTCACGTGACAGGGAGACACCCTCTTGCATCTTTGACCAGTCAATTTGTGATTCTGAAACCATCCTTTCAATGGCTAGCAACTTGGACAATCTCCTCGCTGATCTTGAGAACGAGTACGAAGGTAATCAGCTTCATCTATCGTGGGGCCAAGAGAATGGGTCTGACATTGACAGGTGCTGCTGTTACCAGCTCTGTGAAGCGAAACACACCACCAGATCAGTCAAGGTCGCAATTGAAGATTTGGAGTCGGATCTGTATGACTTCCTCGATAATTACGGCGACGAGGAAGAAGAGGAAGTGCCAGCGGGGGATGCCCAATTTACTGTCGACACCTCCAAGTTCCTCTCAATTCAAGAGCCCCAGGTACCTTCATCCGTCTCAACACAACCATCAAATGAACCTGTCGCTGCTGGAGCCGCAAAGAAGCTGGAGGATTTGGATTTTAAGTTTGAGGGAGAGGATGACGTTGTGACAGCGGCAGTGGAGCAATCACAACCTGCCCCTGTTGCTGAATCTATTGAACCATTGCAGAATGAGCAGCAGAGAGAGGTGGAACAAGTCGCTCAAGCTGACAACACTGATAACGATGCCGACCACTTCCCACCAGTCAAAAACCTAATTAATCACTTCACTGCCATTGCTGTTGCTCAGGATAAGCGGGTGGAGGAAGCGCCTGTTCCGTCTTCTGTTGCTGCCAGCATTAACGAGGAAGTCTTTGTCGATGCCGTACCTGTAATTGAGGAAGTTGTATCTGCTCCTGTTGTCGTCGCCCCAGTTGTCGCTCCAGTGGAGGAAGTTCCTGTTGCTGTTGAGGAAGTCGTTGAGGAAGTGCGGTTGAGCAAAAGGTGGAGTACGATTCATTCATGCGGCAGAAGGTGCCGCTGTCCAGGGCGAAGAGTTGTCTGTCGTCTCTGGAAACGGGCTTGAACGGGCGGAATCTAAGTATGTCATTCATCAGGAGGTTCCTCAACCTGTTGCTGTTGTCGGAACTGTGAAGTACGAGGAGCAGGCCTCTGTCGTTGTTGATGCAAAGTCTGCTGTTGTTGAGAGACAGGAGGTGATTGAAGAGCCTGTTGCGCCACCAATGCAACCACAAATTTCTGAGCGAAGCGCATCAACAAAGGAGCGCTCGATGTCCATCTATTCGGAGTCATTCAGTATATTCGAAACGGACTCGGTTTTGGATAGTGATATCCAAGTCCAAATTATTCGTCTGCGTGGACAAATCGACCGTACTCGTATCGTATGTAGTTCTTTTCAGTTAATATCTGATGGCTAACTGCTTGTTTCCAGCTCATCAACGAACAACTCCGTCTAAGAAATATGCCACCTCTCGAACCAGGCCAATATTCTCTGCCAGCCATTCAACCATCAAAACGAGGATCTATTATCTCAACGGTCTCCAACGCTGTTTATTCAGCCATCACCAGTGTGACTTCACCCTGCTTCCCCGACCACTGCAAGCCCATCCATTCCAGGCCCAACTGCTCAAGACCTTGAAATCCAGCGTATGCGTGAAGAACTCGAACGAACCAAGCGCGAAATCGCTGATAAACAGAAACAGACCATTACCCCCTACACACCTGCTCCCCCACCAGCGAACGTTGCGCGACCACCACCACAAGACGATCAATCCGATTTCCCCGGAGTTGACAAGGTTATTGAATACAAGAAGCCAACCAAGAACAACGACAGTGCCTCTATCACCTCTGGAAAGAGCAACAAGAGCAACACTGGTTCGGGATGGGGTCTGTTCCGTTCCAAGAGCACAAAGTCAATGAAGGAGCTGCTGATACAAATGACAAGCCTGTGAAGGAGCGCAAGAAGAGCATTAAGCCTAACGCGGACAAACCACCACCACTCTACATGTCTGGACCACACATGATGATGGGAGGTGGTGGTCGTTTCTAGACGACTTGTATTACAGTACAGTAGATGAAATAAAGTTTATGTTCTTTTTCGATTAAATTTTGAAACCATTTGCAATTTCGAATAATTTTTGACAACCAAAACAGCACGCGCCAAATTTCAGATATGCCTGGGGAAGCACAACAAGCGGCAGCCGTGGATAGAGCCTTGTCGATGAAGTCGAGGACGTTTTCTGAGGAGTCTGATGCGAATCGTCTGGGATCTGAGACTGATTCCGTGCTGGATAACGACACTCAAGTACAGATCATTCGGCTGCGTGGCCAAATAGAGCGTACTCGCATCGTAAGTCACTGTTCAAAATTCTTAGTCGACATGTTAAACTCGATCCATATCTAGTTGATCAATGAGCAGCTGCGATTGCGAAATATGCAACCGTTGGAGCCAGGTCAGACTACGTTGCCAGCCCCATCCAAGAGAACATCAATTATTTCTGCAATAACAAGTGCGGTTGGAAGCGCTATTTCAACCGTGACTGGAGTGACTTCTACTCCTGGCACTGTCAATGGTTCAGCGCCATCTTCACTGTCAAAAGAACAAGAGATTAAGCAGTTACAAGAGGAACTCAATCGTACCAGAAAAGAAATCACTGGCATTCCACAGACCCCAACTCTCTTCACACTTCCATCTGCCAGAAGCAAGAGTTTCCTGGGTGGACAAGGTTATCGAATACCACACAAGAAAACGAGAACAGTGATAATGCGTCTATATCATCGGGAAAAAGTAATAAGAGTGGGTTTGGACTGTTTCGCTCAAGAGCACCAAGTCTCTGAAAGAAGGTGATATTGCTTCATCAAAGACAGTGAAGCCAGTGAGAGAGCGCAAGAAGAGTATTGTATCAAAGCCACCATGGGCGGCTTGAGTTTTTTAAATAAAGTTTGAATATAGATTTGTTGTACTTTTGTGATATCCTTTCGTGGAGATCCAAAAATCAATTTGGGATCGTTTGACATTGAGACCCATTGCACACCATGAGCAACACGATCAATGCGCTGCTGAATGAGCTGGATGAGTTCTTAATTGATTCACCAGGTAAGGCGAGTATTGCAGCCTTTACTTAGAGCGGGTACTCAATTGGCCATGAGCAGAGGCAGCCCGCCAGCCACTTCTTTTAAAGCCGAAGCCGCCGACGACGCCTACGACATTCTCTCGGCTTATTCCGAAGACACACCGCCGAATCCGATGCACCGGAACCCGCCGCGGACGCCCGGCTCAGCAGTTCAAGTGCCTCCATTCCTCTGCCGCCATCGCCTCGATTCCTCGCCCAACAATTAAACCACTTTTGGCCGAAAAGATGCGCCAGGATACGATCCAGGAACAGGCTCTTTCACAGCCATCGAATCGGAATGTGAGTTGTGATCACATATCAATCGCACTTTGTTTATTAAACACCACACAATCCCCTTATTATCATGCAGAGACTTCCAAAGGGTATGGACATGCCGCCAAGTCCTGTGGCAATCAGGTCGAGCATGCTGCAGCAATCTATGCCTCCCCCAATCTACCTCAGCAGAACAATGTCTTCCAATGGCGCCCCTGCTCCAAACCAAACATTTAACATGCTCCTGTCAATTCTGGAGCACCTTATGTTCGATCTGGCAGGGCCAGTTTCGACAACAATTTGCCAACTCCCAAACGAGGCTCATTTATGCCACCTCCCTCTGTTTACGAAAATGCTCAACAGCAGCAATTTGCGCGACCAATGTCTCGCACATCCGCGCAATCTTACCCTGATACAATCCAAGAGAGAGAAGAACTGGATTCACTGCATCACCATTACCACCAACAACAACAACTGCAACTACAACAACAAATGGAACAGCAGTACGAAAATGAAGAAATCATGGCTCTTCGTGCAGAACTCGAGAAAACAAAGATGGTGAATAACACAATTTTCTTCAGGGTCAAGTTAACATCATTTATGCAGGAACTTAGCCTTCGTGCAGAATTAGAGCAAGCAAAGAAGGTATTGAGTCTTGACTGATTTGATTTTTTTAAAATATCAATGCTAAATTCCGTCTCCAGGAAATAAGTGATCGTATCAGGGAAAATGAATTTTTGTTATTGAAAGCTCAGGCTAAAGCAGCTGATTTGAAGAGCGACACCACATCCTTAAAGTCAAAAACATCGTCAATTGGAACAGAGCAATCGAACTCGTCAAAGAAAGGGCTGGGCTGGCTTGGTCGTTCGAAAAGTACGGGATCAGCTAAACCAGCAAAGAAGAAGGCTGAAAAAGATGAAAGTAATGTACCGTTGTTCCTTGCGAACCCTTACATGATGCAAATGGGTGCTGGTGGTCGTTTTTAAAGGAGTTGGTCAAGGGATGGATGTCATCACACTGGATGATATATGGATAGACTGTTGAAGCGTTATGTACACAAACCTTTCAATAAAAGCAACAGTTTCTTAGTCAAACAGAGAACAAAAAGCATATCAGAAAATTCTTCTCAAAATGCCTGCAATCGATATGGACAGTCTCCTGCGGGAGTTGGATGCTTCTCTTGATGAATGCACTACAGGAAAAGGTTAGTTACCCTAGTTTCGCTGCTTCAAGCTTCTTGTTGTGGCGAACCCTCATACTTCAAAGCCGCCGCCACTTACGATATAAACCGATTCGCTGACTCTCTTCCTCATAAACATAGCGCCCCTGCCTCAAGTAACTGTTGCGCATCTCCTCAGCTTGAACACGGCCACTGTTTCAGGATTGATGGATGTGATATCACCGGCAGACAAACCAACAATGGCATGGAAGCTGCGGTTCTGGTTCTTACTATGGGCGCTATCTTTATGTTTGAAAGCAATGGGCCGGAGGAGATGCCTGTAGATGTTGTGCGATTGAATGTGGGAACGGAAGTGGCGTCAACTGGTGTTCCGGGTGAACCCTTAGCTTTCACTATTGCAAACAATGAAACCCCTGACGAGAATTGGATGTATGTATCTACGACCTTAGATCTTTATTTGATTTCTGGAGGAGACAACTGAACTAATCGCTGCTCACTAATCAAGTTTGAGAGCCAAAACCAAGACATCAAAAGATACATGGATAGATATGATTGCTCGTTTTTCTGTTACTGGCCCAGATGAGCAAGATTACGATGAAGGTGCAGATGAGATTACTCTCGAAGAACTCTTTCTCAAGCAGGGTAACTTCAGATTACATTGCTTCTTATGATATATTAATCCTGTATCTTATTCAGATTGCAAACTTCCAAGGAGGTCTCCATATTCCAAACAGACAAAACAGTTTGAACGCTGCACCCCAGCCTATCTTCATCAACAGATCTCTTGCGCAACCATACAGCTCGTCTCCAAGCAACTATAGTTTTGATCGCCGCGACTCTGAAGCCCACTCTCACGTTTCAAGCGAATTCGACATTACTACGGCAATAGAGCATCCGACAGCCCATCTTTGGCAGTTTCCCCAAACAACAAAGTGTTGGGATCCCTGGCGGTGGTATCTTTGGGTCATTGGGAGACACAGAGCCTGACTTATCTCGCCTTGGGCGATCCAAGTCAAGACTTCGTCGACTACTTCAGGGGATGCTGTGAACAGAAAGAAGAATACGAAGGCACAGATTTCCAAGTCGTTTATCCAGTTTTAAATGATTTTGAAGTCCAGTCAAGCCCTGCTATCAATGTCAATGGCATTCAATCTCATCTTCCTTGTACCTTTTGTCTGTTACTCTACTTACTCCCTGGGCATGCAATCCCTAATGTGAATAAGCCTCTCTTTCTATCCGTCTTGCTCTTTCCTTCCTTCCATCGCTTAATGAAAAATAAATCTGGTTCTAAATCTCCTCGAAGCCCAGAAACTTGTTTAAATGGCAACGAAAGTTGACTCCTTGCTCATGGCACTTCGCAGCTCATTCGAGGAGTTTATGGACCATGAAGGGTGTGTAGTGTGCCCAATTCCCCACTTTGTTAGTCAATTAACTCATTCGCTTGCTTCAGATCCCGAGATAACACCCGAAGTCAAGCAACTGCTGGAAGCATACAAGCAGAAACATACCGCGAAAGTAGCGGATCTGCTGAGTGAGTCTATCGAGAGTACCATATGATCTTGGCTGATTTTGCCTTCCTCAACAGACAAGACTGATGCAACATCTGGACAGCTGTACATCATCCCCGAAGCTCGATACGAAGATACTGCCAAACTTCAGTCGCTACCTTGGGCTCCGAGGTTCATTGTTATGTGTCAAGGCAGCTTGTTCCAATTTGCGGACCCAAAACCAACGAATGAAGCTATAGACTACTTTGACCTGTCGGAAAAGACATTTGTGCTGCCGAAGCTGCAGCGAATCAACGTACCACTGGCGTTTGAGATCGTATCAACTTTGCCGACTGGGGAAACCAAGAGCTGGTTGTGAGTGGCTCCTTGTCTCCTTGTGTTCAAATTAGTCTTTATTAATCGATTGTTGTTGACTAGGCTACGTGCAAACAATCTTGCGACAAAGAATATGTGGGTGGAGCTTATCAACAAGGCAATTGCCGAAGTTTCATTTGAGCTGCAGGCGGCTCCAAAGCTCAAAAAGATCAACAGCAGCACGGAATTCGCACTGGAGACGTATTTCAAAAGTCTGGTGGCAGGAAAGAAACTTCAGTGTATTCCTTCGAAACCTTGAAATCAAACGCCAATCTATCCCCTTTGGAACCAACAGACCCAGCTCCACCCGTCCCCAAGATTCCTTGGGAAAGATTTCATGGAATAGAGCAGCCCTTTTCAGCTCCGGTTTTGTCCGAGGAATCCACCTTAGATTACGCCTCCCCAGCCGAAATGGAAATCCAGCTTGCAACAAAACTCAACGACTCAAAGCGAGTCCGTGGGAAAAAATCCACACTCATGCGGAGAAATTCAGATTCCTACAGCGAGCACCGTCGAAGCTCGAGTTTAATGGACGAGGATGAGCATTGGAAGTCTATTGGTGTTCCACCACGTGAATCGCAGATGCAGTTTGCGATGGACGAGGCGATGGCACGGGCGTTGTTGAAAAGAAAATGAAGGACAGAGGAGACAGGCTGTTATTGTGGAAGCTGAGAAAGTTGATCATGAGAGTGTTTTGTCTGGGGGAGTTGAATATACGGGTCGTTCAATGTCGGAACTGCCTCGAAGACCAAGTACTGCGCAAAGTACTACGTTTTCCAGGTTGAAGGGATGGTTTGGTTCAAGTAAACAATTTAAATAGAGTCATTTAGCATAATATTAAGAATGAAGGGTGGTTTTATGTTGATGGGTTGTTGCGCGTGTTCATGTCAGGAACTGTCAGTGATAAGATGCAGAGCAATGCTTGGCGAGTGCCTCCCTCCATTCCAACTCACCAAATTGGAAAATTTGAGGCTGTGAGGCTCTGCTCGACTTGTAACCCTTCAACAAAAAAGTTCTGAACACGATACTACATTACTCTGTTCAATATGTC
Source organism: Rhizoclosmatium globosum (assembly GCA_002104985.1). Classification (NCBI taxonomy): domain Eukaryota; kingdom Fungi; phylum Chytridiomycota; class Chytridiomycetes; order Chytridiales; family Chytriomycetaceae; genus Rhizoclosmatium; species Rhizoclosmatium globosum. The sequence goes on along the minus strand of MCGO01000016.1, from coordinate 178,272 downwards.
GCGCGTACTTACCCGCCAGAATACCGAGTTGAAACATGATGAACAACCTACAAATTGATGGTGAGTTTATGGTTTTGGGTGGACTTCTGTGTTCTGACGCCGAATTCAGCAGACAGACGGTCTAGGCAAGGCCGCAGCCTTAGCAAACGAAGACCCTCAATAACAAACCATGAAGACCACGGTAACGTAACAATTGGTGCATTGTTAGGTAAGAGTGATAGATATCTACCACCCAATCTAATACTTCAACAGAGCAACCCAGTGCTCTCAGTGGACAACTTGATCTTTATGTTCCTCCTACTCGCCGGGGTGAAGAAGGTCTTCTCGTTGAGCGGTTCTTTATCTTAGCGAATCGCACTCTGTACATGTTTGTCACGCGATCAACTTTCAGCCAACCTCTCGCAAGCTTAGACCTTACACCGAATTCCTACATTGTCGCTGATATTAAAGGGGCAAACTGAGTTTGGCCATGGAACTGGTTGGAGAAATCGGGCTGGGCCAATTCAAATCTTGGATGTAAGTCGAAGTCCACCTCTCTTGCTATGCCAAAGTAAATAATAATTCTCTGAAACCAGCTTATGCGCAAGAAACATGGCAACAAAGAGTCTCTGGGTTGACATGATCAACCATTCCATCACAGCCAGTGTGAACGAAGTTGCAAAGTTCTCATCTGCGCGCAGCGTTCCACGCATTAATACATATGCAATGAGTCGAACACAGTCTTATGGTGGATCGGACTCGTATGTAACATCCCCAGTCTACGCCGACAAACGCGGTGAGGCAAACACGAGACTATCTCAGCGACAGATCCAAGAAGCACAAGCGCTGGATTTATTCCAACAAGGCCTCGAGTCCAATACAATAGTCACAGACGTGAATCAGAATCTTCATTGAACCAAGTGGCAACTCCGACAAGCGACCACAGTCGGTCCGTTGAAGACAACATCTTTTTTGAAGCGTCAAGAAAGATGAATAGCCAATACTCGACATCGCCGACGGAGTCTGCTGAGCCTAAAAAAACAGTGAAGCGCCGTGTAAAGACGGCTATTATGGGAATTTTGTAAATAATGTATCTGAAAGCGAGCTTCTATGAATGTATAGTTAGTAAATAAACAATGGCTTCATTTAATGCGAATATATGACGGTTTTCTTCCAATTTTTTTTCGATATTTGCAACACTAATGCGGCATTCTTTTGAGTGAGTCCACTTGTTGAATTCTCTGTGGAGATGAAGATCCGTTCAGTGAGCATTATTGAGCGCTAAAAATGGAAAGGAATCAATTTGATTCCTTTCAAAATGGCCGCCATTCCTGCAGTCTGTCTACCCTTCAACTGCGCGGGCACTTGCTTCTCCTGTTTCCGCAATGGAGCTGCTTCAACTCTGAACAGCACTGCAACTTTGATTGTTCTGGAACGTGTGTCCCGACTGCCCTCGATATCAGCAGTACCTGTGCATCACAATACCCTGGCTCCACGGCTTGTCAGTTGGCATGCAGCAAGTGCACAGCTCCATCGGCGAATGAAATCGCGACGAGCCGGTTCTTGTCTTGCGATGAGATGGCTGGACGGCTGTCTGTAGCCGCGGAATGATGGGAAGTATGCTTTCAAACACGACGATTGTTTAAAGGATTTGAATCCTGATGGGTTACCTGTGATTGTCAGACAACTGCAACTACTTCGGGCTCTGCCGAATTCGTTACTATAACCAAAGCAAGCCAGGGGGCAGCAAGTGCACAAGCAACAGCGATGAGTCCAGTTGCCGTTCTTCTTACTACCACTAAGAGTGCTGCTGTTGCTGTAGTATTAGGGTATTGAGTGTAATGTTTGTTTGCCTTCTCGTTCTATAACATCTATATCTGTATATCTTCATTACTATTAAATTCTTTTGTTGAATTCCGTATAATACGAAGTTAGTGTTAATATTTAACGGACAATCAAAAAGTTGTTCTAAACACAAGCAACTTGATGGCTTCAGTTTCAGTGGCAACACGTACCTTGACTGCAGCCTCACTGAGCCTGTCCACTACATTAGTCAGTCCTACACCAACTGCCGTGGCGGAAATCAAACTACCGCAGGTCGGGAACTATGTGCTGACGTCTGTATCCTGCAACTTGACTTCAGTTCCATCTTTCAACAACATGTCTATCAAAGTTGCAGCTTGTTCAAGATGGATCCTTTCTGTCTGTCTTGTATCCTGTCTTTGGCTCGTCAGCCAACCTGACTCAAATTGGAGAGAGCAACACAACTACAACAACCACTACGCAACTGCGACCTCATCTCAATCGGCAACCCAAGCAATATCATCAACTATCTTACCAATCAATCAAATCCAATGTAGCACTGAACCCGAAGATTCAATCACTCGTTTCAATCAGGTCTTTGGATCAGGCTCTGTCTCTGATGATGGAGGAGGTTGGCACACTGACCTCATTCAGTCTCATCGCAACTCTGCAATCGGATATTTGCCAATTCTATTATGCATTTGATGGCGGACTCGGTGCCGTTTGTGGCGGAGAACGAGCTGCTACAGTCTGCAATAAGGAGGCTGGATTAGAATGCCGCCAAGGTGTCTGTGTACCTTCGTATATCGAAACTGTCAGGACAACGATTTTGCCGAATACTACTTCTGCCACTCGAGTTTCTACTTCAGATTATACCAATACAACATCCACCTTGGGTACGAGATCCGCTGCGCCAACTGCAACAGGAAGTAAGATTGACTCTAATAATGAAACGACCAGAAGAGTGGCATCGACGCAGGCATCTGTCCCCGATTCTACCTCAACCTCCTCCTCCCGCACGTAAATAATCGTTCATCACGGAGTGATTCCTCATACATAACAGTACTCGATGAAATAATAATAAAGTCACCTCATTTGTGAAGTTTATAATTTGAAGGCGCGAAAAGAAAACATAATCAAGAGTTTGCTAATACCACATTTCTTTCATAATTCATAACTAAGATACTGCGAAATATAAAAACGACAACAGATTCATGCATTCAACTCCATCAAAACCAAATCCTCCACACTTGTTCTCCATGCTTATTCCGCCCACGACTCTTCCACAGTCTCCCGCACTCGCCTGTTGTACGCTTTGCGGTCCTCCTGAACGATGTGATGTTAGAATGCAAGAGAGAGGACAAGAGGGAGTGAAACTCAACAGTGAAAAGGCGCGCTGCCTCCGTATTCGCCGGACTATTTGGGTTTGGGTCATGCAATAAACTCTGAATACTCGTCAAAATAGCTGCAGTATCATACGTCGGACTCCTACAATTCAAAAGTTCAAGGGGCTTTTTTAACATTCTGCATCCCAAATACCCCGAAGACAAGATAACCTACCAACGGTTCTGCAGAATATCCAGACACAAGTCTCCGTTCGCATACACATTTGGATGGAACATTTTAGAAACGAAGCGAACGTGGGGTGGTTTTGTTGGGTACGATTCGTCAAAGGTCAGAATGAGTTTGAAGGTCCCGTCTTCGAAGGGTGTGTCTTCGGGGCCAAAGATTACGGCGTTCCAAATGAGTCTATTGAGTTGCGGGATTGGAGGTCAGTGTGAAGGAGAGAAGCGAGTGGGGATGGTTTGTAGTTGCAGGAAATGGATTATGTGAGAGAAGACAGTTGCAGGAGGACTACAAGTGTAGTGGGCTTCCAAAGAGAGCGACAGGCAAGGGCAACGAGTAAAGAAGGAGGGCATAAAAGAGAGGCGTACACATTGTCGGGACACGGGGCTCCAGAGACACCCTCAGGTGGTCAGTAGACAGCTTCTTGAAATCGCGCATTAAGCGACGCTTGCTGTTGTGCTGGGTGGGTTGCATAGGGTTAGTTCGTGTTTGGAGGAGATAAACGGGGTAAAAGCAAGGGTCGGTTTCCAATGACTACAGCTTATCCAGCAGTCATCAAACTAGATGAACTCTCAATGCGGCGGCATGGGGAATGGGCTGGGTTCATTGTGTGGATACCTCATGCTGAGTGTGGTTGGGTTTTGGAGGTTTGTTTCAGCCACCTCAGAAAGAGAAAGGACAAAGAAAGGAGAGTTAAAACGGAATTGAAATTCGAAGAATATTAACAAGAGTCTAAGTTTTTACGCCCTAATTTTCCACGGTTTCTGGCGTCCTTACCTACACAGCAGTAGATTGAAAGACGTTTAAACACATCCTACTGATACCGGAATACGTCCAGAAGATTCCCTTCTATGGAAAATGACATTCTTTTATGACCCTTGTGCTGCAAACCAATCATTTCATTTCCAAAATGAAGAATACTTGGCAGACTGTCAAAATACTCATTTATGAGACAGCTTACTCGCTTTTACATTTGTTGTTGTATGAATATGCCATTTTACACAAAGGCTGCATTTATGAGGAGTTCGATTCATTATGATTTTTCGGATCTAACAAGGAGCATTTGAGCATTCATATAATAGTGAATAACGGAGGGACGAATCTTGACAGTGTATCATCTCGGAGTTCATCTCCACATTCAAAAACACAAAGTTTTAGAGGCCACTTTGCAAATCCCTTTCCGTTTTCAAATGTACGTAGTTTGGCCCCACGATGGCTCTTATTCCTAAACCCTGGGGTTTTGAGCACCAAAAGTGATATTTAATTGTGGGCTGACAAGTGAGGAAGAGATGGAGATCCGTAACGGCAACTTAGCCCACAAGACATAAATTGGAATTCAATTTCTTGTCCGTGAAATACTCAACCAACAATGGCTGCCCTTCCAGCTGCTTGTGTTCATAATGCCTTGCATCATTTGACAAACAATGATACCAATTCGTTCGTTGATATAGCACTAAGTTATTCTGTGATGAAGCTTCAGTAATGGAGGTGTGTAGAGATTGAAAATCGAGCACGGAGAATGCTGAAAAAAGGAAATGAATATCTATCAACAAATAAACAGCTAATCACCTCGGAGTTTAATCTCCGAATTCAAAACGGCATACGTTGGAGAAAGCAAATTGAGTCGGCTATTCAGTCTTCTTTTTGCATTCTTAAATGCATATCATTCCCTTTCTAATTCTTAAATACAACTCTTCCTACAATTACCACCATTCTTACAGCATCATTTCAATTGAGCACCAAAGACAATATAATTGGCACTAACAATGGGTAGCGAAGATGGAGATCCGTATTTTAAGAGCGGCAGCGCGGCTTGTTACCAAAAAAGGATATAAATTGCACCCATTCTGCCATCGTAGACATACTCAATCAAAAATGGCCGTTCTTCCATCTGCTTGTAATTTCTCTTTAAGTACCGCCTGTCTCACTCCTTGCTTGACTTGCTTACCAAGGACTAGGAGGATGTTCGCTGTCTCAAAACAACTGCGCTTCAACTGCTCTGGCACTTGTATCCCAAAGGCTATTGAAGTATCGACCTCATGCACTGAAAGCTACCCAGCGTCTCAACTTTGCCAGGTTGCTTGTACCAAGTGTGGTTCTTTTGGGGGTGAAATGACTATTGCCAAGTTCTTGTCCTGTGATGCCCTCGCTGGAACGGCTTTGTGTGCGACTGGGGGAAGAGCTCCAGAGCCTTACGCCAACTGGAAAAACCAAACTTTGGTGTTAAAGGATATGAATCCCAATGGTTTGCCTGTTGTTGCTCAAGGTGTGATTTACACCGCGACTACGGCTACCACGAACGCCGGATACATCGCAACCGCAAGCTCCTCCACTATGACTGCTGCTATTGTTACCACTTCAAACCTTTATAGTGGAGCGAAAACTCAATCTGCTGGGATTTTTGCTTTGATTTTGGCAGCGCTTCTTTGAACGTTCCTAAACCATATTTAGTCACACTACCGGATCTCATTCGTTTCTACCTACTATCAAGTTCTATTCAATAAAGCAAGTGAATTTGTTAATGATACTTCATTGAAGGTGTTGTCTTGTTAATCTCAACAGCAAAATCATTGAATACAGCAACCACAAAATTCAACACCAGCAATCCTGATCTTCATCGCTCGAGTTTTCATCATCATCATCGTCCTCCCATTCATCACGTCTTGCTCGTCTCCGAGATTTTTCAAACTCTTCATCGTCTGACAAATCGTGATATCTTTTTTGAGAAGATTCACAAGCGCGAGATCTGAAATGCTTGGAGGAAATCAACTGCTTCGCGGCAGGAATCCAATCCATTCCTTCATCAAGCGCCAACGACTTCAATTCATCTTCTACTTCGTCATGTAAAGTGGACCAAGCAACGTGACTGTAACGAAACAACGCGTTAGTTACAAGCATTACAGCCACAACTTCCTCCAAGTTACAGCAAATTTCATGGTTCAAAAACTCTTGACAGAATATAGAGTCTTCTCGGAGCTCAAGGCCGTGCTCTTCAAGAGTCGCTTCAAGAACTTCTCGAAGTTCATCATCCTTGTCATTGTCAGAGTCGCCCTCGTCATCATTGTTTCCGTTGTTTTCTTGATTGTTTCCTTCTCCGCTCGTTTCCTCAGTTTTAAATAAGAGAAACTTGATAATAGTTGTGGCCCATTTGTGAGACTGTTGCGTAAAGTAATTTGGATGCTCTTCAAATCGCTGACATAGTGCGCTGAATTCTGAGTTGTCCAAATTGAAGGGTGGAATCATACCACGATCACGGCCCTGTTCAATCCATGCCGAACGAACACAAGTCTGAATCAACTTGTGGAATTGCTGCACTTTATAAGACTCAATGACTTCGAAAGAGGTGTTTGTGAAAGGCTGAAAGGCAATGGCAAATTCGTACGTAGAGGGCAGATAAACAACAATCTCCTGCCAAAGAATACCAAACACGGAGTGCAGAAGTAGCTGCCAACGCCGAGTTGCATCCAATTTTGCAACAATAAGCTGGCGTGGGTGAGCCTTCGTGTCCACTGATTCCTGTTTGAGCCACTCGACCCTTTCCAACGTCACTCGAAGATACGGAAACACTTTCATGAATTCCACGACATTCTTTGCCTTGACACAAACGGAATCATGCTCTCTTTTGAATTCTTGACGGTGAGAAAGTCACCAAAGACGTGCGATTTGAGTTCGTTCGACAAAGTGGCGTCGATTGAAAGTCCTGTCTTCTGGGCGACTTCAGCCATGCGTTGCTCAACTTCAGTGGAAGTCAGACGAAAACTTTGAATCATGTCAGTGTTTGGGTGGCTTTTGGGATTGTTTTGCACGCGCCGTCTCCCTTTCCCCTTCAAAGGAATATCAATTATTTTAATTGACAGCAAACGCATCAAAAACATTTCCATTCCACATCTTCTCCTTTCTTGGCGTGCCTTTTCATTTCTTCAACGCTTTCACCAACAGTTATATTTGCCCCTTTCTTCAACAAATACAGCTCAACATGCTCCATCTGTCTCATAGCCGCAACGTACAATGGCGAAAATCCTTTCTTGCAACCATTCGCCAAAAAGTTGATGTCCGCCATATTCTAATAGCAGTTCCACAATTTGCACATGCCCATTGTAACAGGCCCAATGTAGTGGAGTCCAATTATACTTGGTGATAGTGTCCACTTTGTCTCCAGACTGTAGCAAATACTTTGCGGTCGGGAAAAGGCCTTCAACTGAAGCCACGTGCAGTGGCTTTGCGTCAATTCGCTGGTTGTCATCCACATAGTTACCGCCATGCATCAGAATATACTCAACCATGACTTTGTTGTCCAAGGCTATGGCACGCGAAAGGAATTTAGGGCCATTCTCGTCTGAACCAAACAGAATCTTTGAAGACTTGATTTCCTGCCACAATATTGCTTCTTCATTGTCTCGGTTAAGAGACAAGTTTTGTAGAGAGAAGAGAATGATCAGGAAACTGGCAAGAAGCGCACTAACTCGGAATTTCGAGGTATTATGAAAGCCTTGGTTGGGGCGAAGCTGTGGCAAGAGGGGTTGGGCTTCCAATGCCTTAAGCTCGTTGATTATTTGTGTCATTGTTTGGTTGTGAGCCCGGTTCCTGTCAAACTATTGAATTGTCCATGAGGTTTATGACGTGATTAGCATGCGCCAAACAAAAAAACGAAGTCGTTTTCGTTTTATATTTATTAATTTCACCAGTAATTCATTGAAACTCCTGGTCCGCCAACAGGTGTTGCATAAACTAATACACTGTACTGATGCTCCTGATGCTCTTCTCCTCCATAAGCGTAATTTAAAGCGCACATTGCTGGCCCGCATTTACCAACAGGAGTTCCACGATAATGCGTCCTTGCAACTCCAACAAACAGCGGCTCCCATTCGCTTCTCGCCTCCTTCCACTGCATTCTGTATCAAATGCCCAGGCATGTTTCCTGAGCACGGAATCAATTGAATGCTATTTTTGATCCACAAAGAACTTCGTGAGGGGTGTGATGTGGGATTTGGATCTCACAACCGCCATATGATACATAACAGATTCCATCAGACCGGGCCTTTCCAATATGGAGCCCACCTTCTAGAGGAACACGAGTTGCGTAGAGAGCAGCGCCATCTGTGTCTTGTCCAAGGGGGATCTGCAAAACAGTTAATCACTTAACGTTAGATCCCAGTGCACTCACTGCATCTGAAGGCATTGCTCGTCCAACGACTGAACGCCAGTACACCTGTGGTCCGAATGATGGTGCCCCGCCGTAGATTGGTCCGTGGGCGTAGGAAGGAGGTGGCGCAGCTGGTTCATTGTAACGGCCTGAGTGATGGTGGTGGTGGTGGTGGTGGTGGTCACTTTCGAATAGTTTATCAGGGAAGCTCATTTGTGGTCGATGATGCAAGGAAGTGGAGAACGACGGCTCTGTTTTTGAAACGGTTTTTGTGTTGGTTTGAGGTGTGTACCCACGATTCTCCGGCTCCAATCACGCTGCTCTATCGCATTATGTTGTTAATTGTGAATCGAGCATCAGCCATCGAAATCTGACAAGTCCAGCCACATCAACATATCTCACTCCACTCATGGTCCAACGTCAGTATGAGTTAATACAGTACAGTCACTACTTCGTTGAACAACACCCCAAGTTTCCACTTGTTGGAAAAAAAGTATGGGTTGTGTTCGTTTTTAACAGGCGGCTGGGTAGTGTTCGAATTCAAGTGGCTGAGCGAAAAGAAAAATAGTGTCAATAAATGAAAGGGCTGCCAAAAGCCAAAGCCAATAATATTTCATCCAAGACGAGAGAAAATGTGAAACCAATGTATCCATCTATCAATCTCAAACAGATCCATGGACGTGATACAAATTGATACTGTCTCTGGAATGCGCAACGCGAATTTGAGGTAAATTGTAGCAGGAATGTAAGCATACTGGTTGACTAGCGGTTAAAAGATCCATCAAAATCGAAACAACTCGAGCTATAGAAACAAGAGCATTCCATGAGCTTCCCACAAATGAGTCAATGAGTCTTTTATATCAATGTATCGTTGAAAACTATCCAAGTACAATGTGGAGAACTGTCATAGCGTATTCCGGCGAGATAAACAATCCATTGAAAACACAAACAGACAAAAGAAACTAAGGGGGCTTTTGAATCAATGGCGAAATCAAGGTTGAGTAGCCACCTGAAATCAGAATCAGTTGTCTTGCAATTATTTGATTTGGCGCAAGAGCAGTATGAACGCAACAATATTACAAGACGCGATCCGTTTTAAATGAGCTTGTTAAGATATTTGATGAATCAGACACGGCAACTTCAAGTTTGATGCATTAGATCCCAATACACAGCACCAAGATCAAACAGCAAAATTACACAAACACTTCAAAAGTTTCGGACGCGATTTAAAAACGGTTTAAAAACCTTGACGTTTAGGTTGTGAATGAACATGGCTCGAAACGGAAACAGCAACAGACCCTTCCTGTGGATATGAAAAGGATGATTATTACATTAGCAATCGTATTCTCTGCGACCCAATAGGAGGCGATGTATTAAAACTAATGATTTTTGATGAAAACCCTTCCTTTTTGGTTCAACCGAAACCTACGGTACACTAAACATCCAAGATTCTACAATTCCCAGTATGATTATCAGTAACTCGACGGACGAAATAACAAACAATGTTTTTGCTCAGACAGCCTTTCTTGATCAAACGCCTGTTTCAACAGAAGGAAATGACTCTTACCCCAACCAACAAGCCAGAGTCCGTCGACGATATGAAACAGGTCACTAACACACACTTGAAATTGTCTGACGACTCCGTGAAAATAAATCTCATGGTTGGTGAGGATGCAAATATGTTGTCGGAAATAAATGGAACAGCAACAATGATTGTGAGTCGGAGCAACTTGAAGGGACACATGAGAAGGACTGGGACTCTGGAATTCACTTGCCTGATAATGAATACAATGGCCATCAAGATATACTAGAAGTTTCAATAAAACCTACAGCCTTGAGTAATGCTACAGACCAAGTCGAGTTCATTGAATGTCACGTTGAAGCAAATTTGAAAACGGATGTACAAGGAGAGCGTGTTGTTCAAGCACCAGAAATTGGAGAATGTAGCAGAGTCTCTGAATTCAATCCTTTTGAGTCGAAAATTCAAGACGTTCAAACAGAAAGGATTGAGGATTATGTATTGAAGGTTGATTGCGAACGTGAAAAAGCCTGAATTCATCCGTATTGGACAAGTCTGACGCTTCGCTTGGTATTCGCGAGAAAACATTCCAGCAGGAACGTGAGTAGACAGAAATACTGAAAAGCAATCAAGAAACATTCAAACAACACAATGCAGCAATATCTGCACCAAAATATATCCCAGCCGAGTCCGAAATGTTTAATATTCCGAAAGCTGAGACTGATTATGTCAATGCACAAGAAAGTGCATGAAACGCTGCTATTAACAAATTTCGCGCGTTTTATTCACTATATTTTGATTTCATTATGAAGGTTGGAGCAATTTGAGGGATTCTGCTCAATTCGATCCAAGAAATCCAAAATCCATGCAAAACTTTCAGACAAGACAGTCTGTTGATTTCGACTTTCCGCATAAAGATGTGGATCAGGCAGAATAATTGACGCAGTACTGTGGGTTTTTTGCGGACATGGTAGATGACTGTGTTTGGTCCAAACGAGTGATACCATTCTTCAAGATTGTAATCGGTGGAATTGTGGAAAGATAAAATTTGAAGCAAAACTGCAGGAGAGGAAAGAAAAAGGGAAAGGTCGGTGGCAAGTTTGGATGGGTCGTCGAGAGTGCCAAAGAACTTGTTGGGAATGCGGTGGGGAACAATCATTGATTTTCCATTTGAGAGTTGTACGGTATCTGTGTTAAGTCCATCAGTGATTAAAGCAAGAGAACAACTTGCCATAATTTTGTCATAACTTCTGACGAGGATGCCTCATATTTCAATACTACGTTCACTTAAATTCAATTTGTTCCCTTTTTCGGCACCAAATAAGGGCGCCATTTTTTACAGCATCGAACCAATGTTTGTTTTGCTTCCCGGAAGTCAGTTGCTTCGCTCAACTTTTTGCAATTTGCTATGCTCAGGTCGAAATTAATTATCATGTGTAGGTTCATTGGCTATTTAGCACTTCTCATGGGCTCGCTCCACTTAAACAATCACTCTAGTGTATACCTTGGCAAGAATATTTCCTAGCAACTGAAATGGCATTGAGGATTTGAACTCGACGAGGAGGTTTTTGGTTGAGGGTAGAGAGAATTGTTTCGCCTATACGTGGATACGCATTGTTCAACGATAGTGTGTAGTACGCACGGATAGCAGCAGATACATAAAAGGACTTTTCTGCATGAATTGGCAGCATACTGTGGATGGGCCGACCGATGTTGAGTTGTATACATCGAAACGACTTGAGGGTGGATGTTGGATCTGAACGAAAGTATATAAAGCCAGCCACTGAGAGACGATGTTTTTTTCATTCTCAGAATCGCAGATAGTGCGAGAGAATTGACGTTGAGAGTGTCTTGATCGGACTGGAGGATAAAGGGGAGGCTATAATCACAGCCTCGTTGATCAGTTTCGAAAGCAGACGAAAGGCCAGTGTGTTTGAGGGTATCCATGGCAGTAAGTGGAACAGGACATCTGAAGAAGCCAATGGATGGATTGTCTGCATTCTTCTCTCTGTTTGTTTTGGATGGATAGTTGGATAGCCAAATGGGAAGAACGTGCGTGCAAATTTTCCATCCTCATTTCATCCAACACACTAACTCAACAAAGAGGATGTCGTCGACCACACCGCGCCGCCACCGTCGCGCATTCCGCAGCCACGGGTTCGAACCACCGCGGCGGACGAGTCGGGGCGCTTGTCGCGGCCTTCAAACAGGCGGCCCAGTCGGATGAGTCGCCGCCAATCACCGCCAAAAGCCAAAGCCGCAGAAGCTGACTAAAGAGTCGTACGCCACAACGGGGAGTCATTTGCATTTCCGCGAGTGGCGCCTGGCTCGTCGTCCGCAACACCGGTACTGGTACTGGTACTACTCGGGGCTGTCGATATGGCGAGGTACTTGCGTCCCCCACTCTATCCCACGCTCCTAGCACATGCTAATGCCTTGTCGCCAGAGCAAAGACCGCTCCTGCGAAGCCGAAGCTGGCTGCCGCACTCTCCCGCGAACACATTGAAACCGTTTCGGATCTCAACATCAACAACAAACAGCCATACAAGTCCCCTTATTCATTCGGTCCCATCCCGCAAGGCAAAGGCCCTGCCTCTCCCACCTCTCCCAAACGCACCTCCATGTCTCCAATGCACTTCTTCTGATGCCCCTCCTCCTTCTCTTGTCTCCTCCTCTGCTGGCAGCAACAACAAGAATACCCCTGGCGCTGGTTACGTCAGTCCCTATGCGTACCGTCCTTCCTCTCGTCTCAGAAAAGAAGATGTCGTTTCTACGGATGATGCTGGTGCTCCCATCGTTTTGACTTCAGACAATGTGAGGAGGAATGGCTCAAATTCTTCTTCTGGGGATACCAGTACTGCCGTCGATCTGCAGTCTTCTTCTAAACGTGGATCGCCTCGTTCTTCCAACGATGGATCGGGTGTGTATATTTATTGATTGTTGGACGAAGCCGGAGTGTAGTGATTGAGAAGAGAAGCAATGAGCGGAACTCGATACTGTCAGGCGAATTATTGAGCGCAGCAAATAATCTTTAGTGAAGTAAATTGCTTGGATAGGTACGAGCGGAGCTCGTGAACTTCAGCGAACTTGTAATAGAAGGAGAGATTACACAAAGTGTAATGGTTTGGATATCGAGCGTGATGGGAAGCATATAAGCGCAGCGAAGCAAATGGATCAAGAGGGTTAGTGTCATAGTCTCCATTCGAGGTTGCAAGTGGAGAATACAAGAAATAAGCAATGAATAGTAAGTCAAATTATGTAGGTTGGAGTTTGCGTGCAGTTGTTACGCAAAGTTGAAATCTGTTGCTGGAATTACATAATTAATACTGAGTTTATATTGCAATAAACTTCTATGTCTTTCTCATCTTTCCATAGCCTCGCCCTTTATCCTCCAGTCCGATCAAGACACTCTCAACATCAATTCTCTCGCACTATCCGCGATTCTCAGAATGAAACATCACTTAGACCCAACCCTCTCTATTTGCTGAATCAAATCAGTGAGTTTTTGCTGTGAAATTGAAGTGCGGATGCTGTATTCTTGAGTGCAAAGAGGACCATGACTTAAGGACTCCCTTGCGAGTTGCAAGAGCTTTTTGAGTCGTTTTTAGTTTCTTCATAGAATGTATCTTTACGTTCAAAACAGTTGAATAACCTTTTCCAAGAACGACATTTGAAACCCGAATGACAGTGAGCGACACTGCAGGGCAACAAACTTTCTCGCATTAAGAAATATTTTTAATACCGCCGTTAGTGCATAAATCACTCGTAACCATTCTCTTCCATCTCTCTTCCATCTCTCTTGTTTCTTCCTGTTTCATTTGGGCGGGAAAAGAATCCCACCAGAACCAGCACCCAGAACTGAATCTGTTGCCGCGATGGCTTCCTCGTCGTCCTACTCGATGTCTTCTCCTATTCCCGCATTCACAACAACGCGAAGCATCGCACAAGAGGCCGAGCGAACCTGTCAAATCAGAGTACTCACTAATGAAATGAAGGACCTCCTCGGACCTGACGGACAGGTGCGCCTTATGGATGTATTTCATTCGGAAAAGTGGAAGCATCTCTGTGGTGCAACAAGAACCTGGGAAACTGTTCGTGGTACTTTTCGGTGGTATCTTGGCCGCGATTCCAATAACAAAGTCCAACGAGCCGGTGCTCTTCGCGACAATTCCTTCACTTCTCAAAATGCTGGAAATATTGGGAACAGCCAGTACATTGAATCGCTTGATTGACCTGAGTGCCTTTGCCATCCCAACGCCATCTACCATTTCTATGCATATTCCGTCTCAACCAAACGCCATTGCAGCAGTGATTCCGAGTGATCTGAGCCTGAGTATTGATCAAATTGAAAGAATGGCTTCCTTGACTATGGATGACTCCGATGAGGAGCGAATGAAGTCGTTGCTTACGAAACTGTTTTATGATATGCCAAAACTTGATCCAATGAAGTTCAATAGTCTCCTTCTCCAAACCATAAAATCGCCACTGATTATCACTGCTGTTGATCCTGTCGCTGAATTTGCTCGAATCAATGTTGACGCCACTTCCTGCTTCTCATTCAGCAAATCGTTGATGGTCCTCTTTGTTCTCGCCGGATCTCCTACGTTTAACATCTTCATTGCAAAACTATTTCTCAAATTCTGGCTGGTGGAAAATGTTAGCTATCCAATTGTTCCAGTGGAACGTACATTATCCTTGATTGACCGCTTCAATGTGATGCAGCCAATATCCTTTACCAATATCTTCTACTGCTTAAGCGGAGTGATAGACCATTATGCCAGCCTTTGAAAGATACCCTTCGTATGAACCCTAATGCCATTGAAACAACTGCATCCTTGCTCCAGAAAGGTTTTGAAATGTCAATGCAAAGTGTGATGGTTGGATATTGTATCAACGAAGAGTATGTAACAACATTGCGTTCTCTGATGAAGTTTCAGGATCCATTTGCAGCACTTCTCTTGATTCACTTTGTGTGGCTTCATATCTACCGTAAGTTCCTAATATAACATATATACTTTCTAACCATTTTTTCAGCGGATCTTTGTCTTACACTTCTGAATGGAGTCGACATTGACATTGCACCAGAGAATATTTCACTAATTGTTCAGTCATCTGATTTTCTGGATCTATACCAGACTCATGAGAAAATCAATGCAGAAAGTGATCCAATTGAGTGGGATGACTGAGAAACCTTGTATTGATCTTTAGCTTGTAGTTGTTTGCTTGAATATATTGCGTGTTTACCTTGGCAGAATTTTCAACCATACCCTTCACAGCATACGAAATAAATTACTCCTATTTTGTTGTTTGAATGCACAGTGTCTTGTAATTGTGCCAGAATCATGAAACACTGAAGAACAGTGTGGTAAGTTTGCAGCCATACACCTCAAATTCCTTTTGTTCTTTAGGATGCAGTTTGACTAAGATGAACTTTTGTCCTTTGGAATGTGGCCATTGTTTGCCTTGTCTGGAAACAGAAAGGTTCGAGCTCAAATGTGTCTGACTATTGATAATCTCTTGTATGGCCTTTGTAGAATGTCTCCAAATTTGTCTACAGCACCTTATCAACTTTCTAATGGATACTGCTTAGTAGTTTCTGTGCAGGTATGGGAAGTATTCAACAGATGTATAATGCCCATGAAATTATAGTAAACAACTGTTATGTCATGACTACCTACTTGGATATTGCATCTGGTTGGCCATCATTGGCTCAAATTTCACCGGTTGGCCATCACCGCTCAAATTCATCCCAAAAACCATACGACTGCATTTTAATGACATCAGTGTGGTTAGGGCATTAGGATTCGAGTGTTACATTTCACGAAATGGGTCTTGTGTGCCGTTCGAAAGTCAACCAGAAAATAATCTGGTTGGCCATCACTCGCTCAAATTCATCCCAAAACCATACGACTGCATTTTATGACATCAGTGTGGTTAGGGCATTAGGATTGAGTGTTACATTTCACGAAACGGGTTTTGTGTGTGGTTTGAAAGTCAACCAGAAAAAATCTGGTTGGCCATCATTGGCTCAAATTCATCCCAAAAACCATACGACTGCATTTTATGACATCAGTGTGGTTAGGGCATTAGGATTCGAGTGTTACATTTCACGAAACGGGTTTTGTGTGCAGTTCGAAAGTCAACCAGAAAATAATCTGGTTGGCCATCACTCGGCTCAAATTCATCCAAAAACCATACGACTGCATTTTATAACATCAGTGTGGTTCAGGCATTAGGATTCGAGTGTTACATTTCACGAAACGGGTTTTGTGTGTGGTTCAAAAGTCAACCAGAAAATAATCTGGTTGGCCATCATTGGCTCAAATTCATCCCTAAAACCATACGACTGCATTTTATAACATCAGTGTGGTTAGGGCATTCATATTGGAGTGTTACATTTCACGAAATGGGTCTTGTGTGTGGTTTGAAAGTCAACCAGAAAAAATCTGGTTGGCCATCATTGGCTCAAATTCATCCCAAAAACCATACGACTGCATTTTATAACATCAGTGTGCTTAGGGCATTCATATTGGAGTGTTACATTTCACGAAACGGGTCTTGCGTGCAGTTCGAAAGTCAACCAGAAAATAATCTGGTTGGCCATCATCTCGCTCAAATTCATCCCAAAAACCATACGACTGCATTTTATGACATCAGTGTGGTTAGGGCATTAGGATTCGAGTGTTACATTTCAAGAAATGGGTCTTGTGTGTGGTTCGAAAGTCAACCAGAAAATAATCTGGTTGGCCATCATTGGCTCAAATTCATCCTAAAACCATACGACTGCATTTTATAACATCAGTGTGCTTAGGGCATTCATATTGGAGTGTTACATTTCATGAAATGGGTTTTGTGTGGTTCAAAAGTCAACCAGAAATTAATCTGGTTGGCCATCACGCTCAAAATCATCCCAAAAACCATACGACTGCATTTTATGACATCAGTGTGGTTAGGGCATTAGGATTCGAGTGTTACATTTCAAGAAACGGGTTTTGTGTGTGGTTCAAAAGTCAACCAGAAAATAATCTGGTTGGCCATCATTGGCTCAAATTCATCCCAAAAACCATACGACTGCATTTTATAACATCAGTGTGGTTAGGGCATTCATATTGGAGTGTTACATTTCAAGAAACGGGTTTTGTGTGTGGTTCAAAAGTCAACCAGAAAATAATCTGGTTGGCCATCATTGGCTCAAATTCATGCCCAAACCATGCAGCTGCATTTTATGACATCAGTGTGGTTAGGGCATTCATATTGGAGTGTTACATTTCACGAAATGGGTTTGTGTGTGGTTCGAAAGTCAACCAGAAATTAATCTGGTTGGCCATCATTGCTCAAATTCATCCGAAAAACCATACGACAGCATTTTATGACATCAGTGTGGTTAGGGCATTAGGATTGAGTGTTACATTTCAAGAAACGGGTTTTGTGTGGTTCAAAGTCAACCAGAAAATAATCTGGTTGGCCATCATTGGCTCAAATTCATCCCGAAAACCATACGACTGCATTTTATGACATCAGTGTGCTTAGGGCATTCATATTGGAGTGTTACATTTCACGAAATGGGTCTTGTGTGCAGTTCGAAAGTCAACCAGAAAATAATCTGGTTGGCCATCATTGGCTCAAATTCATCCCAAAACCATACGACTGCATTTTATGACATCAGTGTGGTTAGGGCATTCATATTGGAGTGTTACATTTCACGAAACGGGTTTGTGTGTGGTTCAAAGTCAACCAGAAAATAATCTGGTTGGCCATCACTTGCTCAAATTCATCCCAAAACCATACGACTGCATTTTATGACATCAGTGTGGTTAGGGCATTAGGATTGAGTGTTACATTTCAAGAAATGGGTTTTGTGTGTGGTTCAAAGTCAACCAGAAAATAATCTGGTTGGCCATCATTGGCTCAAATTCATCCCAAAAACCATACGACTGCATTTTATGACATCAGTGTGGTTAGGGCATTCATATTGGAGTGTTACATTTCACGAAATGGGTTTGTGTGTGGTTCGAAAGTCAACCAGAAATAATCTGGTTGGCCATCATTGCTCAAATTCATCCCAAAACCATACGACTGCATTTTATGACATCAGTGTGGTTAGGGCATTCATATTGAGTGTTACATTTCAAGAAACGGGTTTTGTGTGTGGTTCGAAAGTCAACCAGAAAATAATCTGGTTGGCCATCATTGGCTCAAATTCATCCCAAAAACCATACGACTGCATTTTATAACATCAGTGTGGTTAGGGCATTCATATTGGAGTGTTACATTTCAAGAAATGGGTTTGTGTGTGGTTCGAAAGTCAACCAGAAAATAATCTGGTTGGCCATCATTGGCTCAAATTCATCCCAAAACCATACGACTGCATTTTATGACATCAGTGTGGTTAGGGCATTCATATTGGAGTGTTACATTTCACGAAATGGGTCTTGTGTGTGTTCGAAAGTCAACCAGAAATAATCTGGTTGGCCATCATTGGCTCAAATTCATCCCAAAAACCATACGACTGCATTTTTGACATCAGTGTGGTTAGGGCATTCATATTGAGTGTTACATTTCAAGAAATGGGTCTTGTGTGGTTCGAAAGTCAACCAGAAAATAATCTGGTTGGCCATCATTGGCTCAAATTCATCCCAAAACCATACGACTGCATTTTATGACATCAGTGTGGTTAGGGCATTCATATTGGAGTGTTACATTTCACGAAATGGGTTTGTGTGCAGTTCGAAAGTCAACCAGAAATAATCTGGTTGGCCATCATTGGCTCAAATTCATCCCAAAACCATACGACTGCATTTTATACATCAGTGTGGTTAGGGCATTAGGATTCAGTGTTACATTTCACGAAAGGGTTTGTGTGTGGTTCGAAAGTCAACCAGAAATAATCTGGTTGGCCATCATTGGCTCAAATTCATCCCAAAACCATACGACTGCATTTTATGACATCAGTGTGGTTAGGGCATTATATTGGAGTGTTACATTTCAAAAATGGGTCTTGTGTGTGGTTCGAAAGTCAACCAGAAAATAATCTGGTTGGCCATCATTGGCTCAAATTCATCCCAAAACCATACGACTGCATTTTATGACATCAGTGTGCTTAGGGCATTCATATTGGAGTGTTACATTTCACGAAATGGGTCTTGTGTGTGGTTCGAAAGTCAACCAGAAAATAATCTGGTTGGCCATCATTGGCTCAAATTCATCCCAAAACCATACGACTGCATTTTATGACATCAGTGTGGTTAGGGCATTCAATTGGAGTGTTACATTTCAAAATGGGTCTTGTGTGTGGTTCGAAAGTCAACCAGAAAATAATCTGGTTGGCCATCATTGGCTCAAATTCATCCCAAAACCATACGACTGCATTTTATACATCAGTGTGGTTAGGGCATTCATATTGGAGTGTTACATTTCGAAATGGGTCTTGTGTGCAGTTCGAAAGTCAACCAGAAAATAATCTGGTTGGCCATCATTGGCTCAAATTCATCCCAAAACCATACGACTGCATTTTATACATCAGTGTGGTTAGGGCATTCATATTGGAGTGTTACATTTCACGAAATGGGTCTTGTGTGGTTCGAAAGTCAACCAGAAAATAATCTGGTTGGCCATCATTGGCTCAAATTCATCCCAAAACCATACGACTGCATTTTATACATCAGTGTGCTTAGGGCATTCATATTGGAGTGTTACATTTCACAAATGGGTCTTGTGTGCAGTTCGAAAGTCAACCAGAAAATAATCTGGTTGGCCATCATTGGCTCAAATTCATCCCAAAACCATACGACTGCATTTTATGACATCAGTGTGCTTAGGGCATTAGGATTCAGTGTTACATTTCACGAAATGGGTCTTGTGTGTGGTTCGAAAGTCAACCAGAAAATAATCTGGTTGGCCATCATTGCTCAAATTCATCCCAAAACCATACGACTGCATTTTATGACATCAGTGTGGTTAGGGCATTCATATTGGAGTGTTACATTTCACAAAGGGTTTTGTGTGGTTCGAAAGTCAACCAGAAAATAATCTGGTTGGCCATCATTGGCTCAAATTCATCCCAAAAACCATACGACTGCATTTTATGACATCAGTGTGGTTAGGGCATTCATATTGGAGTGTTACATTTCACGAAATGGGTCTTGTGTGTGGTTCGAAAGTCAACCAGAAAATAATCTGGTTGGCCATCATCTCAAATTCATCCCAAAACCATACGACTGCATTTTATGACATCAGTGTGGTTAGGGCATTATATTGGAGTGTTACATTTCACGAAATGGGTCTTGTGTGTGGTTCGAAAGTCAACCAGAAAATAATCTGGTTGGCCATCATTGGCTCAAATTCATCCCAAAAACCATACGACTGCATTTTATGACATCAGTGTGGTTAGGGCATTAGGAGTGTTACATTTCACGAAAGGGTTTGTGTGTGGTTCGAAAGTCAACCAGAAAATAGGTTGGCCATCATTGGCTCAAATTCATCCCAAAAACCATACGACTGCATTTTATGACATCAGTGTGGTTAGGGCATTAGGATTGAGTGTTACATTTCACGAAATGGGTCTTGTGTGCAGTTCGAAAGTCAACCAGAAAATAATCTGGTTGGCCATCATTGGCTCAAATTCATCCCAAACCATACGACTGCATTTTATGACATCAGTGTGGTTAGGGCATTAGGATTCAGTGTTACATTTCACGAAATGGGTCTTGTGTGCAGTTCGAAAGTCAACCAGAAAATAATCTGGTTGGCCATCATTGGCTCAAATTCATCCCAAAAACCATACGACTGCATTTTATGACATCAGTGTGGTTAGGGCATTCATATTGGAGTGTTACATTTCACAAATGGGTCTTGTGTGTGTTCGAAAGTCAACCAGAAAATAATCTGGTTGGCCATCATTGGCTCAAATTCATCCCAAAACCATACGACTGCATTTTATGACATCAGTGTGCTTAGGGCATTCATATTGGAGTGTTACATTTCACGAAATGGGTCTTGTGTGCAGTTCGAAAGTCAACCAGAAAATAATCTGGTTGGCCATCATTGGCTCAAATTCATCCCAAAACCATACGACTGCATTTTATGACATCAGTGTGCTTAGGGCATTCATATTGGAGTGTTACATTTCACGAAATGGGTCTTGTGTGTGGTTCGAAAGTCAACCAGAAAATAATCTGGTTGGCCATCATTGGCTCAAATTCATCCCAAAACCATACGACTGCATTTTATGACATCAGTGTGGTTAGGGCATTCATATTGGAGTGTTACATTTCACGAAATGGGTCTTGTGTGCAGTTCGAAAGTCAACCAGAAAATAATCTGGTTGGCCATCATTGGCTCAAATTCATCCCAAAAACCATACGACTGCATTTTATGACATCAGTGTGGTTAGGGCATTCATATTGGAGTGTTACATTTCACAAATGGGTCTTGTGTGCAGTTCGAAAGTCAACCAGAAAATAATCTGGTTGGCCATCATTGGCTCAAATTCATCCCAAAACCATACGACTGCATTTTATGACATCAGTGTGGTTAGGGCATTCATATTGGAGTGTTACATTTCACGAAATGGGTCTTGTGTGTGGTTCGAAAGTCAACCAGAAAATAATCTGGTTGGCCATCATTGGCTCAAATTCATCCCAAAACCATACGACTGCATTTTATGACATCAGTGTGTTAGGGCATTCATATTGGAGTGTTACATTTCACAAATGGGTCTTGTGTGCAGTTTCGAAAGTCAACCAGAAAATAATCTGGTTGGCCATCATTGGCTCAAATTCATCCCAAAACCATACGACTGCATTTTATGACATCAGTGTGGTTAGGGCATTCATATTGGAGTGTTACATTTCACGAAATGGGTCTTGTGTGGTTCGAAAGTCAACCAGAAAATAATCTGGTTGGCCATCATTGGCTCAAATTCATCCCAAAACCATACGACTGCATTTTATGACATCAGTGTGGTTAGGGCATTCATATTGGAGTGTTACATTTCACAAATGGGTCTTGTGTGTGGTTCGAAAGTCAACCAGAAAATAATCTGGTTGGCCATCATTGGCTCAAATTCATCCCAAAACCATGCAACTGCATTTTATGACATCAGTGTGCTTAGGGCATTCATATTGGAGTGTTACATTTCACAAATGGGTCTTGTGTGCAGTTCGAAAGTCAACCAGAAAATAATCTGGTTGGCCATCATTGGCTCAAATTCATCCCAAAACCATACGACTGCATTTTATGACATCAGTGTGGTTAGGGCATTCATATTGGAGTGTTACATTTCACAAATGGGTCTTGTGTGCAGTTCGAAAGTCAACCAGAAAATAATCTGGTTGGCCATCATTGGCTCAAATTCATCCCAAAACCATACGACTGCATTTTATGACATCAGTGTGGTTAGGGCATTCATATTGGAGTGTTACATTTCACGAAATGGGTCTTGTGTGTGTTTCGAAAGTCAACCAGAAAATAATCTGGTTGGCCATCATTGGCTCAAATTCATCCCAAAACCATACGACTGCATTTTATGACATCAGTGTGGTTAGGGCATTCATATTGGAGTGTTACATTTCACAAATGGGTCTTGTGTGTGGTTCGAAAGTCAACCAGAAAATAATCTGGTTGGCCATCATTGGCTCAAATTCATCCCAAAACCATACGACTGCATTTTATGACATCAGTGTGCTTAGGGCATTCATATTGGAGTGTTACATTTCACAAAAATGGGTCTTGTGTGCAGTTCGAAAGTCAACCAGAAAATAATCTGGTTGGCCATCATTGGCTCAAATTCATCCCAAAACCATACGACTGCATTTTATGACATCAGTGTGTTAGGGCATTCATATTGGAGTGTTACATTTCACGAAAATGGGTCTTGTGTGCAGTTCGAAAGTCAACCAGAAAATAATCTGGTTGGCCATCATTGGCTCAAATTCATCCCAAAACCATACGACTGCATTTTATGACATCAGTGTGGTTAGGGCATTCATATTGGAGTGTTACATTTCACGAAATGGGTCTTGTGTGCAGTTCGAAAGTCAACCAGAAAATAATCTGGTTGGCCATCATTGGCTCAAATTCATCCCCAAAACCATACGACTGCATTTTATGACATCAGTGTGGTTAGGGCATTCATATTGGAGTGTTACATTTCACGAAATGGGTCTTGTGTGTGGTTCGAAAGTCAACCAGAAAATAATCTGGTTGGCCATCATTGGCTCAAATTCATCCCAAAACCATACAATGCATTTTATGACATCAGTGTGGTTAGGGCATTCATATTGGAGTGTTACATTTCACAAATGGGTCTTGTGTGCAGTTCGAAAGTCAACCAGAAAATAATCTGGTTGGCCATCATTGGCTCAAATTCATCCCAAAAACCATACGACTGCATTTTATGACATCAGGTGTTAGGGCATTGGGATTTTAATGGTTTCATTTCACAAAATGGGTCTTAGGGTTATAAGTGTGGTTAGGGGATTGGGATTTGAGTGGTATTCTGGAATTCTGTCGCATCTTGGCATTGGGAGTTCATTTTAGTTTTTCAAACACAATGGATTTAACATTCAAATAAGGGCATTATTATTCGGAAGTTTCTCTGAACACGAGATGGAGTGGAAGGAGAAGAACGATACCAAATTACTCATTCCACTCTAGAGGATCACTTTCAGCAATGATTCGTTGCATACTTTCGTACAAGGCAAGAAAACCTGTTGACTGAGCACAAATTGACATGTTTGCTGGAGTTACTTGCACATTTTTTCTGGCAAGAAGGGAAATACAGAGCTCAGCTGTGGAAAAAAGATGAGAAACAAAAGTCAAGTTACCAGAGCAGATAACTTACGCCGAAGATGGAGCCACACAAAGTGAATTAAAATAAGTGCTGCATGTGGATCTTCAAAGTTCATCAATGCCAAGAGGGTTGTGACAAATTCTTCATCAATGGCATCTCCGACCATTATACTTTCTACTGACATACTGAACGCAATTCGTAAAAGTATGGCTGTGTTCTCATGTCCAGAGAACCCAGCATTTAGAGAATCTTTGATATGCAGGCATAGAGGCCTTGTGCTCCGCTTGAGCAAATAAAAGATCCTAGTAAAAGAGAGTGGCTGCAAGACATTGAAACGGTCAATCAAGTATAACGTACGTTCCACTGGAACAATTGGGTAAACAACGTTTTCCACCAGCCAGAATCTGAGAAACAGTTTTGCAATGTGACTATTGAAGGCAGGAGATCCGGCAAGAACAAAGAGGACCATCAACGATTTGCTGAATGAGAAGCAGGAAGTGGCGTCAACATTGATTCGAGCAAATTCAGCGACAGGATCAACAGCAGTGATAATCAGTGGCGATTTTATGGTTTGGAGAAGGAGATTGAACTTCATTGGATCAAGTTTTGGCATATCAAAACAGTTTCGTAAGCAACGACTTCATTCGCTCCTCATCGGAGTCATCCATAGTCAAGGAAGCCATTCTTTCAATTTGATCAATACTCAGGCTCAGATCACTCGGATCACTGCTGCAATGCGTTTGGTTGAGACGGAATATGCATAGAAATGGTAGATGGCGTTGGGATGGCAAAGGCACTCAGGTCAATCAAGCGATTCAATGTACTGGCTGTTCCCAATATTTCCAGCATTTTGAGAAGTGAAGGTATAGTCGCGAAGAGGCACCGGCTCGTTGGGCACTTTGTTATTGGAATCGCGGCCAAGATGTCACCAGCTCGTAAATAGCCACGAACAGTTTCCCAGGTTCTTGTTGCACCACAGAGATGCTTCCACTTTTCCGAATGAAATACATCCATAAGGCGCACCTGTCCGTCAGGTCCGAGGAGGTCCTTCATTTCATTAGTGAGTACTCTGATTTGACAGGTTCGCTCGGCCTCTTGTGCGATGCTTCGCGTTGTTGTGAATGCGGGAATAGGAGAAGACATCGAGTAGGACGACGAGGAAGCCATCGCGGCAACAGATTCAGTTCTGGGTGCTGGTTCTGGTGGGATTCTTTTCCCGCCCAAATGAAACAGGAAGAAACAAGAGAGATGGAAGAGAGATGGAAGAGAATGGTTACGAGTGATTTATGCACTAACGGCGGTATTAAAAATATTTCTTAATGCGAGAAAGTTTGTTGCCCTGCAGTGTCGCTCACTGTCATTCGGGTTTCAAATGTCGTTCTTGGAAAAGGTTATTCAACTGTTTTGAACGTAAAGATACATTCTATGAAGAAACTAAAAACGACTCAAAAAGCTCTTGCAACTCGCAAGGGAGTCCTTAAGTCATGGTCCTCTTTGCACTCAAGAATACAGCATCCGCACTTCAATTTACAGCAAAAACTCACTGATTTGATTCAGCAAATAGAGAGGGTTGGGTCTAAGTGATGTTTCATTCTGAGAATCGCGGATAGTGCGAGAGAATTGATGTTGAGAGTGTCTTGATCGGACTGGAGGATAAAGGGCGAGGCTATAATCACAGCCTCGTTGATCAGTTTCGAAAGCAGACGAAGAACAGAGTGTGTTTGAGGGGTATCCATGGCAGTAAGTGGAACAGGACATCTGAAGAAGCCAATGGATGGATTGTCTGCATTCTTCTCTCTGTTTGTTTTGGATGGATAGTTGGATAGCCAAATGGGAAGAACGTGCGTGCAAACGAAGCTTTGGTTAGGTCCTCGGATTTTTTTATTTCTTCTTCGTTTTATTGTTCTTTTCTGTCTTTTCTTTTGCAAGATGATAAAGAAATGATATTGTATGACTCCTTGTTTGTCATAGTCTTCGCCACTCCTTTCCTTTTTCCCTTATCAGAACAAAAAATGGCCACATTCAGTCTCGTCGGCGACATTTCCGGTGTACCAACCTCTCAAGAAGGCTACTACTTGGTACAAGTTGGAGAAAACTTCAATGTCAATTTGAAGGTTTTCAAGAAACTTCACATTGGCGACTCCGTTGCGGCCAGTGGAACCATTGCCAACCCAGGGAATCCGGTTTTCTGGGCATCATCCTGCACGGAACTCGACATAAATCCACAAGCAGAGTATTCTACTGCAGAACTTCATTTATCAGTTCATGGCGTTGCTGCTACTACTTCCCCTTCCCATATTCTTACTGTTACTTCCAATCCATCATATGACTACGTGACTAAAGCCAAAGATTCTGTATTTACCTTTTCTTTTACTCCCACTATTATCAATGCCGATGTGACGTTGCGTTGGCCAGATCGAATGACTGATACCCGCGGTTGCTACAGTGGCACTGTAGTTGGCTTTAAGGATAATTCCTTTCAAGTTAAATACTCTCACCTCTCTTTTTGTGGAACGAAGCCTGCAACTACAAATGAATCCACTCCACCTAAAGCTAAGCGTGTCAGACCCAGTGAATGATTTTGTTAAATATTTGTTGCTTTTTTGCATTATCGTGTTTATGTGTTGAATAAATGGAATGTTATCTCAAATGTACAATTTTGTTCTTTAAAACATCATGACCTTCCACATTCCATATCGCAAGCCATCTCGTCGTGCTATTGATCCACATGTAAATCCTGATCATTCTTGGACGGTATACAATGCATTTGATTACGACGTGAAGCCTGGTCAGAGACGTAGTATTGACCCATGTTTGGAAGTGCGTATTCCTCAGGACTCCATTCTTCGAACTCGCACACACCTACCATGTGGCTGTAATGTCATTTCCCATGTATATGCTTATAATCCGCGGATTCGTTGGATTCATCCAGTTGTTGATGTCATTAATGCAAGGGAACAAGTCTTAAAGATGAAACGTGGCGATCCACTTGCAGATTTCTGCATTGTATGTCCTCTGTCTTCTGTTCCTATCCTTACCCAAAAATACTGAATAAATCGTCTTTGCATATCTTTTCTTCAAACACCATATGTGGTCATTCACACAGGCTCTCATTTACACAGATTATAGCAGCACCGTCGAATTCTACGGAGAGTGTCAACTCAACGACGAGGGATAAATCTGCGAGTTTGAAGGCAAATGGAGATGAGTTGAGTGTCTTGTGGTGACTAGTGTACTCACGTTTTACACAGATATGCCAGCACCTTCGAAATCTACGGAGAGTATCAAAACAACTACGAGGGAAATCTCTGCAAATTTGGAGACGAATGGAGGTGAGTTGAGTGTGTTGTGGTGACTAGTGTACTCACCTTTTACACAGATATGCCAGCACCTTCGAAATCTACGAAGAGTATCAAAACAACTACAAGGGAAAGCTGTGCGAGTTTGGAGGCGAATGGAGGTAAGTTGAGTGTGTTGTGGTGACTAGTGTACTCACGTTTTACACAGAATTGCCAGCACCTTCGAAATCTACGAAGAGTATCAAAACAACTACAAGGGAAAGCTCTGCAAATTTGGAGACGAATGGAGGTAAGTTGAGTGTGTTGTGGTGACTAGTGTACTCACCTTTTACACAGATATGCCAGCACCTTCGAAATCTACGAAGAGTATCAAAACAACTACAAGGGAAAGCTGTGCGAGTTTGGAGGCGAATGGAGGTAAGTTGAGTGTGTTGTGGTGACTAGTGTACTCACGTTTTACACAGATATGCCAGCACCTTCGAAATCTACGAAGAGTATCAAAACAACTACAAGGGAAAGCTCTGCAAATTTGGAGACGAATGGAGGTGAGTTGAGTGTGTTGTGGTGACTAGTGTACTCACCTTTTACACAGATATGCCAGCACCTTCAAAATCTACGAAGAGTATCAAAACAACTACGAGGGAAAGCTCTGCAAATTTGGAGACGAATGGAGGTAAGTTGAGTGTGTTGTGGTGACTAGTGTACTCACGTTTTACACAGATATGCCAGCCTTCGAAATCTACGAAGAGTATCAAAACAACTACAAGGGAAAGCTGTGCGAGTTTGGAGGCGAATGGAGGTAAGTTGAGTGTGTTGTGGTGACTAGTGTACTCACGTTTTACACAGAATTGCCAGCACCTTCGAAATCTACGAAGAGTATCAAAACAACTACAAGGGAAAGCTCTGCAAATTTGGAGACGAATGGAGGTGAGTTGAGTGTGTTGTGGTGACTAGTGTACTCACCTTTTACACAGATATGTCAGCACCTTCGAAATCTACGGAGAGTATCAAAACAACTACGAGGGAAAGCTCTGCAAATTTGGAGACGAATGGAGGTGAGTTGAGTGTGTTGTGGTGACTAGTGTACTCACGTTTTACACAGAATTGCCAGCACCTTCGAAATCTACGAAGAGTATCAAAACAACTACAAGGGAAAGCTCTGCAAATTTGGAGACGAATGGAGGTAAGTTGAGTGTGTTGTGGTGACTAGTGTACTCACCTTTTACACAGATATGCCAGCACCTTCGAAATCTACGAAGAGTATCAAAACAACTACAAGGGAAAGCTGTGCGAGTTTGGAGGCGAATGGAGGTAAGTTGAGTGTGTTGTGGTGACTAGTGTACTCACGTTTTACACAGATATGCCAGCACCTTCGAAATCTACGAAGAGTATCAAAACAACTACAAGGGAAAGCTGTGCGAGTTTGGAGGCGAATGGAGGTAAGTTGAGTGTGTTGTGGTGACTAGTGTACTCACGTTTTACACAGAATTGCCAGCACCTTCGAAATCTACGAAGAGTATCAAAACAACTACAAGGGAAAGCTCTGCAAATTTGGAGACGAATGGAGGTGAGTTGAGTGTGTTGTGGTGACTAGTGTACTCACCTTTTACACAGATATGTCAGCACCTTCGAAATCTACGGAGAGTATCAAAACAACTACGAGGGAAAGCTCTGCAAATTTGGAGACGAATGGAGGTTTGAGTGTGTTGTGGTGACTAGTGTACTCACCTTTTACACAGATATGCCAGCACCTTGAAAATCTACGAAGAGTATCAAAACAACTACAAGGGAAAGCTCTGCAAATTTGGAGACGAATGGAGGTGAGTTGAGTGTGTTGTGGTGACTAGTGTACTCACGTTTTACACAGATATGCCAGCACCTTCAAAATCTACGAAGAGTATCAAAACAACTACGAGGGAAAGCTCTGCAAATTTGG
Source organism: Rhizoclosmatium globosum (assembly GCA_002104985.1). Taxonomy (NCBI): domain Eukaryota; kingdom Fungi; phylum Chytridiomycota; class Chytridiomycetes; order Chytridiales; family Chytriomycetaceae; genus Rhizoclosmatium; species Rhizoclosmatium globosum. The sequence goes on along the minus strand of MCGO01000016.1, from coordinate 149,235 downwards.
AGACGAATGGAGGTAAGTTGAGTGTGTTGTGGTGACTAGTGTACTCACGTTTTACACAGATATGCCAGCACCTTCGAAATCTACGAAGAGTATCAAAACAACTACAAGGGAAAGCTGTGCGAGTTTGGAGGCGAATGGAGGTAAGTTGAGTGTGTTGTGGTGACTAGTGTACTCACGTTTTACACAGAATTGCCAGCACCTTCGAAATCTACGGAGAGTATCAAAACAACTACGAGGGAAAGCTCTGCAAATTTGGAGGCGAATGGAGGTAAGTTGAGTGTGTTGTGGTGACTAGTGTACTCACGTTTTACACAGATATGCCAGCACCTTCGAAATCTACGAAGAGTATCAAAACAACTACAAGGGAAAGCTCTGCAAATTTGGAGACGAATGGAGGTGAGTTGAGTGTGTTGTGGTGACTAGTGTACTCACCTTTTACACAGATATGCCAGCACCTTGAAAATCTACGAAGAGTATCAAAACAACTACAAGGGAAAGCTCTGCAAATTTGGAGACGAATGGAGGTGAGTTCAGTGTGTTGCTTTTGGCAATGTGTGTAAGCATAGTTGATGCTACACAGGAAGTGACTTAAATGTTCTTCAGCATGAAATAATTGAAGGTTTATTTTTTTGATTAAATAAACACCTTTTTATGGTTTTCTGTTATTGCTATGATGTTGCAGTGGAAGGCAAAGGAGGTGGATGATTTTGTTGCTGAACACGTCGTACTCGATTTTCACTGTTGTCTTCTGTATCCATGGATTCATTCATGCTTATGACTGCGTCTTTATTTGTTGAAGTAGGGTGGATCCGAGGAACACGAATAGAGTCAAAAGACGTTGCTGTATCTTCAAAACTTGTGAATATTGATGATGTTGATGGGAAGTATGGCACGGATGAAGCAATGGTTTGATTTGTTGGCTGTTCAGTATCACTTTTTATGCGGCGAACTTTAGATGATGTTGAAGCTTTGGACTCAGGATCCAGAAACTGTCCAACATCATTCCATTGTTTGCGGTAACTTATGTAGCTTTGATCATGGCGCAGATTTGTAATTACTCCCAAAGCAGCAGAACGGTTTAAAAACGGCAAGATACGAATATCTTGGAACCGATGAGGACGGGAACATCCCACAAACAACCCGTTCAGAGTTAAACTATTTGTCCAACTTGGATTTGGATTTAAATCAAGGATAACACGATTAAAAGTTTCTCCTTGTCCCTTGTGATAGGTTGAAGCTGAACAATGGTCAAAGCCACAAGACACTACTGAAACTGTGACATCACCTTCCAAATCCTTTCCAATTTTTACACTTAGTTTTCTTGAACTTTCCTTTGAGAATGAAGGGATGGGCAGTAAGATTTTTGAATTAGATAGTGATGGCATTCCTTGAGGCATCAAGTTTTGGTCAAGCTCAATAACTGAAAACCATGGAGGTATAATTGTGATTACATCACCAGGGGATGCATTAACAAGGCATGTTGCTAAAGTTTCTGGATTTTGTGGATATATACTATTGTACATGCACTGTGTCCCATTATTGAGCTTTGCAGCAGTGTTAAAGTTGTAATTTAAAGCAACAGGAGCTCCATGAACATATATACCCCAGAGACTTGGGAATTTTTCAGCCTCTTCATCTGATAGTTGGTGTACTAAAGGGTAAAGTTAGTATCTATATTTTAAGAAATGTTTGTACCTGTGTTGTCCCACAATGGTAATCTCCATCTAATGACTGCTTGACCCCTTGATAAAGCAAGTCGTTTTAGCAAAAGCCAGTTGTATGCATTCACTGAAGAATTGACAGCAGAGAATAAACGTGCTGTATACCACATGGGATCCAAGAGGAAATCTTCAGGGCTAAGTACTCGAAAATGCTTGCACCGATGTGGACAAGAAGCTGGACAATGTGAGTCTTCGGCTTCATGGTTTGATGGGAATGGTTTCAGAACATCAGAATCAATTTGAGAACAGTGTTCACAAGATGTTGCAAACATTGCATATGTGAATGGTATAGGATGATCTTCCGGCGAAGCAACAATTCTTAGAAAGCGTTGGAGTGGAGGATTGCTGCCAGCACGTTCATTGATGGTAAGTAAGTCACGAGTAAACATCCGAAACAGTTTTCCAGCTCTTGAATTTAAGAGTAAAGAATCCATTAGTGACGAACCAATGGCTTTCAGCTGTAGAAAATCCCCTAGGCATATGGATGAGGAAAAACTAGCCTCAAAAAGTGCTTACCTAATATTAATATACAAATACCACCAAAAGGCAAAGCATTTCCTTTGATGCTCTGAAGTCGCTCATTTAATAGAACCAAATGAGCATCTGAAACTTGGGAAATTTCATCAATAATCAAAAATTTAACTTTTTGCAGGCGTTCGACACCAGCCATGTGTTTTTTGTTTCTTGCTGCATCTAGTGGTGCAAGAGCAGTTCCTGAGTAGTTTAGGTGAGCAAACGAATGAATTGTGAAACCAACTTTGTGTTGGTTGGTTGCAACTCCTTGAGCTGCAATAACAATGATGTTCCAGGGAAGAGAGATTCAAAAAGTGCAGCAATCTCACGACCCATAGTTGACTTTCCAGTTCCAGGTCCACCTTCAACAAAATGAAGTATTTGTGGCATTGGGTTTTTTTGAAACGAAATAGCCATCTATTAAATCCAGCTTGTTGCTGTGAATTTAATGTGACATTTGTTTGATATGTTGAAGGAGGAGATTGTGCAGAATTAAGAGATGTAGTATTTAGAGATAGAGAGACTGTAGTAGTTGTTTCAGGTTCATTTGATGGTAACTTTCCAAACTAAAGCTAATTCCCAAGTTTCTTTTAATGTTGTTGTTGATTTCAGATTTGAAGACTGAGTTGCATAATCAATCCAATTGTCTTCATTTATGTTGTCAAATGCATTTGGTTCAACAGCAGCATTGGCGACAGAAAGAATTGGGGGCATGGCCTGATTCAACAAAGCAACACAGCCAATATTTCGCTCAATCTGCTTTTGCTCTGCAGTGGACACTCGTGATCCATCAAAACGTTCACGCAGATTTTTCTATTCTTGCAAGCATATTTAAATCATCTGCTGTTGTTGGTTGATCTGATGGACCACGACTTCCTTCAAACGCTGATTGAGTAGCACCTCCATGATGAGTAGCTAAATAAGCCTTATATTCACTGAATGGAGTTGCAAGTTGACTATTATAGCGGCGAGAAGCAATGCGATGTTCAGAGTTTAAGTACTGCTGTTCATGCAAATTGATAATCATTCGCCTACGACCAGCTGATACTACATCAGTTTCTGCAGACAGATCATCAAAAAACTGCTGAAACCCATCAAAGTCAGCAGTATACTTGTTGAAGTCGTGGTTGAAGAGAGCAAGCATCACTATTCCATAATGGTTTGCCTTTTTTACCCAAGACACTTGGTCCAAGTCATTTGAAGGCATTGGACCAGGGTGATGGGGAATATCATAACAATAAAGGGGATAGTTTGACTGGGCAACATTCTAACAACCACATTCTCATGCTCAGGATGTGATTCCTGAAAGTTGATTCTAAGCGCTTTCTTACGGCCAGGTTTCTTGACAGCATCAGGATCCACGTTCACACTTTCAGCAGTCTCTTGAGCTTTTTCCTTAATTGTTTCAGTTAGACAGGCAAACTCAACCAAGTTAAAATCCTGCAGTAGATCCCCACGATGTTCATAATTTGTGTACTGCGACAACCTAATTGGTACCACACCACCATCTTCTTGACGTTGAAACGTGATATCAACATTTTCAGCATAACAGCTGGTAGAATCCATTTCTGTAACATATTTTTCAGTAACTACAGATAAATCATCATCAGCTGGGAGAGATGTTGCACCAAGACCTTCAAGTATTTCAAGAGGCTCTGCAAGCCAGACAAAACGAGTACCATGGGACATATTGAATTGATTTTGGCCATCAAGAAGTGAGAGTAGCAAAGATAATTGGTACTGTTTGACTTTACTTTGATTTCCTATGATGCGAGTCAAAACACGAGCAGTCTGGCGGTGGGGGTTAATTGCAGAATCTGGAGCATTACTAGGGTATGACTTGGAAACCTCGACAGCTTCTTGGATGAGAGTAAGTAATGAAGTAAGTTCAACACCATCTCCTTTGACAATGTAGTCACAGATATAAGCATCAAGACCCATAGCTTCTCGACCAATAAGTTGGACATTTACATGGGCCAAAGTCGCAACATTCATAACATCATTTGTGGGAGCAAAATACGAGTTTTTTCCAACCTCAGTAAAAGTCCTCAAGACATTTGAATTATTTGGAGCACGAGTGTGAATTTGAGCATCATCAAATGGAATGTTTGGTTGGAATACAATATTGCGCGGATCACAAGCAAAAGGGTTGGATCTTTCTGAAGGAGGTTCAATGAAAACCATTGCCAACCCCAATCTATGACAAAGAGTACAATTAAAAAGTGGAGGGCACAGATATAAACTTAAAACTTACACTTTGGCAGAAGAAGAGGGACTGTTTTTTCCAATGACCATAGTTGCAATTTGGACAAATCCAGATTTTTCACACCAAAGCTGTATACGCATTCGGAAACGACAAGTGTCAGTTGGTTTCTTTGCCCTCAAGTAACAAGAAAAGTTGTGATTGTAATGGTCGCATTCTTTTGATGCATGCCGACATGCACAAGTGCAAAACAGGTTTGGTTCTGTAATTGGATGAGGGGGGGGCTTCTGCGAATAGAAGCTGAATGTGGTTGTGGGATTTTGGCTAACTCCCATTCTTCTGGTGAAAGAGAGAACCTGATTGTACTCTCAATGTATTGCCAATGTATTTGTTACGAGCAGGGTCATGAACAAGTGACAGGATAAACTCCCAAAGAGTTGGAGTACAGACTTTGTAATGACGGTGTTGGCTTCCAGACTTTGCTGTCTCTAGTGCATCAAACTCAGAGACAGTATTTCCCTGAGTTCCACGACGGCGCAATTGCCAGGGCCTCAGAGAAAGAGAATCAAAGTCTTTTTGAGCAGGAATAGCAAGCAAGCCCTCACGAACACCCTGATCCAGTAACCCAAAACTCTTTGCATATGCAAAGGGGTGACAATCTATCAAACGAACACTATTTAAGTAAGAATCAGGTATTTTGTCAAATGTTAAACCCTTTGGGTCATCCCAATTGTTGACAACTGGGAAGCACAAACGATAGGTTAACAAGTGGCGATCCATGTGTGGGTTACATGTTACAAAGTACGACAATGTGGGTCCAAAGAAACGAAGAAGTGCTATCATTTGAGAGTACGCCTTTTTGCTACGTTCTTCAGAGTACCAAACTTGTTCACCAGCAGAAGCAATGAGTGGACCAATTTCTGAAAGAAGAAGTTTAGCATCTTTAGACTTTGGATTCTTAATGGCGTTTTCCAAACGAGCTTCAACTCCTTCATTTAACAAACGTGTTAACTCTGCCATGGCAGCAGGTGTGTTACGCCACTTTTTACCAACACCCGAAAAGTCTGAAGTTGAAGTTGAAGGTGGCCAAAGAAGAAACCAAATTCAGGATAGTCTGCAAATACGTTTGAAGCTTGATTGAGCATGTGGCGGATCTGAGAAATAGTTGGTGGACCAGTTCCAAAGGGCCAACCACAAAGAAAGAGGTGAAACATTGAACCATTCATCATTTTGTCCATCTCACCAAAATCTCCCATCAATTTTTTTTCTTGTTTTGCAATGAGGGGGGTTGTGTTTGATGGAACGGAGAGGGGATTTACAGACTGTGATGTTGGTTTAGAGGAGAAAATAGATGTAGGAGTAGCTCCAGAGGAAGTTGGGACATCAATGCCAGGAAAGCTGTCATCATCGTCTTCGTTGTCTTCATCTTCTTCTATCATCTCAATATCTTGTTCCATCCCATCAACATCTTCTTCAGTGTCCATTGATTCTTCAGTTTCATCAACATCTTCTCCAAATTTTTCTGTTTGGATTGCTTGGAGAACTTTGGAAAAGATTGATTCGTCTTGTTCTGAAGATGCATCAAATGTTTCAACCAAGACAGGCTGCAATGGACCCAACAAGAATTCCTTGTCAGATGCTTCTGGAACTAGTATAGATGCAGATGGGGCACCTGGAACTGTAGCTGAAGCCATCCCTTCCATTGAAAGAGCATTTGGGTCAGCAACAACATTTGCTGTATCCAGCAACACATCCACCAAAGTTTCCACCCCATCAAAATGAGACTCCAAAACAAACTTTCCACGCATTTCAGGAGGGCCATAGTCAGAAAGGTGTTTTGCCCATATCACCAGTTCACTTTTGTCCAAGTGGAACACATGACGATAGCCATTTTTGATTTGAAGTCTCCCATTAGCATCATTTAACACCATGTTCCATCGGGATAGAAAGCCAACAAACATAATAGAAAAGTCGACAGTTTCAGCTGTTATTGCTGAAGCAGGAAAAACACAAGATTCTTTTGCAGCAAGATGACGTGTTGATTGCTCAAAAGCGGATGTTGGAACTGCCACTAGTGATTTTTGAGAACAAGGCGGTCACGGGTGTCCACAAGTTTCAAAATGCCAGATTGCAAATGCACAGTACTCAAACAACGCACTCCGAGAAAGGAAAGTTTTGGAAGAGCTGTTATGTATGAAGGTTCAGAATACTGTTACAAAAACTGAAGACCTACAAGCACGATTTGCAGAGCCATAATCAATGCCTCCTGCTAGTGATAATGTTGGCACACTTCTTACTGATGGTTGCTTTTTGTTATCTTTGTCTTTCTTTGAAGGAACTTTTTTCAGACAGGAACGGTGGCAACCAGAGCAAAGAGCGGCTTTTGTGTTGAGTGTGATGGGCTCTGAAGAACAGGTCTTCAGCAAAAAATGCTCGTGCAATAAATAGAACCGCCCGTCAAGGACAAAGTAAATCCGCACTGGATTATCGTCAGATAGTTTTGAAACAGACAAGTGATATAATTTTGCAAGAGGGAAGCTCAAAACAACTTCATCCTTTTTCAAGATGATGCGAACACCACAAGCAGCACATCCATAAAGAGGGAGATTTGGAGAAAAAACAGAGTCAAACTCTGTAATACAGGCTGTTTTTTCTTGATCAGAGATGGGAATAAAGGCGTCGTTTGGGTTTTTCTGATAGTCCAAGTTACTGTACCAATATGCACGTGCTGTCTGAGGATCATTGGTGTAGTCTGTTTTGCTAATTTGTTGGTGGCCTTTTTTAACCAAAATGTGTGACATTACCTTTAAACTTTTCAGGTAAAGCATTTAAGTCATCTTCATTCTCCTTTTCTCGTCGAGCTCGCTGTTGAATACGATCTTCTCTCTTGAGGCGATCTTTCTCACTTTCAGACATAATTGTTCGAGCAGACACACGGGACGAGGAGTTGAGCTCCTTGATTCCAGCCTTTGTGGTGGATGAGAGAGACTCACGAGCAGACACACGAGAAGAGGAGTCTTTTTGTCTTGCAGCTGTTGTTTTAGAGAGAGATTGAAGACTGCGAGAACGTGCCCTCTTCATTGCGGATGCAGATTGAATAGGAGTAGTTGAAAGCAATTGATTGGCTGAAACACGTGAGCTAAAGCGGATTCCTTTTACTGTCTGAGATCCTAACTCTGAGAAACAGTGATCAGATCAAAAAACAATGCATCAAAGACAAACCAGCCACAATTCCATTACTTGTGTCCTTATTTGACAACTCCATGGAATCAATCGTCATAAACATCTCTCTATCAGTTGCAAGCGACGAAGGGAAAGCAAGATGCGACTCTGAATCAGTGGTGTCAATGTGATAAATGTGAATGCATTCCCTAACCTTGTGAATCTACATTCATAGGAGTTACGATTGTTGCAGAAGTACTGCTTTGGATGGAGGCTAGAGAAGAGGTTAGAACAATGCAAAGACACACTTTGCCCCAAAGTGCTCACACGAGGCAGCGTCAACACAGCTTCAGATTGATCTGATCGATCTTCTCGACAATGTGGAGGAGCTGATCTTGCTCTTGTTGCGGATACAGTCTTCTTCTGTTTGGGGGCATGTTCTTGGTTGTCTAATTGGCTAAGAATTAATTCCACTACAATCAATTCATCAGATCACCAAAATCTTCCTAGCCATATGAAGATTTTGGATATGCTGCATATGCATTCCTCAATTATATAATAGAAAAGTTTATTTACACACACAAATCGTATTTTTGAACTCAAATCATCTTTGATACTATGAGGAGATTAGATTCGACACAAAGTATCGATACAGCTACGAGGGAATGCTCTGCGGGTTTGGAGGATAATAGAGGTAAGACGATTGTGTTGAGGTGACCGGTGTACTCATGCTTTACACAGATATGCCAGCAACGTCGAATTCAACGGAGAGGATCGAAACAACTATGAGGAAACGCTCTGCAAGTTTGGAGGTAAATGGAGGTAAGATGAGTGTATTGTGATGAAGTAAGTACTCAACTCCACATTCCCTTTGCCCTACAGCTCTTATCGCCTTCAACTTTCAGCCGCATTCTTTCATAACAATAGAGAAAACCTGAGTAGAATTCAAGGGTCGCGCTGTGTCTGTGTCAATTGATTAGATTGGTCAGTTTGCGCACAACACAACTGTACCTCCAATCCTTGACGACGTTGGCCCACATTTCCTACACGCCTCCTTTGAATCCCATTCGATTGATTGCGCTTGATTTCAGTGTTGGGAAGGGCTTTTTGGTGGAGTCAGGTTTTGGATGTTTTTGCGAATGAATAGAAGTGCTCTTCCTCATCATAACTCTCGGTTTTTATTTGATGAAAAGCCTTTTGCTGGCCACCGTCAGAACCCAACGTGGGGATTTTCAGTAATTCGGAAAGACCATTTTCTTTACTTAAGGTATGTTCCAAAAACCCCTCCGCCGCCGCCTCAATAATCCATCTATTTCAAAACAAATTTGAGCAAAAGATGCAAATGCATATCACCATATTGCAATTCAAGATGGAGGGACAGACTTGATTTTTTGACGACATGGCGTCATTTGACGTAAACTGAGGTGGGGACAGACGGACAGACAAACTGAGCTTTGGTTAGGTCCTCGGATTGCTTTCCTTTATTTATTTTATTACCGTTGAATTCTACATGTGGACTCCATAAGATAAGCAATGCATAAGGAAGTCCCTTGGATATCATTAGCTATACATTAGGAAATCCCTTGGATGTCCATTGTTTCTTATGTTGTTCTGGAAGTATGAAATAGTATAACAGGACGACCAGTAATGAAGGCGAAAGTGAAAAGGAGAGGAATGCTGGAAGAAAAAGAAGAAATAGAAGTTGTACTTTCTACGAGTTTTACATCTATTACTTTCGCGATCCAAAACTACTGCGGCTGCCTTTCCTTTCTGTTTTAAGATTTGCTTGTGATAAATGTTTTGAATTTTACAAAGAGTACAATTAGGAAACGCTCTGCAAGTTTGGAGGAGAATGGAGGTAAGTTGAGTGTGTTGAGGTGACTAGTGCACTCACGTTTACTCAGAGACGCCAGCACCGTCGAATCTACATAGAGTATCGACACAACTACGAGGAAACGATCTGCAAGTTTGGAGATGAATGGAGGTAAGATGAGTGTGTTGTGATGAAATAAGTACTCAACTCCACATTCCCTTTGCCCCACCGCTCCTATCGTCTTCAACTTTCGGCCGCATTCAATCCTAATAATAGAGAAGGCCTGAGTAGAATTTAAGGGTCGCGCTGTGTCCGTGGCAATTGATTAGATTGGTCAGTTTGCGCACAACACAACCGTACCTCCAATCCTTGACGACATTGGCCCACATTTCCTACACGCCTCTTTGAATCCCATTCAATCGATTGCGCTTGATATCTGTGTTGGGAAAGGCTTTTTGGTGGAGTCAGGTTTTGGATGTTTTTGCGAATGAATAGAACTCTTTTCCCTTATGAGAAACATTGGTTTTTATTGGATAAACGTAATAGCAGCTTACTTCTCAAGAGCTGGACGATTTGATAATTGCTCTAATCGCAAGAGCGAAATTCTTTTTTTAAGGTACGTCTCACAAACTCGGCCGCCGCCGCCTCCGAAATCGATCAAATAGCAAATAAAAATGAAAGAAAAGTGCGCGCAATTGTCACCTACCTATGGTCCAAGATGGAGGGACGGACTTGGATTGTTGGAGATGGGAACGCGATTGGGGCAAAAGTGAGGAGGTTACGGACAGACGGACAGACAAACGAAGCTTTGGTTAGGTCTCGGATTTTTTTATTTCTTCTTCTATTACCATTGAATTCTACATGTGGACTCCATAGGACTTAGCGATACATTAGGGAGTTCCTTGAATATCTATTGTTTATTAGTTGTTCTGGAAGTATGAAAAGAACACGATTCCGTCGCGATCCACATCAACTGCAACTGCCTTTCTTTTCTGTTTTAAGATTCGCTTGTGATAGTCTTGGAGAATAGTGGTGTCCTGGAAATTAATGTAAGGCATCCAAGAAGTTTGGTCCTTAGGAAGGTTCTTCCATTGAACTAAGTATACATTCGCGCCGTCAATTTCTTGATGCTTGAGAATATCTGCTTTAAATTTTACAAAGAGTATCAATACGCCCACGAGGAAACGCTCGGCAAGTTTGGAGGAGAATGGAGGTAAGTTGAGTGTGTTGTGATGAAGTAAGTACTCAACTCCACATTCCCTTCGCCCCACAGCTCCTATCGTCTTCAACTTTCGGCCGCATTCTTTCCTAATAATAGAGAAGGCCTGAGTAGAATTTAAGGGTCGCGCTGTGTCCGTGTCAATTGATTAGATTGGTCAGTTTGCGCACAACACAACCATACCTCCAATCCTTGACAATGTTGGCCCACATTTCCTACACGCCTCCTTTGAATCCCATTTGATCGATTGCGCTTGATTTCAGTGTTGGGAAGGGCTTTTTGGTGGGTCAGGTTTTGGATATTTTTGCGAATGAATAGAAGTGCTCTTCCTCATCATAACTCTCGGTTTTTATTTGATGAAAAGCTTTTCGTTGGCCACCGCCAGAACCCAACGTGGGGATTTTCAGTAATTCGCAAAGACCATTTTCTTTAGTTAAGGTATGTTCCAAAAACCCCTCCGCCGCCGCCTCAATAATCCATCAATTTCAAAATAAATTTGCGCAAAAGATGCAAATGAATATCACCATTTTATATTCAAGATGGAGGGACAGGCTTGATTTTTTGGCGACATGGCGTCATTTGACGTAAAACTGAGGTGGGGACAGACAGGACAGACAAATTCCCAAAGGCGGCACCTAAATGAAGTCCGAGTACTCATCCTCGGAAATTCCCAAAGGCGGCACCTAAATGAAGTCCGAGTACCTCATCCTCGGAAATTTTCAATCCTCATTTCATCCAACAACACACCAACTCAACAAAGAGGATGTCGTCGACCACACCGCCGCCGCCGCCACCGTCGCGCATTCCGCAAGCCACGGGTTCGAACCACCGCGGCGGACGAGTCGGGGCGCTTGTCGCGGCCTTCAACACGGCGGCCCAGTCGGATGAGTCGCCGCCAATCACCCGCCAAAAGCCAAAGCCGCAGAAGCTGACTAAAGAGTCGTACGCCACAACGGCGGAGTCATTTGCATTTCCGCGAGTGGCGCCTGGCTCGTCGTCCGCAACAACTGGTACTGGTACTGGTACTACTCGGGCTGTCGATATGGCGAGGTACTTGCGTCCCCCACTCTATCCCACGCTCCTAGCACATGCTAATGCCTTGTCGCCAGAGCAAAAACCGCTCCTGCGAAGCCGAAGCTGGCTGCCGCACTCTCGCGAACACATTGAAACCGTTTCGGATCTCAACATCAACAACAAACAGCCATACAAGTCCCCTTATTCATTCGGTCCCATCCCGCAAGGCAAAGGCCCTGCCTCTCCCACCTCTCCCAAACGCACCTCCATTGTCTCCAATGCACTTCTTCTGATGCCCCTCCTCCTTCTCTTGTCTCCTCCTCTGCTGGCAGCAACAACAAGAATACCCCTGGCGCTGGTTACGTCAGTCCCTATGCGTACCGTCCTTCCTCTCGTCTCAGAAAAGAAGATGTCGTTTCGACGGATGATGCTGGTGCTCCCATCGTTTTGACTTCAGACAATGTGAGGAGGAATGGCTCAAATTCTTCTTCTGGGGATGGTACCAGTACTGCCGTCGATCTGCAGTCTTCTTCTAAACGTGGATCGCCTCGTTCTTCCAACGATGGGTCGGGTGTGTATATTTATTGATTGTTGGACGAAGCCGGAGTGTAGTGATTGAGAAGCGAGCAATGAGCGGAACTCGATACTGTCAGGCGAATTATTGAGCGCAGCAAATAATATTTGGTGAAGCACTTGCGTGAGAGTCGCACGAGCGTAACCCTTGATCTTCAGCACGAAAGCAGAAGGAAATTCCGTCTCTCTTGAAGCTTATTTGTCTTCGTGAAGGAGAGAATGAGCGAAGCCTTTATTCAACGCAAACCCTCGAGTACTAACAAATTAAAATAATAGAATCCTCAGCCGTCCCTCGGCGAGTACGTAAAGCTTCTTTGATTCTGTCTACTTCCATCACTCCTCAACAAAAGCCACAATGGCGGTACGCCGGTCCACAAACTACTTCCGCACCTGTTGCTGCGACTACAACATCAACTGCTCCACGTGTTCTATACAAAGCCGTGTCCACTGTGAAACCACGTGCAACATCACCAACTCCTGTCAAATCACCCTCTACTGGAACTGCTTACACTAGTACCGTTTCTGGAATCACATCACGGCAAAAATCACCATCGCAGCACGTAACCAGCTGGCCAAAACAAATTCGGCAGGCGGAGCCACTGCACAGCGACCTGGAAGCAGTGTTGGCACCAACAATAGCAAGAAACTTAACATGACACCTACAACAATCCGCGTTCCATCCAAGAAAGGAGCGACTCAAGATGGTCGGGCGACCCGCTTGGGCGATCTGTTATCACACCAGCACCAACTCCACTCCCCCCACCAATGGGCAAGAGTCCAAGCGGTACAGCGATGCAAAGAACCAAGAGTTCCAAGACTACTGTTCGTATTGGGCCTGCAACTGGTGCCAAGAAAGTGTCTCCTGCGACTATTGCCGCAAAGGAAGTACTTGAAGAGGCTGTTGCTGCTGCTTTGTCGACTTCTTCTGTTGATATTCCTACGGTAATTACACCAGCCAAGACGGAAGATTCTGTTGCGATTCCTGTTGCACCTGTGGCTGTCGAAGAAAGTCATTTCTGAGAAAGTTGAAGTAACAGCGATTGCGGTTGTAAAGAAGAACAGGATATTGTCAGCTCTGTGGTTGAAGATGTTGCGTCCAAAGCCTGTGGATCAAGTCCAAGAAGTGTTTCCGTTGATTCAATTAGCGTCCTGCGATTGAGCTTCTGCGATGGAAGTCGATGTTGTGGAGAAAGTGACTGAAGAAACTGTTTTGTTCAAGAGACTGTTGAAATTTGATATCCCTGTTCCTGTAGTGGAGGAGTCGGTTGTGATCAAGACTGACGATGTGATGCCTGCGAAACAGTTGCTGTTCCAGAGCCGTTTGTTGATAAATGGACGTTTTGGTTGAAGAGGAGGAACCAGAGGAAGAAGTCAAACCGGTGGTAGTGGAGACTGTTCCGTTGTTGAGGAGTCCGTTTCAGTTCCTACTATTATTACAGATGATGTGCCTGCCGAAGCTGTCACTGTTCCTGAGCCATTCGTCGACAAAATGGAAGTGTTGATGGAAGAAGATGAAGACGAAGTGGCAGTCGATGTTCCTGCACCTGTAGCTGACGTGACCGTTTCTGCCGATGTTTCCACCGTTGACACTATTGTTCCGCCAGTGGAAGAGAAATCTGGATTGGGACTACGAATGGATGCACTTATGGAAGAGGACGAAGAAGATGAAAGCGACACTCCTCGCGTTGATGTTATTCGACCTTCCAACGACAGAATGATGAACGATGAATCTATGGATTTGAGTGACTCGACTGGTGTCCTGAGGAACGTGTTTCATTGCAGGAGTTAATGGTTGACCAACAGAAGGCGGAAGAACAGACTATTCCTGTGGAGCGAGTCTCACTTCAAGACTTGATGGAGGAAGACGAGGAGATGACGGAGCAAACTGTTCCTGTTCCATCTACTAGTTCTTTAGATCACTTCCTTACTGAGCGTCATGTGCCAGTGGAACGCATTACTCTTGAGCAACTTATGACAAGTCATGAAATTATGAGCACCACCTCATCTGGAATGACTAGCGCCAACACCGAAATGATGTTGACTCCCACGCCTCCAACACCTCCTCCCGCCATCCCCAGCATCACCGATTGCAAGCCATTCTTTATTCAAGACTTAAGCTTGTACGAACAGTTGGAACTGGTTCTTTTGGTCGTGTCCATCTTGCACACCACGTTGCCTCAAACACATATGTTGCCCTCAAGGTTCTACGAAAACACGACGTGGTGAAGTTGAAGCAAGTTGAACACACACTTGACGAAAAGCGAATCTTAGAAGCTCTGAGTAACGGATGTCCATTCCTGGTACACTTGTATGGAAGTTTCATGGACAACGAGCACTTGTATCTTGTGCTTGAATATATCCAGGGTGGTGAACTGTTTACATACCTGCGAAATATGGATAAGCTGGATAACGAGGCTGCCAAGTTCTATGCGGCTGAAGTTGTGCTTGCTTTTGAGTATTTGCACAGTGCAGATGTGGTGTATCGAGACTTGAAGCCGGAGAACTTGGTGAGTACTTGAAAGATGCAAATCGTAGTGATGCTATTGTTCTTTGAACAGCTTATTGACACGAATGGACATATCCGAGTGACAGACTTTGGTTTCGCCAAACACCTGAACGGAAATCTGACACATACACTGTGTGGAACACCAGATTACTTGGCGCCTGAAGTGGTTAGTGTTCCTGAAGGAGTTACGTTTCTCGTTTTTTACGTTCTCCCTTTACATTTGTATATGGGGTTTACTGACTCTCCATTACTGTCTTTAGATTCAATCCCGAGGTTATGGCAAAGCAGTCGACTGGTGGGCTCTTGGAATCCTGATTTATGAAATGATCGCGGGCCATCCACCTTTCTTTGACGACGATCCGTTCAGGCTTTACGAAAAGATTGTGGCATGTCGGTTGGCTTTCCCGCCGTTCATGCATCCTTTAGCCAAAGACTTGATTCGACGATTACTCACACCTGATTTGTCACGGCGGTATGGAAACTTGCGGGATGGAGCCTTGGACATCAAGTTGCATCCTTGGTTCCAAGGTGTTGATTGGGATGCTATGTGGGAGTTGAAGGTGGAGGCGCCGTATATTCCTGATGTGAAGGGAGACCATGATACATCACATGTGAGTTTTATTGTTGTTTCGTTTTTATGTATTTGGTGGCTGACTTCTTTATCCACAGTTTGACGAATACGAGGAAGATTATCCACCATATGGACGCAACGTTCCTGATATATACAGAGACA
This sequence comes from Rhizoclosmatium globosum, assembly GCA_002104985.1. Taxonomy (NCBI): domain Eukaryota; kingdom Fungi; phylum Chytridiomycota; class Chytridiomycetes; order Chytridiales; family Chytriomycetaceae; genus Rhizoclosmatium; species Rhizoclosmatium globosum. The sequence continues at coordinate 133,778 of MCGO01000016.1, read as the reverse complement.
AATTCAAAGACTTTTAATTTCATAGCCTTACCTTTCTCTTTTTCCATTGCTTTCTTGGGCCTATTTGTTTTTGATTTTTCTTGCACTTTTCCCTTATTAGTTTCGCTTTTCCTGTTTTTAGAAATGAATATGTTACATTGTATACATTGATTGGTTTGTTTTTGAAGTTCATCAAAATGATGATTTGGCAGTTGGGTCTTTTCTGCCTCATCGCAGCAGCACACGGCCAAACCAAGGTTGAATACAAGAATCCAACTGACAGCAAATCGTATCAAGTGGATGCATTGAAGTCGCAAGGTTTGTTGTCAGTTATAGTCTATTCATGTTTCGTTGACAGCTAATCAAACAAAGACCAAACGTCGCTCCTCAACGAAAAGGCTTCGCTGGCTATTCTCCCAGCTTCAAACACAACTATTGTTAACATCGTGGAGACAGTGGCAATCAAGAACGGGTGAGCAAAGCCAACAAACGAGATCGTCTGACATAACTAACCCACTGGTATCACAGAACTTCCTTCTTTATCGCTGGCACAGTTTCTGGTGGTGCATTCACAGTACACCCTCAAGCAGATGTGCCAATCCATGAGCTTCCAGGTATTTCTAACCACATGCATCTCCATACCCGCTAATGAAATTACAGACCAAACTACCAGCGCTGGTTTCCTTGTCCTCGCATCAACGAAAGACGGCATCCTATCCCCAGCGTGGATCCAAACCTTGCACCATCTCCGTACAACGGCACAAAAGCCTCGCTCTTTATTTCAGACGTTAAGCCAATTGGAACAGACGGATCCGTGATTGTAACGGGATCATTTGTTGGGTCACACTTGGTGCTGCAGACTGGAACATCAACAAACCGCAAGTGCAGGCCAAAAAAGTGGATAACCAGAAAGTGGATACTAAAACTACGAATGAAGGCATCAAAGCGGCGGACGGTAGTAAGTCGGAAACTAGCAAGGTGGCCGATGGAAAGAAGAGTGGGGAAATCACATCTGCAGCGGATGTTAAACCAGAGGATGCCAAGAAAGTGGATGAAAAAGCAACCGCAGTTAGTAAGCCAGATGGAGCGCCGCGCAAGAAGATGTGAAGTCTGAGACAATGTGGATGTCGTGAAGAGCGCTAAACTGGAGGAACGAGACGCTGCTGCCCCTACCACAGCTTCGGTAGTTGTAAACGGCAAAAAAGGTGTGACTACATTTGTTGGAAAAGTTCGCGTTACCGGAGAATGGGAATGGGCAATCGGATTTGAGACAGTCGGAAGTGATTTGCTGAATGGGGTCACTGCAAATTCAGCAACACAAAAGGAGGGTGTGGCTGCTGGGAAAACTGATGCAGAAAAGTCTGCAGCCGTTGACAAGGAAAGGGCTCTGCGTCCAATTCTGCAAGTCAAAGCCAGTATCTGACAGCAAGAAGCCAGGCCAACCAGATGATTCAGGAAAATCCAAGGATTCGGCCGCGAAACAACAAGAAGCTGTTGGTGAAGCCTTCAAAGCCGAAGCTGAAGCTGGCGAAAGTGCTGCGAACAAAAAAGTCGAAGGTGGGAAAGGTTCTTCAAGTCCAAAGAAGGCTGTGGATGGACAGGGGAAAGGTGTCAATGAGCCTGCGGTAGCTCCTGGAAAGGATGCCGCTTCCAAGGAAGCTATCGACGCTGCCAAGGAACATGAAGCAGTTGGCGAAGCGTTTAAGGCCGAAGCGGAAGAAAAAGTAGCAGACAAGAAAGGAAAAGGCTCTAAGGAAACTATTCCAAAAGTTCCTACAGTAGAGGTGCCAGGTGATAGCGCTGTCCCAGATGCGTCCAACAAGGACATTGCAGCTGCCAAGAAACACGAAGCCGTGGGAGAAGCATTCAAGGCCGAAGCTGAAGGGAAGACGGGTGCTGCCGTAAATGATAAAAGTGGAAATGGAGCGGACAAGAAAGTAACAGACGGAAGTAAGGGCAAATCCGAATCATTCTCAGGAAAAGTTGGAGAACTCGTTGATGCCAAAGATGCTTCTGCCAAACAAGACAAGGACAAAAATACTGCTTCAAAATCATTGAAGGTCGAAACTACCGTAAAGGCGTCAGAGTCTACGAAAGGGACAGGTGGAAAGGTTGAGAAACCATCAAAAGCCAATGGGGAAGCGATTGGGGACATTGAAGGCGAGGAAGAAGTCTATGGCGAAGAAGATGTATCTGATGAGGCTGTGGCTAAATCTAAAGCAGAAGGATATGTTTCCGTCCCGAAGAATGGGGGTCTTTACGAACGCAAACGGCGAGCAGAAGCAGAAGTCAACCTGGGGTCACTGCGTCATCAAAGTTTGGCATCAACCTTCCCACTAAGATTTCTGTAGACGCTGAAAATATTTGGGTTGCTGGATCATTCTCTGGGTCTCTTGACGTCGGATTGGGAACTGCGCTTCAAAGGTTTGTTTTCTGCTTTGTGTTCCACGGTTTCCTGATTATTTTGCCATGTTGTAGTGTGTCAAACGTTTTTGATGGATACGTCCTTAAGCTTTCAGGAAAGAATGGTGAAGCCATCGCTTCATTTGCTGACTTTGCAGGTGTTATAAGCCAAAAGCGAAATCGTCTAGTTATGGTCTTCCTGGTCACCTCTCTTCAACATGATACCTGCCCTAAACAATCTAAATCGGTCATTCTTGTTGGTCAGAGTTACGCAACTGATGTTCTCACCTCCAGTGGATTAAGAAAGAAGGTTGTGACATCACACATTTTGAGAATCGTTGCAAAGGGGCAGAAGACTTTCGACGCAGCACAGAGTCCATCAAGGTTGTTGGTGTCTTCACTGACTTGCCAAAACTTGCAAGAGTCAATGGCTGATGTTCCCTCTGCTTTCAACGTTGTTCCGTTAGGCGCTAATGCTGCAGGAAAATGCTCGTACTATTCAAGTGGGGCTTTAATTAAGCAAACAATGATTGGGAAGATGGAAACGCTTCCTTTCGCTGACTCGAGAAGGATTACACATCGTTTGTTGGCGTGATGACTGAAGACTTTATTCTCCCAGCAAAAGAGAAGGAAGTTCCGCTCCCAACTTTTGTGGATCACTCAGTAATCCGCCCTGCTTCCATTGCGGCCTTCTCATCAGATGTTGTTTATGTTGCCGGTCATTGACCAACACCAAGCAAAGGTATTTAACCAAACTGGTTTCACAAGCATTAACATTTATCGTCAGCAAAACTCTGGTTGATGGAATCAAATTCGACAAGAAGACCCCTTTCAACTACTTACTCAGCATCCTACCTGCCTCGAAACAAGTAAGTTAAGTTAATTTCAGATGAAAAAAGCTGATGTCTTCAACAGGCTACTTCTAAATCTGCGATTCCACACCCGACAAACTTGGAGTCAGGCCTTTTGCCAGTTGAGATTGGAGCAACCTGTTGATTCGAACTGCTTCTACTGATGCATTGATTGCTTTTGGAGGTTAAATGCCTTCAGAGGGACTGCTAAAGCTACCGATGAACTCGCATAGAGGTGCTTGGATGGGAGTTCTGAACTTGAAGGGTGTCACAGCCTATGCTGATGAATTTGCATCGGCTGGGGACAAATCTGTCGTGTCTGGAGCCAAAGCTGGAGAAAATGTTGATGGCGAAAGTGACGAAACATACGGTGACAAGAAAGCTACTTCAGATGGAGGGAAGAAGGCTGTTGTTTCAGAAAAGGCAAAGGCTATAATTGCGACTGTCGCCGCTGTTGCGCCTACTCCAGCAGCAACTGCAAAGGCGTCTGTTGATGAACCCAAGAAAGAATCAATGTATGAAGACGAGCCCGAAGAGCCTGCCTCAGATGTTGTGGAAGTTCCTGACTCCGTGAAACCACTTCCTAAACCTGATGTTAAAGCGGAGGATAAGAAGCCAACGTACCAGCTCCTAAAGTTGAAGATGTCAAAAAGCCTGCCCCAGATGAGAAGAAGCCGTTTGTCCCACCTCCGCCTCCACCACAAGACGATAAGAAGCCATTTAATCCGGTCTCTCCACCAGACGCTGAATACGAAGAAGATATTATAGAGGATGACACCACTCCAAAGAAGAACATCTTTGAAGAAGCTGTCGCAGGTGATGATGTGAAAGCTGCTGAGTCCGATGAAGCCTCATACATAGGCTCTGGTGTTTATGTGGTATGTTTCTTGAGTTTTTGTAGTCAGTCTAATCATTCGTGTTAAGTTCGCTATTATCGCTGCCTTTGCTGCTGTAGGGGTCTTCCTCTTCTGCTCAGCGAAAAAGCTCAAAGTGGGGCCGGCCTCATCACCATTCGAATATATTATGAACGGAATCACGCTGATCTTCAATCCATCCCACAAGGGAAGTACCAGCCGACAATGCGAAGTGAAGATGATGACGAATCCTTGATTGGAATGCAAGCCAAGGATGTTTCAAACTTTCAGCCACACCATACCGTTGGAACCGTTGAGCCTATTGCTAAGCCTGGAATCAACATTCTTGCACCTGTGAAACGAAAGACATCATTGGGTGTCAGTCCAGAAACATCAATCCCGATTGAATCTAAGTCTGTGGACCACAATGCTGCAAATGACGGAGGGTGGGACTGGGAGGGAGACGATTTTGGTGAACCGTCTGTTGCAGGACAACCAAGGAAGTCCAAGGATGGACGTGTAGGAAAAGACTCCAATGATTGGGGAGATGATTTTTAAGGAACTTTTATTTACTTCAATTCTTAAAATAAACGCTTTGCTTCAGACGTTGGATGGAGATACTTTGTTACGCTGTTTGCGTACTCTTGCTCAGAAGCTGCCCACTTTTTCAATGGAATCATTGACGGGTCAAACTGTCAGTTAGAAATTTAGGATATATGGATAAGGAGCATTATCTTACGTTTTCCTCGGCGTATTCATATACTCTTGCTCCACTTTCGTCCACAACAATACGAGTATTTCCCTAAAAAGAGTTAGCAAAAAGTTAATATCTGTACTCGGATTCTTACCCAAGAGAAGTCATCAAAATGCCAGAAGCTATAAATTGGCAAGTAAAACGAGTAAATTGGGATAGCCAGCAAGTACAAAACCATCCAGCCAAGATGTTGAAACTCTCCTTTCAGCATAAAGATAACGAGCTGTACTCCATATATAGCTGCAATCATAATAAGCGAGAACAATGGCGCACCATGTGATTCGTCCGAGATTGATGAGTAGATCAAGTATCCAAAGTACACAAGAGCTGTATCCAAGAGATTAGCAATAACATAACAAATAGTTAACAAACCTGAGGGTTGTGCCAAAGTCGAAAATAAATCAATAAATACCACCACTCGCATAGAAAGTAAACAGCAACCACAAGCTGTGGAAGCAACATGAGCTCAAACAACGTATGGACAGTTGAATTGATCCATCTGCGACGTTGACTGACAAACACATTCCATGATGCAGGGGCTTGGGTTTTACACTTTGCGTCTGGAGAAAACGCGAGTTTATGGCCTGGGAAGTGCTTCATCATGAGTGTAGTCAAGTATCGATCTTCTCCAAATGCAACAGGTTTTTGAGATGAAGAGTGTTGACTTGGTTGATGGAGAAATCACGGATCACATCGTTCGAAATCAGGTATGCTGTCTTGTTTGATGATCGAATACGAAACATTGAAAAGCAGCCACTGTTGGTGAAGAGCATATTAGCATATGATGACACGAAGTATTTAGTGGGGATAACTTACGGCAAACAAGTGACAGACCCGAACACGGATTCAAACTGCTTCGACAAGTGATGAGAAATAAAGTACTCGTAGACTTGAATCATGGTCACCCAGGACTCCATCTCGTTTCCACTTGCGTTTCGCCACACAACTCCAACAACCTATTCATTCAAAAGTTAGACACGGATGCTAATAATGTTAATCATACCCTCGAATCTCGAATCATACAAGCGACTAATCTGTTGATGGAATCTCTGTAGATTTCGGTGTCGGCGTCGATCCACAAAATGTACTCAAACCAACTTGGATCGATTTGCAATCCGTAACGAAAATGGCGGACGAGTTCCAGTTCCATCGGGTTCATTTCCAAATCCAAGTGAACGCGATTAAGGAATTTCATGATCAGGAGCTGCGAGTCTCGTTTTCCTCTAATGTCTGACTTTAGTACAAGGATTTTCTTCATTTAAGTTACGAACCTGTTGCCGGGTCGGTTCGTCTCACTGGGTACCAACTTTCGACACAACGATATATGGCATGCGCTTGCTTTGAATCGCATAGTATCCAGAATATACTTTTGCCATGTTCAATTGTTTCATTCCATCGCCCAAAGACTGGACCAGCAGAGCTTCTGGCTCTTCACCTTCCCAGCCAAGAACATCCAAAACAATTTTTGGAGTTGGTTTATCGTTTCCAGAGCCAACGATCATTCTATGAAGCTAATCAGTTTGCATTATACTAATCAACAACTATAATTACCCATCGGCAATAACGAACAACACTTTCCGTGTGTCCAGATATGATGACATCAAAACCGACTCAAAGGTACGTTGAAGACTTTCTTTTCCTTCGTGTAGCAAGGAACTTGAACCAGCACGAATCTATCGTGATTTTCGGGGTTACTTCTCCTCGTGCATTGAAGTGCGGTCAAAAACTTATGACAAGTTTAGAATACTGTCTTCAAACGTAAGGCTAACCTTCAATCCGATAATCAAGACAAGAATCGAGCTCGCCGAAAGCATGATATAGTTTGAAATCAGGCACTGTTTATCCAGTCGATGGTCGACAACACCGGTCAGGAATAAACCATTCATACAGCCAACATAGTCTGACCACTTTTGATGGCCCTCAAGTTTACGTACTTGCTCCATAAACGACGTTGCGTCGACACCACTCGCCTGCAGAAATAGTAAATATCCTCCAATCATAATGAGTGGAAAAACTCACCCCGAGCTGATCAACGATTTTCCCAATATTCGAGCCAAGGAATTTATTGAATGCTCCCGGTGAGTAGTAAGCTGACATATCATACACGTTCCATACGCGACAATCAGTCGGTTGTTGATGGGATCAGAACTCAGAAACGATTGAATCCAGCTGGCGTCACGAGCGACCATTCCCTTTCGCATATACGATACTGATTGCACGTAGTCAATTGGCTTATTGGTCGATCCATCGTTTCCTTGATGAGGGAACCAGACTTTGAAACCTTCTTTTGGAATATTTCGGACAACATTGTCGAATCCAGCTGGTTGCGGTAATTTACAGTAATTTGACCAGACTGTTGTCTTGTAAAACATCGCCGATACGTCGTGACCGAGAACAGTCTGTGTAGGAAATGATGCGAGTAAATCTTAAACGTCATCAAAAAGTAAGCACACCTGTTTCATGGCAGCCTGACTTAAGAAAGCTTGGTTGTCCACATGGTCTTTGACAATGTCTCGAATTTGGTAGTACGCTCCAAACATCGATACGATTGGATTGTTCAAGTCAGTCATCCCATCAATTTCGCCCTGTGACAAAACCTTTTGAAGTGGGCAAAGTATACGGCCGAGTCCAATAATGAGAAACAGGACGATTCCACAGACTGTCGCTGAAATGATGCAGAGCTAATTGATATGTTAGAGCATTTGACTCAGAAACTGCGTAGTTTAACTCACCGTAACTTTTCCCTCCAAGCAATTTGTACATCTTTTCGTTTCATCTGACCACAGACGCGTAAAAACAAGCTTGGAATCCACCATGTCAAGGCCCAAGTCAAACACAACCACTTTCTTCGCAACTTGGTCATCGGAGGAATCACTTGTGCAACCTGTGCTTTTGAGTGGCAACTTTTACTTCAACCAGGTGCTCCGCGCGGCGAGACTTTCCATTCTACCCTAAACTTCCGGAAGACCAAAAAATTTTATCCAGGGGAGCTCACTATTATTAGGGGGAGGGGGGGGGACGCCCCCCCCTTCCTTCCCCCCTAAAAACCCCCCTCGAACCCCCCCTTTTGGACAATGGTTGTGATGTTGGCCTTATTATTATGTGTACTCTAAATGCATTATTGGGATGTCGGAATTGCTATGCTGTCAACCAGTTCCGTAGCTCCTCCAGCAGAGAGTGGACCCAAGGATCTCAAGTGTACCGGTTCGAGTCACAGTGAGGTCAGTAAGAAGTTTTAATCAAGTCATGTGAGGAAGGAGATGGAAGAAGATAGGTGGAGATGGAAGAAGTTCCGGAAGATTCGGAGGGGGAAGACCTTCTTCGTCGAAGAATCGTCAGGAACATCTCCATTCACAGACTCCATATTGACTTCATCGATCGGCATAATTTTCGCTGACTCAAAGCGCTTGATATCAATGAGGCCCAGGTGCGCTTCCAATTCACGCCACGCAGATTCGGATAAAAAGACGTGCTTACTTCCAATTGCCAGATCCATGTTATAGTACCCGAACGCCAGCGCCACAGATGAGCAAACAGCTACGCTTCCTGCTTCCGGCGATATTGAGTCAGTATCATTAGCGCAAGGACCGTATCTTTCCGCAAAGTCTCGATGGGTATAATAGGCGGTAAAGATGGGTCCAAGTGAATGACACATCTCCACCAGATTCAAATCTCGAACTTGACGCGCGACAACGAGAGGATCCAAGCGAAGGGGATTGATCGGATCATCGGAGATGCGAATGTGTGCAATAACCCACATTTTGGTATCTTGAAGCGATTCCGCCAAGTCAGAGAGTGTGTGAATCAAATATGACGAAATGGCGACTGCAGAATCCGATCGATTGATATTTAACATCTGGAATGTACCTGAGTCAAACGAAATGTCAGCAGCTTCAAAATTCGCACCAAGTCGTGAAGGACTTGGTTTCCAGTATCATTGAGGCCACCAATCCGGCTGCAGAATATAATGTCGCGTTTTCTGAGTCCGAAAAGCGAAACAATAAGTTCTTCCTTTCATGCGGAATCCGAGTTGTGACCGGTGACGTTGACTCCAGAAACTCGTCATCAAAATCGCGAGACCCTTGCGCTTTTTCATTCATGAGACGTGTATGAAGTCCAAGTGCTTCAAGAAAGTCGTTCTCTGTTTGGACTACCAAGGCACTTGGAGAGTCTGATCGTTCCCACCTCCATATGTTTGCGATTCCTTCAGCCTGAAAATGTTGATGGTTACACTTGCTTCCCAGCAATCTGTTGCAAAGTATCGGCAGTATATTTGATGAGCAAGTCGCGAAAGCCTCGTTCATTGACAGTCGATAGAGAGACTCCAGGAAAGTCAACGATTTGGATATAATTTGTATATCCAACAACCTCTTCCATACACACTTTCTTGTTGATTCGAGCAACAAGCCAATTGATTATGCTGTTTACATAGCATGCATCAAAGCGTCCCGGCGGTGTGCAGCTTCGGTGACTGACAGTATTACAGAGTAACTATTCGCGACAGTATCAGATTCAGGAATGAAGCGATTAACGAGAATTTCTTGAAGATTCGTTGGATTGATGTCAAATAAGCGGGAAAGTGGTATTAGAGACGCTTCTGGGTCTTTGATATGACAGGGAACATCAGAGGATTCAATAAAGACCAGATTACTCAGATGCAATATCACTGCAAGCACAGTAAATAATTCATCTAAATGACGCTGTTTGAAGCCGAATTCAGCCAAGTCCTTGAGCAGGGCTTTGAATGTCGCCTTGTTTGCTTCATCATTCCGATTCACACGCTTCGCGAACGACGAAGCGCCCACCAATGTCGAGTGAGTCAACTCAAAGTGCTGATTCTGAGCAAAGTGAAAAGCCGTGCGTTGGTCCTGCAAAAGAAACGCGAGAAACAAGTCAAAGACGGTCGGAGTCGATTCGTTCGAGAGACCCGGAACTGGAACAAGAACTGTCTTTGCGCCAACGAGACTTCCTTTCGAGGAAAACTGGAGCTCAAACGACGTTCCAAACAGCGAAAAGGGACTGCTGGATCCTGCTTTTGATGTCCTTGGCCTCGCATTCACAAATGGTTCAACAATGCAATGGATCACTTGGATGCGGCTCAACGTCTTTGAGGAGGTCGGGGCGGAGAAATGGCGACAAGGTGCGTAAGAATGCTCTGGTGGGTCGTTAATTTGCCACTGCCAGACTCGCCCCTGTCATTTGAGATTAGAATCAAGTTAAAACGTTTAGTAGAACTTACAATAGAAGAATACTTTGATCTTCTTTCCTTGCACGACATGAACATATGCGTTCTCCACAATCTGCAAGAAATGCTCAGCTGAAGAATTCCATTCCCCTTCAGAAGAAGGTTCCATTTCGAGTCTACCAGTAAATACATTCGCGCGTCGTCGGCTGACTGCTTCGCGATTCTCCATATCGCGTCCCGGATTTACGGAAACGTAAATGCGACTACCGATACAAGTATGTGTGATTCCCTTCGATAGACGACCTGCAAGAGTGGAAGTAATCGATGCAGTATTTACTACTGGCGCTGATCCGTCGGCTTCGTTAGAAACGGCTGCAACTGCATTCATTGATAAATCTGGTCCAAATCAGCTTGGAATACGCTTCCCGCGAACGACGCTGTGGTCTTGGCTTGGCTGACGTTCCTGCCAGGCTTCATATTAATGAATGTCTTTTTTGAGAAAGGCGTGGGAAAGTTGCAGGGAAAGTGGAGAGTGTGGGAACTGAAAGTTCGATGGAGCATTGAAAAGTTCAACATGAAAGTCCTTTGTTTTGGATCTCTGAACATTGACAAGGTCTTTTCTGTACCAACAATCGTTCAAAGAGGAGAAGACGATTGCGTCAACAGGCTACGCAGAGTATCCAGGAGGAAAGGGCGAATCAGGCTGTTGCGCTAGCTCGAGCAGCGCCCTCTGACCTCGCAATCCACCATGGTACGTTAAAGTGCAGACAATATTGTGCATTGAGGGAAGACTGTGGTCTGTCATGGAAGTCACTGACTTCAATTCAACACAGCGGGACAAGTCGGCACAGACGGCAAAATGGCTCATCGACTTGTTGAACCAGAACAATATCAACACATCCGCTGTTTAGTGTCTCAAAACAGAAAGCACGGGCTGCGCTTTGATCCAAAAGGACTTTCCGGAGATAATGCAATCATCCTTCTACCTGCAGCAAACTGCAAGATTCCATTGCAACATATTGATGAAACGTTATCTAAATTCGATGCGGGTGATTGGCTTCTCGTTCAGAACGAAATCAACAACATCAACGACATCATTCGGAAGGCGAAGGCTCGTGGTATGCAGGTCGCATTTAATCCTGCTCCATGTCCTCCGATTATTCTCTCGTATTCTTTGGAGTGCGTTGATGTATTGGTGTTGAACGAAGGAGAAGCCGAAATGTTGTATTCTGCAATCACTCAAAAGAAGGCTGCACCAGGTCTGTCTCTGTCTCCATCATTATCAACGACTTATGAATCGATTCCCAAAATTTGGAGGCTGTGATTATCACCTTGGGAGAAGAGGGTGCTTCTGCTCTCCAGCGAGGCTCTGAAATCACGAATATTCCTGCATTGCGTGATTGTCGCGTTGTAGATACTACGGGAGCAGGTGACACATTTGTGGGCTTCTTTTTGGCCACATTTGCGTCGTTACAACAGAAGAAGGAAGGTGGCGCTTTCAAGAACGCGCTCAAAGTTGCAGCTATTGCATCTGGAATGACTTGTGAAACTCATGGCGCTACTCCGTCTATTCCACTGATGAAGGATGTGCAAAAGAGAATGTTGCAACAATAATAGCAATAATACATCTTGTTTTTTTCTCTTATTTATGAAATGGCTTCCTTGTCACGCAATCTTGCGATCTATATCCATTGGCCTTTCTGCTTAAAGCGTGCCCATATTGCTCATTTAATAAGCTCAAGTCTCCAGTCAAGGTCAATGATCGAAAAACTGCACATGAGAGACTCACTGCTGCCATCGTTAAAGACCTCCAGCAACTCAATCAAAAGCCTCGATTCACTCTCAACCTATACAGCAACGAGCATTCACTTTGGAGGCGGCACACCATCGTTGGTACCAATACTTAATCGCCGATAGTTTCGAAACAACTGACCAGCTTGACAGATGCCTCCAGACTCAGTCAAATCCCATAAACACAGTCAAAGAATCCATAAATGTTTCCCCTGTGCTTCAAATCGCTTTAGAAGGGAACCCATCGAGTCTAACTGAACCATCCCTCCATGCATTCAAAGACGCCGGCGTGAACAGGCTTTCCATCGGATACAATCATTCCGAGACTCTCATCTTTCCTTTTTGGGAAGAGACCATTCCGGGGCAAATGCGTGGTCTACTTTGAAAACTGCGTACACAGTATTCAGTGATGAACGCGATACTGTATCTTGCGACCTTATGTTCGGACTACCCAACCAGACACCAAAAGAGTGGAAAGACGATTTGACATCTGTGCTGGAATCTATCCCCTCTACTCAGTTGAAAACATGTCTTTATATCAATTGACGTATGAAACCTGGCACACCGCTTTGGAAATCCGCGAAACGAAGTGGATTTGATGTTGAATCTACTGCCGATTCCACTGCTGAAATGTATGAAACGGCTGTTGATTTACTTCACACAAAGTCGGGTTTGAAGCATTATGAAGTTTCGAATTACGCTATACCTGGTCACGAGAGTGTTCATAATCTTGCGTATTGGAGGGGTTGGGATTATATTGGTGTTGGGCCTGGGCTCATGGCAGGATATCTGACTTGACAAAACAAAACGCGTCGCCGGACGTCAAAGTATCCTCAACTCGAAACATATATACGAAAATGTGAGGAATTAGGTCATGGCACTCAGGTGTCGAAACAGTTGGAGAAGCAGACCATGATTAAGGAGTTGATTGTTCTGGGTCTGCGAATCAAAGAAGGGGTTTCATTTACAACGGCTCAAGAGCTTGCTTTTGGAGATAGCGTGAAGCAATCTCTTGATTGGGATGCAGTGAAGCGGCATTGCGAAATGGGATTTCTGGAATATGATGAAAGACGCGAAATCCTAAAACCTACAGAACGCGGTCTCTCTGTGATTGATACTATTCTTGCCGATGTGATAAAACAATAATTCAGTGGTTTATTCTTAATAACTTATGAACAGATCAAGACATCAGCAGCCTCCCAACTGAAAGACAGCAGAAATACTAGAAGACACTGAAATCTGGGAACTTTCGACCGGAGTAGAAGCATCACTACCACCAGAAAGGAGCGGCAGCCACTTTCATTTCAAAGATTGGTGAAGCAGAACCTTGTTGAGGATTCAAGTCAATCTTTGTAGCTCCCTGAACACAAAGCTTGAGTTGAGCCGCCACATTTTTGCGCCTGATTAAGTGCATCTTGCACCGCATTAGCAGTAGCTTGTTTTTGGCCCTTTGCAGCTTCGCAAAATTAATACTCAGTATACTTTCCAAGGAATAAAAAAACTAAAATGACTCACTATTATCATCATCGCAGAGAACGAAATAGAACCAATGCTACTCGCACCGTTACGAACAACAGCGTCAATAGCGCGTCCAGAAGCTTTCGGGTCCGTTTCAACGAAATTGTGACTTGAGACTGGTATCCCACGAACCTGTCAAAACAAATCACCCTGTCATTTATCGGCGACTGGCTGAAGTACGAAATAATCAATGCATACGTTTGCTTATTGTTGTCGTAGTTGTATGAGGCAGAGGTAAATGCTGTCGGTGTTGATTTTGGTCGCGTTGAGCGGTGGAGGGCGGCGAGGACGGATGTTGCGTTTACAGCGGTGGATTGGGTTGCTTCCAAGGCGGTGGTTGAGTGGCGCTGATGGTGATGACGATGTGGGCAACGTCGGCGTTTAAGTTCACAGAGCCTGTTTGAAAACGCGGTATGAGGAGGTGGTAATCAGTTTGTTGGGGTTGATTTCGTACCTGTTCCTGTGACGGAAAGGACAGTGCTGATTGCGGTGGAAGCTAGGGCTGTAGATACAAAGCGAAGAGTGTGAGGAGGTGGGTGAGCATAATGATTCTTGTTGAAGTTTTTTGACAGTCGCTGCGTAAGTCGGAAGTCTTTATTCACTCTTGTCGGTTGAAGTTGAACATTTGTTTTGACAACGAGGAATTGTCATGCAGAACTGTAATTAAACAGAAACTGAGAATCTGAAATCTTGGCTTGAGTATTGAAGTTAGAGCCATGAAACATTCAATTGATAATTAAAACCAAAAGTTTTATGCAAATATAATAATATGGCGGGATCATGCAAACTCCACGAGCAAAACACCTTGCAAGTGATCATAGACACTTTCACAATCCTTCAAACTACCAGTGTACCCACTAACCCTCAAAGCCACTCCTCCAGCAACAGGCACACTGTCACTTGTTTCGTCACCCTCATCGTCCTCAATCTCAGATTCCTCCAAATCAACTTCCTCAAACAACGAATCACGATCCAGTTCCTTCGCCTCCTTCTGCTTTTTCTTGATTAAACCACCACTGCTCCGTTCTCGATCAAGCCTCATCCAAACACTCCACGCTTCACGATGATATTCTGCAAGACGGTCTTTTCGTTGTGTGAAGGAACATCGAGCATCAAGAGAATGTCGACTCTGTGTGCTACTTTATCGAGCTTTGTGATGGCTGCTGTGAGTGCAGTTTGGCCGGGTGTTGTGTTTTCAGCTGGGTTTGGGGAGAGGAGTGTGATGATGACTTGTTGAATGCTTTTTGACGTAAATGTGATTAGATTCAGGGACGGTCAGACAATATTGACAGTTACCCCACACACGCATCTCCTCGGGACATGACAAGTAATTTCGTACGGCACAGGAATCAAAACAGGATTCAAGGGGACTTGCAATATTTGAAGGTACTGTCGTGTTCAAAACTACTCCATTTGATTTTGATCCCATGGCACTCATGACTTCATCTTCAAATCTCATGAGTTCCATCCAACGACCACGGGAATACATGCTGGGACTTCGTTTCACTCTGCCAAGTAAATCGCCATGGAATGTTTTACTGACACCTAAACGGATGCATTCGACTGTGCAACCAGAGTTTCCGAAAAAAAGTCCGCAGTTTTCTGTAAAGAGAACTTGGGGGGGATGATGTTTCTTTGTGTTTGGCTGTGTTGTTGATGCAAAATGGTTTCGTTTTGGAGTGTACTGGATTGAGCGCGGCAGGGGTGTTGATTGCTGTGATTTGAAAGTGTTTAATAGATGTGATACTAGCAGAATAGAGTATCAGCTTTGGCTGACGCAATTGAATTCCATTCGCTATTCTATAGGCTTTCCCTAACGAGAACGACCTCCGCTCGTGGCCTCAGTGCCCAATTCTCTTCCCAGAGACTGTTCACTGCACTCACTATTCCGTAAGCGTCGTCTGACTCCACTCGTGATCTCGCTACGCACTCATACTGTCACTTCATTTAAAAGGAACTATATGGTACCTTTCTGGAAGGAGTCCTGCTGTACAGCGAACCCAGAGGAGCAGAATCTGATGGAGAATCCAAAGAAGAAGGAGTAATAGATAGATCAGGAAAGAAGAGAGATATCTCATTGATGTGTTCAACAGGAATCACAAGGAATGAGGAAGTGGAACTAGTGGCAGTGCCAACGGCTGAAAGCATAGCAGTTGGTTTATGAAGCGAGCCAAAGTTCCAAGGGCGTAATTGAATGAGAGAGGTGGCAGCATCGGTAGAGTATTCGTTGTCAATGAGGAAACGGCCAGTCCAACGTCCAAGAGCAGCACCAGGGGCAGTGGGCCAGGACAGGTCCAGGGAGACAGAGCTTCGAGACAGGGCATGGTACGCACAGTCTCGCCACATGCGGCTGACTCGAGAGAGACGCTGAATGGCAGGTGGCTGGATGTAGCCCAGGACAGCAGCAAGGATGTGTGGCGAAGAGAGGACCGAGGAGGTAAGCGAGGAAGAGCGGGGCAGAATCAGAATCGAGCCCTCCCTCCGAGGCTGTCGCACAGTGATTGGCTGAGCAGGAATCGGATACGGGTAGTACTCGTCTGTGCCCGGGCCCAGGCCCAGGTCAAACTGATCAGAGCGGGAATGGGAAGGCGCCATCGCCGCCCTGAGCCCCGGATTCCGCTCAAACAGAATTGGATCAATCTCGTCGTAGTCGTAGGCGGCCTCGGGACTCCAGCACGGAAACACAATTGAACTTGTCTTTCGCAGCAAACCAACGAACGTCTCATCGGCCTCGTCCAAGTCGCCTAAACCACTGCCACTGCCACGTGTCACTTTCTCGTACACTCGCACTTTCGACGGGCGTCCGCTGCGGCCGCCAACGAGAACAACCTTGGTCGACCCGAGGGTTTCTTCAACGAGACTCTCTTCAAAGTTCATGTTCACTGACTCAGACGAGATGCCAACGGCGGCGTGGGCATAGGCTCCACTCGGGCAGGCCGGGGCTGCGGGTACGGGTCAAACGATAGCATTTCAAAGAGCGTTTCTTGGAGGAAGTGAGTGACACACAAGGTTCGACTGAAAATCCAAATCAAGTGCGCTGAACACCAACTGGATTGATTTTATTCCTCGTTTTTAGTTCCCATTTTATTCCAATAATCGTCTGAATTCAGGACGGATCGCCCACTGCGGGCAGCTTAGCAGTTCTTTCTTCTCTTCAACAGTGAGAATAATGCGTGGATCCTCCAACAAACATGTGAGATTCTCTACGTTTTTCACGTATTGTAAAACCAAAACGCACTGTCAGTTGGATCCAAATATTCCAACAAAATTTTGACAACACTTGCTTCTGCATACCTGGATGCTTTGATCAGAAAGTCACACGATGGCTGTACTCGAGAGTCTTCCAAAAGCGCTTTTACGAGCTCGATATCCCCATAGATACAAGATTGTTCAAAGTAATCTCCAAGTGTTGGATCCACGCGGCCATCTTCAAGTAAAAGTTTGACAACTCCAACGTGAGAATGTTTAACAGCTATTGCGAATGCGTATTCGTCATCGGCACAAGGGTCCACACCAGGAATCTTTAGCAATATATCCACGACATCAACATGCCCTCTACTTGCCGCGAGTTGCAGTGCAAGGCTGTCGCGAGCTGAAGGATCAACACCAGGAACTGCAACAACCTCTTGATAATATGACCGCGCCCATATCTTGCAGAATATATAAAAGCAGCATTCTCTTCATCTGCAGCATTTGTTCGGCATCCAACAAGAGTCTCTCAACCACACCCACATGTCCAAACCGTGCAGCATTCCGTAAAGCCACATTCAAAGGAACAGACGATTCCAACAATAAGTCAGAACGACTCAATACCAAATCAACAACATCCGTCCATCCAGCGCGAGAAGCCCACACAAGTGCTCGATGGTTCTGAACATTCACGTTCACGCCATCTGTGAATAAGACTTGCATCACCTTGAAAGCTCGGTGCGGAGATAAATTCCATCGTAGCGACCACATTAAGTTGCGAGGATTGTTGTCCCAGTATCGGCCTACACCTTCCCATTCATCAGAGGCAAGGATAGTTCCATAGATAGCAGCTTGGTAGGACAATGGTAGATGCGGCCAATGATGCTTTCCAAAGAGTTTCACGTCCTTGAGAAACTGCCAGATGGGATATCCTGCCCATGTGGAAGCGCCTTGTATCAGCTTGGCCTTGAACTGCCAGTGGTACGAAACATGCTTTTTGGCGAAAGAGAGGTGATCGAGGACTTGTTTCAGGTGTTTGGTTGCAAGTCCAATTTGAGCTAGTTCCGAGTCGATTGGGACTTGGATTAGGATGGCTTGAATAAGTTCGATGGGAAGCGATTCAATCATTATTCTTGAATCTCTCATTGAACAACAAAACCCAACAACACCAAATATGTAATAAAAGGTATACACAACCCAACAATGAAATAAGACAAATGTTAACACATACAACAAAAAAAAATGAAATCTAATTCGAAATCTCCCTCTTTCGTGAAGGTGATCTACGTCTAGTAGGCGCAGCCGCCGCCTGTCCATCCCCATCTTCACCCCTATCTCCTCGACGTCTTCTTTCCCTGCTACCCGCCCTCTCCCCAACATCGCTCCCGCTTGCATTCGCGTCACTCATCTTTCTTGCCATCCATTGTTGTCGCCGTTCTTCCAAACTAGAACCGGGCTTCCAACTACTCCAACAGGACTCCCAGGTCCTCCTCCCTCTCCCTTCATTTCAGCCCATTTCTTTCTTCGCTCAGCACTGCGTTCCGCTGCACCTGCTGACGTAAATGATTCGGCATCGCTTGAAGGTTGCCGTGTCATGGATGGCGGTTCCACGGATTAGGTGTGTCTGCTGCATTTGCGTTGGCAGGTTTCTTGCCAAATAGCCAACCGAGTACAGTCTTCTTTTCGCCGTTTGCACCTGCTTGCTGCTGTTGCTGTTGCTGCTGCTGCTGCGGAGGTGCTTGAGATGATTGTGGTCCTGGCGATTGCTGTACTTGAGGGGACTGCTCGCTTGATGCAACTTGCGCAGGTGCTGGAGTGGGTGTAGGTGGCAGTGGAAGGTGAAGTTGGTGACGCAAGAGTAGTAGGATCGCGTGGTCCAGGTGTATTGGATCGTCGAATCGCTGTTCCAGCTTGAGAAACTACAGTGGTAACCTTCTTGAGCGAAGAACTTGACGCCATTGCTTTCATAATACGTCCAGAAGTAGTGGTCGCCTGTGGGGTTTGCTGCGGTGTTGCCTGATTTTGAGGTGTTTGCGGAGTCTGTGGTGAGGATGGTGTTTGAGGAGATGGTGGTGCAGGTGAGTCAAATCTGTCTGATTGCTGGCCAGCAGCAGGTGGGTCAGACGCGTTTGACTTTGCCGAGGGTGGACCGACAGGTGAAACGACACTGGGAGGAGAAGGAAGTGGTGTTGTAGATGCGGGAAGAGGTGTAGTCGATGAAGGAACAGGAGTTGTAGGAGGAACGGGAGTTGTTGTTTGCGGAGATTCTTTGTTATCCTTATTTCCACCTCCGTTCCACAATCGTTTCAAAAATCCTTGCTTTTGCACAGGGGACCCATCAGATGCATTGCCTTGTTCATCTCCGCTTGGCAAAGGACCCGGCGACTCCTTAACTGACTTTTCGGAGGGATTCTTGGTCATGACCAATCCACCAGGAACAACAGGCAACTGTTTCTGGATGTTTGAATGCAATAAGTACGAAACCTTCACTGAACAGTAAATTCAGACTCACCTCATCAGCTTCCTTCACACTTTTAACACTCTTTGCGAAGAACTCTTGGCCAGAGGAACACCGCCTGATGGTGGTGATGTGGCTTCCTTAACAGGCCCCTTTCCGGCAGAAGATGAAGGACTTGATGCAAAAGCATCAGACGCTTTCGAGCGAACAAGGCAGCCAACATATTCGGTTTCGCCTCCTTTTCAAGAAATCAGTTTGAACAACGACATTAAAAATTCAATCAAACTCTACCTTCACAGAAGGCTCCTTTTCCTTCTCTCTCGCCTCTCTCCGCTCAAAGCCTCATCCGCAACTTCAACCCGCTCCTCAATAAACCAATTCTTCTCTTCAAGAGCCTTCAACTTCCTAAACACACGTTCCCATCCTTCCCAACCGCTCGTACAAACTTTTTTCTTCTCAGAGCCGCAAAGAACGCGTTCAACTCGTCGTCTCGGCTTCAAGCATCCGCCACATGTCCTCCATCATACTCTTTTTGAGGGAAATCGCCATGGAGTGCACTTTGGAGAAGGCTGCACGAGATTTGCGCTTGTGGTCTGTGGTTGTGATGAGGAGACTTGCTTGCTTTTCAAGGTCGTCAAAGAGGGTCTTAGTTGACGTCCGTTGCCGCTACCGCCAAAGTGGGACTGATTTGGGGGCGTTCGGGGCAGTGGTTGGGGTGGATGGGTCGAGGAGGAGTGTGTCTTCGAGGGCTTCGGTTTCGGCTTCGAGGGCGTCCCATAAGTTTTGCTTCTCTTTCTTCATTTGATCGCGTTGGACGACGGAGGGGATATACTTTTTCGCGGCCCTGGTGTTTTGAAGTGATTTTTCTTTTGGTGAGAGAACGGGAGGTGGTGGAAGAGATCGTTCGCGTGGACTAATAGGAGACTTTGTGGAACGTGGGCGGCGTGAAGATGTAGTTCGTTTGGTCGCGACTGATTCGGGCTCACTCTCTGATTCTGCTTGAGGGATTTGAAGTGGCGCTGGAGCCGGAGCTGGAGTAACTGGAGTAGGTGGAGGTGATGGTTCCTTTTCTGGCTGTGGTGGTGCGTTCGCAGCTTCCAGTTTCTTGGCGGCGCTTGCCCAATTAAACTTCTTTACAACGACAGGAGGTGGAATTGGAGCCTCTGGAGTAGAATGCGGCCGCCCGCTTGCAATCATGCTATTGAGATTACTGATTGTGGCGCTATCAACCAGAAGTGAAGACTGACGAGGTTTGCGTTGCTTTCGGCGTGATTCATCATCAGCGTCGATAGCGGGTGGTGGTGGTGCACGATTTCCAGGCCGACCTCCGCTTTCTGGTCCACGAGGAGGACGAGGGCGTGCGATTGGAGCCGGAGGCGACAAGGAAGCACCACGAGATGAAGTACGTGTTCCTCGCGAGCTAGTTGATTCCATCGAAAGGGGTCGAGGAGCAGGTTTCTGCTGCTTTCCACGTGGTTTAGATTGAGATCGAGCAGGTCGTCGTTCAGGGCTTGATTCTCGTGACGAAGGTCCAGCATTCGCCAAAGCATAAGCTAACGCTTCAGCAGCCTGCTTTTCGCGTTCAATCTTTCTTTGCTTCTCCAAAGCTTCCTGCCTCTCCATTTCTTCTTGCTCTTCGAGCTCCAACCTCTGTCTCTCCAAATCGCGTTGAATTTCCAGCTCCTTGAGTCGTTCGGCCTCTCGTTGCTGTTTCTCAATCTCTTTTTGTCTTTCCATTTCTCTTCGTTCTGCCTCTTGCTGCTTTCTCTTCTGCTCCTCCTATTCATTACAATTAGATACCATTACGGCGGAATACGTATTACAACATACCACAGCAGCCTTCTTCTCCGCCAACTTCTTTTCCATGTCCCACACCTCCAAATCACTACTATTTCTCTTGACTGACCCCCGCCTCTTTGCATTCGCACCTTTTCCCTCCAGCTTGGCCATTACGTCCGCAGAAGCACCTCCCATTTCATCATCATCATTATTGTCCGCAGAGTCCTTTTCGTCATCATCGGAATCAACAACCCGTTTTTGCTTTTGAGGAGCACTACCCGGCTTCCTACTCGCCCATCCTTTCACGTTTGCCGTTGGTGGTGGTGCAGGAGTCTTTGCTTTGACGGGGGATTTGATGGACTTGGCGGAAACAGGTTCAGGTTCTGAGTATCCATCGTCTGATCCAGAGTCCTCTTCTGCACTGCTGTTATCAAGAACGGCTGGACGAGGTGGAACGCGGCGTTCTACTTTAATTGGTGCATTGCCACCTCCACGTGGGCTTCCCAATTTCGCTGCAGATGTAGGATTGGATCGGGGACTGCGGGCAGGTGCATCACTATCGTCAGAATCTGAATTGATGGGGCGTCGGGCTGATTTTGGTGATGCCTGTTGTTTTGGGGAGCGTGGGGATTCCTACAATTTCCATTAGACCGATGGCATTTCTCTTCAGGAGTGATGCAACTTCGTCTGACGGCGTTAAGATACGCTCGAGGCCTCGACTCACTTCACTTCGCGAAAAACCGTTCGCTCCGCTCACTATCTATCCAACCAGTTTCGCCTGAAGGCATCGAGTTCCGCTCGTGACCTCGCTTCACACTTCGCTTCGCGAAAGATCGTTCGCTTCGGCTCACCCTTTTGATGTTCGCTCCACTCACTATCGAGACTACCTTCCCCTTGAAGGAATTGACCTCCGCTCGTGGCCTCGCTTCACAGAACCTTCGCTCACACAACGACACACACCTCTTCCGAAACATCAGAATCTTCTTGGTATGAGGAAACCCGTTGAGTCTTCTTTGCCGAGGAAGAAGAAGCGGGAAGAGTAGAAGAAGGAATAGCGGAGACAGGTTGATATTTAGCATGTTGAGGCTGTTTCCATTTTGAAGTTGCTGTAGTTGTTGTTGCAGGTGCCTTTTTTGAAGAGGAAGCAGGTGAGGAGAGAGAGGTGGGAGAGGTAGGGAGGTGGGAGAGATTGGCGAATTGACATCTTCTTCATCTGAGTCATCGTAATAACTAACGGGTTTGGGCTTCTGTTGATGTTTGGTAGTTGGAGATGTAATTGGTTTTGAAGATTTGGCTGATGATTGAACGGGAGGAGGGGCACGACGAGGAGGAGGAGCGGGATCATCGTCGCTGACATCTGAATCATCGTCATCTGAATCAGCAGCGTACTTCCGTTGTTGTGGCTTTGATGATTTCGAAGGTTGTGGGGCTGGGGCAGCCGGTCTCTTTGACTGTTGTTGTTGGCCGGGGAGCCCTATCGCCTGACGAGTAATTGTCTGAGAAGTCGTCTTTGTCGATTGTTTGTGGTTGAGTAGCGGGTTTCTTTGTTGGCAGTTGCCGTCTCTGCGGCGGGTCTCTGCTTCTGCTTCTGCTTCTGGATCTGGATGCGTCTGAGGAAGCGTCTCTCGCGGGAACAGGTCTCTTCTGCGACTGCGAGTGCGAGTGCGACTGCGAACGAGGCGGCGGCGGCGGGTCCGAGTTGTCCTCTGAGTCATCGCCAGTGCCCGTGCTTCCAATCGTTGATCTGAGTTGGCCCAGGGGAATAGCGCCCTTTGGCACCTTTGTGTCCTTGGTGATGATTGGCCCGCTGATGACGAGTTCGCGGTCCTTGGCCTTGCTCTTCTTCTTCGGAAGCAGCTTCTTTAGGGCGGCCGCGGCGGACTTTGGGCTCTTTGACGCCGGTGGTGGTGGTGGTGAGTCGCTGGCGTCGGAGTCGGGCGGCGACGAGGGCGGTCGGCGCTGCTGCTTCTTCATTGCGGCGATTGGTGAAGGTGGGTGGTGATTTGGTTGGTTGGTTGAGATGGGTGCAGGGAGAAATTGGTTGTCTTCCTTCGAGAACTGAAAAGAGACACATCTGACGGGGTCAAACGCCTCTTCTTGATCTGGTACTTATACCGTATTCCTCTGAATTAGCTGCTTTTATTTTCTTTACTGTCTCCACTCTCACCTAACATACACAAATACTGTGATGTCACATTAATTCCAGATCCTAGTCCATATCTTGGCCGTATGTCACAATAATTAACTAATCTTTGGTTATTTTTATTAAAATTTTGAGTTTATCTACTTTTTTTCAAAAGGAATGTGATAAATGGCTGAGTTAGACCGATCTTTCCGCCGCCTCTCTTTCTCGAATCCTGTTCCTCCAGTGCCCCGATCTCATCAAGAATGCAATGACGAAGGAGTAGCACTGATGGAGACTTCAGCAACTGGTCTTTCCACAACGAATCAACTCAACTCCAACCACCACCTTGACCAACCCATTCCCAACTGCATCCTTCCCGCCCACATTCTCTTCCTCATCTTCAGCCACATTCATCCATCTTCAGTCCTTCGCTTTCGTCGTGTCTCCCGCTCTCTCAACTCTTTGTTGATGTCTCCCGCCTTTGCATCTTCCTGCCTCGTTCGTTTCGTCACACCGCAGTCAATGTCTGGCCTCAAGGCTCTCATGCTCAAGCAACGAAAACGTATTAAGGCTGTGGATCCTCTAGGCCCAATTCCAGAGTTTGATTCGTTTACAAGTTGAGTTCCCAGAGTGTAAAAGGTCACTGGCGGAGTTCCTATCATCCGGTGAAGCTGATTCGGACAGTGAACGAAGCGGACAGTGAGCGAAGTGAACATCAAAATAGTGATCGAAGCGATCGGGGTTTCGCGCAGCGAAGTGTGAAGCGAGGCGGAGCCTTGTAAATAGTGAGCGAAGCGAACATTCTTTCGAGAAGCTAGTCATTAGTTTAGAGCACTATTGCACAATTGGAGATTATCAATCCTAAAGAATCTCATACACGCGTATTATTTACAACCAACTCTATCTGCAGGAATCTGGTTCCTGTTTCCACAAACATTCCAAACCACATACCTCACGTTAGAACACTCCCTCCTCACACAACAAAAAATATCATGGCCCTCCCAAAACCTACACGGCCTTTTACCCACCACCCTCTCCCTATGCACATCCCTCACCACCCTCGACCTCTCCGA
The DNA here is from genome assembly GCA_002104985.1 of Rhizoclosmatium globosum. Classification (NCBI taxonomy): domain Eukaryota; kingdom Fungi; phylum Chytridiomycota; class Chytridiomycetes; order Chytridiales; family Chytriomycetaceae; genus Rhizoclosmatium; species Rhizoclosmatium globosum. Next base: position 109,819 of record MCGO01000016.1, on the reverse strand, counting down.
AAACAACCTCCACGGCCCAATACCAAACACCTTCAGCGCCCTCAAAAACCTCCGTGAACTTCGTCTGTCATCAAACCCACTCACAGGGCCTATTCCATCATCCCTCGGATCCTTACACCGCCTCCAAACCCTTTTCATCTCCCTGACAAACATCACAGGCCCACTACCTCCCTCCCTCGGGTCCCTCACGTCTCTCCAGAAACTATATATTTGCGCAAATGTTCGTCTTGTTTCGGAGATTCCGAGGGAATACGGCGCGTTGAGGGAGTGTCGCGAGTTTGTGGTTAGTGGGAATAGGTTGTTTGGGGAAGTGCCTGTGGAGCTTGCTGATATGACACACTTGCATACGTTGAGAGTGGTATGAATAGGTTGGTGGGTGGTGTACCCGCACAAGTTGTGGACGTTGTGGAAGCGAATGGAGGGGTTGTTGATTCACGAGGTTGTTGGAATATGTTGGAGGTCAATAAAACTCTCTTCTTGCATTCAACAGTTTCAACTCAAAAACGATTTGGTGTTTTTATAAGTTTCATGTGCATTCAGCCGTCCAACGATTTATTTGAAACTATGTTTAATCCCTATGTTTTCACATTGTACACCCTTATTTCTAACTGTTCTTTTCCAGACTACAGCCAGCAAATCAAAACCTTGGCTTTTCGGATTACTCTCATTAACATTGAAATTAAGTAAGCATAAATAGTCAAATCGAGAAAAAGGCGTGTTATTAAGATTCCTTACAAAGAAATCATTATCAGCATTGGATAGAAGTGGCATCACATCTGCGTAGTTTGGTGGCTATAAAAGAGTTTTGTTTTCTTCTTCGTGATCCATTTGTTTTGTTCTTTTCATTATTGTTTCGAAAGTTGGTATGCTTGGGACAACGAAGGTGTTTGAGGACATTCGGGTGCCGGACATTGACGACCGCAAGTACCGGATGCTCACGCTGGCGAATGGACTCGATGTTCTTCTTGTTTCTGATGCTGAAACGGACCGGTCTTCGGCAGCAATGGATGTGAATGTTGGATACCTCGTGAGTCCCTGGTCCTGTCAACTTCATTTCGCAAACTCAATTACTGTGGCTTAGTATGATCCAGATGATGCACCGGGCCTGGCGCACTTTCTCGAGCATTTGGTGAGTGTTTGTTCGTTCGAGTCTGGTAAACTAAACAATCAAGTGCGCAGTTGTTTCTCGGAACCGAAAAGTATCCAAGGGAGAACGAATACTCTCAGTTCCTTTCAGATGTCGGTGGAGGCTATTCGAATGCGTTTACAGCCGGAGAGAACACAAACTACTACTTTGAAGTCTCATCAAACTGCCTTGAAGGCGCCTTGGACCGCTTCTCTCAATTCTTTACATGTCCTCTCTTTGACGAGAGTTGTACTGACAGAGAACTGAATGCAGTGCACTCGGAACACACAAAGAATCTGCAGGAGGATGATTGGAGGATTCAGCAGCTGGAACAAGATCTTTCCAAAGAAGGCCACGTCTATCGAAAGTTTGGAACGGGTAATCTGGACACCTTGAAGAATATTCCTGAATCAAAAGGGCTGAAAACCAGGGAGATGTGCATCGAGTTCTATCAAACGTACTATTCATCCAACATTATGAAGTTATGCATTCTGGTTAGTTTTCATATGATAATTAAGTCGATTATTTAATATTAATTAGGGTAAAGAAAGCCTAGACCAATTGCAAATGTGGGCTGAATCAATGTTCAGTGGAATCGTCAACAAAAACATCATCCCTCGAAAGTTTCACGACCATCCATTAGGCGCCAACGAACTCGGGAAGCTTATTCGTGTGAAGCCCGTCAAAGATACTCAAATGTTGACCCTCTCATTTCCTTGGCCCGACACCACCAACATTTACAAAAAGTCTCCCAACAAGTACATATGCCACCTTATCGGACACGAAAGTGAAGGATCAATTTTGTCTCTTTTGAAACATCAAGGGCTTGCGTCAGATCTGAGCTGCTTTCCAAGCCATGGAGCAAGTGGTTTCGACTTTTTCAAAGTTCAGGTATTCCTGTCTGACAAAGGGCTGGAACAATGGGAGAGCGTTGTACTCGTAATCTTTCAGTATATTCAGATGCTTAAGGAAACAGATGCTCTTGACTGGGTTTATGAAGAAAACTCCATAATGTCAACCCTGGCATTCAAATATCAAGAAAAGAGCGATGTATCCAGCTATTGTTCAGGACTTGCTGCAAGTATGCACGATTATGATAAAGCGGATGTGTTGTGTGGTGCATACTTGATGGACGACTTTGATGCAACTCTCATCAAAAGTATGATCGATTTGCTTCGCGCTGATTCGTGCAGAATTATGCTTGTTGCACCTTCAGCCATCAAGTCAGAGGAGCCCAAGGTTGCTCTATGGTATGGAACCGAATATCAAGTGGAACCATTCCCAACATCTCTGGTTGATTCATTATCGACGCTGGTATGCAACGCAGATCTGACAATTCCACAAGTGAATCCTTTCATTCCACACAAGTTTTACATTGAGCCTTCAGAGAGCATTGTTCACGAGCATCCTCGAATCATCAAAGACACACCAACGACGCGGTTATGGCACCTGTTGGATACAAAATACAAAGTTCCTCGTACAAGTGTGACATTATTTATCAAATCACCCGTCGCGTATGCTTCTCCACGATTCGCGGTGCTTACTCACTTGTACTGCGATCTTGTGACAGACGCATTGAATCAGCAAAGTTATTTAGCGGAGATGGCTGATTTGTACTTTGGCCTGGACGTGACTGTTGAGGGGATTATTCTCAGTATTGGTGGTTACTCGGACAAATTGGGAGTATTTATGGCAACAGTGGTGCAGGCGATGACTTCGTTGGTTGTAATTCCGGAACGCTTCAAGTTTGTTAAAGAGGAGGTGAGGGTCATATCTGAATTTAGGAATGACTTATTCTTCATTTTGCAGCTTTCAAGGCATTACACAAACTTTGAAAGTGAAAATCCTGACCAACACGCGTCATACTTTGTTACTTGGATGCTTCAAGAAAAATTGTGGACGGATGCTGAAAAGCTTCAAGAAATCGTTCATATATCCCCGTAGATATTGTCAACTTCTATCCAACTCTTTTGAACCCCGTTCACATCGAAGCCTTTGTTCACGGTACTTTCGATAAAGCGGCATCACTGGACCTGCTTGCAATGGTGGAGGATACTCTCGGAAAATCATCATCCCTCAGACCTGTCCCCGTTTATGCTCGATACAACACTGTTCGAACGCACATGCTGCCATTCCAATCCTCATTGACGTATCGCCGTCTCCTACCAAACGCCGAAAATTTAAACAACGCCGTTGAAGTATACATCCAATTTGGCGAATCAAATCGCGATAACGTTGCCAAAGCTCTATTATTGAACCAAATCATCAGTGAGCCTTGTTTTGATATCTTACGAACAAAGGAACAGCTTGGATACGTCGCATGGTGTGGGCCTCGGTTCGCAACTGGAGTGTGTGGGTTTTTGGTTCATGTTCAGTCAGAGAAGCATCCTGTCTTTGTTGAAGGTCGAATTCTTTCCTTTTTGGAGAATGCGCGTGGAATTATTGCGACACTCTCTGACGACGAGTAAGTTTATTGGACTCTTTGGAAGAAAGTGCTGACAAAGTTTAGATTCCAGAGACACTGCACAACACTATGTTCCAAGATCATGCAAAAGCACAAGTATTTGATGGCGAGCACTGAATACTATTGGGAAAAGATTTCGAATGGATCCTATGATTTTACACGTCGTGAACAAAACGCGGAAACTGTGATGACATTAACGCAAGCAGATATGCTTCAATTCTACGACTCGTTTGTAGCTATCAATAGTTCGAGTCGTAGCAAATTAAGCGTACAAATTTGGAGTTCTCAGGGAATCAAGTCCGCCGAAAACGTTATTACGAGCGATTTGAAGAATATCTGCAGTAGCGATGAAAAGAGTGGTGAAGATATGATGGATGTTGATACTGTGTTGACTGATGATGGAAGTGTTGCTGAGATGAGGAATCAATGGTTATTGGGTCGTAGTGGCTATCCAATGGCAGATATTCGAACATTTTACTCTTTTTGAGCTATATAAATTGATCCTCAATTCTATTCTGAAAAGCTTATCTTCAATTGAAACATATAATTTTATTCGTAGCTCTCATTTCACACACTTGACGAGGGCTTCCATCTCTGCCAAAGTTGAGGTACCAATGTTTTTCAACACTTCCTTCAACGCCGAATCGTAGACATAGAAGTCCACAGTTCCAGCCGAAAGGGTAGGCACTGCATGCTTGTTATAAAACAAACGCATGCTGGGAGAAATGGTACGTTTGGTCAAGCAGTTCCGAACGGAGAGTGTCAAGGTGTCCCTGTTCACACATCGATACAGATCCCTGGTTGGAATACACCACAACCTTGACTGTACGTCATACACAACAAAGTACACACCCTTGCGACCATCGACCACCAATTGATAAAGCCGATACTCTGAATTTCCGGCTACCTGCTCCGTTCGGTTTCTTCCGTCTCACTTGTCAAGTCACGGCTTTCTTAAAACTCCAGTTTCTTCTTCAAAGCACCAGCAGATTCAACGTTTCCAACATCTCCAGCGTCGTCTTCAGAGTCATCTTCTTTGCCACCACCCCCAGAGATCGCACTGTGAATCGGGCTGTCTGACTCCTCGTGTCCAAATTGATTTTCGTCTGCTGGCAAGGATGCTTCGCGAAAAGATGCAGGGAAGATAGCTGCCATGTTCACTGTTCCCGGCGGATATTGTTTTGGAGGAAGGGGTTTGCGGGTTTCAAGCCAAAACGATTCACAAAGTCATCCCCGTCTTCGTCGTCATCAACATCGGTCTTCCCCATATTGTTTTCGAATACCGCAAGACGTTTGAGCAGAAGATTATTCTCCGCGACAAGGCCCTTGTTATCCGTTCGAAGGCCTTGAATCTGGGCCCGAAGTGCCTCTATCAATTCCATATCAGAGTCACCAGACGCCGTTCCAGCATTAAGTACTAGTTCTTCCTGATAAGCTTCGAACTTCAAAAAGCTAAATATACCTGCATGACTCTTCTCTGTTAAATCTTCGTGCAGATGTTGGGAAGGATGCTCAAATTTCGCACGAAAGAAAAGTAAACAATCGCAACCCCTCCACGAAAACTTAAGCAACTCTGATTTTCAAATAGAGAGAAGACATAGAAAATCAACAATCATTCAAAATTCAATTCAATTGTATAACATAGTGAAAGTAGACGTCAGTACTGTGAGTAAGAGTTAGTAATTGAGTCGCGTCCAAGCCAACAATCAAACCCACACGCAGCAACGACGTCTCCAGCGACTATTCCCAATCCACTAGATTCCACGCATTGATTCGATTGTAGTAGGTGGTAGGAGACGTCAGTGCTGCGAGTAAGAGTTAAGTAATTGAGTCGCGTCCAAGCCAACAATCAAACCCACACGCAGCAACGACGTCTCCAGCGACTATTCCCAATCCACTAGATTCCATGCATTGATTCGATTGTAGTAGGTGGTAGGAGACGTAGTGCTGCGAGTAAGAGTTAGTAATTGAGTCGCGTCCAAGCAAGAATCAAACCCACACGCAGCAACGACGTCTACAGCGACTACACCAATCCACTAGATTCCACGCATTGATTCGATTGTAGTAGGTGGTAGGAGACGTTAGTGCTGCGAGTAAGAGTTAGTAATTGAGTCGCGTCCAAGCCAAGAATCAAACCCATACGCAGCAACGACGTCTCCAGCGACTATTCCCAATCCACTAGATTCCATGCATTGATTCGATTGTAGTAGGTGGTAGGAGACGTCAGTGCTGCGAGTAAGAGTTAGTAATTGAGTCGCGTCCAAGCCAAGAATTAAACCCACACGCAGCAACGACGTCTCCAGCGACTATTCCCAATCCACTAGATTCCATGCATTGATTCGATTGTAGTAGGTGGTAGGAGACGTCAGTGCTGCGAGTAAGAGTTAGTAATTGAGTCGCGTCCAAGCCAAGAATTAAACCCACACGCAGCAACGACGTCTCCAGCGACTATTCCCAATCCACTAGATTCCATGCATTGATTCGATTGTAGTAGGTGGTAGGAGACGTCAGTGCTGCGAGTAAGAGTTAGTAATTGAGTCGCGTCCAAGCCAAGAATCAAACCCACACGCAGCAACGACGTCTACAGCGACTATTCCCACTCCACTAGATTCCACGCATTGATTCGATTGTAGTAGGTGGTAGGAGACGTCAGTGCTGCGAGTAAGAGTTAGTAATTGAGTCGCGTCCAAGCCAACAATCAAACCCACACGCAGCAACGACGTCTCCGGCGACTATTCCCACTCCACTAGATTCCACGCATTGATTCGATTGTAGTAGGTGGTAGGAGACGTCAGTGCTGCGAGTAAGAGTTAGTAATTGAGTCGCGTTCAAGCAAGAATCAAACCCACACGCAGCAACGACGTCTACAGCGACTATTCCCATCCACTAGATTCCACGCATTGATTCGATTGTAGTAGGTGGTAGGAGACGTAGTGCTGCGAGTAAGAGTTAGTAATTGAGTCGCGTCCAAGCCAACAATCAAACCCACACGCAGCAACGACGTCTCCGGCGACTATTCCCACTCCACTAGATTCCACGCATTGATTCGATTGTAGTAGGTGGTAGGAGACGTCAGTGCTGCGAGTAAGAGTTAGTAATTGAGTCGCGTCCAAGCCAACAATCAAACCCACACGCAGCAACGACGTCTCCGGCGACTATTCCCACTCCACTAGATTCCACGCATTGATTCGATTGTAGTAGGTGGTAGGAGACGTCAGTGCTGCGAGTAAGAGTTAGTAATTGAGTCGCGTCCAAGCCAACAATCAAACCCACACGCAGCAACGACGTCTCCGGCGACTATTCCCACTCCACTAGATTCCACGCATTGATTCGATTGTAGTAGGTGGTAGGAGACGTCAGTGCTGCGAGTAAGAGTTAGTAATTGAGTCGCGTCCAAGCCAAGAATAAACCCACACGCAGCAACGACGTCTCCAGCGACTATTCCCAATCCACTAGATTCCACGCATTGATTCGATTGTAGTAGGTGGTAGGAGACGTCAGTGCTGTGATTAAGAGTTAGTAATTGAGTCGCGTCCAAGCCTGAATCAAACCCACACGCAGCAACGACGTCTCCAGCGACTATTCCCACTCCACTAGATTCCACGCATTGATTCGATTGTAGTAGGTGGTAGGAGACGTCAGTGCTGCGAGTAAGAGTTAGTAATTGAGTCGCGTCCAAGCCAAGAATAAACCCACACGCAGCAACGACGTCTCCAGCGACTTTCCACTCCACTAGATTCCACGCATTGATTCGATTGTAGTAGGTGGTAGGAGACGTCAGTGCTGCGAGTAAGAGTTAGTAATTGAGTCGCGTCCAAGCCATGAATCAAACCCACACGCAGCAACGACGTCTCCAGCGACTATTCCCACTCCACTAGATTCCACGCATTGATTCGATTGTAGTAGGTGGTAGGAGACGTCAGTGCTGCGAGTAAGAGTTAGTAATTGAGTCGCGTCCAAGCCATGAATAAACCCACACGCAGCAACGACGTCTCCAGCGACTATTCCCACTCCACTAGATTCCACGCATTGATTCGATTGTAGTAGGTGGTAGGAGACGTCAGTGCTGCGAGTAAGAGTTAGTAATTGAGTCGCGTCCAAGCCAAGAATCAAACCCACACGCAGCAACGACGTCTCCAGCGACTATTCCCACTCCACTAGATTCCACGCATTGATTCGATTGTAGTAGGTGTAGGAGACGTCAGTGCTGCGAGTAAGAGTTAGTAATTGAGTCGCGTCCAAGCCAAGAATCAAACCCACACGCAGCAACGACGTCTCCGCGACTATTCCCACTCCACTAGATTCCACGCATTGATTCGATTGTAGTAGGTGGTAGGAGACGTCAGTGCTGCGAGTAAGAGTTAGTAATTGAGTCGCGTCCAAGCCAACAATCAAACCCACACGCAGCAACGACGTCTCCGGCGACTATTCCCACTCCACTAGATTCCACGCATTGATTCGATTGTAGTAGGTGGTAGGAGACGTCAGTGCTGCGAGTAAGAGTTAGTAATTGAGTCGCGTCCAAGCCAACAATCAAACCCACACGCAGCAACGACGTCTCCGGCGACTATTCCCATCCACTAGATTCCACGCATTGATTCGATTGTAGTAGGTGGTAGGAGACGTCAGTGCTGCGAGTAAGAGTTAGTAATTGAGTCGCGTCCAAGACAAGAATTAAACCCACACGCAGCAACGACGTCTCCGGCGACTATTCCCACTCCACTAGATTCCACGCATTGATTCGATTGTAGTAGGTGGTAGGAGACGTCAGTGCTGCGAGTAAGAGTTAGTAATTGAGTCGCGTCCAAGCCAACAATCAAACCCACACGCAGCAACGACGTCTCCGGCGACTATTCCCACTCCACTAGATTCCACGCATTGATTCGATTGTAGTAGGTGGTAGGAGACGTCAGTGCTGCGAGTAAGAGTTAGTAATTGAGTCGCGTCCAAGCCAACAATCAAACCCACACGCAGCAACGACGTCTCCAGCGACTATTCCCATCCACTAGATTCCACGCATTGATTCGATTGTAGTAGGTGGTAGGAGACGTCAGTGCTGCGAGTAAGAGTTAGTAATTGAGTCGCGTCCAAGCCATGAATCAAACCCACACGCAGCAACGACGTCTCCAGCGACTATTCCCACTCCACTAGATTCCACGCATTGATTCGATTGTAGTAGGTGGTAGGAGACGTCAGTGCTGCGAGTAAGAGTTAGTAATTGAGTCGCGTCCAAGCCAACAATCAAACCCACACGCAGCAACGACGTCTCCGGCGACTATTCCCACTCCACTAGATTCCACGCATTGATTCGATTGTAGTAGGTGGTAGGAGACGTCAGTGCTGCGAGTAAGAGTTAGTAATTGAGTCGCGTCCAAGACAAGAATAAACCCACACGCAGCAACGACGTCTCCGGCGACTATTCCCACTCCACTAGATTCCACGCATTGATTCGATTGTAGTAGGTGGTAGGAGACGTCAGTGCTGCGAGTAAGAGTTAGTAATTGAGTCGCGTCCAAGACAAGAATTAAACCCACACGCAGCAACGACGTCTCCGGCGACTATTCCCATCCACTAGATTCCACGCATTGATTCGATTGTAGTAGGTGGTAGGAGACGTCAGTGCTGCGAGTAAGAGTTAGTAATTGAGTCGCGTCCAAGCCAACAATCAAACCCACACGCAGCAACGACGTCTCCGGCGACTATTCCCACTCCACTAGATTCCACGCATTGATTCGATTGTAGTAGGTGGTAGGAGACGTCAGTGCTGCGAGTAAGAGTTAGTAATTGAGTCGCGTCCAAGCCAACAATCAAACCCACACGCAGCAACGACGTCTCCAGCGACTATTCCCACTCCACTAGATTCCACGCATTGATTCGATTGTAGTAGGTGGTAGGAGACGTCAGTGCTGCGAGTAAGAGTTAGTAATTGAGTCGCGTCCAAGCCAATGAATCAAACCCACACGCAGCAACGACGTCTACAGCGACTATTCCCACTCCACTAGATTCCACGCATTGATTCGATTGTAGTAGGTGGTAGGAGACGTCAGTGCTGCGAGTAAGAGTTAGTAATTGAGTCGCGTCCAAGCCAACAATCAAACCCACACGCAGCAACGACGTCTCCGGCGACTATTCCCACTCCACTAGATTCCACGCATTGATTCGATTGTAGTAGGTGGTAGGAGACGTCAGTGCTGCGAGTAAGAGTTAGTAATTGAGTCGTGTCCAAGACAAGAATAAACCCACACGCAGCAACGACGTCTCCGGCGACTATTCCCACTCCACTAGATTCCACGCATTGATTCGATTGTAGTAGGTGGTAGGAGACGTCAGTGCTGCGAGTAAGAGTTAGTAATTGAGTCGCGTCCAAGCCATGAATCAAACCCACACGCAGCAACGACGTCTACAGCGACTATTCCCACTCCACTAGATTCCACGCATTGATTCGATTGTAGTAGGTGGTAGGAGACGTCAGTGCTGCGAGTAAGAGTTAGTAATTGAGTCGCGTCCAAGCCAACAATCAAACCCACACGCAGCAACGACGTCTCCAGCGACTATTCCCACTCCACTAGATTCCACGCATTGATTCGATTGTAGTAGGTGGTAGGAGACGTCAGTGCTGCGAGTAAGAGTTAGTAATTGAGTCGCGTCCAAGCCAACAATCAAACCCACACGCAGCAACGACGTCTCCGGCGACTATTCCCACTCCACTAGATTCCACGCATTGATTCGATTGTAGTAGGTGGTATGAGACGTCAGTGCTGCGAGTAAGAGTTAGTAATTGAGTCGCGTCCAAGACAAGAATTAAACCCACACGGCAGCAACGACGTCTCCGGCGACTATTCCCAATCCACTAGATTCCACGCATTGATTCGATTGTAGTAGGTGGTATGAGACGTCAGTGCTGCGAGTAAGAGTTAGTAATTGAGTCGCGTCCAAGCCAACAATCAAACCCACACGCAGCAACGACGTCTCCAGCGACTATTCCCACTCCACTAGATTCCACGCATTGATTCGATTGTAGTAGGTGGTAGGAGACGTCAGTGCTGCGAGTAAGAGTTAGTAATTGAGTCGCGTCCAAGCCAACAATCAAACCCACACGCAGCAACGACGTCTCCGGCGACTATTCCCACTCCACTAGATTCCACGCATTGATTCGATTGTAGTAGGTGGTATGAGACGTCAGTGCTGCGAGTAAGAGTTAGTAATTGAGTCGCGTCCAAGACAAGAATTAAACCCACACGGAGCAACGACGTCTCCGGCGACTATTCCCACTCCACTAGATTCCACGCATTGATTCGATTGTAGTAGGTGGTATGAGACGTCAGTGCTGCGAGTAAGAGTTAGTAATTGAGTCGCGTCCAAGCCAACAATCAAACCCACACGCAGCAACGACGTCTCCGGCGACTATTCCCAATCCACTAGATTCCACGCATTGATTCGATTGTAGTAGGTGGTAGGAGACGTCAGTGCTGCGAGTAAGAGTTAGTAATTGAGTCGCGTCCAAGCCAACAATCAAACCCACACGCAGCAACGACGTCTCCAGCGACTATTCCCACTCCACTAGATTCCACGCATTGATTCGATTGTAGTAGGTGGTAGGAGACGTCAGTGCTGCGAGTAAGAGTTAGTAATTGAGTCGCGTCCAAGCCAAGAATCAAACCCATACGCAGCAACGACGTCTCCAGCGACTATTCCCAATCCACTAGATTCCACGCATTGATTCGATTGTAGTAGGTGCCAGGAGACGTCAGTGCTGCGAATGAGAATTGTTGAGTCTGAAACGAACAAGTCTGAGTCCTCGTGGCAACTGTCCTTCGAAGGTTTGAGTGGCGGCGTTCAATGTTCTACATCAAGGGCGCTTTCCCATTTGGAGGGTCTCTTGCGTCTTCTTCAAACGCCTGTGCTGCAGAGTGAGTCGCCACACAGCATTCGGACAGACGAAAAAATGAAAAGGCACTGGCGCAGAGGCAGATCAATCATGAATCTGTCCAGGATCCAAAGCTGTTTTCTTTTGATGGAATTAAACGGCAGAAATCAAAGATGAAGTCGATGTTGAAATTGTCTTAGTTTGTTTGACAAAACAAACACTCTTGATCGCTTTCATAAGGTACTTGCGCCTTCGCACAACTTTCTTCGAATATGTCTGGACAGCAAATTGTGCTCGAAGAAGAGTAAGTTCTTTTTGGAGCAGCTGGTTGTAATTTGATGTCAGGTTCGACGAAAACTATGAACCCACTGACGATGATGGTGATCATCTTTCGATAACCAATCTGTCAAATCTTTCGTGTTGATCAACTTCACTTAATAGAGGTTCTTGAGTATGCGCGCTTTCTTGGTATGGATGAAGAACATGACAAGCATTTATTCTGGATTGCGCGCGAATCATTGAAAGCCCCTCTTCCGGCAGACTGGAAACCATGGTACCTTAACTTCTCTATTTGGTTTGAGCTAAAGTGGTCTTTTGTTTGACAGCCAATCTGACGAAGGAAACATCTACTACTTCAACTTTAAGACTGGAGAGAGTATCTGGGATCACCCTTGTGACGAACATTACAGACAGCTTTATGAACGAGAGAAAAAGAAGGCGGAGGGTGGGGCTGAGGTTGGTTGGTATTTTCTTGATTTGACAACTAAAACCCAACCAGAAGAAGTCAACAGGAAAGCAGAAGGAAGCCGAATCGAAAGAATCAAAGACTGCTCGAAGCTCGCGTGAATCTGTATGGATCATAATATGATATGTGTGAATATCACTAACCTTGACCCACCCAGTCAAAGTCTCCACGACCGCAGAGTGCAATTTTGAAAACCCAAATACCTGAGCTCCAAACCGCCGTCCCTGCCTCTATCTCCTCGAAAACTTTGACTCCCCTCCAACCTCTTGGCGCTTTGAAACCCATTGATTCTATTGCACCCCTTGGCGGTCCTCTAAAACCAACCGCGTCTGAAAAACCATCTTTTCTAGCACCATCGTCTCTAGGTGGAATTAAAGGGCCTGGAGCTTCAAAACTCTCAACAAATCCGAAAATATCAAGTTCTCTCTCTCATGAAATACTTACAGACAAATCCGATAAGAGTGATGTCTTGGAAGTTGACCTTGATGATGACGAAGATGATGATGACGATGACAATTTCTTCACTCCCATCAAAAAAGACACGAAACGAAATGTCGAGACCAAAGCACCAACCAAAGACGAAGTAACGTCATTCAATAGCCAATCGCAGCTGGCCCTTAACTCTCGATATCAGCGAAACGAGTCTGTTATTGACTCTATGGATGAAGGAATGGTTAAACCAAAACTGAAGCCGTTTGCAGCAGAATTAAATAGTGATAGCAGTAGCATACAAGAACTGAACGCGTCTCGCTCGAAAAACCAAAGAGGAACGTCCGTGATTGAACCAAAAGTAGAATCTATCAAGAAGATTGACTCTGATTCAGACCCCTCTATTTCAGAAGACCCTGTTTCTCCCTTCATCAAACCAGCTACCTCTCTCAACGTGAAAAACGACGCGGATCCTATTTCACGAGTTTTAAACAGACTTTCTGACAATGAATCTGATGTGGACAGTAGTGATATAGACAGAAGCAAAAGGAAGGAGATAAAATCACAGACTGACGATGAGGGTGATATTATTAGTGACTTTGAGGATGAAGATGGACTTTCGTCTCTTGCTCTCCCTGGATTGGACGCGCCGAAAACCAGAAGCCACGGTAAAAAAACCAACTGTAACATCTGATGTTGCGACAGACGAATCGAGCAAAGTGTCCGACTTCAGCTCGATTCAACCTTCAACAAAGAAAGACGGTGGTGCTCGACCAGCTACTACCGTTGAATCAGTAGTAGCCACGAACGAGCCAAACGTGAAACCTACAGCTCTCAAGGATGGCCTATCTTCAACTTCAAAATTGGCTTCAGGAGATTTGAAAAGTATCTCGAATATTCCAAGTATCTCCAGCTTGTATGATAAGTATGGAGCCGGCCCAGAGCGCCCTCCTTCGTCAACAAAACCTCAACGCGACGCTTCAAAGTCTCCTATTCCTCGATCAACCTCAAACTTGGATCAATCTAAGCAGCTCGACACGAAAGTGACGTCGTTAACGGTTGACGTTGTGAATCCACGCGATCATTTGGATAGCCATGACCATTACGTTGAATATGAAGTCGTTTCGACGGTATGCACCAGCTTACTTTGAATACCTTTCACTGACTGTTGGACATTCAATAGGCCAATATACCTGGCTTTGATGCAAAAGGTGACGTTCGACGTCGCTACAAAGACTTTGCAGCTTTTCGAAATGACCTTACACATGAATTTCCTGGTCGTGACTTTCCTGAACTTCCACCAGCGACGACTGTCCAGTTCAGTAAAGATAAAGAAGTCATTGAGAAGCGTCGAGTACTGTTCTCAAAGTTTTTGAAAGAGTGAGTGAAATTACTGTTTAGAGAAGCTGACCTCAAAACAGTATTGCCGACGATGACTATCTTCATACCCGAGCCAAGGCCCTGCGAAAGTTTTTCCAAGAAGCAACGTATGTTCCAGCCGAAAAACTACCTACGCATCTCAATGTCGACCATGTTAAATACACGGCATTGGAGGTTGACGTTTTGAGACCGCAAATACAGTACGACGGTGTAGAAAGCTACGTTGACTATGAGATCACCTCAATCGTGAGTTTTCAGAATAACCGACGCTTGTTTGTTCTTACCCCTTTAACATAGTCAAAAATTCCGAATTTTGACGACAAGGGCAATGTTCGAAGGTCTTACAGAGACTTTGAGGCGTTCCGGAATGATTTGTCGCACGAGTTTCCTAATCGAGATTTTCCAAATTTGCCACTGGAAGACGCAGTCAAGTTCAGCAAGTCACCTGAGTTTAACGAGACGTGTCGTATACTTTTTGCACAGTTTCTTAAGAAGTATGTAAAAGGAGGAGTCGTGAGGCGCGCCTAATCATTATTTAGAATTGCCGAGGATCATTATCTACACACTCGCTCCAAGGCGTTGCAAAAGTTCTTGCATGATAAGCAGTATCAACCCACGAACGAGATTCCAAGACCAAGAGGACGAAACATCGACGCGGCTGTTTCTGTCACCAAACACCATGACGAAAACAAATCTAGTGCTACACAGAATGCTATATTGGGATCCAGTTCTCCCTTGAAGCCAACATCCGTCTCAAATGCGAACCTTCTCAAAGTTGCAACTTCAAGTGAAGAAGATACACAATCAGCTTCGTCTCACAACGACCTCATTTCACCGAAAGTGAAGCAGGTCCTTGGTCTCCCGGAAGAAAAGCATCATGTCGAAGTTCAAGGATTGAATGCACGTACTGCTTCACAAGCTTCATTGAAGGCCAGGCACTTGTTGGGTCTTCCAACTGGAACTTCCACGGATCCTCATTCTCCGAGCGGACAATCGCCTGGCGGTACCTCACCGACAGTCCAAAAAGAGAAACTTCATGCCTTACGGGCCGATCTTGAAGCTGAGTGGGATAAGATCGAAGCTCAAGAACGTGCAAAACATGAAACTGATGTGAAAGAGATCAAAAAAGCGTATAAGCAAAAACTGGAAGCAGCGGAGGAAGCAGAAGAGGAGAAACTACGAAAGTTGATAAAAGAAGTAAAGGCTGAGAATACCAGAAGTCTGGAAGTTCTTCGAGAAGGAAACGAGGCGGCTATTCAAAGACTTCGCTTGGATTTTGCTGAAGAGGAGCTTCAGATTAAAGCTGATGGGGAGAAGCGTCTCGCTTCGTTCCGAGCAACTGATGTTGAACAACGTGAAAAGTTTATTGCAGCCCAGGCGGCAGAGTTTGAGTCATACCAAGAAGAATTGAAGAGCAAATATCGTAGCCGACGAATGCAACTCGAATCTGAAGAGCAAGAAAGATACAACTCTCACGCTCGTGATATCCAATCCAAACATGAAGCTCAACTCGCTGTTCTAAAAGAAAAGTTGAAGGAAACTCAGGAGCAGACATTGGCTTCGAATTTGACAAACTTGTCAGAACTGGAACGAATCAAATACGAAAACGAGCAAGAATCTATTCGACAAAAGTATGAGATTCAACTGGCGGAGCTGAAATCAAAAGAGCAGCGTAAATTTGAGTCTCTAAGAATGGAAGTTGAGTCTTCAACTGAGGCGAAGCTACATGAAATCAAAGAAGCAGCCCGCAAACGCATCACAGAAGAACGAGAAGCCTCCGAAAAATTGATTGCCGCAGCGGAACAAGACGCAAAAACCAAAGAATCACTTGAAAAATCGCGCATCCAAATGGAACACAGTCGTCAACTCGACCGACTTCGTCTTGAATTGGACTCCGAACTGAGAAAAACAGATATAGAGCTTCGACAACAATACACTCTTGACCTAGAAACATTGAAACTGTCAAGTCTCAAAGAAGCCGACGAAAACAAGCGAAGAATCACGAACGACCACGCGCGAATGATTTCCATGCTTGAAGCTGATTACGCACGTAAAATTGATGATATTAAGACAAAGCTTTACATGGGTGAAAAGGAGGAAGAGTTGCGTGTCATTATGGAGACAGAACAAGAGTTGGAACAACGCCGACAAAAAGTGATTTCTCAACAACGCGAGGTTGCACAATTGGAACGAGAAGTTGAATATGCAAGACAACGTGTGTCACTTGAAAAGGATGCTCTGGCTCAAATGGAACGTGGCGTCACAACTGCAATGGCCCGAGAAAAGGGAGCTTACCGTGCTGGATTGGAACAAAAGCATACTTCGCCAATATCTGATTTACCTCCGTCAATACCACGAAAGCATGACGAAAGTGATGCCCACCATCAACATCAACATGGAAATCATCATGCAACGCCACACGCTGCTGCTCGCTCAATGATGCTTCAAGAAAGTGATTTAGATGCTCTGAGCACTAACGAAAATATGACTGTCCCAACTGTGTCCACTCCGAAACTCAAAAATCACAGTTACAAGAACTTCACCACTGAAAAGATTGATCGTCTTGTGGATGCTGCGTTTGGAGTATCCCCGAAGAAGAAAGCGTTTCCTGTCAAACTCAAGTACGAGAGTGATGACGAAGACTCATCTGATTTGTGAGTTGCTTTCTTATTCAAATCAGTTATTAACTATTCCGCAGGGACATTGAGGAACTTCCATCGAGGAGTATGAGTCCGATTTCTCGAATTCAGAGACAGTTGGAGCTGAACGCACGAGATATTAGACGGGCGCAAAAGGCAAAGAAGAAGAGGGCGTCTGGCAAGGGATCTGATTCAGGATTCAGTGAAGTACGACAATCAATTTCCACAAACTATCGAGCTTACTTTGAATATAGTTGGAAGAACTTACCAAGGAATTGGCGCAGAAATCCTCATCCCTACAAGCTCAATTAGTTGCCGCCAGAGCCGAAGCAAATCTAAACAAACAACTGGCTCTAAATCTTTCAAAAGCTGAGAAGGTGTGTATCTCCAATTTCCCTAGACGTTAAACTTAGGTGTTAACTTTTTGGACAGGATCCAAAACAAGAACCTCAACCAACACCATACCACATTCATTCTCCCTACACGCATCAAACTTCACATTACCACTACCACAAAGCTCCAATGATGCTTCCATCAACTGTTCAAGAGCTGGACACGCAACTCTCGAATATGCTGGGAAGAGCCCGCGTTTCCAAAGACATTGTGAACCGAGAACTCGCGTCAATCCCCAAGTCTCCAAAACGAAGTCATCGCCCCACAAAAGTTGACGGCTATATCAGTCCATTTACAGCAATGCATCAATCTATCGGAGCAAAGACGGAAACGTTTGGAAGATTACATCAAAGTAGGCCACCATCACCAAGCCATATGCGGCCAAGAAGTGCATTGGCTGGCGGCACTGGATTAAGTCAATGGGAAGAGAGCCATAATAGCTCAGAGGCGAAGCTTGTGCAACGGAAGGCTTGGTTAGAACGGTTCATTATTGAGAAAAATAGATTTTAAGCCAAGTTGGCTTTACAATAAACGTTTATGAGTTTTGATAGATATAATCCAGTTGGAAAGTTTGTGCAAATGAACCGTTTGGGTCGAAACGGATTTTTGACCATGTTTCATACTAAAAGTATCGATTGTACTGAATTAATTAACTCATTTGTTTCTTGAAATTTCGATGAGCGCAACTTTTCACAACTGATTAAACGTGAGCCAATGATTGCCCAAACTTGGTTTCGTCAAAAAAAATTTCTTTCCCACATCAAGTGCTCAGTCAAAATACGTTACACTGTCCATCTGACAGAGTATTATGCAAACACATGCCACTCTCAAAGGCTTCACGTCAAAAGAATCATGGAAATCGAGTCCTTTCTTGTCTGCTGCTGTCGCCGCCAACATAAAATGCAAAAATCAAAAGCCTCCCATACGGGGAATCGAACCCCGACCGCCGCCGTGAAAGGGCGGAATCCTGACCGTTGGACTATATGGGATTTAAAGTCGCAAAACGGTTTATAAATATAAAGTCTATTTTTACTCCAAAAAGGAGCTCCGTGAACTCAATAATGACCGTCCTATTTATTTACATGTTGCATGAAAGACTGCATTATTTTACAGTCATAACTGAGTTGTGATAAGAGATTGTGTAGTTGCTACCCTAGTCAGAACGTCAGAGGTGCAGTTCAAACTTGAGTATTGGGATAGCTGTTGAGAAGAAATTTGGAACGTTATCTCCTTGACTATCGTCGAGAACGACGATGTATGACACCACTCTCACTGACACAAACGTACATCAAGATCTATTTATTGATGAAATAATTGCATCAGATTGGGCTGCACGGGTATCACTCCTGATAAAAACCCTAATTCTCCGATTGGAGGAGCAAGTTGAGAGCAAGCACAGACACAACAACGTGCGACTCCAATTTTTTGCTTCCCCTTAATTTCGACAAAAAACAAATGAGAGCCTCAACCGTTGTTGCCGCCATCGCTCTTCTTGCCTCTACCGCCTTTTCCAACACATTCGTTGTGGATATGACTTCCAAGACGCCAACAGCAAATGTGGAGCTTACTGTGGTGTTGACTCGAACGTCTGTAACGCTACTGGCGAGAAGTGTTTCAAGGACTTGACCTATGAGTGCCCATGGGTTGATAATGGAGCTGCGTCGGTTGGAGGTGTTCCAGTTCCTGCTGTGACAACTGTTGCCGCTGCTGCTGGTGGTGCCGGTGGTTCTGCAGGTGGTTCTGCAGGTGGTGCTGCTGGTGGTGCTGCTGCTACTACTCAGGTTGCTGGTGCTGGTAACGTTCCAGCCCCAGCTGCTACCACCGCTGCTGGTGCCGGATCCAACACCGGATCTAACTCTGGTAACACTGGATCTAACACTGGATCTAACAACGGAGCCAACTCTGGATCTAACGGAAGTTCTGGATCTGCCACTGCTACTTCTGCTAGCAACGGTCCAATCTCCGCTGACGATGCTGCCAAAGAAGCCGCCAAGGTTTTTGCCGATGCTCCAGCTTGTTTGACCACCTGTGTTGCTGGTTTGGCCAACTCTACCACTATTGATGCAAAGGTTGTCACTGGTCTCTGTGTCTCCCAATCACAGGTCTCCGCTGAAGCTCAGAACTCGACCATTGCTTTTGTTACTCAGTGTCTCCAAACCACTTGTTCCGCTGCCGATCTTCAGACTGCTGCCAGTGCCCTTGTCTCGAGCGCTCCAAAATTGACTGCCATTTGCCAGGTATGACTCATGAGTAATTTCTTTACTTAACATATCAATGATGTCGGTTCGGTGAATTCATACGCGATAGCTGTTGTGGAAGATCTGTTATGTAGGGCTGTGTTGGACACTCAGCAAATTGGTTGGGGAGAGCAGATTTGGACTTCACATCCGCAACAGAGCGACGTCGTTGAAATGCCAAAGACGCGAGACATCTGACAGAACTGTCACCTGTCGCAACTATCAGCAACAACCTTCCTCGCACTTGCCTCAAAAACTTTCAAAATTTGAATGCAATCAATAAGCTAATCACATCTCCAAATTACTTACAGGCTCTTAACGGCGGTGCTCTTCCATCTGGTGCCACTGCAACTGGAGGAGCTAACGGTGCTACTGCTTCTGGAGCTGCCGGAGCCAAGGCCACCACCACTGCCGGTTCGTCTACCACTAACACTGACAACAAGCCAGAGGCCATTCCATGGAACAACATGGTTTTCATCATCGCCTTGCTCGCCGTCTTGCTCGCCTTCGCTGCCTTCATTATCTTGATGTTGTGCTGCTGCCACCTCCGCAAGAAGAAGAAGGAGCAGCGCCCCGCAGCCCCAGCCCCAGCAACCACTTACGTTTAAACAAAACAGCAGAGTTTTGTGTTGGAGTGAATGGATGTGAACGTGGTATAATTTGTGTTTTCCCCCTACCCCTCATCTTCCCAGTACCTTTCTCGTTACTTCCTCATGTCTAGATAAACCAAAAATAAAGCCTCTTTGTGTAGTATTTCTTTTTTTGGTGTCTCGTTTTAAGATCCGTAATTAAAAATTCCAATTTGGATTGATTCAAAGATGGTTGTAGCCATGCTTCTCTTGGTTGCCGCCGCCACGAGTGCACTGCCGATTTCACCAACATCGCCATTTGGAAGCATCTTGTCGTCCCTGCCGTCCTGTGCGGGTGATTGTGTATCAGCGGACTATGGATCAGCGCTGTCGTTCTGCACGGCGAATGCGCGGGCGACGTCGTTGGACTTTAGTGTTTGGGGCGACTGTTTCCGGGCGAATTGCGGCAGCGGCGATGCGGAGGCAGCGATTGGATTGGTGACGGCGAAGGCGGCGGACGTTGTTGTCAAGTGCGACGAGATTGAACGAGGCATTTTTGCGGTGGCAGCTGAAACAAGTGGCGTGCTGACTACTCTGACTAATTGGGCGGAAGTGGCGACGGAGAGTGAGACTGTGGTTGATCTACCAAGTGTCAGTGCAAGTGCAACGACTGGCACTGCCTCGGCCCGCGATCAACCTCAATTCACATTCACTGCATCGCCTGCTTCTGTAGCAACTTCTATTGCATACGTCTCATTGACACAGTCGTCATCCTCAAGCGGCTCTTCATCGGATGGATCTGGTTTGTTTCCATCAAAGGAGAATTCTCAATACTATCCTGCAGTCTGGACTGTAGCTCTGATTGCTGTACTTGGTTTCATATTTCTGGCTTGTCTCTATCGATGCGTCAAACCTTGGCTCAGCAGGAAACCTTCCGATGATTCCGCTTGATATCCTCTCTATTTATCAATTCCTCTATACACTTCGAATAAACTAAAATGACCTCTTTTTCTCAATAATGAGACTAACAAATATTTGTGATTTGATGTTGGTTCATCTCCTTCTTGTGCTTCTAACCCACGCTGTCTTGGCACAATCCACGACACGATGCGGGATAACCTGGACTGAAGCCAACTCGACATGTGGCAAGAGTTGCAGTGATGTTGATGCACCGTGTCTGCCTGGTCTTTCGTGTTTCACTGGTCTTGACGTTGGATCCTGTCTTCCAGCTTTCCCGGTTTCTCTTCCTTCTCTCACTCAGACAATTCAAATTGTACCACCAATTGTGACAGCTCCATCAAAGCCAAGTGAACCATTGGTGACTTCAGCCACAAGTTCCGTTTCAGCGACTGCATCAACCACAGCTGAATCGGACCTAGCTTCTCTCCTGACCCAGGCACCTTCTTGTGCTCTATCGTGTCTCCTGAATGACTCAAATGCCCTCTCCCACTCAGATCTCATTTCGTTTTGCACTTCCTCATTGAACCAAACACAATCATCTCCTCTTTCAACCTGTCTTACATCAAAATGCGCGACATCCTCAGAATCCACAGAGTCTATATCTTTCTTTACGAGCCACTCCTCAACTATTCTCGCCGATTGCCGTTTGATTACCTCAACGTCAGGTGCAGCCGCTCCTATTGAACCAACCCAACAATCCAAGGACCCACACTCTTCACAAACATCCGATTCCTCTGAGCGCATTGCTTCTACTGCTATTCCTGGAAGTAATGGCGGCCTTTCATTTCCTGCCAAGGAACATCGCAAAAATTTGCCTCGATCGAAACCTGAACAGGTGGTTAATGGTTTACCGTGACTTTTTGTTGTTGTATATGACAGACCTCAAATGTAGATATGTCAGGGATCGAAATGGTTGTGAGAATTGGATGCAAATTCGCCATATTATCCAGTAGCGGTTTGGTATCAAGCCATGATGAGTAAGACGTACAGGAATTGTCAATGAAAAGGTGTGTAATCGAGATTACAAATAGTCAGCATATACGGCACCAAAACGGTGTCGTATGGACTTGAACGATCCTCGCCAGGATTCGACAAACAATAATTCTTCATCCTACTAACTTCTTTCTGTGATAGATGGTAGTTAATAAAAGAAATAGCTGGCATCAAATTATTGTACATAACATCACATTTTGTCCATCGCATACTACAGGTGCCGATTACCCTCCCTTCTGTCAAAAGACTACAAATTATCATATAATAATCAATTCATTTATTTTGAATAATCCCAGCAGATACAGCAATCAAATGATTCTTCCAATAATTCAAGAATGTATCGGTACAAGGATCGCTCTACAACAACTCACCACACACAATATGCTCTGAATCCAGCCCCAATGCCGGCGGTGCTCGTTCGATACTCGTTCGTCAAGGGGGTGTGATGCCAACTGTTCCACCAACAGCCGGTATTCAGTAAATGGGGTTTGAGCGTGATTAATTGATGCACAAAGCGAAACGACTTACAGCTTATCACCTGAAACCCATTTTCTGCCTTGACGGGACTCGCATTCTTGGATCTGTGTAATGGGTGACGACTCATAAACTCAACTCATCTCGCCTATTCTCCAGAATTTAGGTCCGTATCGTTTCGAAAGCCACTGCACAAGACGACTATTACACTGGATTGAGTGAAAGGTGAGCACGGTGCTGCACGTAAAAATGCAACTCACCTCGTTTTCATTCCAGATTGCGAGTCCATTCCCAAAGCATTGTATCAACTTCGCTTGCACAAAATGACAGCTGTGCTGGATCTGTAGCAAGAGTGAGTACTTTTTTAGACAATATAAACCTAACTCACCTCTTTTCCCTCCAAATTCACGTCCATTCCTTCCGTATCGTTCCGAAAGCCGTATGTTCCAAATAACGGACGCACTGGATCGGTGTAACAGGTGAGTACTTTAGTCCACACTACGAACTCAACTTGCTCTCATAACGATTGAAGGAACGAACGACGAAGGGGCTGAATGTGCAGGTTAAAATGAAAACAGCGAATTCGTACCTTTGCCTCTGAGTTGACGGCCAATGCTGCACTAAGGCAGGATTTAAGATGACGAGCAGAACAGAGTCAAATCAGCCATCAACGATGAGGGAAAAAGAAAAAAAAAATAAGTAAAGATTGCATTAGCGCAAGACTAACCCAAGGTTGATTGGAATCATCGTTGATCAAAGGGTTGGATTGGAGCGGACTCAAACGTCAAGACGAGACGTACCGTCTCTAAAATGCAGATACTAAGGTTAACAAAAAGATGCATCACCGAGACAGGGAGAGGAAGTTGGTTGCGAACCGCCGATTCTCCACAACCCAAGACGACTCACTTGTTCTGGCAGCTGTGGCTATGGTCGGGCGAAAGCGCTAGCTGGCCAATTTGCAATGCTGGTTGATTGATGAATTTTGATGGAAAAAAGGCAAAGAGAAAGGCAGCGATACCACTTTTCTGCTAAGTATTTGACACAAGTCCCATATTTAGGCCAGGCTTTCAAACAGTGGATACAAAATAAAGCATTTAGATTGTTTGACAGATATCTATAATAAATGAGACGCCTTTAAAAGGCCCCGTTTGTCCACATGTTGTTCGTTTAGGCTGCAATTTGATTATCAACCCAGTCTCAAGCGCTAATTATTTTATATTGCGCCAGTTTCATAACGTAATTGTCACAACTAATTCAAAGTTAAATCTCGACTTATGTGTGTGTGTTACGACAAAAAGCAGATATAGTATCTGTTACTATTCTGGCATAATATTTACGACGCTTATTGGTAAAAGAAACAATGTTAGTGTCTCACAATATACGGTAAACATCTGGCACCATATTTTGTTGATGTTCGACTATTACAAATGGCAAGTCCGCTTTGAAATACGCCGCCACCAAAACTCAACCGTAAAACAATAGCATGACGTCAGCATTTATTATTAATCAAATTTCAAGCTTTCAATACGGCACCAATTGAGTATCGATCCTCATAGGGTCAAATTTTGCGATGAATCTGATCAAAAGTTTCCTATTATCTGGACCATCTTTCTTGCCGTCTTTTTCGCGATTCTTGTCCTCTGTTGTTTTGGTCGGTGTCTACGGTCTTACTATGAACACCATCGTGTACCAGTCCGTGTTGTTCCTGGAGAACTCAAAGAATCTCATTACATTCAGGCCTCTTGAACTTGTTTGTTCAAACTTACGTATTTTATTCCGTTTTGAATTTTGATATAATTATAAAAACTGCCTCATCTACATTTTGGTGTGTTATGAGAAAGGATTCTTTGCCATCCACCCCCAAAACTCTTTCTCCACCCCCTAAACACAAATTTCTTAATTAAAAAGAAACTCCTTTGAAACGAATATACTCGAGATATCAATGTCCAACAACTCCGCACTCCAATCAAAAGCCCCAACAGAAATCGTTCAAGCAATTTTTGAACACATCCATCCAACCAAAGTCCTCTACTTGAAACGCCTCTGTCGACATGTGAATGAATGTCTTAGTGATCCCCACTTCGCCGTCCTGAATATCCGCCGCCATATCAAATCAGTCACAAGAATCGAGTCCTTCAGTCCAACAAAGACGGACAAATCATGGTTCCATTGGCCGTATTCATACCAAGACGCACACATCAAAGCAACAATGTCATCTCTTGTCTCAATTTCCTGGTTCGCAAAGATAGATGGCAAGATTCCAGAGTCCATTGGAACGTTACATAACCTGCAGTACCTCAATCTGAATGGAAACTTTTTACAAGGTGGTATTCCGGCTGAAATAGGGTGTCTCGTGTTGTTAAAGGAGCTTTCAATCCGAAATAACCAACTTAGTGGTCCGATTCCACAAGAAATTGGTTACCTAGTAAATCTCGTGCACTTAGACTTGAGTCGAAACAAGTTGGGCGGATGTATCCCCAGCAAAATCGGAAACCCTATTTGTCTCGAGAGTCTATGTCTTGGATGCAACGAGCTTGAAGGCCAGATTCCAAGAGAACTTGGAAAGTTGTCAAAATTGAGGGACTTCATGTTGGACGGAAACAGGCTCTCAGGAATTATCCCTGCTGAACTTGAGGGGTTGGAAGAGTTGGAGCAGGTGTTGCTTGGAGGGAATGAGTTTGAGTCTGTTCCGTCCTTGTTTAATGTTTTGCCGAATCTTAAGAAATGGAATATCAGCAAGTAAGGTGAATAAAGAGATTTTTGTGTTCTCAAAGTTCTGAATTGCTGTTGAAATGAAAAACAATCGACAGGTTCAGACTTCATTGTTTATACTATTTTTCCAGCTATTTTTCCTCCTAGTGCACCCTTCTTTCTGCAACTTTATGTTTATTCCAACCTTCGCGACTTGATCTTTCGAGAAAAGTTTCTGTCTCTTCATCGGTCTCTCTCGCGAAAAAACTCCTCTCCCTTTTTTTTACACTCATTCAAAAATCAAGCGATCCAAGTGTTTAATCCACCAGATATCAATATCAATTATGGCATAACATTCTCAGGCACATGAATCTGCTTCCGTGGCACTTGGAACTTTCCGAATTCTGACAAAGGCCCCGATTCCGGAAGGAATGCGGAAGTTTTACAACACTCATTGCTGATCCTATCCTCCCGCTGAATACTGTGGACTATTACATATTTAACAACAGTCTACATGCACTCCTCTTGAAGAGTCTACCTTCAACCGTGACTGTGATTGATACCCTGATTGGTTATGTACAATATAGTTCACTTTCAATAAATAGCATATCTTGTTTACCTAAGAGGTTATGAAGTACAACGTCATATTTTGTTTGTTTTTTCCAACGGATGGACATCACACGCAAAACTCTTCAGAGTTCACTTCCGCTCTTGAGACAGGCCATCAAGACATGCGATTTCATTTGCGGTTGATACAGAATTGAGTGGTCTCCATCGAGTTGCCAGCGAGGTACCTCATCAGATGATTTGTGTCAAGACATCTCTGCTCACCACTGTTTCACAAAGGGACCCCACGGCTCTGATACAGCCCAAGTCCGTTACGAAAAGCTCAAAGCATCGTCTCAAGCATTCGCTATTCTTCAGTTCGGAGTTGCAAACGTTCACCTGGGACAGCACAATCAAGAAGTAAACCAACATTTCCCACAGCAGCGATACAAACAATCCCTCTAACAGTTACTCCCCCTTCATTTCAGATACGTCGTAAGATCATTCAACTTCCCTGTCTTCCCACAAGCTGGAAAGCAGATCTTGGGCCTGGACAGACGTTTCCTAGTTGAATCCTCTGCCGTCGATTTCTTGCTTTCCACAGGCTTCAACTTTGACAACACGTTCAAGACGGGGATTCCGTATGTCCGGTTCGACGAGGAAGGAGATTGCAAAGGCCAATATTGACAAGATTGAGAATGCGAGTAACAGCAATGTCATTCCACTTGATCATACGAATAGGGATTTCGTGGAAACTGCAATGTGTGTTTTCGTTGAAGGCTTCTTTTTTTTAAATGATTGAACTGAATGGAGGCTTGAATAGGACCCGTGTTCAGGAATGGCTTGATAGTTCTACGGAGCCTTTCATCAGCATTATTGCAGAAAATGGATTCAAGAAGAGACTGATTCACCAGGAAATCCGGTTGAGGTTCAACTCTACCTTGTCAACACGCTCTCGTCACAGGGAAATCATTGTTTCGAAAATGTCGGATGCAGAGAGGGAAAGGATCTTGAATGGAGAGGATGAGCGAGAAGCGAAAGCTCTTGGAGAATTGGATTACTTGGTTGGATTCGCCGTGTGATTGAGTTGATTTCAAAGTCAGATAAGCCTCTGATCGGTCATAATATGTACCTTGGTGAGTATTTGCAGTTGTTGTTATTATACAAAAAGACATCTGATTGGTTATTTTAGATTTATGTCAACTATTCAAAAGTTCTGTTTCGAATTGCCTCCAACCGTTGGAGAATTCAAGTCTCTCTGTCATTCTGTTTTCCCTGTGTAAGTATCACCAACGGTTGATTAAGTTCTCTAATAAGTTTTGACAGTATTTATGATACAAAGCACATTGCCAACACTGACAAAAAGATCAAGGATTTAGTCACAGTTTCTGCTCTTTCAGAAATGGTCTCACAACTTTCATCGGAGCCATTTTCTAAACCTGAATTTGGTTTGTTTAATTCCACTTCAAGCATTCCCAGCTAACAGTCAACCATCTCAGTGATGCACCCTGACTTCCATGATTACTTATCTCCTTCAGCCACAGAAAGATTCCACGAAGCCGGATACGACGCTTTCTCGACGGGAGTCGCGTTTGCAAAGATGATGTACCATATTGCTGATGTCCCTGAAGGAGAGCCATTGGATCTATCACCCACGATTGAAGCTCAGACAGAACCCGTGTCTACAACTCGGTACCACCTCAACCGCTTTGAAAACAAATTGAATGTGATGCGATCTGACGAGCCTATTCTGAATCTCGTTGGTGATGAAGGTGATCAATCGCCATTAGGTTATCAGAAAACTGAAAACTTATGTCCTCTGCACAGACCCAATCGACCGATCAAACGTCATGTATCTTGCCAACTTCCCAACCTCCTGGAAAACACACACGATCGTCAGTCTCTGCCAACCACATGTTGGCCACTCCTTTGTCCGTTGGATCAATGAACTTCTGTTTTGTTCAGGTTGCGGACAGGAATCGTGTTTTGGACCATGTTGCTATCAACGCCATCAAAGTTGCGATTTTGTCGAAGCGTATTCTTGAAGGAAGAGCCGTCGGGTGCTGGAACTCTTCCGCTTAGAGTTATGCTTCACGAAGAATTTGTTGTTGCTGAGGAGGAGTTGAAGGCGGAAGAGAAGGCGTGAAAGAAGACTCGAAAGCATTGCCACCTCAAGGCAAGAAACGTCTCGTAGTGAAGTTGAGGCGGATGCTGAGGATGGGGAGATTTTGGATGAAGATGACGGAACTATTGATGTTGAGCCGGCGCAAAGTTGAAGCGCCAGAAGAGCGATAGTTCTTGTGTAATTTCCTAAATGAAATAAACAAGAAAATTGGGTGATATAGAAGATCGAATGTGATTGGTGGAAGGTATTGTTGTTGGGACAACAAAGGAATTCTGACTCCATTGTGAAAGAATACCCGAAACAAGAACGCAAACATGAAAACCGCTTTGCTGATGCTGTTTGCTACCGTTTGCTTGTCACAGCCACTGCCATCAGATCCTCTCAAGAGCTCGAACCATATTCTCCCAACAAATGTCCCCATTGGAGCTTATGGCTGCAGTGGTCGCAAAGTGTATCAGTACGGTTATCCGTACAACGACAAACGGTACCAACCAGATTGGCTCTTGGTGGGCAAGTGCCCTACGGAAGTACTTGCAACTATGATCCCACGGATATGACTGTCGAATGCACTGATGATAATAACTGACATTTGGACTGACGTACTCTTAATTCATTTATGATATACCCAAAATGAATAAACTTAGGTTTCTTCCTTCTTTGTTTTATATGTAGATGAGAAAAGAGAACGAAATGTACGACGGTGACTGATATATTCATTCGCTATCACTAATCGATACATTTTCTTGATTGGTTGTTATGTGATGCCAATCAAAATTCAAACTAAGGAATAGAATTGATTGGGGGTTTCAAGGTATTCAAATTCCATCGTTGAAACAAAACCACAATTCAATTACCTCAAATTGCGTCCAATGAGAACCACAATTGCCTTACTCTTTGCTGTCATCGGACAATGTCTTGCTCAAAGCCTTCCTGCTGCTCCACTAAGAAGTTCAAAGAACGGATTGAGTAAAGATGTTGCTATCGGAGCGTATGCCTGCAGCGGGGCTAATATGTATCAATATGGATACGTGACAACCGACAAAGTAGATTGGATTTATATGACCACGTGTGGTGCGGGCACAGTTTGCAAGTATGATCCAGTCAATTTATATGTTGGCTGCATTGCAGCTTGAACATTTATTTCCCCTGTTACATTTTGCAGTTAATATACCAATAAATCCACAATGCTTCTGATTGGGTTGAGCACCTTACACAAATCCGACAGAAGTTTCATTGTCATTGTCACCCATTTGAAAAAATCAACACAAACAAAAACGCGATATGAACGCAGTTCTTTTATTCCTTGCCACAGCAATTATTAGCTGTGCGGCGCAGAACCCACCTACGACCCCCTTCAAGAGTACTAAAAATGGTTTGCCTACTGATGTGGCAATTGGAGCCTATGCCTGCAGTGGACCCAACATTTATCAGTACGCCTACGTTTCGCTCAACAAGGTAGACTGGATTTTGCTCAACACTTGTGCTTCTGGAACTACTTGCAAATATGACACGCAGAACCTGTATGTTGGTTGTATCCCACTTTGATTACCTCTTCAACTATTATACCAAATAAACGTCTATATAATCCACCAGTAGACTATAATTGCATTATACTTGATTTTTACTCAAGTGACACACAGTTCC
Organism: Rhizoclosmatium globosum; assembly: GCA_002104985.1. Classification (NCBI taxonomy): domain Eukaryota; kingdom Fungi; phylum Chytridiomycota; class Chytridiomycetes; order Chytridiales; family Chytriomycetaceae; genus Rhizoclosmatium; species Rhizoclosmatium globosum. Next base: position 80,537 of record MCGO01000016.1, on the reverse strand, counting down.
GAACTAGACCTGTTCTGATTGGCGTGTCTGAAGAATGCGAATCAAATTCGACCTTCTCTATTCCAAACTTCACTCCAAAATAATTAATCCAAATCTCTTGATAGGCCGTACCTGCAACAGCATGCGCTCAGTTCTCTTGTTTTTAGCTACAGCTATTACCTACAGCACTGCACAGAAACTCCCAGCGGCACCATTCAAGAGTACAAAAAAAAGCTTTGCAACTGATGTAGCTATTGGAGCTTACGCTTGTAGTGGACCTGATATGTATCAGTACGGCTACGTAGCCATCAACAAGGTTGATTGGATTTATATGACTTCCTGCCAAACTGGTACGACTTGCAAGTACGATCCTGTAAACTTTTACGTTGGTTGCGTTTGATACCTTTTCGAGTTAACTACTTCAATAAATACATATCTTTACTCTCAAATTACTGTTCTCATTCATGATATCATTGTAACAATATCCGTGATCCTATAGCTTCCTCATGCGTTAGTGGCCGCCAGGTTTACTTGGACCCTTCGCCCCACTTATGTCATTCGCCAAAGCAACGACAGCCTCAAAACCTCCCACTACACCTCCAAACACACCAACTATCATGATCACAATACCAAATACTTTCTCATTCCAAGTGCGATTGTGAAATCCAAATAATTTGAAGTCAAATAGCACAGGGAACACGAAAATCAGTGCCTTAATCTTAATTAGTACTAATAACTTCAGAAACCAATGAGATATTACCGTATTAGCCAACGCTCCCAGCAATGTCATGAAATCCTTAAAAAAGGGAACTGCCATAGCGAGACCTACAATTACCACCATTATCACACTTCTTAGAGCCCATCTATATTTTGTTTCGACCACAATATTTGAGTTTGACAGAGCTGCAAGGTCGAGCCTTCGTTCCACTTCCAACGAGAAAGAAGTGACAAGCACAGGAATTGCGAAAAGAATATGCGCGGTGATAAGGAACACAGCCGAGTTTGCGATGATTCCGGGAGGCAGGTTGTTGAGAATCGGGAATCGGTGAGATTTCCGTACGCGGCTGTAGGGAAATCAAAGTCAGCGCTGAAATCGAATTGATTACTCTGACCGTATCCTACTATTGCCGTGACGAGGTACATTGCGGAAATGATCACCATTGAGAGACTCAACACCATTCGGAACTTCTTGGGCTCAGCCATCGATGCCTCTACTTCAGGATACTTATAAACGCGAATATTAGTGTAGGGCTCAATAGTTAACGCGGTCTTACGATGAAGTTTCCAGAATATGAAAACGAGATGCTTCCTAAGGCTGACGCAAATTGTCGAAAATCGATGAACTTGTGCGTTACTTTGTCGTAATTGATGGGCATATCATGAATTGAGGACACAATGACCGTTCCAATAACGACAAGAGTCGCGAATACTCCGAAAGCACTGATTTTCGTTACGAAGTTTAGCTCAATTAAACGAATGATCGACTGTACCTGAATATAGCAATCTCCTTTAGTGTTTTGTACATCAAGAACGGTATCATAATGAGGAAGGCGCTTAGAACCATCCTGTGAAAGTGAATCAGACCCCAAATCCAATCTCATGGAACCAAACACACCACACTTTCATCGAAAACGTCCCGAAAAGAAACTCCAAATTCATTCCAGTCAGAATAAAGTACACAATAGGGACACCTGTTAATCAAGATTGAGAAGGCCAACAAGAGGAACTCAACATGTCATACCCAACAACATAGCATCTGTGAACAGCTCCACAAGTATTTTCCCGGGCTTTCCGTAAGCTTCGTAACCAACAGCAGAGAACCCGGTCAGTCTCCTCCCACTTGAACCCCGGCTATTGGCATATAGGCACTTGATCAACAACCCACCAGCATACTGATTCGAGAAGGCGGAAAAGACAATCAGTCCAACTCCAATCCAACCACTTTGATTTAATGCGTATGGAAGTTGAAGAACTCCTGATCCAGCAATCACACAACTGTCAAACGTCAAATTGATATTAGGATGTCACTGCTTACTTTGACTGCTCAAACTCACATAATGTGATATATTGCTTCTGCGACAGTGTTACCCTTGTGGCCGTGAGATGGTTCTTCAATCTCAAACGTATGATCTGGTGAGTGAGGAAGTCAATCATCGTGCCTCGCGAGACAAGAAGCATACCAGATGCTGCATCCGACAAAGAGGGAGACTCGGGTCGACTTCTCAAGTTGGAGTATGACTCACTGCGAATGAGTGGAGCCTGCATTTGAATGCACAATCTTACGGTGGAAAACACATATGGCTGAGACTAATCTATTACACAAGAGCAACGAACTAGTAAAGCAAAACACTCAGCTTGAATAAAAACAGAGATGAAAACTCCAATGCAGAAGGTACTGTCTCAATTGAGAAATAAAGAATCCAGAAAATAAACACAGACACAAGGTCTTTAGATACAGAAGGGAAAAAAGGGGAAACTCAAAGCCCCATTATAACATCAGAATAAACAGAAGATACAGAAGATTAAAATTAAGTTACTCAACTGGGTTCCCAGAAATTTAGAGCAAAAGAACCATGGCAGCGGCAGCAACGGCGGAGAAGGCAACAGAAGCGGCAGATCCAACCTTGATGTTGATTGAAGTGGTGGTGGTGGTGGCAGAGGCTGGGGCAACAGCTGCAGTAGTAACTGTAACTGGAGCGGCAGTGGTGGTAGCAGCAGCGGCGGTGGTAGTAGCAGCAGCGGCGGTGGTGGTAGCGGTGGTAGTGGCAGCAGTTCCAACGGTAGTCACGGGAGCAGAACCCAAAACCAAGTTGAAAGTCTGGGCAGCTGCCTGACGTCTTCTACGAGCAGCCTGGACAGAGTACAAAATAGAAACAAGACCAGCGTCTGATCCATCGATGGCGTTGAAGTAGGTGATAGAGAAGACAGTACCAGTAACATCAAGGTGGAAAACGATGTATGGAGTCTGGCTAACAGATGGTCCAGCAAGGAATCCAAAGACAGGGTCACTGATAACAATGGAAGAAACAGCGTTGGCGTCCACTACGAGAGTTTTTGACAAGGAGACCTTTTTTCCGCTAGCAGAGGCCTTGCCAACAACAACGTCGGCGCTTTGGGAAAGGACTGGTGATTTAGTGAGGAGGGACTGTCCTGGAACAAGAGTAACTGGGAAAGTGACAAAAGATTTGGACAAAACAGTCACATCAAAGGTGGTACCAGCTGGGAGAGCGATGGATTTGGCAACGTTGGCAAGGGTAGAAGCATCATCACCAGTGTAGGCGGTACCGTTGGTGTTGACAACACCCTTGGCCAATGCATCTTGGAAGGAGACAACCGCCGCACAGACATTGTTGACATAAGCACTGACAAGGTCCTTGCCGGAGGATCCCAAGTTGGAGTTAGCAAAGTCACGTCTGCCCTTGGCAGCACCAGTGGCAGATGGAGCAGCAGAGGCGGCAGCAGTTGTGGTGGTGGCAGTGGTAGCAGCTGGGCATCCGTTGATGAGGGCTGGGCAAGCCTGGACAAAGGTTGGGAGGTCGACTACAGTCTTCAAGAGGACATCACAGGAGGTGATTCCGATACTGTTCTGGTATGCTCCGATCTGAGCAGCAGTTTGCTTGTAGGTAGACGCAGAGGCGACGGCAGCAACGAGGAGCAATGGAGCGAACATCTTTATAGTATGACTGAGGTTAGGGAAGGAAGATGAGGAATGGCAGAACACTCACACTTTTCCTTTTTTTGGAGGTTGTTTTTTGGTTGCTTTTGATTTTCGGTGAGTATGGATGTGCGCGTTTTTTCTCTCTTGTTCCGTTCAAGGTTCAGTCTCCAAAATCCGGGGTAACCCTAGTTTTTTTCATTACAGTCCGCACCAATGTCAACTTCTAATTGTTTGGTTCAAGTTAGTCACATGCAGTTGATGGATGTATACTGTAAACGAATAGTCTGTCAGTGTGGTTAGGGTCAATCAATCTTGTGATGAGTCGAACACCAGCTTATCATGGTGGCTGGCTGTGATTCTAAATGCTTCTTTGATGCGTCATCTTGCACACCCTTGCAAAGACCCCGGACCGCTTCTGCAAAATGATCTTTGATATGAGATTATAGAAATGCACTCAAACACATTGCAACTTGTGTATTTCATATCAACCCGATTCTTTATGAGTGACGTTAATCAAAAATGCCCCCCACCTCCTCCTTTGTTAGGAACGCCATTGATATCGTTGATCAATGCGACGATGGCCTCAAAGCCGCCAACAACACCTCCAAACACACCTACAATCAAAATCAAAATTCCAAACACCTTGTCAAACAGTGGTCGATCCTTGAATCCAAATAGTTTGAAGTCAAACACAACAGGGAAAACGAAAATGAGAGCCTGCCAAGATTTTTAAGTGCCGATAAACTCAAATAAAATCACTCACAGTATTTGCAACGGCACCCAATAGCGTCATAAAGTCTTTGAAGAAAGGGATGGCGATAGCAAGTCCAACAATCACACCCATAATCACAATTCTCAACAACACTCTGTAACGATCCTCACGTTGTGTATCTCCATTCGCAACTTTAAGCAAATCCAGTCGACGTTCCATTTCAAGTGAGAAAGTGGTGACAACAACCGGAATCGCGAGGAGGACGTGAAGGGTAATAACAAACACGCTAAAATTGGAAATGAATCCCTTGGGCAAGTTATTGAGGATAGGCGAGTCCGTGAGGTTTCCGTAGGCGGCTGAGAAAATGATTCAATACCGTGGTTCTTATAAGTTTATCCTCACCGTATCCAAGTGCGGCTGTGACAAGGTACATGATGGAAATGATAATCATTGATAGCGAAAGAACTTGTTGAAACTTTTTGGGTTCCGCCATAGACTGTTCAACTTCAGGATACTGTGTTTGTTTTTAGCGAAATCGCCGATAGTCTTCAAAAATGTTGGCCCACTCACAATGTAGTTACCGGCATACGAAAAACTAATGCTTCCAAGCGCAGACGCAAATTGAGTCAGATCAACAAACTTGTGGGTAACCTTGCCAGAGTTGAGTGGGATATCAATGATTGCATAGTACACCACGGTCCAATAACCACGAAAGTTGCAAATACTCCAAATGCACTAAAAATGGCGATTTCTTTCAGGGTCTTGAACAAAAGGAATGGAATCAAGACGACAAGTGCGCTCAACACAATCCTGCGACGCAGAGAATCAGGGACAACTCCATACAACAGCAAAACTAACCAAGTCTGCATAGAAAATACGCCGAAAATGAGCTCCAAGTTCATACCAGACAAGATTAAATACACAATCGGGACACCTGTATTCCGCCAACCAGAAATCAGTATCACACATATCAAATGCCAACCCAAACCTTACCCATCAACATAGCACTGGTAAACCCTTCCACCAACCACCGCCCCGTGTCCCCAAACGCCTCATACCCAATATGAGAAAACCCCTTCAACCGCCGTCCACCTTCTGCTATCCCCATTCGCATACAAACACTTGATGAGAAGTCTTCCAGAGTAGTTGTTTGCGAACGCTGCAAGAGAACGAGTCCGATCCCAACCCAACCGGCTTGGTTTAATGCGTACGGGAGTTGTAAGACTCCGGACCAGCAATCACGCAACTGTAGGAGGGAAGAATGAGTCTGTTGGTGGTGTGGTGTGTAACGCATGCGCGACGTAATGTCAAGTTGTGAATGTGGCGGATGACTGTTATCCGGTTGTTCCGGAAGGATGGGGTCTTCAAGAGCGATACAGCCAATCGAAGTGGAAAGGGTTGAAAGAAGATTACTTGTGCCTTACATGACATGGTAGACTGCTTCCAAGACTGTGTTTCCACGGTGGTGTGTTTCGTCTGTCACTTCAATGTCTACAGGAGAAGGTATGAGAAGCGCTTCTTGAGATAAAAGCGTCACCTTCTTCATTGATGGTCGCCGGTGGAGGAGCCAAAAGAGGTGTTGAGGAATCTATGGTTGCTTGGGTCATGTCTGGGTTTGGAATGAAATCAGACACTTTTTTTAAGTGATTTCTTGAGGTAAATATTACAAAGTACATTCTTCGGCTTTAAATAAGGAATGGGTGCTCTCGATGTAGTCTGATGCTTTTGGCCTTCGAGAGTTGGGATCTGCGATCAAAACTATTGCGTATCCAACCTTGTTAAACATTTACCTCATTAGCCTTTAAATAAATTATTGTTTTACACAGTTATTTTGTTCATTATTCATCGTCAAGTTGAGTTTTGAAATCCTCATCCTGATTGCACCATCGCTGATAACACATCCAGCGAAAAAACACAAGTCAAAGAATGCTCCTCTCCGCCGTTCGTTCAGCAAACGGTTGAGCTCACAGTACCTCCAACTCGCCTCCATCAGATCCACTCGTCTGTTCTCGCTGGAAGTTCATACCCAACACAACGATCCCACAACAACCAACCAACATCAATCCACCACCGCACCCTAACTACAGCCACAAACTCCAACCTGGCACCTAGGAAACCAACCTCTCCTCCAGGCCCAAAACTCCAACCATACAAACTCTTTCCCATGATTCCCCCTTCAAGCTGCACCTTGGCGGCCAACTCCCCAGTTTCGAAATAGCTTACGAGTCATGGGGAAAACTAACGAGAAGAAAGACAACGTGATCTTGTTAACAACGGGACTAAGTGGATCCAGCCACGCAAAGAGCCATTACGGAAACAGGGCTGATGGATGGTGGGAGAAGTTTATTGGTGAGTTGATTCCCGCGTCACCAAGCAAACCCCAACCCTCGTTTTTGGAATAGGACCTGGATTACCGCTTGATACCAACAAATTCCATATTATATGCACGAACGTGATTGGAGGTGTTATGGCTCAACAGGGCCTTCTTCAATCGACCCACACGCATCAGAAAAAGCTGGCAAACCCGTTCGATATGGAACAAATTTCCCCATGATTACAGTTTGGGATATGGTCGCGCGCAGTTTCGGTTGATGGATCATTTGGGAATCCAGCGGTTGCATGCAGTTGTGGGGAGTTCGATGGGAGGAATGCAATCGCTTGCTGCTGCTTCGCTGTTTCCAGAGCGTGTGAATAGAGTGATTTCGATTTCGGCGGCGGCACGGTCGCATCCTTATTCGATTGCGCTTCGACATGCTCAACGACAAGTTCTGATGAGCGATCCTAACTGGATGGGTGGAATGTATTATGAGCATGGTGTTATTCCGGATAAGGGATTAAGTGAGTGTGTGTTTTAGTTGATTGCAATCGCTCACTCCATTTGTTGTAGTTGGCACGTCAGATTGGAACTATTACGTATCGTTCAGGACCTGAATGGGAAATGCGATTTGGCCGAAAGCGATCAAATCCATCACTGAAACCTAGTTTGAAAACAGATTTCATGATTGAATCTTATTTGGAGCATCAGGTACGTGTATTCTCTAGGTGTCTTTTCCTAATTATCTTACTGCAGGGAAACAAATGGGTCGGTAAATATGATGCCAACTCATTGTTATACATCTCAAGGCCATGGATATGTTTGACATGACAGATCGGCCGTCGTTTGATCCAAACGACATTTCAAGTTCTTCACTTTCAGAGACTGGATACGATGAAAAGTATTCACTGATTACAACATACCCGGTACCTTGTGGAAGGAATGCTACAATTCAGTCCACACTCGTAATTGGTGTGAAATCCGATTTCTTGATCCCTTCATGGCAACAACAAGAGATTGCGACATGTTTGAAGGATGCAGGGAACAAAATGGTGACGCATTTTGAAATCGATGGAGTGTATGGGCACGACACATTCCTCCTTGATTTTAGCAATGTGGGTTCAGCAGTGAAAGGACATCTTGAGATTCCCACCATGGTTCAACCTGAAACAACAAAATCAGTACCCAAGCCTCTTTAGCAGACGAATCAAAGGATGGTGAGCAGCTTGAGACATCCATTGAAATGCCGTCGCTTGAGGCACCAACAGAAGCACGCCTCTTGATACAACGACGAAAGTGATATAAATGATGATGCTGTATTTTCTATAAAAGAATGTAATTTGTTTGATTTGTGTTTTCGTTTGATTGAAATTGCACCATCTTCTTCAATCAAATGAAACACCTCTTCCGACCAACAACATCGCGGCTTCTCAGCGGCACTTCAAACGCGGCTGCTTCAATCACTTCAACGCCAACGTTTGTCAAGCCGCCGTTCGCCGGGCATTCGAAGCCAACCGAGGCGACTCCAAAAGTGGCGCACAAACTGTATTCGCACGAATCGACCTTCAAACTTCACCTTGGCGGATCGCTGCCTCGCTTTGACGTGGCCTTTGAGTCGTGGGGCCGCCTCAACGAGCGCAGGGACAATGTCATCTTGTTAACAACGGGTCTCAGTGCATCGAGCCATGCGAAGAGCCACTTTGGAAACAGGGCCGATGGGTGGTGGGAAAAGTTTATTGGTATGCGAGTAGTCTGCTTGGATTACCTGCTTCGAAGCTCACTCGATACACAGGCCCGGGACTGCCCTTGGACACAGACAAGTTTCACGTCATTTGCACAAACGTTATCGGTGGCTGCTATGGCTCCACGGGTCCGTCTTCCATCGATCCCGTCGCCTCAGAAAAGTCAGGGTTGCCAGTCAGATATGGAACAAACTTCCCCATGGTTACAATCTGGGATATGATGCGTGCGCAATTCAAATTACTGGATGGGTTGGGAATCCATCGGGTTCATATGTTGTGGGCAGTTCCATGGGTGGAATGCTTTCTTTGGCTGCTGCTGCCATGTATCCTGACCGTGTTGGCCGTGTTATTTCTATTTCAGCAGCAGCTAGATCGCATCCGTATTCCATTGCTTTGAGGCATATGCAGCGAAGTGTTTTGATGAGTGATCCAAACTGGTTGGGTGGCCATTACTACGATTCCGGTGTGATTCCAGCTCAAGGATTAAGTGTACGTACAGTTATGTGTAGTAGTGGAGCTTTAAGTAAGCGCAGCGAACGAATCTTTGTGAAAAATGTGTAGCGATATCACGAGCGGCACTCGCATCATCACACCGAAACGAAGAATACTTCCCATAATTAATGAAAGATAAACTGATGGGCAAGGCTAATAAGGTTTTTGATTAGTTGGCACGACAAATGGGTACAATCACATATCGATCGGTCCGGAATGGGAACAACGCTTCGGTCGCAAGAGAAAGGACCCAAAAGCGGAACGAACGCTCAAGACAGACTTTATGATTGAATCTTATTTGGAGCACCAGGTTTGTACCACGTGAAGGTTGAATTGATGAATATCTAATGCCAAGAACTTGTAGGGAAACAAATGGGTGGGCCAGTACGACGCGAATTCCCTCATTTATCTCTCACGCGCAATGGATATGTTTGACATGACCGAATGTCCCATTTGATCCAAATGATCCATCCAGGTTGTGAAGCAGCCACCAACACTGTCTGCAAAGGAAGAAGCTCAACTCTTGGAAGACACGACCGTCACAGATTATAAACATACCCAATATCTCAGTGCCGGAATGTCTTCGATTCAGTGCCCCGTGTTGGTCATTGGCGTAAAGTCGGACTTCTTAATTCCATCCTGGCAGCAAAAGAGATTGCGACGTGTCTTCGTGATGCAGGGAACAAGAGAGTAACTCACTTTGAAATTGACGGCGTGTATGGACACGATACATTCTTGCTTGATTTCACAAACGTCGGGAGTGCAGTAAAAGGTCATGTTGAAATTGAGCTCACTCATGCAGCACCTGGAGAATGGCACATTTAATCCAATAAATTTGCACATAGTTTTAATATCATAATCAGTAAACATATTCAACGCCTCTCCTCAAGTTCCCATCCGCCACAGGTCCCATCCGTTCGGGCGGCCACACAATGTATTTGCAACGAGCCTGCAAAAGCCCCACAGGAATCGGCCCAAACAGATTCGAATCAATGCCCCTATAACTTTCATCCGACTCCACCCACACGTGTCCCTTTGGCACTTTCACGACCCGAGGAGGAGGATCGAATTTGATGTTTTTATCCTTGTATTCGTATTTGAGGGCTGGGGGAGGCCGTGTGGACAATATCGCCTTCGAGGGCAATGATTCGTTTGATTAGGGTCATGTCTGGGTCGTGCGGGGCTGTGAATGTGACGACATCGTTGTGGATGATGTTTCCTCGAGTCACTGATAGCTTGTCGAGCAAGACTGTTGAAATACACGGAGTCAGCGATATTGAATGCTTCCTAAATGGCAGTTTTAACCATACCCCAATCCCGCTCGTCGTACCGCATTGTGTCTGGGTTGAGTGTTGGTGTCATTGACTTTCCATTCACTGGAGTAACTGATAGGACAAACTCATTCACGCATAGTATAGGCGCTAAAGAAAGAAGGAACCTCTTGGTTCCTGCAAAACGAGTGGCCATCTCCCTCTTGAGTTTGTGGTGACAATTTTTGGTGAATCTTTGTTCTTGTTACTTGACCTATTCACCCGAGCTTAACGTTCTTTCGCTCTTAGTACTGTATTTATTGGCTTGAGAAGCTTGATCACTCCATATTCATCATGGGGAGCTCGTTTTCATCCACACCAGGCCCAAAGACTTTGGAACAAGTTGCATCGTCTAAAGCCTCGAAACAGCGCGCGCGACAAGCGTTGGAAACATGCGCCTCCTGGAGACAAACTATTGTGATATTCTCAGACTCTCTAGACAAATGTTGTTTCGCTGCCGCCTTGTGGGCAGAGGTGAAGATTACCAACCAAAACGATCTGATGAGAAATGCCTAACACCAATATGATCACAATAATGTAGGATGAACGAGACATTCCCTTTTCAAAGGCTTTCAAGAACTTGTCATTGACTGCTTCCGAACTCAGCATTGTGTCTCGTGAGTTTCTTGAATCTATCGACGCTCATGCGTGCGTCCTCTCACGGATACTGGCTCTCCAAAGAGAACACCATGATGCAGTGAAACGTGTCGCGAGACAGCAAAAGATATTCCGTGATATCAAATTAAAGCTTGAGACCGCCCAGTTCATCAAACGATCGCACAGTACACTAAACCTACAAGCGACGCGAATAAAAGACAAGGAAAAAATAAGGAGATATGTTGATCCAGAGGAAATTTTTACTGGCGTGGATACACTCGACTTTGCTTCACAAATCAATGCGCGGGCTCTATTGGACGAACTGATTCACCAGGAGCAAGAAAAATGGAACAAATTGAATCATGAACGGGAAGATAAACTCGTGGAAGCTTTTCACGCCTTGTTTATCGCAGAAAGTGACCTATGGACCAAATTCTCAATAATTTTCGAACGAATGAGACGGATCTGTAGTTACTATTGTAAACAACAGGATCTAGCTAATGCAGTGGGTGGGAAGAAAGCCTTGGTCGTTGATGGCATTGAGTCAAAAAATATGACCACGCGGAGAAAGTCCATCACCAACAATTCGGATCAAGCTTTCGCAAGCAAACAGCAGAAACTTCTTATTTTTCAGAACCCAGAGACAAATATCCAGATCTGTAAAAAGCGGCTCAAATTGTTAAAGCGATGGCATTACTTGACACAAACCACCCTCCAATTGTGGCTAGACTTACGGGAATACGAGCTTCGACATGTAAAAGCGTGTACTGAATGGTTGATGCTTGATGGAGAATGCCATAAGCTTGTTCGAAGCTTCACCTATTATGATTTCGCTGATGGACGTCACCCGTAAATCCTGAGAGTAAACGAGACTACTTGAGTATGCTACATGGATGGGCCGAAATTCTTAAAACTGGTCAAGGCGGTATAGAGAGGCCAAACCATTTGAATATCGCAAAACCGCTTTCGGTTGTTCAGAACTGTCTTCAATACGTTGAAAGAACCGTTTACAACGTGAATGAACGAGAGAAGACAGCTCTCGATCAAGTTCAAAAGTTGGCAACCGCTACAGCTGAAAAGAAAAGTTTCTTTGGAAAGAAAGCAAATGCTCCAGTTGATCTAGACTCTCGACGTATTTCTGTTATAGGACATGGTCGACAAATTGCACCGGAATCAAATCACGCTGCTGAATTATTGAGACACAAACTGGATAAAGTCTTGATCGATAACCGTATATTTCGGAGAACGAAATTGATAAAGTGTCAGATGGAGTTATGGCGTGGACTGGAATTTTGTACTAAATTCATGGGGACTCTCTACGTATACTTGGGTTCAGAACACAAAGAAAAAGTCCCAGTCAGACTTGTGGGGAATGACCAAGGGCTCCTTAAGTTTGGACTTTCACCAAAAGGAAGTGTTACTTTGGGTGATATCAACAGCCATGGAACATCAGTAACGGAAATGGTGTCTCCAACGACTCAATTATTTGACAATTTTGTATCAGCAACTGAAGGAATATCTTCGGTCTCGATGGATGCGGGAACTCTGCAATTGGAGTCACCAATGTCATCAGTGTCAGATCCGTTCCAAACCTATGAGCAGCTTGTTCAGCCCAAGGACTTAACAAATATACAGACTGTTAAAGAACAGCGCAAGTTAGGAACCAGCTCTTTAACTTCTGTGTCTACTGCTCCTCCAACGAAAGGGTTATCACTGAAAGAGAGAATTGCGAATCGCTTGACAAAGTCGATGATAAAAATTCATCCAATGCCTATTCCTCAGGTTGATAGTGAGGAAGAATTCGCAGGGTTGACGAAAAAAGATGAGGCTGACATGAGATCTCAAGCGAGTTTACTCATGTCTCAAATTGAACCCGCCAGTTTGAAAGGGAATGATCAGATTCGGAACTCGTTAGGCAAATTGTTAAATCTTAATTCCACTCAAGCTTCCAATTTGAACGAGGAAGACTTAGTTACTACTGTTCAAAACAAAGAGGATGTACCATCTGTATTTGTTATACCTGGAAGCAATATGGATATTTCAGAAGATGGGCCAATGGATATACCTGTGTATGAAAGCATCGAATACACGCCAAAACCTCCGAGCCCTGAACCTAAAATACGCGTTCAAGTTCCATCGATTGAGTTGAGCGAAGCATCAACTGGATGTGCATTACAACTGGCTATTGATCAAACGCCCATCGAAACGTCATCATTGCCAACATCACCCCAAACTGGCGAACCAAAGAAGAAAGCCAAAAAGAAAAAGAGGCACTCATCAAAACCTCCGAAAGAAGCAGGAAATGCTGTTTCTCCCTCAGCTCCGCCCGCTGAATTGGTGATTGATGAAAATGGAAACTCCATTCCGATACCGATTACTTCGCCAACAAAACAACGAAGGAACCGGCATTCTTCTTCAAGAAAGAATGAAAAGGGCCCTCCTCCGCCTCCTCCCTTGAACCCTTCGGCTATTGGGGGCAATCTGGAAGCCTTGCCTGAACCATATCGGACACCTAGTCTTGTAGTTTCCTCTGCATCAATGACGAATACTCGTCTAGTCACTGCTTTGTCGAATGGTGATATTAAATTAAGTGATGGTAAGAACAATGGACATTTGTACTTCTTAACTGAAATTGCTCTAAATGTTCAGCGATTCCAATTCCAACCAATCTCAGTAGCTCAAATTTATCAATGGATACTCCATCATCTAATCATTCGTTTGTTTCTACGGCTTCGGCAGAACCATCATCTGCACCACCGTCACAAACCGTTACTGCAAAATCTCCATCTCCTCCACCGCAAATAGTGAATATCCTTGAAAATGAGCTTAAGGCGATGGCTCCTAGGGCTATATCACCTGAAGCATTTGAAGCGGAAAATAGTCAGCAAATTCAGCAAACAAATACCAAACCCAAATACACCGAAATGGATTCGTCAGAAGTCAAATATCCTAAGCTGCCTGGACTGTCTCGAGTTTCTACTGCTTTACCAGCAAATTCGTCGCACTCTTTACCAGACAGCAAAGAAACTGTAAAAAGGCGACCACCCCCAGACCCTCCAAAAGATTCTCCAGCGACAACAAGACGAAGCTTCAATAGAAAATCAAGTGATGAAATAATAATACCAAAATATTTGGCAAATGAAACCGGCCCATACTCCAAGCAATAATTCTTTGTCGCAGTGGAAGTGGAACTTTCCCTGGATATATGACGCCTCCAATATCACATCAACAGACAAAAGTTTCAACATCGACGGATAATACACCAAGAAGCGAGTTAAGGAAGAAATCAAATGTCTCAACCCATGAGAATGCACTCGCATCTGGAGGAGCCCGCGTGAAAAGTCAAATCTTCAATGTCGGTGAAAGTTCAAACACAGCTGCATCTTATGTCCTTCACACACATCTTAAAAAACCGGAGCCTCCAAGGCAACCGTATCCTGGCGAAGGAACCAGAGGAAATACGCTCGGTGTTGGTGGATTGAGACATTTGTATTCCTCCAGTAAAGGAGCTTTGTCATCCTCATAATGATAATAAATGATGGTATATTTGTACAGGAGAATTTAAACGTCTAATGCTATAGTCCAGTAGCTTGGTACATCATAAAAATACTGGTCTATACCAGCACAGAAACGTTGAGCATAGTTTTCTGGCGGTATCACGGTTGCGTTTCCTCGCAAAGCTGTCTTTCCCTTCGTTTCAACCATTTTTAACATCGTGTAAGGTCCAATAAAATCTGAAATGCATGTTTGAGACTGTAGCTACACAATAAATACATCTTACCAATGATTCCAACACGAATCTGATTGGAATCTTTCCCAATTCCAATTAACAACGAGTAATCCATGGTATTGGCTTGTGTTAAAAATTTAGTGTCAGATTCCAGCGCTTCCATTAACACTCGTTTTGATGGAGGACTCAAAAGTGTCGATAGTTTAAAGCCACCGTCAATCCAATCACCATCCCACAAAACTCGAGATTCTCCTTTCTCATTTGACGTATCATTGCCGCCACTTCGCCTGTCCGGAATCCCCTTGAAATCGAAAAACGCGTTCGACTTCAAACGAATGGAAAACATTCTCCATGACTAAAAGATCGATTTGATTCACAATCCCAGACTCCAAATTCTTTTGCTTGATTGAAAAGAACCCGAAAATTTTTGCGAGAACACTCGGTTTGTTTTTTTGGTTCAGGTATTCGAAGTATTGCGGAGCAAAGTCCAGTAAATGATCTTTCTCGACAATGCTCCAGTTGGAAGCAAGCTGCTTGACAACAAATCGATCATCTTGTTGAGCAGTCCTTAATATTATTACATTTGCTTGTCAAGTACTCACCCTGAGTCTTGAAAAATGCTGCCTTAGTTTTACCGCCAGATGCATTCCAGCTCGAACATCTTGCGAGTGATTCCACAAACCCAGATTCAATATCGCATCTTCGCCGAAGAGATTCAAATTCTGCAGCATAATATATTTTGCACGTGAAAACCATCTTATCTTCAGCAAACTCTATTTTCAAGTTTGATCAGAACACTAAATGTCAAAAAAGTAGACACTTACTAAGCCTGATATGCTTCGGCGAATCTGTTGCGGTTTGTGCGAGAAAACGGAGCACTCCATTATGAAATCGGCAGCATCAATTGCGGGAGAACCAACTCCAAGCTGGAGAGCTTTTGAAGCAGTGTCCACAATACCCCCTGAGATCGTGAAAATTGCGGCTGATAAATTGATTATTGGCGATGAAGACTTGGTGGATTCGGTGACGTCTGTGCCCCAGTTAGAGTTGTCAGTTTCGCCTTGAACTCTTCGCAACTAACGCAACAAATTCAGCTCCTAAAAACATGATATATAAATATACCTCAGCGCATAAGCAAGTATTGAAGTAGGCTCAGTTTCGCGTACAATCACAGCGGACTTTGGATAAATACGACAAGTAGATGATTGACAGTATTCGGTAATTGCCATGGAATCCGGTCCTTCATTCCTCCAAATTGCGCTTTCTGGAAAGCTTCAATAGCTTTCACGAGGTTTGCACTGGTTTCCTTGAACTTTCTCCTCACATCGTTCACCCACCAAGGCCACCGCTCATCGCATTGATCCAAAAGTGCCATGAGCTC
The DNA here is from genome assembly GCA_002104985.1 of Rhizoclosmatium globosum. Classification (NCBI taxonomy): domain Eukaryota; kingdom Fungi; phylum Chytridiomycota; class Chytridiomycetes; order Chytridiales; family Chytriomycetaceae; genus Rhizoclosmatium; species Rhizoclosmatium globosum. The sequence goes on along the minus strand of MCGO01000016.1, from coordinate 64,622 downwards.
TATCTCGGCTGAGGCAGTTTCCGTCATAAAAGCTGTAATTTGATTCTTTGCAGCAATTGTTTGTTCAGACTCTTGAATATCAGGAAAGCTCAACGAGTATGATTCCATAGCCTCAAGGCTGTTTAGTTGATGCGAAAAAGTACGATATTTCAAGACGAGTTCGTCGAATGCCGTCGTTGAATGATACTGGTAAGGATTCGAGCCTTTTTTGAGTTGTTTGGACGAGATACGTGTCTGCAAAGAAGAGGGGGCATGATTCAATGCCTCAGTGAGCATTTTACCTTGTACGATTGCCTCTTCATTTCGCGGTAGCACTTGAAGCTGAGGTAAAACAAGCGAAAACACATCAATTGCTTCAACCGAGAAAGACACGACGAATCCACCCCGCTGAAAATTCCATTGAATCAAATCGCGCTGATTATGATGAAGGCAAAGAGAATCCGGAACCAGTCTGGTGTGATAACATAGAAAGCTCAGAAATCTAATCAGAGGAAGCCTCAATGTTCAGCAGACAGTGGTTTTGGGTTCGAGGACGCTTTGCAGAGAGTGCAAGTTGTCCACAAGGATGTACACGAATCAGAATCATTTGTAATGGTTAACGGTGACTCAGAGGATTTGACCGAAACTTCTATTCGGGAGTTGGAGTGAACGAAAATAGCTATGTGTGAACCTTTCTTGTGCTCGCATGAACTACTAGTGCATACATCATTCGAGGCGGTACAGACGAAATTATATAGTCGTCCAAAGATTTGTCCTCAGTTTGAAGTACAGGCCCAACGCAAATAGAGCCAGGATTCCAATAACTGTACGCCAAAAACTGAATGCTTTGAATGAATTTGATAGATTCTATAGAGTCCCAGATTTTGAAGTAAGGGGAATATTGCCTCCAAATTGACATGTATCGAGAATCTGAATCCGAATCGAAAGACGCCTTCCATTCGTTCAATAAATAGGCAGGGGTGACATGAGGTGAAATTGTTGGTAGACTTTCCAAACGATATGCGTTGATTCAATCAAATTGGGCTCGGATGGAGTGTCCGGCAATGGAGGAGAGTTCGGAGCAGATGCAGAAGAATCCCGCCGTATCCAAGAGAGGGCTTTACTTCATTGATAGCTTGAGAGCGTGTTTGAGTTGTTTGGTTGGCTTCTTGTTATCGTTTGCCGATTGTGCCAGCCTCTCCTCAGTACGGTCCTCCAATGCGACACCCAAGTCGGTCAACAGAGCTTCTTCTTGTTGCAGTGAATGGAAGATGAGGCGGCATTGGTTGATGATATCCGATCCAACTTGGTCTGTCCCCTTTGATTCTGTTTCCGTGAAGTAATAAGGCCACTTCAACAGATGCTCTCTATCTTGAAGCGATATTGAACTCGAAGTGTCTGAGTTAAGGACATGCTGCACTAGCAGGTCAAGGTGGCGGCTTGAACGGCTGCTGAGTGGCATTAAATTAGGAAGACAAGAAGAATAAGAAAAAGAATGAAAAGAGGTTTCTGGTTTATCACATCAAAGAGGTTTCATGAATAAGAATGAGGTCATCAGGATAGAACAGAAATACAGTAAGAGAATACGAGGCACAAACAACCTCCCAAGCAACCAACACTACAACACAACGCTAGGTAACACAGGCACAGAATGTCATCGGCCAGTACCATGCAACACCATCAACTTTCTCTCTCTAAACCCTTTTGGTTCAGCAACGCAAACAACCAATCCCTTGGGCACACCAACTGGATCCAACACAAACCCATTCAACGCCTCCATCGCAACACGAGCTTCCTCCTCATCACGAAAACTCACAAACCCAAACCCTTTGCTAACCCAATTCACCTCATCCATCATAACTTTCGCCGACACAATTGTTCCATATTCTGAAAAGAGCGCATACAGGTCCTGCGTATCGAAAATCGGATCAATCGGCAAGTTCTTGACGTACAAGTTGCGTGGGTCTAATAGTGGTGCTGCTGCTGCTGAATACGATCCGTTCGAGGAATAAGAGTCACGGTGTGACGCGGCAGGGGTATTATTCAAGTCTGACTCGTAACTGGATGCAAGTACCGCGTGGGCAGGACTGATTGATTTCAAATCATCGAGTGTGATTGTCATGGATTCGTCCCATGTGTGTTCGGCGGGTTGTTTGGGGTCGTTCACAATCAGGGATGCATTCACAGTTGCGCGAGAGTGCCAGCCGGTTGTGGGAAGGATTGTAATTGTACGTGGAGAGGTTGGAAGTGGGGAGGAATTGGTGCGGTCAGAATAAGGGTCGGTTCGCATCATCCAGTGAGCACGGTTTGGTGATGGATATGAACCATATGGAGTTGTTGGTTCTTCAGTGAGTGGTTGCTCCGTCCAACCGGCGCTGACGGCGAGACTGATACCGCCTTCAAGCCCAGAAGGCATGCGTTGCTGTTGCTGTTGCATTTGACTATAATTGGACATTGCACTCGATGATCGCATGGATGGATAAATGTGATTTGAGTTCTTGGGGAATTGCCAATTGAAAGTGCTAGTTTGTAATATGAGTACAGCTGCTAGTAAACGGATTATGAGAGTACTTACAGAGCACTTCCTCGCAAAACGAATCCATTCATCTCAGCGATACAGTGCTCAGCAGCCAATTGCTCTTCAAACTGCAAGAGAGCATACGATTCCAATCCACCACGATCCATCATGACTTTACAAAAGATGATTCGCCCAAATGCTCTAACAGCGTCATACAACTCCAACGAAGTAACTTGAAGAGGAATGCGCTTCACAACAATCGTCTTGGATCCAGATGTGTTGGAGAAGTTCATGTTGGGATCTTTGAAGGTCAGATGTACTTTGGAGCCCAAGAATGCAGAGCCATTGACAGTTGCAAAGAAGCGTTCAGCTGATATAAAAGGTTTGTTAAGGGTTTAAGGTAGTCAATTTAAGGGGCACCCATCCTGCTCACCATCTGGGATGTATCTGAATACTACTTTGACCCGAGGAGCTTGTGTCACTGGGTCCTTGTCAATAATGACTTTGGCTTCAATCTGGTTGTCTGCCATTACATTGACTATGTCCAGCTCTGTAATGTTGGGTGGCAGACCGTTGATGAACAAAGTGGGAAAGGCATCCAACGGGTCAGCCATAGTGGTTATGAGGTACGTGGAGTGAGTGTGGAAGGTGGTAGAAAAGAGTGACTGATGAGGTGTGCTTGGCTTGGAGAGGTTGGAACTCTCTTTGAGCAAACAGCACTCGTTTTGGATTCAAAAAAGAAGATCACAAGCATTTTATTCCAGCTATACTCCAGCTATAGATATTCTACACAGTGCTTTGCAAAGCTGCCAGTAAAGGTTCCAAGTACTGATCGATTTGATCCATCGGAACCTGACACGAGAATGCAATAATCTTCCGCATCTTACTCACAGACTCTGAAAAGTCTCCATGTCCATGCACTCTTAATGCCGTCTTTTGGAGCCCTAACCGTCTCCCTTCTTCTTCAAGTTCATCAAACCTCGCTTGCAGGCGTTCAATTTCTTGCTCCAAATTTCCAAGAGGATTCGTATTATCAGCGTCTCGCATCAGCGCGTCTGTCTCTCCCAGTTCAGAAACAGCAGCAGATCCTGCATTCTCTTTGATAGGAACTTGCTGCTCTAGCTTGATTGGAGCAGCAAGTTCCGCCTCAATACTCTTTTGAATCATTCCAATACGATGTGCGGTCTCGCTCAATTTCACATTCTGTCCTCTCAAGCCCTTGTTCTTTTTCCGCAACTCTGCAACTTTGTCCATCAGGCCTGAGACATGATCTTCGGCTTCAATCAACGCCAACTCCTGAGAGTGAAGAGCTTTTGCATACACTGTTGAAAGTTCATTCATTAAGGTAAGACTGGTTGTTTGGATTTCTTGCGATTTAGCGACAAATTCAGGGTTGCCCAAGAAAGGCGTTGTGTCGTCAGTGTGTGGTTTAGGAGGCTCAACAGCGGTCGCAGGGATCGGAATAGGGGAAACCAAGTCAATGTCCATTGCTTTTCTTTTGCTGCGATGGCATCAGCTTTCTTCGCAGCTGTACCAAAAGGTGAGTATTTTTTAGTTTCGTAACGGCATGAACAATACCTTCAAATGACACAGGGTCGGTATATCAGAAGCACCCATTGAAATCAGCAAATCTGCAATGGGTCCGGCACCAGGAATACAACGACGAGCAAGACTGAGTGCCGTGTCACCATTCCAGTCCTTTTCATTCAAAAACGAAACACTGGAAGATTCAAGTTTCAAGGAAGAAGACGAAGAAGTGGTAGAAGCGGATGAGGATATGCACCCTCTTGTGCTGGATGCAATAGCCCAAAGACATCCTTGATGCAGGACAAGTAATATACACAGGCTTCAATTGAGATGGACGATGCAATGACCGATGCAACAGCATGATGGAAAAGAGTCTGGTTGTGTGCATCTTTCAGGTGCAGCAAGTCCTTTGTGGTAGAAGGGAAAGAATGAGATGACTTGCGGATGTGGTTGTTTGGAAGATGGAGGGCGCGCATTAGAGCAGTTTCTTGAGCATAGTTTACACTTGTGAGAGGGTTATCCTTGTGGGTTGCAGCAAAGGCCAAGATCTCTTGCAGAGTGTCAGTATGTCCTAGTGAGGCAGCCCAGTGCACTGCCGTGTTACCCTTCACATCAAGAGGAGTGGCCAGCGACAGATAGTCTGGCCAAGACTTCTTTGTAGCAGTAGTAGTTTGAGGAGTCGAAGAGATGAAGAGGGAGAGAATGCCTTTGACTTGTCGCTCTAGTTGCATCTGGGCGAACAAAAAGAAGTGGTTTTGAAGGCGCGGCAAAGACCTCGTCTTCCGAGTCGTCCGTGCGCTGTTTCTTTGCGGGCACTTGGTTTCCGCCGTCGTCCGTGGCCTTTCTGCGTCCGCGTCGTCCCGGCTGCCCAACCGGTGTCGATGTTCCGCTTCCGGGATTGTCTGTTGTTTGGTGCAGAGAAAGAGGTGGTTTAGTGGTGGTAACAGAGTGAAGGTCGAAGAACAGACCGCCTTCTTTTGCACTGAGATCACGGAGGCTGCTGCTGAGTTGGCTGGCGGGACATAGTCTACGAGCTGCTGCACAATCTTCTCAACCCCGTAGTCCTTAGCCAGCTGCAGTGCGTGTACAACCGGCATCCTGGTACCAGCATTAGCCTCATTGTCCTGCAAAGTGATGTTGCGTGTTGTTGTTGCATTGAAGGCAAAAGAGATTTTTCGAGAAACCCTCTCTTACACACAACCAACCACAATCCAACACACAAAAAAGAAGTCTTTTAACTCACCATGTGCCTTGAAACTTTCCAGCCCCGCCCTGCACTTTCTCAACAGGCCACCCCTCTCCGATGCATTTAACGTCCAATATGCGTGCACGTTTCGCTCGTTCAGTAACTCCTCCGATAGTCAGGATTTGCGTGCCATTGATGGCCAAATACCCAGATCGACGCAAAACTGACATGCCCTTGTATATCAACTCAATCACGGGCGTATTGGAGTAGGTGCTTGTCTTGATTGTTACTTCAGCATCTTTAGCAGTCATTTTTTGTGAAGTTTCTTTCTTCTGCTTTTTTTAAAGGTCATTAATGTGATATTAGACTGTCCCAAATCGCAGACATTTATCTTCGTATTTCCACTGTATTTGTTTTCAACCATAATAACTTGTCGGCTTTTGGTGTGATGGGACTGCTTGGGTATCATTTCACCTCACTTCTTCACTAGAAAACTAAATATAAACACCCTCCTTGCTAAGACTGCCTTTATTTCCTTCACAATTTCCATCGGCTGTTTCACCTTCCGTTTTTGGCATTGGGTTGGTTTTTTCTTTGTGCTCTTCGTTTTCCTATTGGCTCGCTGCTCCACCCAATCACAACCTCTCCTACTCTTTTGGCTTATCCGTGCTTGTGTGAGTAACCAGTCTTTCACCCCTCTTCGTCACCCCATCATCATCAACTGTCAGAGGGATGTACGGGATTGGCGCCTTATCGCCAGCCTCTTCTCGTTTGCTTCCCTTTTACCACTCCTTTGTTGGTTCTGTCAGGCTTTCCAGCCGCCTTCTTTCGCTTCACTAACCTTCTTCTCAACTACAAGCTTCGTTCCGATCAGCCTATAACTTGTCTTTGATCGATCAAGCATGAACTTCCAACAGCAACTTGATATTCAGACTGATTCTGAGTCTGCCGCAGCGGCTGCATTACCTGGCGATGGGATTGCCCGGTTCTTCTCCACAAGGTATAGTTTTTTGATTAGGGTTCGGAGGAGTGGGGAGGAGTGTTGTCCATTGTTCATTGTGTTCGATTGGTTGAAACTGTATTCCCCAACAGATTACCATCGCCGGTACCAACAACATGATATAATTCATCCCCGTTAATAATCATCGGCACAACAACATCAGCAACAGCATCATCATCAGCAACAGCAACATCAGCACAGTTTCAGCAGCAACAATCTCAGCCTCCATTGTTGTTGCTCCAACAACACCTCCCCCCACAGTTCCAGCCCCAACCGCCCGCATTACAACACCATCACAATAACCAGCAACATTTTCAACAATCGTCTCACCTCACTCTACTGCTCATCCAACTCACCAACAACTCCACCACTCTCAACACCAACAACAAAACCAACAACCACAAGAAGAAGCACCCATCTACGTGAACGTGAAACAATACCACAGAATTCTAAAACGCAGAGAAGCACGCGCAGCCTGATGGCCAAAATCAAGCCAGGCCTTGTTGGAAAGCAAACAACGCCATACGCACACGAGAGCCGACACAAGCACGCCATGAGACGACCGAGAGGACCTGGAGGGCGGTTCTTGAGTGCAGCTGAGTTGGCGGCGTTGAAGGAGGTGGAAGCAAGTGGAAGTGGTGGGGTGTGATGGAAGCGATTGCAATGGTTGCTGCTGCTGCTGCGGCTGCTGCTAGTGTGGGGGGGGAGGATGGAAGGGAATGGACAGTTGTCGCGGGGTGCAGAGTAGTTTTGGTTTTTGTGGTGTTCTCTACATAATTTAAAGATTAATAAGTTACTGCTTTCTTTTTGTCTTAAACACACACCCAAGATGACAGTTGGATCTTCGTGGCTCACTGCGCTTCCAAGTCTTGCGCCAACACTGTTTCCAGCAAGCAGCGCCAGTGCCAGTACTTCACTCGTGTTGTTCGCGGAACAACGACTGGCGACAGCGACTGTGTTTCAGTGACGGCATCAACGAGCGGGTCCGTCGTGCGTCTGTTGAACCTTGCGCGTGTGAAGAAATCGGCGGAGAATTCGAAGGCCGCGATTCAGGTGTGTTGTTTGGTGTTTCTTGGGTCTGTGCGTTGCTGACTGTGGTGCCTTGGAAAGGAACTCTCGCCTGGCGTTCCCTTCGAAGTTAAGTCGCTGGCTCTTAGCTCTAATGGGAAGCTGCTGGCACTGGCGGGTGAATTTCACGTGGCAGTTATGGTCCTGCCACCTTCGCTCAAGTACTCTGCTGCTTTGAAGACCTCGGAGACTTTACAAACTGTCAGAGAAGTCAAGTACGCTTTCTCTTTCTTGCTTGAGCTTATTATTAATAACTCAGCCCAGATTGCACACTATTGGTGACGTGTATCATTCGCAGAACAGCTCTCCAATTGCAAAGGTTGCATGGCACCCTCTCAGTGAAAGCCATTGTCATCTCGTTGTTCTCACTGCTGATGGAATTCTGAGGTTTGTAATTGATACCGCTCAATGTAAGGCTACCTTGTATTCAAGAATGTACGACATGTCATCAGACCCAAGCGAGCCAGAACAAGTCGCCTACTTTTCTGATCAGAGTGAATACGCTCCTACAAATCGCCATCGTCTACTAACCCAAGTCCTGTTAAACGCACAAACTCAAAAGGTGTGTTTGGTATTGACTTGGATGAACGCGAAGCAGTATCGTTTGCGTTTGGTCACTCTCCTCTCTCGCGGTCCTCCTCAGTTTCGCCAAATTCAGAAACCTTTCAAGGATGGACGCCATTCGCTGTTTATGGATTAATGAAAAGTGGCCACATTTACGTAGTCTGTCCGTTTATTCCTTTCAAAAGGTGAGGAAAAGAGTCTATTTATTCTACGTCCATGTATTCACTCACATTTGTCAAAAAATCAGCGTTTGGAGTTACACATATCTCACTCTCCTCAAATCTTTCAACGAAAGTGAATGGAAATCAACAAAATCTGGCAAGAACAAAGTATTCCTTGAGAAACAGTTTTATTGGCGTAACCGATGGCTTGATGAAGCAATTGACAGCGCAAATGCTGGAATGCAGGAACAGTTACCCTCAGATGTGATTGGGTTCTCAGTGTCTCGGAATTTGCAGGCAAAACTGGTACCAACACGTCAAGGACCAGTTTCATTGGTACCCGAAGATGGAAGTGGTGCTGGAGACGATGACTTTGCGGTGGATTTGTTTTCATTGGAGACTGAAGCAACCAGTGTGTTTGTTGCTGCCTTTGAAAGTGGGACCTTGAATGTGTGTGTCGAAGTTGGTAAAGTGTGTGCAAAATGGAATCTTCCCGAAGAGGTTAGTTAAACATTGCTATATGGGAAAATCATGCTGAAAGGTTTGGAATAGGATCTTGAAGGAAGTGCACCAACCTTCCTATTGTATGAACGAATTCAACTTGTGTATCCAACTGAAGAAGCCAACGCTGGAATCAAGATTCACACTGACCCCAATCATTCAGATGCTTTCTTTGTTTCTCATTCTAAGGGAGCTCATTTGGTTTCTTTACGACCCGTGACCCAAACTCAACCAAGAGGAGGACCTAAGGAGCTATTTAACAGCGAAACACACATTTCAAGTGATGTGCAGTGTTTGGTGGACCTTGATTTCAGGTAACTTCATATGAATACCCTTGGCCAACTGACAATCTCTTCATTACAGCCCCAAAGATACAATCTCTTCGTTTACAGTTATTGGCGATATTCTTCTGGATACTCGTTCCTTGTCACTACTTCCTCAAACCAATTGCTTGCCATCCATTATTCATCCGACCAAGCTATCCCTCTCCAACAAACCAGTGTCCTCAACAACCCCGCTTCCAAAATCCACCATCAATATTGTCCCATATGAACCAAAATCAAAGCACCCTTTGAAACCCCAGCAATCCTCAACAAACAGCAACCACTCATTGTCTCTCAAAAGGACACTGCAGAGCCGATTGACGACGACGCCCTCTTGAAAACTATGGCCCAAAAAGTGACCGAAATTCGTACAGACATTGCAGCAATCAAAGCCGCTGGACTCACAGTCCAGCACCGTGTCGAGGATGTTCAAGAAGAAGCCATCAAACAACACAAGGCCCTTGAATCATACCAAGCCATCGTTGAAAACAATCTCACGGAGCAGTCTCGCCGTCTCGATGAACGTGTGGAGAAAACACAAAAGAATCTAGAATCGATGCATTCTCGTGTCGATGCTGTTCTTCAATTGTTGATGGATCAGACGCAGCCTGAATTGAGTCCTGCTGAATTAGCATTTATGGAAGAGTTGAAGGAACTGGGGAGCCGAATTCGGAGTCATTTGAAACCTCGGTTAGGACAGGTTCAGCGACAGAAGGAGTTGTTGTTGAAGCAGGCGGAAACCGTCAAAGCTCAAGTTGGAAAGAGTTTCGCTCGAAGTGAGGAAGTGCTCTTGGATGCTCTGCAAGTGCAGAAGATGGATGAGGCGTTGGCTTTCGAGTTGAGTTCTTTGCAGTTTTTGCTTTCGTTTTTGACTGACCAAATATTCCTCCAATTTAGATTCAAGCTGCTTACTGAGACTTGGAAGAAAGTGGACGAAGTTCGGAATTTGTTGAAGTAATAAACGTTGTTCTACTTGTCCTTTCTTTCTTTTTTTCGTATCACAAGAATGGGGAAGGACGTTGCTAAGAAGGGAAAGACTGCGGCTCAGCCCGTTCCAGCGTCATCAAAGCAGATTGCTGATATTGCTGCAAAGGTTTAACTGTTTCTTATTTCACGGTCGTTTAAACTAACGTTTTGAATCAGATCGCTGAACAAACGACATTCAACCACGACTCGTCAGATGATGAAGATGATGACAACAGCGACGAAAGTGATGATGATGAAAGATGAAGACGAGGGCGAGGAGGAAGGAGACGATGGCGAGAAAGATGGGTGAGTTGATCTGTATGACCAGGGAACTGACAAAGGATTTAACTCTTGCAAGAAATAGAGCGATGAAGATGAGGATGACCAAGAGGAATCAAATGATGAGGACGATGAAGATGTAAATGAGTGGTTAGTTTGAACCACAACCTGACACAACCCTTAGAATGAGAAGAAGCTGAGAAACTACAAAGAAGCGTTCAGCAGAAAGTGAAAACGCGTCATCTTCGAAAAAGGCGAAGGTGGAGAACGATGATACAACAAGTATAACAACTTGGAATTAATGCCGTGAAACTAAAGAAAATACCTCCCTATTCATTTCTCGTTCCAAGTTTTCGTCGGAAATTTGTCTTGGGGAACCGATGAAAAGAGCCTCACAAAAGTCTTTTCAGAGGCTGGAAAAGTCCTTGGTGTCCGTCTCATCAGTGGCCCCGACGGAAAGAAAAAGGGCTTCGGATACATTGAATTCGATACCAACGCAGCTGCCACACTAGCACTCACATTCGGAGGACGTGAAATTGACGGCCGTCACATCCGTGTCGACAGATCAACTCCAATCCAATCCAAAAAAGGCCCTACAACAACGGAATGCGACAGTTTATTCATCGGAAACCTCAGTGCGAATGCAACTGAAAAGAGTCTCAAGGAGCTGTTTGGAAAGCACGGGAAAGTGACTGAGATTCGTATCCCCACAGATAGGGAGAGTGGAACTCCAAAAGGATTTGCGTATATTACGTTTGCGGAAAAGAAGTCGGCTCAGGCTGCCTTGGAAGCGTTGCATGGACATGAGTATGAAGGGCGTAACTTGAGACTTGACTATTCGACGCCGCTGAAGAATGAAGGTGTCAAGCATATTTTCAAACATGGGCGTGGTGGAAGAGGTGGTGCTTTTAGAGGGCGGGGTGGATCTGATCGTGGTGGACGAGGAGGTTAGTCTGAAACGCTTGTTTGTTTTTGGTAGTCTTACTTTCTGTTTTTAGGTGGTCGAGGTGGTTTTAGCTCAGAAAGAGGCGGTAGAGGTGGTCGAGGCGGAAGCCGTGGTAAGTGCCTTCTTTAGAAGAGGGTTTCTGTTTCTCTAAACGTTCGTTTCAAGGTGGTCGCGGAGGTGGTTCAGATCGTGGAGGAAGGGGACGAGGTGGTAGAGGAGGAAACCGAGGAGCTCATTCAGCTTCTGAATAAAAAAAACCAATTCCATGGGAAATTCCTCGAGATGTGGTGACCTGGCACAGCCGTGTTTTCTTTTTCTTTTTGCAAACCGAAAAAAATCAAACTCGAAACACAAGATGGGCAAAGAGGTCGCGAAGAAAGGAGCTAGCAAAGTAGCAGCTAAGGCTGCTCCAGCTGGAAAGGACACCAAGAAGGCTGCCGCAGTCTCAAAGAAGGTTACTATACAAACTCATTGCCCACAACCTTTGACTGCTCTCCTCTTGGTGCCTGTATCTAAAATAAACTACCTTTCTTTTCAAAGATTTCCAAAGAGGAGGACGAGGAAGATGAGGAAGATGACGATGAGGATGAGTGCGTGTTTAACCTCGACAATATGTGTGTGTACCTTTGACTGATCGTTTCCCTCGTTTTCCTTAATAGTGATGAAGACGACGAGGATGAGGACGATGACGAGGACGAGGAGGAAGATGAGGAAGAGGTTGGTTTGGGTGTTCTTGATCATGTTTAGAGCTGCCTCCCTAAATATTCATGAATTAGGAGGAGAAGCCAGCTTCCAAGAAGCGTGCTGCTGAAGACAGCTCTGCATCTTCCCCAAAGAAGCAAAAGTCTGACGACGGTGCCTCAAAGACTAGTACGTTTAAATTGATCATTTACACCTCCTTTTCGCGCAGTACTCATCCTATCATTCCCTTAGTTTTCGTCGGAAACTTGTCTTTCAAGGCTGATGAGGACATGATCACTGAGCACTTCTCCTCCGCCGGAGAAGTCGTCAGCGTTCGTATCATCAACGGACCAGACGGACGCAAGAAGGGTTTCGGTTACGTCGAGTTTGCCGACTCTGCTTCCGCCAAGAAGGCTCTCGAGCTTGCCGACTCTGAGCTTGATGGACGCAACATTCGTGTTGACCTTTCCGCTCCACGCCCAGAGAGGACCGAGAAGATTTCTGCCCCAGCTGACACCTTGTTTGTTGGAAACTTGAGCTTCGATGCTACTGAGGATGGTCTCAGAGAGCTTTTCAGCGAGCACGGAGAGATTGTTTCTTGCCGTCTCCCAACTGACCGTGAGTCTGGAAACCCTAAAGGGTGAGTTACATTTCAATCCTAATTCCAAGTTGCAATTTGATTTTGCTGACATATATTATCCAGATTTGCTTACGTTCAGTACTCTGACATTGAGAACGCCAAGGCTGCTCTTGAGGCTCTAACGGTGCCGAATACGAGGGCCGCAAGATCCGTCTCGACTTTAGCACTCCAAGACCAGAGGGAGGTTCTGACCGTGGAGGTCGTGGTGGCCGTGGTGGCGCGGAGGATTCGGTGGGGGCCGTGGCGGAGGCCGTGGTGGATTTGGCGGAGGTCGCGGAGGAGGCCGTGGAGGATTCGGAGGAGGCCGTGGACGTGGAGGAGGTGGTCGTGGACGAGGTCGTGGTGGTTTCTAAAGAAGCCCCTTTTGATTTCATTCACTCACTGCTGGAGCTTTCCTTCATTATTTTAAGATATTTTCAAGCAAATACACTATTCTTTGGGAGACAGTTTATGTATCATTTGGGGGGACGCCTTGTTTTTCTTTTTGTTTTTTTCGGGGAAGTGAAACTAGTCGCAAAAAAGGAATCCAATCATGGCCAAAAGCGACGTCATCAAGAGTGTTAAGGGAGGAAAGGTCGAGAAGAAGGCTGCTCCAGTTAAGGAAGTCAAGAAGGCCGCTCCAGCTGCCAAGAAGGTTTGTTCAATATTGTCAGTCGATAATGTTATGGCAATCTCACTCCTTCTTGTCAACCAATCAGCCTGTGAAGGAGGAGAGCTCAGACGATGATAGCTCCGACGACGACAGCTCTGAGGAGGAAGCCCCAAAGAAGGTTGCCGCCAAGGTTGGTTCTTGTCAGTTGAAACCAGTAAATCTGTTATTGATCATTCCAAAATAGCCTGCAGCCAAGAAGCCTGTCGAGTCTGAGTAAGTATTCTAATTGAATTCATGAATTTCCGCTAATATTGATCAATCTAGCTCTGATGACTCTGACTCAAGCGATGATTCCAGCGATGAAGAGCCTCCAAAGAAGGCACCAGCCAAGGTATTGTATTTTATCTATCCACTATCAATCGTTGGTATTCATTAGATTGTTCAATATAGGCTGTTGCCAAGAAGGAGGAATCCAGCGACGATGAATCTTCATCTGATGACGACAGCAGCGACGATGAGCCACCAAAGAAGGCTGCTCCTGTGAAGGTTGATTTAATTTTACAATTTTAAAAAATATCCTAACAATAAGTTTCAGGCTGCTGCCAAGAAGGAGGAGTCCAGTGACGAAGAGTCTTCCTCTGATGACGACAGCAGTGATGACGAGCCACCAAAGAAGGCTGCCGCCAAGCCTGTTGCCAAGAAGGAGGAATCCGATGACGATGACTCTTCCAGCGATGATGACAGCGAGGACGAGAAGCCTGCCCCAAAGAAGGCCGCTGCTAAGGTTTGTTTTGCTCCATTTTTTTTGTATGGGAACTTGTCAGGGGATCTGACGGAGGGAGGGTTGCGGACTTCTCTTTTATTCTTTCTTTATTTATTTGTTTATTATCCGGTGGCTGTGTGGGAAAGCACCGGAAGGGGAAAATGTAAAAATAGAAACTACCTTGTGAACAAAGCAGCGTGCGAACGGGCTCTGTTGGTGGAGGGCGTCTGGAACAGGACGGGACGCCACCCGACATACTTGAGCGAGGTGGCCTAGGTACGTTTCTCCCCCTTTCGAGCGTAGTGTCTAGCCTGAGTGTCGGGTTGACCTCCTGTAAGGGATGGAAGGGAGGCACCATGACTGCAGGCATGTAAGGACAGGAGGGTTAGTACGGGTTTCAAAGCTGGATGGTTTCCCACCTACCCAGACCCGCGCTACGGGAATAGGGGACTGATCAACGATCAACTGGGGATCACTGGACGGGTTCGGTGGATGTGGACCGAGGACAGTGATCGACTGCGGATGCGAACAGGACGGCTTGCGACAGGGATTCGCTGTAATGTGGGCTTGGACCTACTGGACGGACTGTGGGAAGGAGGGGACTTCCACTGGCGCATCCGAGATGAGGGGATCGGTGATAAGGTGATGTTTTCCTTTTTTATGTATGATGAGTGAGATACTATTGACTACGTGCTAGGTACCGTTACGTCAGACATGGACAACCTGACGTGCTTGGCGACGGCCGAGCCGGTATCCCGGTCACAGTGGGGGCCCAACACCAAATGCGAGTGTAGCGAGACGATTGGTCCGTCGATCGCTGGTCTTATTCCTCCGGCCTTCGGGCCGTCGAGATGATTATTTATAGCGTTGAGCTTAGCTCCGCACTGCGTTGAGTTATACTCCGCCTCTATACAGGGCTCCGGCCTACCTTTATAAATGATGAAACTATGGTGTCGTAATGACACTGACAAATAGATGACTAATCATCGAGGATCACCAGCAACTACTACAACAACAACTACAACTACAACACCATACAACTCGAAATCGATTCGAAACGATTCAGCATTGCAGTAAACACAGGACTGTGGAGATTGGAGGATGAAGGAGCAGGCTTATTCTAACTCCCCTAACACACCCCAACACCTTTTACACTTTATAATCAAATAAAACCCTTTATTTCACGAATATCAATCACTCGAGCCTTACCTGGTTGACAAAGACGTGAAGGAAGAAAAATGACAAATGAAATTTTTAGAAATATTCCGACTCACCAAAGGAATATGATTCTTTCTTTCCTTTTCCTTTTTTTCTTCACTTTCAAAAGAATGCAAACAAACCGTATGAACCTCGACCCGCCCGCTGGGCCGACCTCGACTGCAGCTGCTGCCAATAGAGCCGGCGAGTCTACTCACCCGTATACTAATCCTGCAAAGCAGGGGCGGTATTTCGAAACGAGGAGGTCGTAACCGTGTTGCTGCACGCAGCATGGATTCTTCTTGTCGAATAAGTCGGCAAACATTCGGCGCACAGGTGCGCTACCTTCGAGCCCTAAGCTCTACCTAATACTTATACTAATACAATTCATTTTATTATATTAGGTCGCGAAATGCCGGCTAACATTATTATTAACCAAAACAGCCACTTCATGGCAGAATCGGCGAAGTTATTAGCCCATACGGTGCAGCTGATGGCTTCCATGGGTCAAAACTTGATGAACGAAGGCCTCCCTTACGACAAGGCTTGGGACGCTTGCCTCAAAACATCCAGCTTCCAATTGGAGCGACTCCTTGAACGCCAAAGAGAAGCCGACGCTATCGCTGCAGCAACACCACCTCTCCCACCACCTACCGAGGAGAACGCTACCCGTTACTTCCAACCTCAAGGAGGTCGCTACAGCCGTAACCATAACCAAGGCTCCTCCTCGAACGATACTACCACTCGTTCCGGACGTCCGTCCAATAGCACCAACCAGAACCCTGAGTTCATCCCAGTAAACGACCGAGAAGACGGAGAAATCCTAACCGATGCGCCCCGCTCGCCAGCTCAATCAAGTAAGGAGAACTTCATTCCCAAACTATATTTAACTGTAACACAGCCTCGGGTCTCACCGATGCCCTCGGCTCTACTGCGATCAACTAAAACAAGTAACAACAAAAACACTCCTCTTTTTTTTTGCGACCACTTTACAAAACCAATAAAATCTATTTGGAAAGTATAAACTTTGGACTTCTTCGAACAGACGTACCAAAACGAGAAGAACCACATCCCCAAAGTCAGAAACTTCGGAAAATTCCCAGATCCAACGCAGGTTTTCTTTTCTTCCTGCTCTTTTTTATTCTCCGAAAGAAAAATTGTGATTCACGTAACGATAACAGGAAGGTACAACCTTACCTTAATACGACCCCAACTAATCTACCTAATAGCATGAAAGTACAGCATAGCCCGAACAACATCAGAGCCAAACTCCGAAACCGAAACCTTCTCGGCCGTGAAAGAACGACGTTCAGTTTTAGTCAGTCACAAGCCGACAACTTTGTAAGGATTCGCTTATGACAATTCCAAAAGAAGGTGATAAACTAGTGATTGAGTGCGATGCGTCCGGCACGGGACTCGGCGGAGCTCTTTTATTCAAGGGAATCAAACAAGAAAACTGACCGTAAACCGGTCGCATTTATATCCAGAACACTTACAGACGTCGAAAAACGTTACTCGAATACAGATCGCGAAGGGCTCGCGGTGATATGGGCAGTAACATGTTTCGATCGATATATCTTCAACCAACCGGCGACTGTCGAAACCGATCATAGCGCCTTATTAAGCCTTTTCAAAAATGGAGCACTTACAGGACGGTTCTCAAGATGGGCCTATGCCCTTTCGCATTACGACTTGACACTGGTCCATGTCCCGGCGACACGCAAATTGTGCCGATACTCTATCAAGAGTATATTTAGGACGAAAAGAAAAGAATTTGAGAACGTTGGTACTCAGACAGAACCAACAACATTGGTTCAAGCTTTATCTCAAAACAATAAAACTGCTTTTATTAAACTTGCAAACCAAACAATCGACAAATTTACCTCACTTGGTGATACGATGCGAGGTATATGGAAGAAACTACAAAAGAAGAACGACCAGCTACGCGCTGTCAATAAAAAATCCCATCTTGAGGCCTATAAAAAAACCGCGAACCACTCGAAGGAACGCGATGCCCAAGTCTGAACTTCACGTCTCAGAATCTAAATGGTTTTAGTAATTCATACACGCTTGGAAGAAGAGTAATACCGAAATAAATGAAGAACAGACCGAGGCTACAATTATGGAACAATACTTAGACATGTTAGGAGGAAGTGTCATATGTTTTCAAGAGACGCGACTGGGACGCAAGTCCACAAAACTCCTCTCACAAATGCAAACCCTTCCAAATTGGAGTTGCGCTATAAGCGACAACCTTTCGGGACATTACGGAGTAGCCACTCTATGGAGAAAGGACTTGAAAGGCGAGATTCACTCGTATGGCGCGATGGACGAGGCTGACCCGGAGGGTCGTATCCTTACCATTACACTCGGCGACTTTGCTATTGTCAATTGTTACGCACCAAGTGGGAATAGAGATGAGAAAAGACATCTATTTAAAATAAACTTCCTTGAAAAATTAAAACGACACTGCCTACACCTACGTAAGAAACACTTTGTTCTGCTTATGGGCGACTTAAACATTGCCCCAGATTCGGAGAAAGATGTGATGCCGTTTGCCGTCAAAGAAAACTTGGTGGATTGTTTCGGTTCGACTATCAGCGCCGAAGAACAAATTTGGTTCAAATCAATGACTGAACACTTCCACGACGGCTTTCGAGTAAAACACCCAGAACCTCATGGCTCTACTTGGCTTTTAAAAGCATATGATAATAAAGTATACCCTTTTTGGAGAGTTGACCACATACTTATAGACAATAGGATTGATAAGAAACACTTCGACGTGAGGATCGACTCAAGAAAATGGGAAAGCGACCACGTCGCCCTGCAGTTACACACAACTTTCCACGGAAATGATAAATCGATTTTGATTGACAGAACATCATGGACAAATAAAGAGAATCCTCAATACTATACCTTCTGTTCAGATGTAAACATTGATAACTTTGAAACAAATCTTAACATAACATTACCGAATTCAGGTAAAACAGTTAAGGAAATCCGCGAACTTCAACTCGCCGATACCCACTTTGGCCCACTTTTAAGATTTCGCCAGTATGGTACAGTACCTGAACCAAAGGAGGGTGAAACAACTTTAACAAAAGATAACCTAATTGCATTGTCAAAGGACCTCATCGTCGACAGCAATGGACTCCTTTTCAAAATCCATAACGCCTCAAAACAACAAGTTCGAAAGCAACCAGCGCGCGTGACGTTATGTGTACCAGACAACATGCGACGAGAAATCCTGGATCTCCTCCACTCAGACCTGTTTGCTGGACATTATGGGTTTGAGAAAGTTTATACACCCCTCCTTGATCGCTATTGGTGGCCAACAGTAAAGAACGATTTAGAAAATGAAATAAAATCTTGTCCTGAATGTAATACTGCCAAAGATTTCCGGCAAAAAGCTGGATATGTCTTTCCAATTCCAATTGGAAAACACCCTTGGGAAAGAGTGTTTGTTGACTTTATGCAACCACCAAAACCAGATGAGAAAACAGGTAACAAATACATCATGGTTGTTGTAGACTCTTTCACTAAATGGGCAGAAGCCATCCCAATACCGGACCTTAAAGCCAAAACAGTCGCTGAGGCGTTAGTGGAGAAAGTATTCTGCCATACCGGCGTCCCTGTTTACTTACATTCTGACGGTGGAGAACCCTTCAACAGCAATCTTATGTTGCAACTCTCCAGGAGATTTGGATTTTATAAGACGTTCACCAGTCCCTACTGGCCCAGAGCAAATGGGATGGTCGAGCGACTTATCAAAAACTTATCAGAACGAATAAGACATTACATTAATAAATACACTTTTGATGATTGGGAAACCATACTCCCTTATGTTTTATTTGCGTATAGAACTCATGCCCATGGCACTACAGGAGAAACACCATTCTTTATGTTCCATGGATTTGACGCACGATTACCTTCTGACTTACTTCTGGGAATTAACCCCATTGACATTGAAAAAGTCCTACCTGACTGTAAGGCAGACCTTACTGAAAAACCAACTTCTCTTGACCCCACCCCACAGACACTCACTATGACTTCCCAAGAAACTGTTGAAGAACCATTCCCGGAAAAACTCCCTAAAATAGCCATCGCGTCCTACCGATCCTTTCGACAGTTTGTTCAAAGTAAACTATCCAAACATCTTTATGGATACGAAACAGAATATAACCCACAACGCGTATTGAGGAAACTGTTTGAAAAATACAACTTAGATGCAATAGTCCTCATTCACAACTTACACCCAAAACAAGATTATCGAACAGACTACCCAGTTCCATATACTTTTAAATTAGAAGATGGGACAGATATCCCAAGAATTGGGAACTTCCGCATTGGAGCGGCAACAGCGGATGGCAAAGTTAGAACTGTACTTGAGAACAAACCTGCAAAAAGAATAATAAATGTCTTCTCCCGAAAGAACTTAATACAAATAGGAAACAACTTACCTGATAGTCTCCCTGAAGATAACCCTGAACCTCAGCTGTTCTTGGGAACACCAGGTATTTTACGCTGTATGTACCGCGCCTATAACTTTACCACTAAAACATATGTGGATTACATCATACCTTTAGTTGATGCAACTACTAAAGACTTTGTTGTAGTGAGAGGTGTCCCTTTGTGGGATGGAGCCACTCAATTCTTTACAGTTGGTGAATCCTTCTTATTTGATGAAGCTCCTATCCAAACTTTTATAATTAATGACTTTGAACCCACAAATGATGAAACTCCCATGACTTTGGTGAACGAGATGGACAGTGACTTTGATGATGTAGCGGTGGTTGGCGAAACCTCACCAGAAGACATCAAATCATTTACTGAGAGATTAGTAAGAGGCCTACAAGCTTCTAGATCTGTCATTATAGATAATGTTAATAAAGAACAAGAAAAGTATGCAACCCAAACAAATAGTAATGTTGACCCTTCTCATGAATTTAGAGTAGGAGAGCGCGCCTGGTTGGCGGTTCCCCTTACTGCTGAAGCGCAACGCCTTAAAGTTGGAAAGAAGTTTATTCCACGATGGGTTGGACCTGTTAGAATTGTTGACCGAGCGGAAGGAGACGCTCAAACAAAATATAGAGTCGTTGAACGATTCCCTGGTAACCAAATTGTTGTTAGAACAGTGCATGCTAGTCGACTCAGACCATTCACAGCGCGAGTACCTGTTGACAGTGCAGAGGATGCCATGAAATTAGCAGGTGATGACTTTGAGACTGAGTACAAGAAATGGTTAGACGATGAGAAGCTAACAAGAAGACCTACCCACAAACAACAATATGCATCCGGCGCAAGCCCTTGGCTACTTGCAAAGATTGACCCTACTTTTAGTCAAGAAGACATCGATAACCCAAAATTAATTATTGATAAAATCTTAGATGTTAAAAAGACTGTCAATCCAACCTCCTTTGAGTATCTCACCAGTTGGGAGATGTGGGGACGAAAGGAACGCCATTGGCAACGAGAAGAGGATATGCCCTCGGAAGTTATAAGTGACTTCTGGGAACAAATAAAAGAAAGTATAGGCCTTTATGGAATGAATACAAAAAGATGAAAGAGCGAATGTCTGAGAAAGTTAGTGGTGACTTAGCAATACCACTTGAGATTGACACGACTCCAACTGAAGTCCAACAGCAGAAAAGAAAGACAAAAGCCAAACCGGTAGAAAAGATTATCCAACCACCTGTAGTTACCGACGCCGTTGAACAAAGAGCTTTAAGATTACTTAAGAGGAATCAAAAAGAGGATGAGGCTACCCGCAAGTAGCCCCTTCCTAACACCACTTTTAGGTAATTAAATACAAGATCTTTGGATCCACCGGTGACCAGGGCACTACTAGGACGAACGCGCCTACTCATACAATTATGGCAAGAAAGGTGTTCTCATGGCTCGCGCCCTGGAGCGAGTTGAGAACAGCCCTTTCATTTCTTCAGCAGCTGGATGAGTGGTGGAGTTGGTTGTGTTGGTTTTTAGTTTCGTTTGGACATGTCGGTAGCCTTTCCTTGTTTCAGACTCTAGGTAACGGAGTACCTAGGGGTTTTTTGGAAAAGGGCCCACTGTCAGGGGATCTGACGGAGGGAGGGTTGCGGACTTCTCTTTTATTCTTTCTTTATTTATTTGTTTATTATCCGGTGGCTGTGTGGGAAAGCACCGGAAGGGGAAAATGTAAAAATAGAAACTACCTTGTGAACAAAGCAGCGTGCGAACGGGCTCTGTTGGTGGAGGGCGTCTGGAACAGGACGGGCGCCACCCGACATACTTGAGCGAGGTGGCCTAGGTACGTTTCTCCCCCTTTGAGCGTAGTGTCTAGCCTGAGCGTCGGGTTGACCTCCTGTAAGGGATGGAAGGGAGGCACCATGACTGCAGGCATGTAAGGACAGGAGGGTTAGTACGGGTTTCAAAGCTGGATGGTTTCCCACCTACCCAGACCCGCGCTACGGGAATAGGGGACTGATCAACGATCAACTGGGGATCACTGGACGGGTTCGGTGGATGTGGACCGAGGACAGTGATCGACTGCGGATGCGAACAGGACGGCTTGCGACAGGGATTCGCTGTAATGTGGGCTTGGACCTACTGGACGGACTGTGGGAAGGAGGGGACTTCCACTGGCGCATCCGAGATGAGGGGATCGGTGATAAGGTGACGTTTTCCTTTTTTATGTATGAGTGAGATACTATTGACTACGTGCTAGGTACCGTTACGTCGGACATGGACAACCTGACGTGCTTGGCGACGGCCGAGCCGGTATCCCGGTCACAAACTGACTTCGAGTTCTAGGAGGAATCCAGCGATGACGACAGCAGCGACGATGATGACGAAGAGGAGGAGGAAAGCCAGCCGCCAAGAAGCGTGTTGCTGAAGAAGAGGAGCAAGAGGAGGAGCCAGTTGCCAAGAAGCAGAAGTCTGAGGAGTCTGGAAGCGGTGAAACTAGAAACGGTATGTCCTTTTGACCAAAAGAAATCCTTAATAATTTGTTTTATTTGTTAGTGTTCGTTGGAAACCTCTCATGAATGCCGATGAGGATATGGTTGCTGCTCACTTTGCGGAATGTGGAGAGGTTCTTGCTGTCCGTATCATCACCGACCAAGAATCTGGCCGAAAGAAGGGTTTTCGGTTACGTTGAATTTGCTGACGCCGAATCTGCCAAGAACGCTCTTAAGATGCACGAAACCGAGCTCGATGGCCGTGCTATCCGAGTTGACCTCTCTATCCAAAAGGAGCGTGCTGAGAAGAAGAGCTTCAACAACAAGAACAGCTTTACTCCATCTGCCCCAACTTCTGCCCCAGCTGACACATTATTTGTTGGAAACATGAGCTTTAACGCTCACGTTGATGGCCTCAAGGAACTCTTTGGAGAGTACGGAAACGTTACATCTGTCCGTATCCCAACTGATCGCGAGACTGGAGCTGTTAAAGGGTATGTGTATTCGAGGCTGATGTGTATTTGTTTCCTAAACTCTTTATTCCTCTAGTTTCGGTTACGTCTCATTCTCTAGTGTCGATGAGGCCAAGGCTGCCCTCGAGGCCCTTAATGGAGTCGACTATGAAGGACGAGGATTGCGTCTTGACTACAGCACACCAAGAGACAACGCTGGCGGTGCCGGTGGAG
Source organism: Rhizoclosmatium globosum (assembly GCA_002104985.1). Classification (NCBI taxonomy): domain Eukaryota; kingdom Fungi; phylum Chytridiomycota; class Chytridiomycetes; order Chytridiales; family Chytriomycetaceae; genus Rhizoclosmatium; species Rhizoclosmatium globosum. The sequence goes on along the minus strand of MCGO01000016.1, from coordinate 42,110 downwards.
CTCGTGGTGGCCGAGGTGGGGGCCGTGGTGGATTCGGAGGTGACCGTGGAGGTCGTGGAGGAGCTCGCGGTGGCCGTGGTGGATTTGGTGGAGGTCGTGGAGGCGGTCGTGGAGGATTTGGAGCTCCAAGCCGTGGAGGTTTTAGCGCACAGCCAGCTGGAAAGAAAATTACTTTCGACTAAATTTCAGACGGATTCTTGTTTCTACATATGAACAAATAAATGCTTCGTAAACTTCAAGTTTTATTGGGCGAATGGGCCCAGTTCTTTCTTTACTCGAGCCCTGATTTCTTGATGATAGCGGTTATCTTTGAAACCTGATCCCTCTTCAGCTTCCTTTCTCAATTCTTCCTTCCACGCAAGTGCAAATTCGTAGGCAGCGTCATCCACTTCGTTGTCATGGTTGTCAGAATATTGTCCCTTCAGACTGGGCATTCCGTTGTTACTCAAAAGCTTCATCTTGTAAGAGAATTCCTTCAACTTTATGAAATCAAGTTAATCGAGGTGGTCAGGGTTGGGCAGAGGGCAGTAATACATTGTTGACGTCAAGGGCAGCCGCAAACAGCCATTGTGACAGCGAGTGATGCAGAGAGGGTCAGGGCAGTTCCAGTCATGAATGCTCGACCAGCAAACAAGTAAGCTGCAAGTTTTGGGTCGGCCGCCCGTGCAGCATGACTGGTCTCCATCAGCTTTGCAATTGGAAGCTCCATTTTGCCTTAACAAGAGAAGTAAGACCAAGAAGATCCCTCGAAGTAACGAATCTACCTTGTGATCTCATTTTCATTGTGAACAGGATGCCTGAATAGAGTTGGTGGTGAGCAACAGGAACCACGTCACATGAACTAAAACACCTCCAAAGACAGCCGCAGAGCCAAGACTGACAGCAATCCTAGGAAAATGTTAATCTCAACCTTAGAAACCACCCAACTCACTTTCCGAATCGTGCAACATTGCTGGTTTCTGGTTCGGTTTGAATCATTGTGCTTTCCTACTTCTGTGAGGAAAAAAAGAACGCTGCATAATCGAATGGTACTGTGGACGAATCCAATCAATCCTAATCAGTTGATAAGAACGAGTATTTCAGAAGTGATGATGTTTCATCGTTGATGTCTTATCTACTTTTTTGTGTTAACAACCTATGAGGCCAATAGTTCCTATTTATTGCAATTATGTGATTTCTTGTGGTTCATCTTTTCTCGACTGTCAGTTGTTTTTGAAGTTCTCATTCTTTCTTGTCCATTTATTCTATTTTCCGTGGGTAAATCTCCATTTAAATGGCCACACCAACGCGGCCGCCACCAGGAGGCCACTCATCGCTCTCGTTGGCGCACGTTGACCGAACAGCGGCCGCGGGTGTTCCATCGTCGAACGCTTTGGGTGGGCGTGGGATTCCGTGCGTTTGAGTCGAATGTTGTGTTTGGCGACGACGGCGCAGGACGGACGGCGCAGGCGACAAGACGAGACGGTTTGAGTTTTGTTTTTGTTGGTTGGTTGTTTGGCGGGTTGTCTGACGTGTGTGTTTTGTGGCAGGCGCAACTGAGTCAACTCCGATTCAAACTCCGACTCGACGGGCGTCGACGGGTGTTCTGCCTGGCCATTCAACAGACGAACTTGTCCCGGTTTATCGACCTGGGAGGAAACCAGGGCCGCAGCATCGGCACTCTCTCGCCTTCTCCTCGGAAGCAGAACCACATCAACACTTGGGAAAGAAACGTGTTGTCTTGACTCCGCAATCTTCCTTCAAGTTGGTATATGATGAGTTGCCTGAAAAGCAATCGGTTAAATCGCTGCAACACCAGCCCCTGCTGTTCAATCAACATCGGAAACTCATGCAGCTGGCAGAAGAAATGTCTTTGCAACACATAACATATTGAATCCTCCTGATGATATTGATTTTCCTCGTCCTCGTTCCGCAATGTCTTGCAGCAAAAACAAAAAGCTCTATTTCATTCGCTTCTCCTCCATCTGGCGATATTGTGGAGCCAATTCGGCCTCATCGAAGACCACACTCAACATCATCCCTGAAAAGTAATATTGTCTTTGGATCTGACGACTCAACTATACCCTCGACTTCTTCTCCGTCTCCATCAAAGTCTCGGTTCGGCCATTTGATGAACAAGAGCTCAATTATATTTGGGGATGATGGCGAACGCGCTGAAAGACCTGTCGGTTCCAAGATTCCCATCCCGATACGCCGAAACTTTTACACCAGAACCAAAGTTGACCTTTGCTGAATTTACGGGAATTCGGGCACTTCTGATTCTATTCACACCAACTCATCTCCATCCCAACAAAGAAAGAAACTGGATCCAGCGTCTATCGAGATAGTTGCAGGCAAGGCATCTGGGAACACCGTGTCTTCTGATAATTATTATACGTTCGTTCGTTTATTTAGTTAGATATATAACCATTAAATCACTTGTTTCGTGGGTTTAAGTAGTGTAATTGGCCGCATATTTTGTGATGAAAGCCTCTTGTTTATCGTGGAGGACTCCCTTGGAGTCTGGAACAAACATAAAGAGGGAAAAGTCCCTGCCGACCTCGTGCTCAAATTTCATACCTCTGATCCATCCGTCATCAAACACGTGTTGAATGAAAATATCGTCACCCGCTTGAACATTCAACTCATCGGCCAGGTTTTTCTGGTATGCGTTACTTGGCTTGAACGGTTTGGCCAGGTACAAAGTTTGAGGATGCAGCTGCAAGATTAGAATGTATCACTTGCTCCTCGTGTGTCAATGTCTTTTGAAGGGTTGGTTTTTGTTGAACTGATCGTGTCACAATCAGAACGCGATTCAGAGGCAAGTACCAAAACGGAAGCGCACACAATTAGAGTTATGAACGCTGGGAATAGATATTCCAAGAATACGAGTGCGGGTGCCATTTTCTATGTAAGTTCGATTTCATCTTCAAGGTTTCTAGAAGGGATCCAAGAACCGCGATTTACGATTGGTTCTCACAATCCTATATTGTCGCCAAAAGATTCGCGAGGGTGTGCGTGTCTGTTCATAGCGAGACGGGTTGATTTCTGCTTGACTTGAGCTTGGACGGCCAACACGTGTTTGGCCACGCAGGGAAAGGGAGAATCTGATTGGTCGTTGAACCAACACTGAAACTTCACCTACAACAAACATCATATGGGCCGAATAACTGGAGGTGAGGCTATTCTCTTCTTAGCTGTGAAGCAGGTGTTCTGGTTCACTGATTCAAGACGTTCACATCCAGTCTTCCATCACGACCATCCCAAACGAACGTTATTCATAATCGCCGTCTTCTTAATAACCTCTGCCCGTTTCTCTCTCGTCGTTCCTCGATCCAAGCTGTTTGCTCACGATAAAATCGCAACAAGGATATCAATCGAGACTGCAGAATCAGTACCATTCGTTCCATTCTCGCCTGAAATAGAAACCCTTGCGGTCACGGAAAATCTCGTGTATCAGCACGCTTCGGAGAGCCAGTTCTACAGCCAATGGACAACTGGTCGTGTAAAGTTCAACAAGAATGTGAGGGATTTACGACAACCCACTGGACATCCACCATTTTCTTCCACGGAGCCTCGATTTCTGCACGGTGTTGCAAGTGGTGACGCTCTCTCAGATCGTGTTATGTAAGGCGGACTTTCTCCTTCCTCCATTTTACTAAATTGTGCAACCAAAAGAATCTGGACCAAAGTTTCCCCACCGCCCGAAACCGCATCTTTCTATGTCCGATACGACATCTCGTTATCTGCAACAGAGCCTGATTCTTCCCTTCCGGGCTCTCCTTTTTCTAAACTCGAAACCTCAATCCGTTCTGGTGTCGTTTTGACCGGCCCTGAAGTTGATTACACTGTCAAAATTGACTTGACAGGCCTAGATCCCAAAACTGTCTACTATTTCCAGTTTTCAGCACCGTCCAATATCGCCGACCATAAATACGGAAAACCTCATTCACTGGTGTTAGTCCTGTCGGGCAAACCAAAACTCTGCCAACAAAGGATGATCCCACATTTCTTCTGGTTCAATTCGGCTGTTGTGTCTTGTTCCAACTGGCCTCGTGGGTTTCTTCAATGTGTACTCGTCGATCGCTGCAAGAGACGAAGTCGACGTTGTATTGCATTTGGGTGATTACATCTATGAATATAGGAATGGAGAATACGGCGACGGGAGCTCTATTGGAAGAATCCCGAAGCCGGACAGAGAGCTATTGACTTAGGAGATTATCGGTAAGAAATTGTTTGTGCATGAAATGAACTCATTCGACCTTAAGTGAGCGTCACGCCCAGTACAAAGAAGATGAAGACTTACAGTCGCTCATCGATTGAAAACCGTGGATTGTGATTTGGGAGTAAGTTGATACCAACGCATTGAATTATTTTGCTAAACTTCCTTAATGATAGTGACCACGAATTTGTGGATGACATATCTGGATTCTTCAACAGCGCACATTCAAATGAAACTCTTATTCGGATACCAGCCGCTATGCGAGCCTACTTTGAGTATCTACCCATCCGTGTCCAAAAGAACTTCCACTACAAGCCAGCGCACCTTTCTCTCCAATCTCAGAACCGTGATCTTGCAATTGAAGCCGACCAACACAACGGTATCTACCGAAACTTCCACTTCGGGAAGCTCCTAGACTCATGATGCTGGATACTCGAATCCACGGCCGCGATCGAAGTGACTGGGCAACTGTTTGAACGAAGATCGAACCATTCTTGGTGATGATCAAGAACAATGGCTTGTTCAACAATTACAGGAGTCGTCAGATAGAGGAGCTGCATGGCGAGTGATCGGAAATCAAGTCGTCTTTGCCCAAATGGATTGGTGGGGCTTGATGTTCAACAGGATGCATGGGATGGGTATCCAGCAAGTCGGAAAAAGAATTTTGGAGGCAATAGAGAAAAGGCATAAAAGATGTGTCGTCTTGACGGAGAGTGAGTTCATTCATTACCATCGCATAAGCTAAAACCAATTCAGGTCCACGCATCCCTCTCGTTCAATGTTCCGAAATCACAGAGACATATAATTCCAAACTGGGGAAGGTTCTCTTTTGGTCGAATTTGTGGCTCCTGCCTGTAACTTCTCCGTCGCCTTTGGAATCAATTCATATCGGCTTCTTGAATCCTGTGGCAGAAACGTTATCCCTAGACTTGAACCTCATTTGCAGTTTATGGATCTTTCACGGCGAGGCTATATTATTCTGAAGATTGGAATTGAACGGACTCTCTGCGAGTACTGGTATAATAACAACGTACGAACGCGAGGTTCAGGAGAAAGTTTGGGTGCTCTTGTGAGACTGATAGGGGTACTGGGCGAATAACAAGAGTGATGCTACAATAAAATAATAGGCATTTTTGATAAACGAAGAAGTGTCTTGTTGATTCAACGCTTACACAATATATTCATCGATTACTACTACTATGAGGAAGAATTGATTTGTTATTACGTTATTTGGCTTCTTAAAGTCAAAGGGTTCGAGTTTCTCTTTTACGATACAAAGTGATATTTAAAACCTTCCAAATAAATACCATGGAGTTGACTAACATTAATTCTTTCAAGACGAAATCAACCGTTTAAAGGCAAAATGGCTAAGGTTCAGGTTCAGGTTCTTTGTGTTTCCGACTGCCACTGGTGTCTATGGGTCATTTTGTGAGACAATAAATTATGGAAGTAAATCTGCAAAATGGTTATTTGAAATCAACAAAGGACAGCAAGCTCAAGACAAACAAGGATGTGAAACTCCCAGCAAAAAGAAAGCAATTCAACAAAGTATGAGAACAGCAAGGACGAAAATAGAAGAACAAGACCCCAGCAAATCATTGACACACACAACTTCTCCACCACCAACTTAACCTCTCAGAGAAGTACATTTTCGACTTCAGCTCCTCAACAACATTTTCAAAATCTTCTGCCCGAATCCGGCAGTCCCTGCTCTCGCGGTAGCTCAGTGCACGGATTGCCACAATATTGGCGTAGCGAATTGCTGGAACCAACGCCGTAGTTCTCGTGCTATTTAAAAGTTGATGACATTCAAAACCTCAAACATTTTGAACAAACTTTGTGTCCAGACGGCATAATTTGAAGCACATCTCTTCAAGTTCCGAATTATTAAAGTTACTTTCATTGAGAATGACTCGGTAGTTTACAGGGGATTCTCCTCTTTCTCCTGAATGCAAGACAAAATCGTGGATGTGAGGCTCAGTTACACCTATCAGACGTGTAAACATTCACACCCAAAATAAATACTCTCACCAGAGTTCACCACTGTCCCAAAATCAACTTCCTTTTTACTGTTGAGGCAGTCTTTCTGAAAAAAGAGTCGCCCGTGATTTCTGTTGACAAGGATAAAAGTGATCCTGCACTCCACACTTCAAGGCACCTTTCATGATATCAACTTCCCGTTTTGCGACGTAAGAACAATTTTCCTCAAGTACCCCGTCACGGAAGTAAATAACACGCGAAGGAGCTCGAAGCTTCGTTTCAAACTTTTTCAAAAGTCCACTAAATTTGGAAGACAAATTAGTGATGATTCTTTCGCGCGGACCTTGGACTCCAACTTCAGCGTTTGGTAACGTATCTGCAAGCAAAGTTATCGACATAATATGTTGTTTGAAGACTTACTCTTTGTCCATAGAAGCAACGACAGAGCCAATCGACGCCTGGCCTTGATACTGTGGCGGATGCATGATTGTACCAGCAACGAACATAGCCCCCTCAGTCTGTGATACGTCACTAAGGATATTAAAATCTGTGACAAAATTGATCCCACCCAGCTTGGAGTTAATAAGCATCAGAAGATCTAGCATTTTGAAATGGCAATATTCTGGGTCAAGCGATTGGGTTCCGACGATGTATGTCAAATTCCAAGTTCTGTATCGGCACATCTTTCAATCAACTTCCGAGAGGCAATGCAACCACACATAATACAAATTTACTTGATCGAGAAGACTTGATGGTCGACAGAAACTCCGAATGCCCGCCCCGCCTTGATGGGCAATAGCGGGTCTTTTCCACAACCATGCCAAACTCCTCCCCAGTATTTTGAACCATTTTCACAAATTGAGCCGGATTTTCGGTGGTTAATCTTGTGGCTGAGTCAAAGACAGCAATTGTCCAACTTTCAAGACGTGTTGGACGCACAAACTAAAGTTCTTTAGACACAATACCACCAATATCAACGACTAACCTGAACAAAATTAATACCCTCGCCAATTCTATTGATTTTTAACGCCAGGATCCAATAATCAGACAGGCTGGGAAGTTGCGCTCCCAACCAACCGTAATCCACAAAGCAAAAGACGACTTTGATACTTGGATTGAAGAATTTCGTGAGCTTCGAACAGCTGGCTTGTGCGTAATATCATTCGTCATGAAACAAAAGATAGTCACAACAGCAACATCGCCATGCTGCTTCATCACCTCTGCCACAGCTCGAGCAGAGTATCTTGTACGTTCCATCATTCTTCCACACAAAGGTGTCACAATGGGCCTTCAATTCCACTCCATACTGAACACATGCCTCTTTGGTCTTATCAAAAAACAAAGTCGCCTTCTTCATGGCTTCTGGCGTCTCAGTTGAAAATACAGCGCATACACTACTGCCTATGTTGCCTGACTTGTGAACTTTGTACTGAGACAAAATTCGTTAATTTCGGGCTTTTAAGCAATGATAGTGGCTTACATCGGCAAGTTCCGAACTAAATGAGCTATCCTTAAGAACATGTCCATGCTTTCCTTGCATACGAGGCACCTTCATTATGTTGGCATTGACGCTCTTCATTTGACTCTCAACTGACATTCCCCAACGGGCCAAGAAATCTTTCTTTGCTTGCAACAACATGATTCCGTTCTCAATAAGTCGGAATCTGTCATCGGGTGCAAGCGACATTCTCAGTTTTTGAGCGTCAGTTAACGGTCCAACATAAGTTTGCTGGCCTAACACCATCAAATCCTCCATTCTATGCAGTGAAACTACATTCTCTTGGTTGATGCAGGAAACAAGTGGGACAAGAGTAAAATACTTGGTGCGATCAAATTTTTCGGACAATGAAAAAATTTTGAGCGCACCAGTGATGGCATCAGAGGTGCAGACAACAAACAGCCCTGACAGAAATCCAGACAGTTGCTCGTACTCAACAGATCCAATTGTGATAATTTCTGATTCCAAATTTGGCTTCTTCAAATAGGCAGCAGCAAGCTCCGCGATTGAACCTTGGAGAGAATAATGCAAATTGTTAAAAGAGAAAGGGTACATTTTCGAGTGTAAAACCTTGATTGAAGACTAGGCAAGTCGTAACGCCAACATTTAAGAGGAGTTCGGAGCAGGTATACTCGACCGCAACCTGCCAGTTTCGAACAAGTTTAAGGCCCCCAGGAAAGTTGCTATCGATTGCTTTGGTGCTAAGGATGGATTTGGACTTGGGGGACTCTTCTTCAAAGACTGTGGAGACCAATACCGCATCAATGAACGACAAACCTTGCTGAACTTGATGAGAAATTTCCAATTTTGATTCAGACTGGATGAACGCACGGACGTCTTTGAGGTCAAATGATGAAGGCTTTGCCAATGATACTTTATAGTGGCTGTCAGACAAATGTAATGAGCACAAGACGAAACAAGATATATCAAGAAATGAGTATTCTCACGTCGCGACATCTTCATCCATGATGGTAACATACGAAATGGCTGTAATATCAACCAGGTATGGTAAATAGACAGTGCCGAAACCGTCAAAGATAGCCGTCGCTAAGTATAGAGTGGGCAATTGTTTTTTCCATGCATTGAAGACGTGACGCTTGGCGTTTGATTCGGGAGTGGTTGTGAATGCTTATGACTCATCAATACCCCATTTGAGTCAATCAGAACAAACTCACTGTACGCAAAGATATGGCAATCTTGAATCGATATGGCGAAGCTGTTGGTGTGGAGGGCCGTGTCGGAACCACGGTGCAAGTGTTGAAGTTTGTTGTCGCTGGGAGTGGGTGGGGCCGTTACACTGTTCCCCGACGGCATTCGCTTACGAGGCGTCTTTGTTTGGGGCGGAATGCCACGGAATGGACTCGTTGGCTGCGAAGAGGCTGGCGTGATTGGATCCATTTTGAGATGGATTTTCAGAAACCCTGTTTCTAACCTGTAGCATTCTTTCGTCGAACTAAACAATAAAATCTGTATTAATCTGAGACACCAGCAATAAACGCAATCTTTCTGCAATCACATCATTCTGCTCCTGTAACAGCTCTCACAAACTACATCCATCCAAACTCCTCACCAAATTTTCATACTTTGTCGTCGCTTCTTTCAATTGCCGCATAAGATGTTCTGACTTCTTGACATCTTTCGCAATAACAGCTGGGAATACAAAAATATCAACCATGATCACATGCCATGCAAACATTCTTACCTGCTGAGAGGGCCTTCAAAAGTGTATTTTCAGCTTCTTCTTCATATATTCTCTCACCAAGTTGCTCCAATGGTTCCCTAATTCCAAATGAGTAATCATGGAAAAAACAAAAACAAAATGCACTCACTCAATAAGAAGTGAATTCGCAGCTTTTTTCCCGTCCGTAATCTTTTGAGAATAATCAGGTTGTTTGGGTGTCTTCAATTTTGAAGAAATCGGAGGCAGGTTCGTCCACGACGATGGTGCTGTTGTTTTCAAGTGACGAACTAATTGTAAGCCACTTTCCACTGAAAGTGCGACAATTCGCTGTCGCTTATCGCTTGCAACGGATGCCGTCGCAGGGACGTAAGTACGTTTTGGTTTGAACTTTGAAGGGATGTCAAATATGTGTGTTTTCAACAATCGGATTCTCATTACCTCAAAAATCGGTCGAGCTTGCGACGCTGCTCTTGCATTTTGAACCAGGATGCGATCAAGGGCTTCTTGTTCCAGCATACGATTGACGGATTTTTGTAAATCCGCCACGGTAAAGGATAGAAGTCCAATTTGTTTGATAGCAGCAGAGATAAACTCCTTGTAGTTGTAGAGCCAAGCAGTGAACATAGAAACAACAGTCAAATTGGGGGTAATAAATGCAAGCTGCCGGCTTCTGAGCAGTCTGGGCCCACAAGCAAATCCAAATTCATAACCGAGATTCTCTTTCATTTTGAGCATACTTTCAAGCTTCAAGAAATCCTTCACGAACTTCTGGTTTTCCTTGGGTTTCCCTGAGTTATACACTTCCGCCATACTATGAAGGTTGAAACCAGATATCGATCCGTCGTCAGAGACATACACGTCAAGAGCAGAATCGGTGTGGGCCTGGAACTCGGCCAAATTTACCACAAGCCGGAGACCAATGGGAATCGCCAGCTGCTCCAAAGGCGAATAGTTTTCGTTGTCGTTTTCGCTGTCGTTGTCGTTTTCGTTTTCGTTCTCACTCGCACTTCCGGAAATCAGGTCGGCGAAGGCGCTATGTGCGTGTGGCGTGGGTTCTGTCAATTGTGTCGCCATGAGTGCTTCTTGCATTACGGATACCCTCTGGAAAAATTTGCAGACAACAGTCGATCATTGTCAATCCCCCATGTCACAGTCAATCAGCGCGGTGAGGATCGCCAATTGCTTTAATTATATCTATACCATTATCTGATCTATTACTACAGCTGCTGGATATGTTCTTTCGGTTTACAATTGATGGCGTTCACCAAGGAAGAATTGCTGATGTTGCCGCCTTAACAGCACGGCTCCAACAGGCAGCTATCGCCATGGCTGATGGAGTCGATGACTTGGATGTGGAGAAGATTGCGGAAGGGTGGGTTTTATTGTTCTCGGGCCTCTCTCATTTGCTGATCGGGTGTTCGCCAGGCCTCCTCCATTCACTGGAAACGTTGATCCCATCAAATCTGCGGAGCAAGCACAATTAAACACTGTCTTGATTGCACCTGATGTCCTCCTACCAGCGAATTCACATGGAATACTTCCATCAAACTTTGTTGAAGAGGTGACTCTTGCGTTATGCAATCCCCATTCCAACGACATAAAAATAGATTGACGCAAGCGACGAAGACAGTATGCTGCCCAAATTGCAAATGCTACTCTCTGCAATCCAAAATGATCGTTTGTCTTCTAATTTTGTGTATTGGCTTAACTGTTTGATAAAAAGCGCAACAAGCTATTTCATTTGGATGTAACATTGCCTTATTGAGCCTACTTGGTCGACTCCTTGATAGATTTTTAATCAAGAGCTGAAGGTATACATTTGTTTGGAGGACTGTTGCTGTGCTTATACATCCCAACACAACTAGGTGCAGATCCTTTACATTATACTACGTCTGTCTGAACGCCAAGGGACACAAAGCTTAGTTTTTGGCAAGAATATTGGGGATATAATGATGGATGAGTCAACACAACTGTGTGTTAGAGTTGTTGAAAATACCAGAAGACTTAATACTACCGTTGCCAGCGCTATTGAGCAGTTGGGTCTGGTACAACAAGTATATGCCACTTATTTTGAGGTTTTAACCATTTGTCCTTACAGGGCTTTGGTATCCTTGCCAATATTGGTGTCAACCCATCTCACATGAATATTCTGGTTGTATCCATGAGTCCATCGTTGTTTTACTGGAGTGGCATTATTTACTCACATGAGCATTTGGAAACATATGTTACGTTGACTGCCTCAAGTTTAAAGTTCCTACACTTGTCGTTGATGACACTTCTTGCAGTTGAAACACCTATGGTTTATGAACAAGTACGTCTGGATATTAAATTTATGATGTTGATAGACCTTTTCAGCTGCTGCAAGCTACTGAACATACATTGTGTTCAGTTCTCACTGGGCGAATTCCTGAATCGTGCAACGCGAAGCATGGGCTTGCATTGCATCTGCTTGCAACAAGTGTGATGTTTTGTCCGCACAGTGTTGTATGAGTTGGGACCAAACAAGACTTCAAGCCTTAACTACAATCCACATGTGTCAGCATTGCGCCCTCAATTGGCTCCAAAACTTGAAGCTGCTTTCAATCAGTCCATAACACAAATATATGTGTGCAAGCTCTTGCTCAACTTGGCATTCACGCGCCTTGGGGCAAAGGTGACTTTTGGTTTCTATTTTCTTGCATGATAAAACTAAGCATCAATTACAGTATCTTGTTGAAGTGAATCCGAAACTGGTTGAATCAATGGTAAAGGAATACCCAGCCTCATTCACTGAACCATTATTGCTGAGCTTGTGTCGTCATGATAGTCTTAGCTATGAAGTCCATATCTTTACGTCCTTGATCTTATCTGAATGTGACAAGGAATTGAATCATTTGAACATGCGTGGATATATTGCAACATATCACAGGATGACTCAGATTGTGCTCAAATCAAGCAGAGGTGCAACTTGGTTTGGCCACCCCCAAAATCGAACCAAACATATCAAGGTTGCAATTGAATCCATCAAGTTTTTTTTGAAGAGAGAGGAATATTTTGAAGCCCTCATTGTTGTTAATTGTCTCGCGCGTCTTGCCCATCAGCGTTCTTCTGACATGCATGCTGAGTTTAGATTTCAATCCAGGAATTATAATGAGCTTCAGTCAGAGTTGATGAAGGTATGGACGTATGAAGAGCAAGAACGTACAGAACTGGAGGAAACTTTCAAAAATGTGCTGCAGAAAGTAGTTCAGGAAATTGGAAGACACGACAATATGGAAGACGTTACAACAATGATTTTTCAGTCTGCTCAATCTGTCGTTCAAGACGAAGGATTGAAGTATCTTGTGTGTAAATCCCTGACTCAGTTTCTTGCTCAAATGAATCCCCAGCGACGTTAGGCTTTGATAATTTTTTTTTGCTGTGCTGCATTCCCTTGGTCATTAGTATATATTGCTGCATTCCCTTTGTTTATGAGTATTTTTGCTGTACTCCCTCATCATCCATCATTATTTTTTCTTGCTGCATTCGTGGTTGTCATTGCTTTTTGCAGAATATAATGTGTTCCATATGAGCAAATTAAGGATATTACAGCCATCATTCTGAAAGATTGTCTAAAGAACCTCTTGAACAGCCGCTCAACTCACACAGTCAACAAGTACTCTGGCAGAAAAGACCAAGGACCCCAGTATAGACGTTGACATTCTTACTTTAGGATTGACATCAGCTGAAAAATCTTGACTTTGCAGCAAATTTTAACTGATCCCTTTTCCAGTATTTACATAAAGCTGAACCACCATGTAATCTTTTTTGATTCAAAGCTTGCAACAAGTTCCAAGGGGCTAACAACATTCACTCTAACACAAAGAGGCTAACAACATTCACTCTAACACAAAGACGATGAAAATACCAGTTGACCCTGAGAACAGCCACACAAAACTCATTTTGCGAGATGGTAGCAAAGTAGAAATATTAAGCTACAACGAGGAGAGAGTATTAGGGAACCATTGAGTGCGTCAGTCAATTTTCGGAAAATCCAAGGAACAAAAAATCCAACAAAACCAACAGTCACATCTGGTTTCTATTTCCCAAATTTGATTCATAATATTCAAAATAACAGCCCTAAATTAAAGAATAAAGCAACAAATAACTGTGGTTAGAAAGGGAATATCAAAACAGTTTTGTTGATGAAGATAATTGCAGAAGTAAGAGTTTTTGCATCAACCCAGCATCAGGACTTATAAAGCCCTTATTTTTTGTCCAGACTAAGAGCGCGTTTACGCATGCGCACATATCAACGCATTGAAGTTTGTCCAGTTGATTGAATTAAAGAAGTCCTGTCCAGTCAGGAGTAAATATTATTGCTGTTACACATCTTCTTGTTCAAGAAGAGCTTTCTTTTGCCTGCTTTATTCTAATCTCCTTCTCAATATCAAGAAAACTATTTGTTATTTTGAATTTCAATTTTATAGAGGCAATAAAGCTGATATTAGTTTCAATAAGCGACTTTGAATTTCCACTGTGTTTTCAGCAGTGAACCTTTACCGATATCGATAAAATAACAATTAAAATCCTACTTTATTTGATATAGTAACAAGGAATCAATGGCTTTGGATTTTCCGAAAATTCCTCGGATCAAGCGACACACTCATTTATTTCTCAGCAGACAACAGAGGGACAATGTTGCTCAGAGAAATCAAAGAATAAGTAGAAACAACAGTCAACTCCCACAAAGAATCACAGATAAAACAGCAATATACATCAAAAATAATGTTCTTCTGGCACAAATCCAATACAGGTAGAAAACACTGGCACTTACAACAAAGGAAGTGAGTGTGTCACTTAATCTGAGAGACTTCCAGAAAATCCAAGGAACAACAAAACAACTTCTTTTGAGTGTCATCCCAAGAACTCCGAAACTTAACTTGTATAATCTTTACATATGAGTTAATATGAAATTTAAACGGCATAATAATATGTCCACTGTAACAGTTGCTGCAACAAGTTAATTAGTGTTAAACTCCATAGCTCCATATGAGCCATCTCTTCCTTCCCTCCCCTCCTTCAACCAGGACAATGTTTAAATCAATTACAATTGCTGCAAGTGAATGATTTAGGGAGGACGGCCACATACAAGTGGAGTTATTGAGTCCTTAGCTTTTGCCTTTCACTTCCAGCCTTGCATTTTCTTTGTTCCTCAACTGTTATTTTCAATTCTCAAGTGCTTGTTGTGTGGCTGTGTGAGGTTGCTTGGAGCTGCAATATTGGTTCTATAGTATGTACTTTTGACATAGAATACAACAGAAAAATACCTGTTTCTCAAAATTCATATAGTGACACATTAGTCAAGTAGTTTTGTGCAACATGTGCTGCCTGGACAGCCAGTCACACAAGAATATGTGAATACATGGTGGCAAGCGTTTTCCAGCAAAATCCAGAAGCCGCTTATGCACATTATTATGCTCTGACAGGACAATATGGCTCAATCACCATACCAGACCAAAATAGGTAGGCCAATCAGATTGTTCCACAATTTGTTACTAGGTCAACCAATGAGAAAACACCCAGCAACTGTGACCGCTCAACTTCACCGACGCTTCTCGAAATTTGTGTATAGCTTAATAAATACGTTTTGAACATCTTATTAAATTTTTAGAAGGTTTGAGAAAGAACTGAAGTTACGGCATTGAGTTGTGGCTCAAGTACAATCCCAATGACTGTAGTCATGGATATCGCTCCAAAAGCCACCAAAAGCTGCGGAAATGCTATATTTATTTATCAAAGACACTCATATTCTCAGAATAGGCCCGAACTTCACTGTTCTCCTTACATTGTTCAGGACCCTCACGCTACTCCGGAACGGCACCGAATACGACTATAAATAGTATTTCAGTCAGTTTAAAATTACTCACACGCCTTATTTTTTTCAGTCGCTACTTCGCGAACTGTACCGTTCTCGCGGTAGATTCTCGATTAACCCTCCTTTTTCAAGTTCTAACATCAGCTGACAAAGTCATAATAAACGACATGTTCTATTGCAATAAACATATATATTCTCGAATTTTACACTTGTTATATTGTGTTAAGGAGTCATCAAGCTCACACTGAACGGAGTGAATCTAACCAAACACCACCAACACACCACCAACACACTCTCAAACATTCCAGTTTACAGAAGGAGCTAATGGTTTCTATTTTTTGCGCTTTTTATTATCCATATTCCAAATCCCCTCTTTTTTCCTTCTTTCTCCTTACTCTTTTCAAGTTGAGCTGGACCGGTACGGGAATTGAGCCAACAATATCCTCAACAGGGCCAGTTTCCCAATCAACCAATGCAACAGTACCCTTGTTTGCAACAGAATCATATCCTCCACCTCTGCAGTAAAGGTTATAGATTTGTTTGTTCACTGCCTTGTATTGTAAAGATTTATACATTAACCACTCAGAAATAAAATAGATCATGGAATTTACCTTGGCTCTACTGTTTCTATAAGGTACACTTTGGTTGAGGTCTTGTTTATGTTTGGCATTTTTTAGGCAGGTTGTGCTTTTTGCTGCTGTGTATTTTAGTTTTTGCTTTGATATCTGCTTAAGATTCTTGAGAGAGGTGCTGAACTGCAGAATTTTCAATTTTCAAGTTCAGCTTATCTTTCTTCACCGTATCTCTTTGGCTCAAGAACTAAATGCAAATTGCAATTGCTGTAGTCACAAAGTAAGTGAGTGCCAAGGGAAGTGACAGGAGGAGTGGAAAAGCTGGTGAACGCACAATAAAGTTGGCATATCTCATTTTTTAAACCAGCAAAAGTTGCATGATCAATTGGCTGTCTGCAGTGAGCATTTTTCACATGTAAAAAAAGTCCCATAATAGTTAAGGCCCTGATCAGTGACAAAAATTGCTATTTGTTGGGTGGTGATTTAGTGTGACTTTAAAAAAATATTCATCAATTTTTGCCCATTTTGTTTGTCCATTTTTGCTTCTTTTGGTTTCTGCAAAAAGGCGCATTTTGGCAGGATTGCAATTATAAACGGTTTTGAGAACATCACTACTTTGGTGCAGATGAGTCTTGGGGTTGGGTGTCTCAGCAACAGAGAATGCCGGCAGACATCAATATATAATATAACCCACACATAGCTAACAAACTAGTAGATTTGGAGACTGTTTGGTGCTTGCAACTATGCAGCTAATCAAATAGAAAGCAATAACACTTTCTTCATTGAGAAATGAAGAAATCAATTTGGTTATCCTGAGGTTATATCAATTTCAGTGGCTGCCTGCCTGTCAGAAATCTGTTACCCAACCTTACCAACCGCACAAGGTGCAAGAAAACCTTTGTCTTTTGGCGCAGAACAATTGTGATATAACAAGATGCAATGAAGTTGGCAGCAGGAGACCTGGGTCTGTCAGATTGATGATCCAAGACGTGAGCTATTCAGCTTCTGTACCATAGTGTTGGGGTTACAAACACTTTGGTTATCAATGTATTTATATTGAGATTGAAGATAGGGAAGAATGAAATTAAAGACTTAATGTTTTGCTTTATTTGCTTCATTCAAAAAACTATTCGAACCAACGGTTGAAATACCAGTTGAAGGCATCCAGTTCTGAATTACTTGAACAGTGATTGGAGAATTGTCATCCTGGTTTGACACCGTTCTGCTTTGGATGATCTCAGCACCATTGTTGTGCCTCTTACACGAAATTCATGTCTCTGCATGCACTTGTCAAACCATTTGTGTGCTGGCCAAGTTGAGTCCAAATGCTTTTTCAGGTGCAATTTTGTGGCCAATGCAATTGAGTGGGCAATGGATCAGGCTTCCAGAAAAGATTGTATTGCCATCAGCACAATCTCCAGTCTTTTCCTTCACTCTGTAGTAGGATAAAGCTTGATCTATGTGGATTCAAACGGTTGGCAACCAAAATAGTCTAATTGACTGATTAGTTGTTCTTGGTCATATCAGCAAGAACTTGCTTCTTGATTGTGTTGTGGTCCTTGTCTTTGGCAGCCTGTGAAGCAGACTATTGTTTTCCTTTGATCGTGCGGTGGAGGGCTGGAGAGGTTTATTGCACATGATTTTACAACTGAAAGGTAAGAAGCAATTGCCGTTTTCTCAGTAAATTTGCTAGATTAACAGACTCACTCAGTGTAGAATGTGCTGGAACATTGTAAAAGAGAGCCCAAGCTCATGACAAGAGCTAAATAAATCAGTAATTTGATATTGTTTTATTCCCATCATAAAGAAGTATGGCGTCGTCCTGGATTTAACTTGGGCCAGGTTTGTGGTTTGAGTTTTGGTTGAACACCACTTGGCTGTGACTCGGGAACAACTAATGTGAAATGCCTGAAACTGCACATAAAAATTAATAAAGTTAATATAAATATCTGGTTAAAATATTGAATAGATTGATGAAATATTAAATTGAAGCCAACACACGTTACTCAGGACCCTGAGCCGTTATCAGGAAAACAGCTATAGGGTGCCTTTGTATTTTAGTGTTTCATCATTTACTGAAGTTGGAGGCAAGGATTGAGGGAGGAGATAGGTTTTCTATGACGTGGTGTGCAAACTTATGGCATCACAAACAAAGTGTCACACAAAGAGCATCGTCAGCGGCTAGCACAACAACTGAATGTCCCGGAAACAAGAATCACAGTGAGTCCTCAAGCAAACCCCCACGCTACGATATTGCATTCATATCCTCCCGTCAACAATCAAAACTTCAACCCACAAGAACCAGTCAACTGGATTATCTTCCACACACACCCTCCATTGTAGCTAGTGTCATATAACTCCTCTCTCATTTCTAACGAATCCCACAGAATTTCTTTCAAAACAAAGGCGCGAAACATAGAAAGATTCTGCGTCAACAAGAAGCTACTGCAGTTGCGATTTCAGCTGCCCCTGCCGCAGAATCCGAAGGACTTCAAAGCGCTATTGAGCATACAGTCCGAGAATCCGCTGCAAGCATTGTTCGGATGCGACAGGATTTGAAGAAGACATCGACAACCAATGCATGGCTAGAGTATAAGAAGGACCACATTGAAAGCGCGAGTATGTGTTTAATTTTTGATTTGTTATACATTGGCACTAATTGGGCTATTAAGTGGCAACAGTTGCCGAACAGCATCCAAATGTCCCAGAGGAGGATCGCATGCCCCTCGCAAGCACTATTCTCTCCACGAGTTGGAATAGTCTAAAAGATACCAACAAAGAAGCGGCGGATGTTTACTTTACGCGAGCGAAGGAGAAGAACTTGCGTCCAGAAATTGACACCACGGACTTGACTGAGGACGAGAGGGAAAAGTTGATCCGAGATAGCTTGGACGGAATCAAACAGTTACAAGAGAACTTAAGTGAGTACCTTCAGAGACTGAATGCATTGATTCTGATGTTATTTGGTAAAAATAGAAGCCCTCAACGTTGCGAGCAACTTCAATGCCATTGATCAAGCAGATGATAAAGTCTTTCAGTCGACATACGGAGAAAGTGCTCATATGATGGTGGAAAATCTACTTCGTCAGAACCTCGTTTTGTGCCAACTACTTACGTTGGCTAGCCAAATGGTTCGACACATCCCTCAAGCAACACAGATTATGAAAGTGGAAAACACTATTGCAATCGAAGATTACAAATTGGGAATCAAGAAAATCGTAAACAATGCGTTGAGTCGTGCCGGGAAGCCACCGGTGAAGAAAAGTGTGGACTGGAAGTCCCTGTTGAAGTTTAAACTGCACAAACGCCGTATTTATTTGTCGGGGTGGCCCGAAAACATTACGTTTGGACCTCGACAAAAACTATCCAACTTGAAGGTATTGAACAGTCTCATGAAGGACGGATTGATTCGCATTGAGTGGGGAAGTGCTGCAGCCCAATCTGAGAACGTTGAAAACTTTGACGTAAATGAATCTGTGAAGGGAGACGGCGAAACAGACGTTCTGGACTGGGAAGCGTTTAATATCAAGTTTCACAGCAAATACGGGTTTACTGAAGTACAATGGTTGGGGGATGAATCTCAAGTGGATTTAGATGATGCTATTACTCATACTCAATTGGCAGATGAAAACAGATTTATGTTCAAGACTTGGGTCAAGAAACTTTGTGACGCCAAAATACGAGCAGGACTGAGTTTGTTGGCAACAGAAGCTGAGATCGATCAAGATGCAGAAGAAGTCGAGCATGAGACAGAGGACATGGAATACAGTGTTGGAGTCTAAGTGTTCGTCTAAGTGTGTTGACAATGATATTTCTTTAATAATAACTACAAATATATAATTGAATGAATTCCTTCATCAAATCCTCTCTGAACTTCCTCCAGAGCAGACGTCAGTCCTGCTAATTCCACTTTGCTTCGCAACTCCACACCGAGATTAAAACACTTCATGGCTAAATTTTGATGATACGTCACATGTTTCCACGTATGAAACTGAGCAGCAAGGACAAGGTCGTGATCGAGTGAATGATGAAGAGCAAGTCGAGTTTCCAATTCCTCCCCAATCCTTTCATACTTCAACTTTTCCGTTTCATGATACAAATTTGCTCGAAGCAGATCAATTAAAGCAAAAAATAAGTCTTCAACAAATCGCCAGTATTGTTCCGAGACTGAGTTGGGGTTACCTAAGCAAGCGGTAGAAGCAGCGGTAAGTCCAACTAACGCAAGGTAGCCACACTTACCATGAAGCGTTTCAACCACCAACTGAGCTTGTACTTTCGAGAAAACAAGTTGCTCTCTTGCGGAAAACCCAACCACTGTCATCCCATCGTTTGAAACACTCAGTTCTGATCCCTTCGAAGCCAGCTTGTGAATCAATATTGCCTGTTGCTTGAATGTTGTCGTCACAATAGTCAGGGAGTGCATTGAAAGCTGTCATAAGTTCTCGAATGTCTTTCAGAATAGTCTTCAACCGCATAGCTAAATTGCCTGCGGCTTTTGTGCCATGAATCAGTTTGGAACCCCTTTTAATGCCGTTAAATTCGACAGCAAGAGTACAGAGTTTGGACCAAATCTTTAAAGCTTCGTCTTGTACATGAGGCGCCTTGGCCTTCAAATAATTGAATCCTGAGACTTCAGCTTCTCCAAAACTATCACGCGGACTCCGTCTGAATACAGTTGTTCGAGTCTAATTTGAAGAGTTAGTTGTTGTTCAACACAGTAAAACAGTCACACCTGAATATTCTCCTGTACAGTGATGGAATAACTTTTGATTTCCACCGACTCAAACGACTCCAAAGTGGATTTTACTGATGCAATGCGTAATAAGGCTGTTTCAATTGACTTTTCAATGACTGATAAGAATGCCTTGTTCTTGGCTACTGTATTGAACTCCACCATCAAAAATATACTGTCAAGACGATTCTCAAAAGTCATGATTTGAAGTGGACCAGCATGACTCTCGATTTCAGCCCACAGTCGTTCAATCACTTCGCCATCAAACGTCCCAGATCCAAGAGATACTTTGGGGCCTAAAGCAACTTGACAGCCGCTCCCGTGCACAAGAACATGAAGCATGGGAACTAGTGCGAGATATGGTTGAAACTTAACGCCTTGAGCCTTTCAGTGCGTAACGTAAGGTAAAACGAAACCCGCCAATCATTACTAACCTTCATATGAGTCAAAAGTGCTTCTTTGTTGGTATCTTTTAGACTATTCCAACTCGTGGAGAGAATAGTGCTTGCGAGGGGCATGCGATCCTCCTCTGGGACATTTGGATGCTTTCGGCAACTGTTGCCACTTAATAGCCCAATTAGTGCCAATGTATAACAAATCAAAAATTAAACACATACTCGCGCTTTCAATGTGTCCTTCTTATACTCTAGCCATGCATTGGTTGTCGATGTCTTCTTCAAATCCTGTCGCATCCGAACAATGCTTGCAGCGGATTCTCGGACTGTATGCTCAATAGCGCTTTGAAGTCCTTCGGATTCTGCGGCAGGGGCAGCTGAAATCGCAACTGCAGTAGCTTCTTGTTGACGCAGAATCTTTCTATGTTTCGCGCCTTTGTTTTGAAAGAAATTCTGTGGGATTCGTTAGAAATGAGAGAGGAGTTATATGACACTAGCTACAATGGAGGGTGTGTGTGGAAGATAATCCAGTTGACTGGTTCTTGTGGGTTGAAGTTTTGATTGTTGACGGGAGGATATGAATGCAATATCGTAGCGTGGGGGTTTGCTTGAGGACTCACTGTGATTCTTGTTTCCGGGACATTCAGTTGTTGTGCTAGCCGCTGACGATGCTCTTTGTGTGACACTTTGTTTGTGATGCCATAAGTTTGCACACCACGTCATAGAAAACCTATCTCCTCCCTCAATCCTTGCCTCCAACTTCAGTAAATGATGAAACACTAAAATACAAAGGCACCCTATAGCTGTTTTCCTGATAACGGCTCAGGGTCCTGAGTAACGTGTGTTGGCTTCAATTTAATATTTCATCAATCTATTCAATATTTTAACCAGATATTTATATTAACTTTATTAATTTTTATGTGCAGTTTCAGGCATTTCACATTAGTTGTTCCCGAGTCACAGCCAAGTGGTGTTCAACCAAAACTCAAACCACAAACCTGGCCCAAGTTAAATCCAGGACGACGCCATACTTCTTTATGATGGGAATAAAACAATATCAAATTACTGATTTATTTAGCTCTTGTCATGAGCTTGGGCTCTCTTTTACAATGTTCCAGCACATTCTACACTGAGTGAGTCTGTTAATCTAGCAAATTTACTGAGAAAACGGCAATTGCTTCTTACCTTTCAGTTGTAAAATCATGTGCAATAAACCTCTCCAGCCCTCCACCGCACGATCAAAGGAAAACAATAGTCTGCTTCACAGGCTGCCAAAGACAAGGACCACAACACAATCAAGAAGCAAGTTCTTGCTGATATGACCAAGAACAACTAATCAGTCAATTAGACTATTTTGGTTGCCAACCGTTTGAATCCACATAGATCAAGCTTTATCCTACTACAGAGTGAAGGAAAAGACTGGAGATTGTGCTGATGGCAATACAATCTTTTCTGGAAGCCTGATCCATTGCCCACTCAATTGCATTGGCCACAAAATTGCACCTGAAAAAGCATTTGGACTCAACTTGGCCAGCACACAAATGGTTTGACAAGTGCATGCAGAGACATGAATTTCGTGTAAGAGGCACAACAATGGTGCTGAGATCATCCAAAGCAGAACGGTGTCAAACCAGGATGACAATTCTCCAATCACTGTTCAAGTAATTCAGAACTGGATGCCTTCAACTGGTATTTCAACCGTTGGTTCGAATAGTTTTTTGAATGAAGCAAATAAAGCAAAACATTAAGTCTTTAATTTCATTCTTCCCTATCTTCAATCTCAATATAAATACATTGATAACCAAAGTGTTTGTAACCCCAACACTATGGTACAGAAGCTGAATAGCTCACGTCTTGGATCATCAATCTGACAGACCCAGGTCTCCTGCTGCCAACTTCATTGCATCTTGTTATATCACAATTGTTCTGCGCCAAAAGACAAAGGTTTTCTTGCACCTTGTGCGGTTGGTAAGGTTGGGTAACAGATTTCTGACAGGCAGGCAGCCACTGAAATTGATATAACCTCAGGATAACCAAATTGATTTCTTCATTTCTCAATGAAGAAAGTGTTATTGCTTTCTATTTGATTAGCTGCATAGTTGCAAGCACCAAACAGTCTCCAAATCTACTAGTTTGTTAGCTATGTGTGGGTTATATTATATATTGATGTCTGCCGGCATTCTCTGTTGCTGAGACACCCAACCCCAAGACTCATCTGCACCAAAGTAGTGATGTTCTCAAAACCGTTTATAATTGCAATCCTGCCAAAATGCGCCTTTTTGCAGAAACCAAAAGAAGCAAAAATGGACAAACAAAATGGGCAAAAATTGATGAATATTTTTTTAAAGTCACACTAAATCACCACCCAACAAATAGCAATTTTTGTCACTGATCAGGGCCTTAACTATTATGGGACTTTTTTTACATGTGAAAAATGCTCACTGCAGACAGCCAATTGATCATGCAACTTTTGCTGGTTTAAAAAATGAGATATGCCAACTTTATTGTGCGTTCACCAGCTTTTCCACTCCTCCTGTCACTTCCCTTGGCACTCACTTACTTTGTGACTACGAGCAATTGCAATTTGCATTTAGTTCTTGAGCCAAAGAGATACGGTGAAGAAAGATAAGCTGAACTTGAAAATTGAAAATTCTGCAGTTCAGCACCTCTCTCAAGAATCTTAAGCAGATATCAAAGCAAAAACTAAAATACACAGCAGCAAAAACCACAACCTGCCTAAAAAATGCCAAACATAAACAAGACCTCAACCAAAGTGTACCTTATAGAAACAGTAGAGCCAAGGTAAATTCCATGATCTATTTTATTTCTGAGTGGTTAATGTATAAATCTTTACAATACAAGGCAGTGAACAAACAAATCTATAACCTTTACTGCAGAGGTGGAGGATATGATTCTGTTGCAAACAAGGGTACTGTTGCATTGGTTGATTGGGAAACTGGCCCTGTTGAGGATATTGTTGGCTCAATTCCCGTACCGGTCCAGCTCAACTTGAAAAGAGTAAGGAGAAAGAAGGAAAAAAGAGGGGATTTGGAATATGGATAATAAAAAGCGAAAAATAGAAACCATTAGCTCCTTCTGTAAACTGGAATGTTTGAGAGTGTGTTGTGGTGTGTTGGTTAGATTCACTCCGTTCAGTGTGAGCTTGATGACTCCTTAACACAATATAACAAGTGTAAAATTCGAGAATATATATGTTTATTGCAATAGAACATGTCGTTTATTATGACTTTGTCAGCTGATGTTAGAACTTGAAAAAGGAGGGTTAATCGAGAATCTACCGCGAGAACGGTACAGTTCGCGAAGTAGCGACTGAAAAAAATAAGGCGTGTGAGTAATTTTAAACTGACTGAAATACTATTTATAGTCGTATTCGGTGCCGTTCCAAGTAGCGTGAGGGTCCTGAACAATGTAAGGAGAACAGTGAAGTTCGGGCCTATTCTGAGAATATGAGTGTCTTTGATAAATAAATATAGCATTTCCGCAGCTTTTGGTGGCTTTTGGAGCGATATCCATGACTACAGTCATTGGGATTGTACTTGAGCCACAACTCAATGCCGTAACTTCAGTTCTTTCTCAAACCTTCTAAAAATTTAATAAGATGTTCAAAACGTATTTATTAAGCTATACACAAATTTCGAGAAGCGTCGGTGAAGTTGAGCGGTCACAGTTGCTGGGTGTTTTCTCATTGGTTGACCTAGTAACAAATTGTGGAACAATCTGATTGGCCTACCTATTTTGGTCTGGTATGGTGATTGAGCCATATTGTCCTGTCAGAGCATAATAATGTGCATAAGCGGCTTCTGGATTTTGCTGGAAAACGCTTGCCACCATGTATTCACATATTCTTGTGTGACTGGCTGTCCAGGCAGCACATGTTGCACAAAACTACTTGACTAATGTGTCACTATATGAATTTTGAGAAACAGGTATTTTTCTGTTGTATTCTATGTCAAAAGTACATACTATAGAACCAATATTGCAGCTCCAAGCAACCTCACACAGCCACACAACAAGCACTTGAGAATTGAAAATAACAGTTGAGGAACAAAGAAAATGCAAGGCTGGAAGTGAAAGGCAAAAGCTAAGGACTCAATAACTCCACTTGTATGTGGCCGTCCTCCCTAAATCATTCACTTGCAGCAATTGTAATTGATTTAAACATTGTCCTGGTTGAAGGAGGGGAGGGGAAGAGATGGCTCATATGGAGCTATGGAGTTTAACACTAATTAACTTGTTGCAGCAACTGTTACAGTGGACATATTATTATGCCGTTTAAATTTCATATTAACTCATATGTAAAGATTATACAAGTTAAGTTTCGGAGTTCTTGGGATGACACTCAAAAGAAGTTGTTTTGTTGTTCCTTGGATTTTCTGGAAGTCTCTCAGATTAAGTGACACACTCACTTCCTTTGTTGTAAGTGCCAGTGTTTTCTACCTGTATTGGATTTGTGCCAGAAGAACATTATTTTTGATGTATATTGCTGTTTTATCTGTGATTCTTTGTGGGAGTTGACTGTTGTTTCTACTTATTCTTTGATTTCTCTGAGCAACATTGTCCCTCTGTTGTCTGCTGAGAAATAAATGAGTGTGTCGCTTGATCCGAGGAATTTTCGGAAAATCCAAAGCCATTGATTCCTTGTTACTATATCAAATAAAGTAGGATTTTAATTGTTATTTTATCGATATCGGTAAAGGTTCACTGCTGAAAACACAGTGGAAATTCAAAGTCGCTTATTGAAACTAATATCAGCTTTATTGCCTCTATAAAATTGAAATTCAAAATTTAAACAAAATAGTTTTCTTGATATTGAGAAGGAGATTAGAATAAAGCAGGCAAAAGAAAGCTCTTCTTGAACAAGAAGATGTGTAACAGCAATAATATTTACTCCTGACTGGACAGGACTTCTTTAATTCAATCAACTGGACAAACTTCAATGCGTTGATATGTGCGCATGCGTAAACGCGCTCTTAGTCTGGACAAAAAATAAGGGCTTTATAAGTCCTGATGCTGGGTTGATGCAAAAACTCTTACTTCTGCAATTATCTTCATCAACAAAACTGTTTTGATATTCCCTTTCTAACCACAGTTATTTGTTGCTTTATTCTTTAATTTAGGGCTGTTATTTTGAATATTATGAATCAAATTTGGGAAATAGAAACCAGATGTGACTGTTGGTTTTGTTGGATTTTTTGTTCCTTGGATTTTCCGAAAATTGACTGACGCACTCAATGGTTCCCTAATACTCTCTCCTCGTTGTAGCTTAATATTTCTACTTTGCTACCATCTCGCAAAATGAGTTTTGTGTGGCTGTTCTCAGGGTCAACTGGTATTTTCATCGTCTTTGTGTTAGAGTGAATGTTGTTAGCCTCTTTGTGTTAGAGTGAATGTTGTTAGCCCCTTGGAACTTGTTGCAAGCTTTGAATCAAAAAAGATTACATGGTGGTTCAGCTTTATGTAAATACTGGAAAAGGGATCAGTTAAAATTTGCTGCAAAGTCAAGATTTTTCAGCTGATGTCAATCCTAAAGTAAGAATGTCAACGTCTATACTGGGGTCCTTGGTCTTTTCTGCCAGAGTACTTGTTGACTGTGTGAGTTGAGCGGCTGTTCAAGAGGTTCTTTAGACAATCTTTCAGAATGATGGCTGTAATATCCTTAATTTGCTCATATGGAACACATTATATTCTGCAAAAAGCAATGACAACCACGAATGCAGCAAGAAAAAATAATGATGGATGATGGGAGTACAGCAAAAATACTCATAAACAAAGGGAATGCAGCAATATATACTAATGACCAAGGGAATGCAGCACAGCAAAAAAACAATTATCAAAGCCTAACGTCGCTGGGGATTCATTTGAGCAAGAAACTGAGTCAGGGATTTACACACAAGATACTTCAATCCTTCGTCTTGAACGACAGATTGAGCAGACTGAAAAATCATTGTTGTAACGTCTTCCATATTGTCGTGTCTTCCAATTTCCTGAACTACTTTCTGCAGCACATTTTTGAAAGTTTCCTCCAGTTCTGTACGTTCTTGCTCTTCATACGTCCATACCTTCATCAACTCTGACTGAAGCTCATTATAATTCCTGGATTGAAATCTAAACTCAGCATGCATGTCAGAAGAACGCTGATGGGCAAGACGCGCGAGACAATTAACAACAATGAGGGCTTCAAAATATTCCTCTCTCTTCAAAAAAAACTTGATGGATTCAATTGCAACCTTGATATGTTTGGTTCGATTTTGGGGTGGCCAAACCAAGTTGCACCTCTGCTTGATTTGAGCACAATCTGAGTCATCCTGTGATATGTTGCAATATATCCACGCATGTTCAAATGATTCAATTCCTTGTCACATTCAGATAAGATCAAGGACGTAAAGATATGGACTTCATAGCTAAGACTATCATGACGACACAAGCTCAGCAATAATGGTTCAGTGAATGAGGCTGGGTATTCCTTTACCATTGATTCAACCAGTTTCGGATTCACTTCAACAAGATACTGTAATTGATGCTTAGTTTTATCATGCAAGAAAATAGAAACCAAAAGTCACCTTTGCCCCAAGGCGCGTGAATGCCAAGTTGAGCAAGAGCTTGCACACATATATTTGTGTTATGGACTGATTGAAAGCAGCTTCAAGTTTTGGAGCCAATTGAGGGCGCAATGCTGACACATGTGGATTGTAGTTAAGGCTTGAAGTCTTGTTTGGTCCCAACTCATACAACACTGTGCGACAAAACATCACACTGTTGCAAGCAGATGCAATGCAAGCCCATGCTTCGCGCTTGCACGATTCAGGAATTCGCCCAGTGAGAACTGAACACAATGTATGTTCAGTAGCTTGCAGCAGCTGAAAAGGTCTATCAACATCATAAATTTAATATCCAGACGTACTTGTTCATAAACCATAGGTGTTTCAACTGCAAGAAGTGTCATCAACGACAAGTGTAGGAACTTTAAACTTGAGGCAGTCAACGTAACATATGTTTCCAAATGCTCATGTGAGTAAATAATGCCACTCCAGTAAAACAACGATGGACTCATGGATACAACCAGAATATTCATGTGAGATGGGTTGACACCAATATTGGCAAGGATACCAAAGCCCTGTAAGGACAAATGGTTAAAACCTCAAAATAAGTGGCATATACTTGTTGTACCAGACCCAACTGCTCAATAGCGCTGGCAACGGTAGTATTAAGTCTTCTGGTATTTTCAACAACTCTAACACACAGTTGTGTTGACTCATCCATCATTATATCCCCAATATTCTTGCCAAAAACTAAGCTTTGTGTCCCTTGGCGTTCAGACAGACGTAGTATAATGTAAAGGATCTGCACCTAGTTGTGTTGGGATGTATAAGCACAGCAACAGTCCTCCAAACAAATGTATACCTTCAGCTCTTGATTAAAAAATCTATCAAGGAGTCGACCAAGTAGGCTCAATAAGGCAATGTTACATCCAAATGAAATAGCTTGTTGCGCTTTTTATCAAACAGTTAAGCCAATACACAAAATTAGAAGACAAACGATCATTTTGGATTGCAGAGAGTAGCATTTGCAATTTGGGCAGCATACTGTCTTCGTCGCTTGCGTCAATCTATTTTTATGTCGTTGGAATGGGGATTGCATAACGCAAGAGTCACCTCTTCAACAAAGTTTGATGGAAGTATTCCATGTGAATTCGCTGGTAGGAGGACATCAGGTGCAATCAAGACAGTGTTTAATTGTGCTTGCTCCGCAGATTTGATGGGATCAACGTTTCCAGTGAATGGAGGAGGCCTGGCGAACACCCGATCAGCAAATGAGAGAGGCCCGAGAACAATAAAACCCACCCTTTCCGCAATCTTCTCCCACATCCAAGTCATCGACTCCATCAGCCATGGCGATAGCTGCCTGTTGGAGCCGTGCTGTTAAGGCGGCAACATCAGCAATTCTTCCTTGGTGAACGCCATCAATTGTAAACCGAGAAAACATATCCAGCAGCTGTAGTAATAGATCAGATAATGGTATAGATATAATTAAAGCAATTGGCGATCCTCACCGCGCTGATTGACTGTGACATGGGGGATTGACAATGATCGACTGTTGTCTGCAAATTTTTCCAGAGGGTATCCGTAATGCAAGAAGCACTCATGGCGACACAATTGACAGAACCCACGCCACACGCACATAGCGCCTTCGCCGACCTGATTTCCGGAAGTGCGAGTGAAGAACGAAAACGAAAAACGAAACGACAGCGAAAACGACAACGAAAACTATTCGCCTTTGGAGCAGCTGGCGATTCCCATTGGTCTCCGGCTTGTGGTAAATTTGGCCGAGTTCCAGGCCCACACCGATTCTGCTCTTGACGTGTATGTCTCTGACGACGGATCGATATCTGGTTTCAACCTTCATAGTATGGCGGAAGTGTATAACTCAGGGAAACCCAAGGAAAACCAGAAGTTCGTGAAGGATTTCTTGAAGCTTGAAAGTATGCTCAAAATGAAAGAGAATCTCGGTTATGAATTTGGATTTGCTTGTGGGCCCAGACTGCTCAGAAGCCGGCAGCTTGCATTTATTACCCCCAATTTGACTGTTGTTTCTATGTTCACTGCTTGGCTCTACAACTACAAGGAGTTTATCTCTGCTGCTATCAAACAAATTGGACTTCTATCCTTTACCGTGGCGGATTTACAAAAATCCGTCAATCGTATGCTGGAACAAGAAGCCCTTGATCGCATCCTGGTTCAAAATGCAAGAGCAGCGTCGCAAGCTCGACCGATTTTTGAGGTAATGAGAATCCGATTGTTGAAAACACACATATTTGACATCCCTTCAAAGTTCAAACCAAAACGTACTTACGTCCCTGCGACGGCATCCGTTGCAAGCGATAAGCGACAGCGAATTGTCGCACTTTCAGTGGAAAGTGGCTTACAATTAGTTCGTCACTTGAAAACAACAGCACCATCGTCGTGGACGAACCTGCCTCCGATTTCTTCAAAATTGAAGACACCCAAACAACCTGATTATTCTCAAAAGATTACGGACGGGAAAAAAGCTGCGAATTCACTTCTTATTGAGTGAGTGCATTTTGTTTTTGTTTTTTCCATGATTACTCATTTGGAATTAGGGAACCATTGGAGCAACTTGGTGAGAGAATATATGAAGAAGAAGCTGAAAATACACTTTTGAAGGCCCTCTCAGCAGGTAAGAATGTTTGCATGGCATGTGATCATGGTTGATATTTGTATTCCCAGCTGTTATTGCGAAGATGTCAAAAGTCAGAACATCTTTGCGGCAATTGAAAGAACGACGACAAAGTATGAAAATTTGGTGAGGAGTTTGGGATGGATGTTTTGTGAAGCTGTTACAGGAGCAGAATGATGTGATTGCAGAAAGATTGCGTTTATTGCTGGTGTCTCAGATTAATACAGATTTATTGTTTAGTTCGACGAAAGAATGCTACAGGTTAGAAACAGGGTTTCTGAAAATCCATCTCAAAATGGATCCAATCACGCCAGCCTCTTCGCAGCCAACGAGTCCATTCCGTGGCATTCCGCCCCAAACAAGACGCCTCGTAAGCGAATGCCGTCGGGGAACAGTGTAACGGCCCCACCCACTCCCACGACAACAAACTTCAACACTGCACCGTGGTTCCGACACGGCCCTCCACACCAACAGCTTCGCCATATCGATTCAAGATTGCCATATTTTGCGTACAGTGAGTTGTTCTGATGACTCAAATGGGTATTGATGAGTCATAAGCATTCACAACCACTCCCGATCAAACGCCAAGCGTCACGTCTTCAATGCATGGAAAAAACAATTGCCCACTCTATACTTAGCGACGGCTATCTTGACGGTTTCGGCACTGTCTATTTAACCATACCTGGTTGATATTACAGCCATTTCGTATGTTACCATCATGGATAAGATCGCGACGTGAAATACCATTTCTTGATATATTGTTTCGTCTTGTGCTCATTACATTTGCTGACAGCCACTATAAAGTATCATTGGCAAAGCCTTCATCATTTGACCTCAAAGACGTCCGTGCGTTCATCCAGTCTGAATCAAAATTGGAAATTTCTCATCAAGTTCAGCAAGGTTTGTCGTTCATATGATGCGGTATTGGTCTCCACAGTCTTTGAAGAAGAGTCCCCAAGTCCAAATCCATCCTTAGCACCAAAGCAATCGATAGCACTTTCCTGGGGCCTTAAACTTGTTCGAAACTGGCAGGTTGCGGTCGAGTATACCTGCTCCGAACTCCTCTTAAATGTTGGCGTTACGACTTGCCTAGTCTTCAATCAAGGTTTACACTCGAAAATGTACCCTTTCTCTTTTAACAATTTGCATTATTCTCTCCAAGGTTCAATCGCGGAGCTTGCTGCTGCCTATTTGAAGAAGCCAAATTTGGAATCAAAATTATCACAATGGATCTGTTGAGTACGAGCAACTGTCTGGATTTCTGTCAGGGCTGTTTGTTGTCTGCACCTCTGATGCATCACTGGTGCGCTCCAAAATTTTTTCATTGTCCGAAAAATTTGATCGCACCAAGTATTTTACTCTTGTCCCACTTGTTTCCTGCATCAACCAAGAGAATGTAGTTTCACTGCATAGAATGGAGGATTTGATGGTGTTAGCCAGCAACTTATGTTGGACCGTTAACTGACGCTCAAAAACTGAGAATGTCGCTTGCACCCGATGACAGATTCCGACTTATTGAGAACGGAATCATGTTGTTGCAAGCAAAGAAAGATTCTTGGCCCGTTGGGGAATGTCAGTTGAGAGTCAAATGAAGAGCGTCAATGCCAACATAATGAAGGTGCCTCGTATGCAAGGAAAGCATGGACATGTTCTTAAGGATAGCTCATTTAGTTCGGAACTTGCCGATGTAAGCCACTATCATTGCTTAAAAGCCCGAATTAACGAATTTTGTCTCAGTACAAAGTTCACAAGTCAGGCAACATAGGCAGTAGTGTATGCGCTGTATTTTCAACTGAGACGCCAGAAGCCATGAAGAAGGCGACTTTGTTTTTTGATAAGACCAAAGAGGCATGTTTCAGTATGGAGTGGAATTGGAAGGCCCATTGTGACACCTTTGTGTGGAAGAATGATGGAAACGTACAAGATACTCTTGCTCGAGCTGTGGCAGAGGTGATGAAGCAGCATGGCGATGTTGCTGTTGTGACTATCTTTTGTTTCATGACGAATGATATTACGCACATGCAGCTGTTCGAAGCTCACGAAATTCTTCAATCCAAGTATCAAAGTCGTCTTTTGCTTGTGTGGATTACGGGTTGGTTGGGAGCGCAACTTCCCAGCCTGTCTGATTATTGGATCCTGGCGTTAAAAATCAATAGAATGGCGAGGGTATTAATTTTGTTCAGGTTAGTCGTTGATATTGGTGGTATTGTGTCTAAAGAACTTTAGTTTGTGCGTCCAACACGTCTTGAAAGTTGGACAATTGCTGTCTTGACTCAGCCACAAGATTAACCACCGAAAATCCGGCTCAATTTGTGAAAATGGTTCAAAATACTGGGGAGGAGTTTGGCATGGTTGTGGAAAGACCCGCTATTGCCCATCAAGGCGGGGCGGGCATTCGGGAGTTTCTGTCGACCATCAAGTCTTCTCGATCAAGTAAATTTGTATTATGTGTGGTTGGGAATGGTGACATTGCCTCTCGGAAGTTGATTGAAAGATGTGCCGATACAGAACTTGGAATTTTGACATACATCGTCGGAACCCAATCGCTTGACCCAGAATATTGCCATTTCAAAACCGTGCTAGATCTTCTGATGCTTATTAACTCCAAGCTGGGTGGGATCAATTTTGTCACAGATTTTAATATCCTTAGTGACGTATCACAGACTGAGGGGGCTATGTTCGTTGCTGGTACAATCATGCATCCGCCACAGTATCAAGGCCAGGCGTCGATTGGCTCTGTCGTTGCTTCTATGGACAAAGAGTAAGTCTTCAAACAACATATTATGTGTCGATAACTTTGCTTGCAGATACGTTACCTACAACGCTGAAGTTGGAGTCCAAGGTCCGCGCGAAAGAATCATCACTAATTTGTCTTCCAAATTTAGTGGACTTTTGAAAAAGTTTGAAACGAAGCTTCGAGCTCCTTCGCGTGTTATTTACTTCCGTGACGGGGTACTTGAGGAAAATTGTTCTTACGTCGCAAAACGGGAAGTTGATATCATGAAAGGTGCCTTGAAGGACTGTGGAGTGGTGGATTGCAGGATCACTTTTATCCTTGTCAACAGAAATCACGGGCGACTCTTTTTTCAGAAAGACTGCCTCAACAGTAAAAAGGAAGTTGATTTTGGGACAGTGGTGAACTCTGGTGAGAGTATTTATTTTGGGTGTGAATGTTTACACGTCTGATAGGTGTAACTGAGCCTCACATCCACGATTTTGTCTTGCATTCAGGAGAAAGAGGAGAATCCCCTGTAAACTACCGAGTCATTCTCAATGAAAGTAACTTTAATAATTCGGAACTTGAAGAGATGTGCTTCAAATTATGCCGTCTGGACACAAAGTTTGTTCAAAATGTTTGAGGTTTTGAATGTCATCAACTTTAAATAGCACGAGAACTACGGCGTTGGTTCCAGCAATTCGCTACGCCAATATTGTGGCAATCCGTGCACTGAGCTACCGCGAGAGCAGGGACTGCCGGATTCGGGCAGAAGATTTTGAAAATGTTGTTGAGGAGCTGAAGTCGAAAATGTACTTCTCTTGAGAGGTTAAGTTGGTGGTGGGGAGAAGTTGTGTGTGTCAATGATTTGCTGGGGTCTTGTTCTTCTATTTTCGTCCTTGCTGTTCTCATACTTTGTTGAATTGCTTTCTTTTTGCTGGGAGTTTCACATCCTTGTTTGTCTTGAGCTTGCTGTCCTTTGTTGATTTCAAATAACCATTTTGCAGATTTACTTCCATAATTTATTGTCTCACAAAATGAATGTCCCATAAACCTCATAGACACCAGTGGCAGTCGGAAACTACAAGGTCAGAACCTGAACCTGAACCTTAGCCATTTTGCCTTTAAACGGTTGATTTCGTCTTGAAAGAATTAATGTTAGTCAACTCCATGGTATTTATTTGGAAGGTTTTAAATATCACTTTGTATCGTAAAAGAGAAACTCGAACCCTTTGACTTTAAGAAGCCAAATAACGTAATAACAAATCAATTCTTCCTCATAGTAGTAGTAATCGATGAATATATTGTGTAAGCGTTGAATCAACAAGACACTTCTTCGTTTATCAAAAATGCCTATTATTTTATTGTAGCATCACTCTTGTTATTCGCCCAGTACCCCTATCAGTCTCTACAAGAACACCCAAACTTTCTCCTGAACCTCGCGTTCGTACGTTGTTATTATACCAGTACTCGCAGAGAGTTCGTTCAATTCCAATCTTCAGAATAATATAGCCTCGCCGTGAAAGATCCATGAACTGCAAATGAGGTTCAAGTCTAGGGAATAACGTTTCTGCCACAGGATTCAAGAAGCCGATATGAATTGATTCCAAAGGCGACGGAGAAGTTACAGCAGGAGCCACAAATTCGACCAAAAGAGATCCTTCCCCAGGCTGGTGGCTCTGCCCCAACTTTTTGCCATCCTCGAAACCCTCAAAGTTGGGCAATCCTCATTTCCTGGTCCAAAGCATCAAGTGACCACAGAAAAAACAGGTCACTTGACAATGGAGATTTGGTAGGGTTAAACCGATGATCCTCGAGCTTACCAAAGTCCAATTTTCTACAACCTTTTCCTAAGCACCATTTGTAACGTTATTCCGTGATTAAGTCAATCGTACTTTGTAAAACCAACGGCCCTTACTTACAATAATTTATTTACAAATCTATTTACGCGTCAAACCAAATTAAAACGTTCTAAGAGTTGTTTCAAAATGTCTTTTGCCTTCAGTTGTTATAAGAACTCGTCATACATAAATATACATAATCCATACCATTTCTCTTATCTCAGAAGTTCCGAGATAAGCATCGGAACACACAATCGGAAAACGGAAACGTCGGAGGGAGATAGATTTAACAGCGGCAAGGAGATGTATTTCAGGCCCAGACCACCAAAGAAAAGGTTCGTTTCCAGCTCCGCAGAAAAAAAGGTGGAGAGCCACCAGCCTGATCCTTCCCCAGTCTTGGAATTATATGTCTCTAGTGATTTCGGAACATTGAACGAGAGGGATGCGTGGACACTGAATTGGTTTTAGCTTGTGCGATTATAATGAATGAACCTCACTCTCCAGTCAAGACGACAACATCCTTTATGCCCCTCTTCTCTATTGCCTCCAAAATTCTTTTTCGACTGGCTGGATACCCATCCCATGCATCGCTGTTGAACATCAAGCCCCACCAATCCATTTGAGCAAAGACGACTTGATTTCCAATCACTCGCCATGCAGCTCCTCTATCTGACGACTCCTGTAATTGTTGAACAAGCCATTGTTCTTGATCATCACCAAGAATGGTTCGATCTTCGTTCAGAACAGTTGCCCAGTCACTTCGATCGCGGCCGTGGATTCGAGTATCCAGCATCATGAGGTCTAGGAGCTTCCCGAAGTGGAAGTTTCGGTAGATACCGTTGTGTTGGTCGGCTTCAATTGCAAGATCACGGTTCTGAGATTGGAGAGAAAGGTGCGCTGGCTTGTAGTGGAAGTTCTTTTGGACACGGATGGGTAGATACTCAAAGTAGGCTCGCATAGCGGCTGGTATCCGAATAAGAGTTTCATTTGAATGTGCGCTGTTGAAGAATCCAGATATGTCATCCACAAATTCGTGGTCACTATCATTAAGCAAGTTTAGCAAAATAATTCAATGCGTTGGTATCAACTTACTCCCAAATCACAATCCACGGTTTCAATCGATGAAGCGACTGTAAGTCTTCATCTTCTTTGTACTGGGCGTGACGCTCACTTAAGGTCGAATGAGTTCATTTCATGTCACAAACAATTTCTTACCGATAATCGCCTAACGTCAATAGCTCTCTGTCCGGCTTCGGGATTCTTCCAATAGAGCTCCCGTCGCCGTATTCTCCATTCCTATATTCATAGATGTAATCACCCAAATGCAATACAACGTCGACTTCGTCTCTTGCAGCGATCGACGAGTACACATTGAAGAACCCACGAGGCCAGTTGGAACAAGACACAACAGCGAATTGAACAGAAGAAATGGTGGGATCATCCTTTGTCGGTAGAGTTTTGGTTTGCCCGACAGGACTAAACACCAGTGAATGAGGTTTTCCGTATTTATGGTCGGCGATATTGGACGGTGCTGAAAACTGGAAATAGTAGACAGTTTTGGGATCTAGGCCTGTCAAGTCAATTTTGACAGTGTAATCAACTTCAGGGCCGGTCAAAACGACACCAGAACGGATTGAGGTGTCGAGTTTAGAAAAGGAGAGCCCGGAAGGGAAGAATCAGGCTCTGTTGCAGATAACGAGATGTCGTATCGGACATAGAAAGATGCGGTTTCGGGCGGTGGGGAAACTTTGGTCCAGATTCTTTTGGTTGCACAATTTAGTAAAAGGGAAGGAAGGAGAAATTCGGTCTTACATTACACGATCTGAGAGAGCGTCACCACTTGCAACACCGTGCAGAAATCGAGGCTCCGTGGAAGAAAATGGTGGATGTCCAGTGGGTTGTCGTAAATCCCTCACATTCTTGTTGAACTTTAAACGACCAGTTGTCCATTGGCTGTAGAACTGGCTCTCCGAAGCGTGCTGATACACGAGATTTTCCGTGACCGCAAGGGTTCTATTTCAGGCGAGAATGGAACGAATGGTACTGATTCTGCAGTCTCGATAGATATCCTTGTTGCGATTTTATCGTGAGCAAACAGCTTGGATCGAGGAACGACGAGAGAGAAACGGGCAGAGGTTATTAAGAAGACGGCGATTATGAATAACGTGCGTTTGGGATGGTCGTGATGGAAGACTGGATGTGAACGTCTTGAATCAGTGAACCAGAACACCGGTTTCACATCAAAGAAGAGAATAGCCTCACCTCCTGTTATTCGGCCCATATGATGTTTGTTGTAGGTGAAGTTTCAGTGTTGGTTCAACGACCAATCAGATTCTCCCTTTCCCTGCGTGGCCAAACACGTGTTGGCTGTCCAAGCTCAAGTCAAGCAGAAATCAACCCGTCTCGCTATGAACAGACACGCACACCTCGCGAATCTTTTGGCGACAATATAGGATTGTGAGAACCAATCGTAAATCGCGGTTCTTGAATCCCTTCTAGAAACCTTGAGATGAAATCGAACTTACATCGAAAATGGCACCCGCAACAGTCAGCCAAACACCTTAGAGGACCAATTCCAGTGATTTTAAACAAGAATCATCTTTGCACAGTCTCTGAGAGCCAGAAGCACACTCAAAGTGGTTGGTTTGGTTGTATCCTGACTGCGGATTTTGCATATGGTGAGAATCCGCAGTCAGCCCAAACACCTTAGAGGACCAATTCCAGTGATTTTAAACAAGAATCATCTTTGCACAGTCTCTGAGAGCCAGAAGCACACTCAAAGTGGTTGGTTTGGTTGTATCCTGACTGCGGATTTTGCATATGGTGAGAATCCGCAGTCAGCCCAAACACCTTAGAGGACCAATTCCAGTGATTTTAAACAGAATCATCTTTGCACAGTCTCTAGAGAGCCAGAAGCACACTCAAAGTGGTTGGTTTGGTTGTATCCTGACTGCGGATTTTGCATATGGTGAGAATCCGCAGTCAGCCCAAACACCTTAGAGGACCAATTCCAGTGATTTTAAACAAGAATCATCTTTGCACAGTCTCTAGAGAGCCAGAAGCACACTCAAAGTGGTTGGTTTGGTTGTATCCTGACTGCGGATTTTGCATATGGTGAGAATCCGCAGTCAGCCCAAACACCTTAGAGGACCAATTCCAGTGATTTTAAACAGAATCATCTTTGCACAGTCTCTGAGAGCCAGAAGCACACTCAAAGTGGTTGGTTTGGTTGTATCCTGACTGCGGATTTTGCATATGGTGAGAATCCGCAGTCAGCCCAAACACCTTAGAGGACCAATTCCAGTGATTTTAAACAGAATCATCTTTGCACAGTCTCTAGAGAGCCAGAAGCACACTCAAAGTGGTTGGTTTGGTTGTATCCTGACTGCGGATTTTGCATATGGTGAGAATCCGCAGTCAGCCCAAACACCTTAGAGGACCAATTCCAGTGATTTTAAACAAGAATCATCTTTGCACAGTCTCTAGAGAGCCAGAAGCACACTCAAAGTGGTTGGTTTGGTTGTTCCTGACTGCGGATTTTGCATATGGTGAGAATCCGCAGTCAGCCCAAACACCTTAGAGGACCAATTCCAGTGATTTTAAACTGAATCATCTTTGCACAGTCTCTAGAGAGCCAGAAGCACACTCAAAGTGGTTGGTTTGGTTGTATCCTGACTGCGGATTTTGCATATGGTGAGAATCCGCAGTCAGCCCAAACACCTTAGAGGACCAATTCCAGTGATTTTAAACAGAATCATCTTTGCACAGTCTCTAGAGAGCCAGAAGCACACTCAAAGTGGTTGGTTTGGTTGTATCCTGACTGCGGATTTTGCATATGGTGAGAATCCGCAGTCAGCCCAAACACCTTAGAGGACCAATTCCAGTGATTTTAAACTGAATCATCTTTGCACAGTCTCTAGAGAGCCAGAAGCACACTCAAAGTGGTTGGTTTGGTTGTTCCTGACTGCGGATTTTGCATATGGTGAGAATCCGCAGTCAGCCCAAACACCTTAGAGGACCAATTCCAGTGATTTTAAACAAGAATCATCTTTGCACAGTCTCTAGAGAGCCAGAAGCACACTCAAAGTGGTTGGTTTGGTTGTATCCTGACTGCGGATTTTGCATATGGTGAGAATCCGCAGTCAGCCCAAACACCTTAGAGGACCAATTCCAGTGATTTTAAACTGAATCATCTTTGCACAGTCTCTAGAGAGCCAGAAGCACACTCAAAGTGGTTGGTTTGGTTGTATCCTGACTGCGGATTTTGCATATGGTGAGAATCCGCAGTCAGCCCAAACACCTTAGAGGACCAATTCCAGTGATTTTAAACTTGAATCATCTTTGCACAGTCTCTAGAGAGCCAGAAGCACACTCAAAGTGGTTGGTTTGGTTGTATCCTGACTGCGGATTTTGCATATGGTGAGAATCCGCAGTCAGCCCAAACACCTTAGAGGACCAATTCCAGTGATTTTAAACAGAATCATCTTTGCACAGTCTCTAGAGAGCCAGAAGCACACTCAAAGTGGTTGGTTTGGTTGTTCCTGACTGCGGATTTTGCATATGGTGAGAATCCGCAGTCAGCCCAAACACCTTAGAGGACCAATTCCAGTGATTTTAAACTTGAATCATCTTTGCACAGTCTCTAGAGAGCCAGAAGCACACTCAAAGTGGTTGGTTTGGTTGTTCCTGACTGCGGATTTTGCATATGGTGAGAATCCGCAGTCAGCCCAAACACCTTAGAGGACCAATTCCAGTGATTTTAAACAGAATCATCTTTGCACAGTCTCTAGAGAGCCAGAAGCACACTCAAAGTGGTTGGTTTGGTTGTTTCCTGACTGCGGATTTTGCATATGGTGAGAATCCGCAGTCAGCCCAAACACCTTAGAGGACCAATTCCAGTGATTTTAAACAGAATCATCTTTGCACAGTCTCTAGAGAGCCAGAAGCACACTCAAAGTGGTTGGTTTGGTTGTATCCTGACTGCGGATTTTGCATATGGTGAGAATCCGCAGTCAGCCCAAACACCTTAGAGGACCAATTCCAGTGATTTTAAACAAGAATCATCTTTGCACAGTCTCTAGAGAGCCAGAAGCACACTCAAAGTGGTTGGTTTGGTTGTTTCCTGACTGCGGATTTTGCATATGGTGAGAATCCGCAGTCAGCCCAAACACCTTAGAGGACCAATTCCAGTGATTTTAAACAGAATCATCTTTGCACAGTCTCTAGAGAGCCAGAAGCACACTCAAAGTGGTTGGTTTGGTTGTATCCTGACTGCGGATTTTGCATATGGTGAGAATCCGCAGTCAGCCCAAACACCTTAGAGGACCAATTCCAGTGATTTTAAACTGAATCATCTTTGCACAGTCTCTAGAGAGCCAGAAGCACACTCAAAGTGGTTGGTTTGGTTGTATCCTGACTGCGGATTTTGCATATGGTGAGAATCCGCAGTCAGCCCAAACACCTTAGAGGACCAATTCCAGTGATTTTAAACAAGAATCATCTTTGCACAGTCTCTAGAGAGCCAGAAGCACACTCAAAGTGGTTGGTTTGGTTGTTCCTGACTGCGGATTTTGCATATGGTGAGAATCCGCAGTCAGCCCAAACACCTTAGAGGACCAATTCCAGTGATTTTAAACAAGAATCATCTTTGCACAGTCTCTAGAGAGCCAGAAGCACACTCAAAGTGGTTGGTTTGGTTGTTCCTGACTGCGGATTTTGCATATGGTGAGAATCCGCAGTCAGCCCAAACACCTTAGAGGACCAATTCCAGTGATTTTAAACAGAATCATCTTTGCACAGTCTCTAGAGAGCCAGAAGCACACTCAAAGTGGTTGGTTTGGTTGTTCCTGACTGCGGATTTTGCATATGGTGAGAATCCGCAGTCAGCCCAAACACCTTAGAGGACCAATTCCAGTGATTTTAAACAGAATCATCTTTGCACAGTCTCTAGAGAGCCAGAAGCACACTCAAAGTGGTTGGTTTGGTTGTATCCTGACTGCGGATTTTGCATATGGTGAGAATCCGCAGTCAGCCCAAACACCTTAGAGGACCAATTCCAGTGATTTTAAACAGAATCATCTTTGCACAGTCTCTAGAGAGCCAGAAGCACACTCAAAGTGGTTGGTTTGGTTGTTCCTGACTGCGGATTTTGCATATGGTGAGAATCCGCAGTCAGCCCAAACACCTTAGAGGACCAATTCCAGTGATTTTAAACAGAATCATCTTTGCACAGTCTCTAGAGAGCCAGAAGCACACTCAAAGTGGTTGGTTTGGTTGTATCCTGACTGCGGATTTTGCATATGGTGAGAATCCGCAGTCAGCCCAAACACCTTAGAGGACCAATTCCAGTGATTTTAAACAAGAATCATCTTTGCACAGTCTCTAGAGAGCCAGAAGCACACTCAAAGTGGTTGGTTTGGTTGTTTCCTGACTGCGGATTTTGCATATGGTGAGAATCCGCAGTCAGCCCAAACACCTTAGAGGACCAATTCCAGTGATTTTAAACTTGAATCATCTTTGCACAGTCTCTAGAGAGCCAGAAGCACACTCAAAGTGGTTGGTTTGGTTGTTCCTGACTGCGGATTTTGCATATGGTGAGAATCCGCAGTCAGCCCAAACACCTTAGAGGACCAATTCCAGTGATTTTAAACAAGAATCATCTTTGCACAGTCTCTAGAGAGCCAGAAGCACACTCAAAGTGGTTGGTTTGGTTGTTCCTGACTGCGGATTTTGCATATGGTGAGAATCCGCAGTCAGCCCAAACACCTTAGAGGACCAATTCCAGTGATTTTAAACAGAATCATCTTTGCACAGTCTCTAGAGAGCCAGAAGCACACTCAAAGTGGTTGGTTTGGTTGTTCCTGACTGCGGATTTTGCATATGGTGAGAATCCGCAGTCAGCCCAAACACCTTAGAGGACCAATTCCAGTGATTTTAAACAGAATCATCTTTGCACAGTCTCTAGAGAGCCAGAAGCACACTCAAAGTGGTTGGTTTGGTTGTTTCCTGACTGCGGATTTTGCATATGGTGAGAATCCGCAGTCAGCCCAAACACCTTAGAGGACCAATTCCAGTGATTTTAAACAAGAATCATCTTTGCACAGTCTCTAGAGAGCCAGAAGCACACTCAAAGTGGTTGGTTTGGTTGTTTCCTGACTGCGGATTTTGCATATGGTGAGAATCCGCAGTCAGCCCAAACACCTTAGAGGACCAATTCCAGTGATTTTAAACAAGAATCATCTTTGCACAGTCTCTAGAGAGCCAGAAGCACACTCAAAGTGGTTGGTTTGGTTGTATCCTGACTGCGGATTTTGCATATGGTGAGAATCCGCAGTCAGCCCAAACACCTTAGA
The DNA here is from genome assembly GCA_002104985.1 of Rhizoclosmatium globosum. Classification (NCBI taxonomy): domain Eukaryota; kingdom Fungi; phylum Chytridiomycota; class Chytridiomycetes; order Chytridiales; family Chytriomycetaceae; genus Rhizoclosmatium; species Rhizoclosmatium globosum. Next base: position 90 of record MCGO01000016.1, on the reverse strand, counting down.
GGACCAATTCCAGTGATTTTAAACAAGAATCATCTTTGCACAGTCTCTAGAGAGCCAGAAGCACACTCAAAGTGGTTGGTTTGGTTGTTC